>OY757939.1:29529730-29806544 GCA_963585895.1 Sepioteuthis lessoniana
TCAACAAGACCAATTCTTTCTGCTACGTATGTGGGGACTTCACAACAGTTGCACAGCATCGAACCATCACTTCCCTCCTCAGAACAGCCTACTTTCACTATTTTGACTGCAAAATTGGTGATCAGGACAAGTCTTAGACTCCACACATCTGTTGTAAACCCTGCTACAATGGACTAACTGCATGGTTTAATGGCAAGAAAGCGGCTTTCAACTTTGCAGTCCCGATGGTTTGGAGAGAGCCGCGAAACCACGCAGATGATTGCTATTTTTGTTTAACTAATATTACTGGTTTCAATGCATCTTCTAGGAAAATGATCAAAGGAAGGATACTGATTTTGAGGAGCTTCTTAACTTAAAGGAACTGAGAGCATGGGAAGCATTTAAGTCAGTCTGTAGTGGCTTCCTTGGTAACACACGCGTACCAGATTACCAAGCGTGTATTGAGAAGTTTCTAAAGTCTTACGAGGACATGGGGTGCCGAATGTCACTGAAGATTCATTTTCTCCATTCCCACCTCAACTTCTTCCCGCCAAACCTTTCTCAAATCTTTCTCCAAAGCAGTGAGTGATGAGCATGAAGAAAGATTCCACCAAGACATTACAAAGATGGAGAGCAACTATCAAGGCAAATGGAACCCCGGCATGATGGGAGACTTCTGCTGGATGCACTTGCGTGACATCCCGGAGGCAAAATACACCAGATCTTCTAAGAAAAAACACTTTAGACTGTCTATGGTACTATGAATTGTGTAATTGTGTCATCCAAGTATATTGATTCAATCAGTGTTGATCCTGTTTTATTTGTTATAAGCTGCTGCAACTCTTGAAATATGCACATATATTCTCTGTTTATACTAAAATGAGACTATTTAAAAGCCAGAAACCTAGAGGTGATAGAGGAAAACTATTTTATAAATTTGAATTCAGCACACCCAAATTAACAAAAAACACCTATCCCCATTCTTGCCTCAGACCAAAAATTTATTTTTGTAAACCAGTGTAATTAGCATTCTTAATACGTTAATAAATTTTTTGCATTGAGCGAGTTATCAGCGACATCTTATCTATCTATCTCATTTTTTATTTTTCTAACTATTTCTATAACTCTGTCGGTGTATAGAGGAAAAGTTAGCTTCTTAAAATAATCCCAATGATTAGCTCAACCAGAAATTTTAAATATTAAGTGCTTGCAGGCATAAAAAGCCTGATTCCTCAGCAAATAGAAAGTGTTTTTTAAGCAATTATTTATTCTTTCTAGCAGCCATTTTAATAATAAAATGTCGTCTGGGTCAACACCCTTTAGTCAGAATTATCCCGAAGTTCCTTTAGGTGAAACCTGGGTGGGTAGTTTCAGGCCCTTTTAGGTATTATATATTTATATATATATATATATATATATATATATATATATATATATATATATATATATATATATATGATAAGAATTAGGGGGAAAGCAGATAAACCAATACTGACAACATATTCAACAATGATGTTTCGTTCTTTATTTTAAAAAGAACTTCTTTTGAATGAAAGCGGGATTTTCTAAAGTTCAGCAATTGATGAAATAGATATATAGATAAATAGATATCTGTATCTCTCCCTTTCTTTCCTTTTCTGCCTTTTTTCTTTAGACCCTTCTCTCCTCTTATCTTTATTTCATTTATCTATTTCCTCAATTGCTGAACTTAAAAAAAAAAACATTTTCATTCTGCAGAAGTTTTTTTTAAATAAAGAACGAAATATCAAAATTGCTGAATCCGTTGTCAGTGTTGGTTTATCCACTTTTCCACTTATTCTTATCATCTAGTCAGATTTACCAAAATCTACAATTTCTCCATATATATATATACATATATATATGATCGCATTGGTTTTAGTTTATCTATCTATCTCAGTCTGTTCAGATGCATTCAGCTATGAACATATCAGTTTCCGTCTGATCGTAAAGTATCGTTTCGTCTATCTATTTATCTATCTATCTATTATAATTCCGAGAGAACTCACAAGAAACTGTAACAAGGATATTAGCAATAAATGCCAGTAAATAGAAGCTATATTATTCTAGGCATTGCCGTGGAATCTTGCCATTTACAGAGATTCTAAAGCTGGCATCTAAAAAACCCAAAACAAAGTAAACATGAATCAATTATCTAGTTGCTATGAATAAAAACGACAACTTAGCAGTTGTACGGAAAGTGTCAGTTTATAATTGGTTTACTGAGCGTCTCTGAAAAACAACGATTCTTTTTCTATTTTCGAAATCAAAGCATAAAAACTTATCTCTCCCTTTCTTTTTGGCTCGTTTATATTTCTTTCTTTCTTTCTTTCTTTCTTTCGAATGTTGATATGCCATTAAAACAAAAATACCAAAACAAATATTTCTTTTTCGTTTCTTCCATAAAATGCTTTCATTCTGGAAATGAAATAAAGTGACTAAAACAAAAATAATAAATGAATAGATAGATAAAGACAAAAAAATGATATTACATCTGATTTGGGCATCGAAAATAACAATGTCTGACAGATAAGGCGAAGCCGTTTTTCAAATAAAATCCATCGAACGTTGAATGACGAAATCTCCATCATTTCCAACTAAAGACACGCAGTAATTCATTTTGTAAAACATATCGGTCAAATTTAGCATGAAATGGTACAATATTTCCATTTCAGAGTTATCGGAGATCGTCTAGATTTTTCTAATTATATACATATATATATATATATATATATATATATATATATATATATATATATATGAGGATAATGATGGCATCATGCGAGAGTATGGATCTGCGTCCAGGACTGAAAACTGGCTACGGCTCGGCCCAACAAAAGCGATCAAAACCAAACGCATACTTATAATAGAAAGTGTGACACCTGCCAAAGATCGGTACATAGTTACAAGTAAGTTCATTATGGATATAGTAAGAAAAGTTATTTGACAGTAGATTCCTTCTTACCAAAGATAGTAATCGTTTCAGTGAACATATTTCTGGATTAATAAAAAAAAGAACTATTACCTTTTTATTTAACCGAAGAACATTACGACTTCTCCTTGACATATTCGAATCGCTAGTGCCATCAACTTTGCATTTTGAGAAAATTCTCAAGTTAGACTTATGAATCATCTATTTCTGGAGTTAAACTGTTGATAAAGGAGACACATTGTACTGGGTCGTCTGAAGTCTATCGATATATTACTTAAATTCTCATAATCATTATTATTATTCCTTACGAGTTTTTTCACACCAACGTTAACTGATGATCTTTCACGGGGGTCTGGGTGACAGAAAGTTTCCTCTAGTCTCCAGGACTCTCCTTATTCTTGCTGCTCTTTACAATGCTGTTGTTTGGATTGACTCTGCTCGTCCCCCAATTTCCAGCTCTTCCAGCTCCTTTACTAAGCCTTTGAGGATCGATCCAAGCGTGATTTGTTTGTATCTCAAAATCCCAGAGAAGTTTGTGTGTTTCATACTCCAGAACGGATTATTATTATTATTATTATCTCTGTGTGGGTGTGGTGAGAGAGAGAAAGAGAAATTGTACGCAGCAAAATATCATTTCAGATAAAGATTTTCATTAGAGCGATGTACTTAACATGGTCCTTTTGAAGAAAGCAATTTTCAGTCCAATTTGTATCTGAATGATAATTTTGCGTGGTCTGAATTCCAGTCTTTTTTCAAATTATCCAAATTTTTGACATAACGGAGAATACCATGAAATACAAATTAGAATCCTTCTTCTTTCCTAAATAGAAGCATCAATATCATCATAGATACCTGTTATAACGGGTACCCCACAAGTTCGAAAACCCCTAGTTTCTTTTAAATTTTAGCATTGTAAAAACTTTTCGGTTGATTTTTAAAGTTTTCTTTATCTAATATATATATATATATATATATATATATATATACGCGAGGATCATTAAATAAGTTTAAATAAGCGAAAAGAGGGACAAATACTTGGATCTTGCCAGAGAGCTCAAAAAGCTATGGAACATGAAGGTGACGGTGATGCTAGTGGTATCTGGTACAGTTTCCAAACGTTTAAAAAAAGAGACTGGAAGTCAGAGCAAGAATCGAGACCACAGCATTGATAAGATTGGCTAGAATACTTAGAAGTGTCCTGGAGACCTGAGGAGACTTGCTACCACTAAGACACCAGTGAAATACTATCAGCTAACGCTTATTTTGTTTGCAAAACAAGCGTTAGCTGATAGTATTTCTTTGTTCAATGGCATATCAACCTTTGTAGGTTATTTAATGCCAAAGCTATTCTCCTAGAAGAACAGTAGTGGTACTATTTAACCCATAGCTGGGAGCTGACGCTGGTGTAATGAACTCACAAGGAGTAAAATAATAATAATAATAATACTGACAAATGGCATATGCACAAACAAAATCTCTCCTTGAAAATGAGACGTATGATATTCTCTCTTTGGGGGACAGAACAATGGTAAGTATGTTAAAGTAACGCACAGCGATCGAATTCTTGTCGCCACAACAGCCAACATGCTTGAACAACATCGTTGTCGTGAAAAATGAAGAGCAACATTTTTGGATTAAAAAAAAAATATCAAAAAGGTTGGAGTATAATGAAGATAAACTTGATATCTATCAAGTAACGTATTCGATATTGGGAAATAGGTTATTTCAGTAGCATTAGCATCGATAACAAAATAATTGAAATCATCAGAATTCGTGCCTCACAAGTTGGTGGGATTACTTGAAATACTTGAAACGATATAGGTTTGGTTGACTGGTTTTTATGGCATATCAACCCTTTGGTGTTATTTATTACCAATACACACACACACATATATATATATATATATATATATATATATATATATATATATATATATATATATATGATTTTCAGACAAATAGTTTGTAGATAACATTTTTTAACAAGCCAGAACTCATTTGTTTGCACATAGTCAAATGGTTTCAAATATTGCTATTTAACATTAACAATTCAATGTAACATCAGTCATTTGTTTTTACATAGTTAAATGGCTGGGGCTATAGAATACACCGACTGCAGAGGGGTAAACCCCCTGAATTATGTGAATTAGAATTGTTGGACTAAATTGAATAGCTTGAAATAGAAATGTTTTTGACAATTAAACTGTGTACTCATGCTAAACTGAATTGTTTGAAATAGAACTGACTATTTGCATAAAAACGGATTTAGCATTAAATAACCTATAACGGTTGATTTGCCATAAAACCAAACCAACCAACCAACCAACATATATGATTTATAATTGAATCGTTTGTGGGTAATTTTATTTTCAAATGAGCTAAAGCTAATTTGTTTGCACACAAGTATTGTAAAGTTTCTTTTTTAAGTTGAGGAATTATTTTTTAAATTGAATTACCATGACCAGAAAAATTGCCATGGGTCGTTAATTTGGGATCGCTTGTGCACTATGTCGCTCAGTGGTAGAGTTTCGTGTTTGCATTGTGTGGTCGCTGGTTCGATCTCCATTGGCGGGGAGATCACGATCTACACTGCTGATGTGACCTAATAAGGTCGATGCCGGTGTATAGTGGTTTCGTATGACGCGCCTAAGTGTGTTGACAGATTTTCTGGTCATGGTAATTCAATTTATAACGCAAGTATCGCTTTGGCTAGAACACGGTTAAATAGTTTCGAGTATTGCTATCAAACACTAATAATTCTTTTTAATATCATTCATTTGTTTGCAAACTGTGAAGTTGTTTCAAGTATTTCTCACGCTAATAGTTTTATTTGCACACGGTTAAATGGTCACAATTATTGCTACTTAACACAAATGATTCTATTCAACACTATTCATTCCTTTGCATACAGTTAAATGGTTTTAAGTATTCCTATCTAACAAGGATACTCCTTTTTAGTATTAACAATTTTTACATTCGCTCAATCGACTTCAAGTATTGCTAGCTAACACTTATAGTTTTATTTGCACACAGTCAAATGGTACACGGTTAAATGGTTACGTAGGGAGTAGACTGACCACTCGCAAAATAACCAATAGCGACTCAATAGACTGAAAATGATGATGATGGTGAAGTGAATATATATATATATATATATATACATATATATATATGAAGAAAAAAGAAAATAAAGTATGCCAAATGTGATTAATCTATTTTATGAGGGTAAAGTCAAGTTAAAACGTTTCGGTTTTATTAAACCTTCATCAGAACTTTATGATGGAGAAAACTGTCGCTTAAACAACGATAGATGTTTTTATAAAGTGACCATCATAAATAAATTCATCTCATTTGGCAGACTTTGTTTCTCTGTTTTCTTCATACTGTCGGATTTATTTCCGTAATATACACACACACACACACACACACACACACACACACACACACACACACACACACATATATATATATATATATATATATATATATATATATATATTGGTCTTGTGGCTAGAGTGTTCGCGATTGGTCCGGGAGACCGAGGTTCAATCCCAGCTCGAGTCAAACCAAAGACTGAAATAATGGTACTTGATACATCCTTGCTCAACGCACTGCACACTAAGGTACATATCAAGGGTAAAGTGAAACAATCCAGGAAAAGGAGTAGCGCTTTCCTCTACTCTTCTGTGTAGTAGCTATTGGAAAGTGACCCTTCGAGTTGCCCTCGACTACGGCTGCCAAATTTACTTTCCTTTACATTACTTTCCTTTGTATGTATATATAACCGGCTCATTGGCCAAGTGAGTAGAGTGTTCGCCAATGGTCCGGGAGACTTGGGTTTAATCCCAGGTCGAGTCATACTTTAAAAATGGTACTTGATGCCTCCTTTCTTACTCAGCAATATAAGGTACGTATCAAAGATAAAGTGGAGCAATCCAGGGAGTAGTGACCTCCCCTACACTTCGGTGAAGTATATATTGAAAAGGGAGCCTTCTGGTAGCCCTCAACTACGGTCGCCAACTTTACTTCACTTATATGTATATATACATCTATGTTGGTTGGGCTTAGAATACGCTGACTGTATCCTCTTCATTACTCCCAGGTTCACTCCTACCCTGAGTGGTAGTACATGTTAGGGTCCCATCTGTGAGTTAAATATATTTAAAGGCTTTTGGTATTCAAAAGGACTGTTTAAAACTTTTAAGAAACAACAACATAAAAATGCAAATAAGAATGCATAATGAACGCGATTCCCTAAATCAAGACGGGTCGACGTGTCATTAACATCAATCAATCAATCAAATGTATATATATATATATATATATATCGTCATCCACAGACAGATCTGTTTCGTTCTATCAGAACTCATCAGTGTGGCTAGACAGTATCTCCGCGTAGCTGGGATCGAAACCCGGTTAACTGAAACACCAAGCCAAAGCTTCTAACCATTTTGCTACGAGGAGAAATTAGCTACGAAGTAGATTTTTAAACGGTTATGAATCACAATTAGTATTGTTTACATACATCCGTTCAAACGGCCGCCGAGATCTCAATTCAAATACGAAGAGACTTGCAAAGGCGCTAATGGCAACACGACTACTTCTTCGCAAGAGAACTCAACCCTACGGGGGTAGGGGAGTATATATATATATATATATATATATTTGATTGATTGATGTTAATATATATATATTGATTGATGTTTATATATATATATATATATATATATATATATGCGTGTGTATATGTATTTATCAGCCTCTCCGCAGGAGTAGGATGTGACACAAGGTCAATATTTAAGCGGAGTTTAACAGGTTTAAATTCAGAGTTTTCTTTCTCCTAGACTGGTTGCTTCACCAAGGTTAAAGAACACAGTCTGTCCAACTATTTACCCACAACTGGAGGAAGAATAGTTGGATTCATCCCTTTCTCAATCTATTACCACTATGTGAAATGCAAACAGCCTCGTCCAGGTTTTGAACTCGGGTTGGCGTGTCCATTTTCAACAACGATAACCATTACACCATGAAAGTATTTGCCTGGCATTTAATGACCGACGAAGGTTGATATTCATAAACACCTCCTCCGTTGACAAGATGTAACAAGGCAATCTCTTTTCAAGCAGAGTACAGTTGGTTTGAATTCAACAAAAGTTTTCCTTCTTCTAGACCGGTTTGCCGTACCAAGTTTCCCCTGAAGCCGAGTGGAAGAACAGATAGATTCATGCATTTCGTAAAGCGAAACGCAACCTGGTCCAGGATTTGAGCTCGGGTCGCCGTGTCAATTCCCTAAGACAATAACAGATACGACAGTCACGCCTCCTCGAGACTAGTATATTATTCGGCGACGTAATGGCTAACGCGCTGGATTGCAGCCTCAAAGTAAGTGAGCTCGAACTCCAGGCACGTTGTTACGTTCACTTTCGAGCTTATAACTTAGGGAAAGGCATGTACTCTCTTACCTCCCAATTTTGTGTTAAATAGTACCACTCCTGTTCTTCTACAAGGATGGTTTTGGCATTAAATAACCCGTGAATGTTTATATTCCGTTAAACAATGAAACCAATCACTACATTAGCCTCACTCTTGTATATCTCAAACACGGCATGTGTTTGAATTTTCCATATATTTTGTATTCAACAAACTTCAATATGAAGTCCATTATTTGTAATTAAGTATATTTGCATCGTTTCTTTGTTTAATGGCATACCAACCTTCATGAGTAATTTAATGCCAAAGCCATCCTGGCAAAATAACAATAGTACGAATTAACACATAGCTGGATGGATAAGGAAGTTTATGACTTTTTTCAAGGATATTAGTCCGAAAGTGAACGTAATAGCGTGACTGGAGATCGAACACGCTTACTACCAGGTCGCAAACCAATATGTTAACCACTTCGTCACAAAGACTCCCACATATATTTATGTTAATTGTATATCTGGCTTTTGTTTTTTGTCCTTTTCACCCTGTGAAAACTGATCCCAGTGAGTCGGATAAAACAAAGTTAAGAAAAATTTTGACTTTCGCTTAAAGTACCTATTTCAACCAAATCACCAAAGTTAATCGGTAATAAAACTGTTTAATACTTATATGAGTGACCACTTAGTTACTGCATCTTGCTTAAGTTGATAACAAGTACATAATTTTAGATTTTTAATAACTAAGTTTTCGTAAGTCTAGCTCTGCGACAGTCTACAATTATAAGAAAGACTATAGTAGTTGGGTAATCAGTGAGGATTGAACTCACTATACAATCAAATGTTCTAGCTTGTTAACAATGATAACTCGATATAAGTACAAGTTACTGTCAAATTACCAGAGTTATGCAGCGATGAGTTTGCTCAGTTCTTAGATGAGTAACAGCTTAGGAACTGTGGGTATCGTAAACAAACTGGTACCTGTGTTTCGGACGAAAGAAAGCTTAGTAAATAGCAATAAGAATGTACTGATCACTGAAGTTATAAGTCTGTTATGTACTTAGATGGGTGACCACTTAGAAACAGTAGGTATCATTAGCAAACTGATGTCTGTGTAAAGCTTAGTAAATAACAACAGAAAGTACTTATCACTGAAGTTAAACTGCGATGAACTTGTTCAGTCCTTAGATAGATGACCACTTAGTAACAGCTGGTAACGTTGGGAAGCTGATGCATGTGTGACGTAATAAGTAAAACTTGGAAAATTTTTGGTTCACTGTCAAGTTACGTTGAAAGCACCTGTTTCCGCCCGATCACTCAAGTTAAGCAGCAATGACTGATACTGGATTTAGATGGTTGAACACTTGGTAACGAAAGGAAGCTAATGCCTGGGAGAAGTACTAAAGAAAAATTAGTCAAATTTTTGACTCGCTATTAGATTATGCTGAAAGCACCAGTTCCTTCTAGAATACTAAAGTTGAGCAGCGATGAGCCGGTTCAATTTTTAGATGGGTGACCTCTTAGTATCAGCAGGCACTGTAAGCAAACTAAGACCTGTGTACTAGGTTAAGCAAAAACTTAGTAAATAACAACCAGTATTCTCATTTACGGTCAACTCATACTGGAAGTACGACTTCTCATCATTATCACAGAAGGTAAGCAGTAATGACCCTTTTCAGTCCTTAGATGGGTGATCACTTAGTAACGTAAGGAAGCTGATTCAGGTAACAGGCAACGTAAGGAAGCTGTAACAGGTAACGTAAGGAAGCTGATTCCTGTGTGACGTACTAAGGAAGACTTTGTGGAATTCTGACTTGCTGTCAAGTTATGCTGACAGTATCGGTTCCTGCAAAAATACTGAAGTTAAGCAGCTATAAGCTTGTTTAGTCTTTAAATGGGTGACCACTTAGTAACACCTGGTACTGTAATCCAACTGGTACTTATGTGTTGGACGAAGCAAAATTTTGAATTATGGTCATGTCACACCGACTTTATCTATTCCCACCAGATCACTGAAGGTAACCAACTGTCCAATATTTAGATGCGAGACCCCTTAGGAACAGTAGGTATCGTAAGCAAACTAAGACTTGTGTACTAGACTAAGCAAAAAATTAGTAAATAACAACCAGTATTCCCATTTACGGTCAACTCATGCTGGAAGTACGATTTCTCATCAGTATCACAGAAGGTAAGCAGTAATGGCCCTGTTCAGTTTATAGATTAGTGATCACTTAATAATAGCAGGTAACGTAAGGAAGCTGATAACTGCGTGTAAGACAAAAGAAAACTAAGTAAAATTTTAACTTATGATCAAATTACGTTGAAAGTACCTATTCCTGCAAGATCAGCGAAATTAATCATTGATGAGACTGTTCAATACTTAGATGAGTGACCACTAAGCATCAGAAAGGTCTGCGAGCAAACTAATGCCTTTCAGTTTTCTGTTGGCGGTCACGTGGTATTTGAGAAACTTAGTTATAAATGTTAATATATATATTTCAGATTAAAACATATAAGAACAACTACAAATAATAAGTAAAAATTTACAATTGTTAAAGCAGTAAATTTTTTACTTACGGTTAGCTTATGCCGTAAGTCCAGGTTCCGCCAGATAACTGCAATTAGGTAGCGACGAGACTGTTCAGTACTTAGATAGGTGACCAATTAGTAACTGCAGGTCCAGTAAACTAACTGCTACTTATGTCTTAGAATAAGTAATATTTTGAACTACGGTCATGTCTCACCGAAAAAATTTATTCCCACCCGTCTACTAAATTTAAGCAACAATGTGACTGTATAATACTTAGGTGAAAGACCATTTAGGAACAGCAGGTAGCATAAGAAAGCTGAAGCCCATGTACCAAACTAAGGAAGACTAAGTAAACGACAACCTTTATTCTAAGTTAGAAGCCCAGAATCTCTATTTCATCACGACAAATACAAAACTTATCAATAATGATGATAAAATGAAAACTGACCTGTTCATGATTAGCGTCTGCTGCTGTTGAATCCAAGATGCCCCAAACTGTTCGATCCTGACCAACAGGAAAATGGAACCAAAATATCCTGCGTCTTTAGACTTTTGGTCGCTTTTAAAACTACTTTGATTCTCTGTGTGTAGCAGAGGAAAAGCCTGAGCTAATGCTGTCTCGTTCTTGGATCTTTATATTGTCCACCTCCTACACGTTTTATATTACAAACGTAATGGACATTATTACTCCTCCCTTTTCAGACACTGTGTAGGCGCCAGGCTAACAGAAGTGTGTGTGTGTGTGTGTGTGTGTGTGTGTGTGTGTGTGTGTGTGTGTGTGTGTTCGAGCGTAGGAGGTGGACGGCCCTCTGCACAGAATGTAACCAATACCATCGTTGATTTTGGTTTGCCAAGAAAACAAATGATAAAAGAAAGAATCAAAGTAGAGGAAAAGAAAAGAAAAAAGCAACTTAGGTATGCAATATGGGAATCAATATTTCTATATAGAAGGCATCACCTAACTAGAATGCAAGACTACCATTATCTCCTACTATATAAAATACACGATCTAAATCATCTCCTCTCTCTCTCTCTCTCTCTCTCTCTCTCTCTCTTAAAATATTACTTTCTTTGTATAATTTTCTTCCTCGCTGCTTATAATCTTTAAACTCTTCTCTTTCTAAATCTCCCCCCTCCCTCCCCCTCTCTCTCTCTCTCTCTCTCTCTCTCTCTCTCTCTCTCTCTCTTTGAATATTTGAATATTTCTGTCTTTGTATATTTTTCTCTCTCGCTGCTTATTATGTCTAAAATATCCTCTCTCCAAGTCTTTCTTTTTCCCTTTCTTTATTTTCTCTTATTTTTCCTTATGTCTATCTTCTCTCTCTCTCTCTCTCTCTCTCCCCCCTCTCTCTCTCAATATTTCTTTCTTTCTCTCATTTTCTTTTTCACTGCTTATTAGTCACTTCTCTCTGAACCTTTCTTATATTTTTTCCACTTACTTTATATTTTCTTTGTCTCTCACCTCACTCTCTTTCTCTCCCATTCTTTATTTTTAAAGATCTCCCTGTCTTTCCTCCTTTATCTTTCATTTTCTTTATATTCTCTTATCTGTCTTTCTTTACCCCCACCTCACTCCCCCGACTCTCTCCCTTACCCTTTCTCTCTTTCTCTCAGCCCTTTTGTCTTTCCTCTATTAATTTTAAATCTCTTCTCTCAAAATTTTCTTTCTTTTTTCTTCTTTATATTCTCCCCTTGACTTTATTTTTCTCACTACCTATCTAAGTCTTTCCATTTTTTCTTCGTTTCATTTTCTTCAAATTCTTTCTATTATTTATCTATTGCTTTGTACCTTTTTCTCATTTCCTCTTTTCCTTCCTGCTATTTTCCTATCTTCACTTCATCTCTTATTTTCGTTTTTCTTTCAATACCTTCATTTCCTTTATTTTCTTTCTTCCGTCTTCGGATGTCCTTTGTCTACTTTAATTTGTTCTTTCTTTCTGATATATATATATATATATATATATATATATATATATATTCATAATATACAAGCATAATATACATAATTTCTAACAATATATATATATATATATATATATATATATATATATAGTATTTGTCATTTTGTTTGGACACAGTTAAATGGTAAGTTGACTGGTTTGGTTTTATAGTATGTCAACCCTTGTGGGTTATTTTAGGACAAATAATGCATATATATATATATATATATATATATATATATATTTAAAATGGAGAAATGGTAGATTTTGGTAAATCTAACAAGATGATAAAAGTGGAAAAATGGATAAACAAAACTCAACTGGTTTGGTAGAAATATTTTCGTTCATCCTTGAATAAAGAACGAAATATTATTGTTAAACCCGTTGTAAGTGTTTTGTTTATCCACTTTTCCACTTATATATATATATATATATATAAATTGTTCGAAATTATACATTATGATATGTATATTATTAATATATGTATTGTTAGAAAGAAAGAAATTAGAAAAGTGAAAAAGCAACTAAGGAAGTGAAAGTAATGAGGGAAAAAAGAAAATACGATAAAGAATAAATTAAGAAAATGTGGGGAATGATAGTCATTCTTGTTACTATTCAACTCATAGTTGGGAAGGATAACGGGGTTCATACTTTTCCTAAAGAGTATTATTCCAAAAGTAAATGTAATAGCTCGACTGGAGTTCGAACTCGCTTACCACGATGTCACTGTAAAGCACGTTAGCCACAACGCAAAGTGGACTCCCGCCCTCTGAATGTGTTTGTTATACGATATATTAAAAAAAAAAGAAACGTGAAAAATAAGCAAGTCGCATTGAAACTGTCATGAAGAATTAAGTAAATATTTATTCATTTTAGAGGTTATCCTGCTACGCTGTCTTGTATTGGAGTACTTTTCTGATTTATGAAAGTCCATTTTTAAAATCATTTGTTTTTCCATTATATATATATGTCTCACCTCATGTATATATATTGTCACGTGATATCCCACGGAGACGATAGAAATAAGATTAATACTATCCTCCCGTTGGAATGAACAGTGGCAACCCGTCAAAAAAGTGACCGCTAAGAAAGAATGTAGGTCACAGAGGGGATATCAACAGGTGTTGGTACTTAGTAACCTCAGGTCACCGGACACCGGAAGGGGAGGAAGGTAGAAGCCAAGTGATTGGCTGGGACCCCAAAACGGAAGTGGGGACTCCTTCCCCTCAGCGGAAATAAATAATAAGAAAGTTAGTTATTGGAAAGGGCTCGTGGCAGACAGATCCATAGCCATTTACTCCGGGTAGAAGACAAAAGAATATCTGAGACACGAGGGACCCAAGTTCTTCAAGCCAGTATTAAAAATAGCATAAAGTCTATTAGCCCGTGAAAGAAGAAAGATTCTCCAGTGGAACCCCGTCGAAAAATAAGATAAGTAACTTTGGGGGGCTATTTCTCCTTTATACCCAAACTTTATATACCACTCTCTCTCTCTCTCTCTCAATTTGAAGGAAAACGAAAGAACAGAAAAGAAAGACACTTATGTCCATGGACTGTTCAATTCATTATACATATTTGACACTTTGAAAGTTTATCTCTTTGTATAGTAAAGGATTCCTGTATTTTTATGTTACCACGTGGTCTAAGTTGTTCTTGGCAGTTCTGCTACGAATTTGTTACCTCATGCTTCCTTTTCAGCTTTTATTCGCCTTATGTTATCTTGCTTAAAATTGTCCTATAAATTCCTCTAAAATATCACACGGGAAACCGGAGTTGCCGACTACTACAATATAAAATTATTACTACTAAAACTTATAGGTCCATATCTTCTGTTGTCTAGGGAATGAAGAAAGCGACCTGGTGGGTGTGTGGATAGTGTGAAATTTGGAATCCCTTGCCAGCAGCGGTCAGTCTGGCCCTAAATTAATCCCTCACGTAATATGCTCGGTCTTATATGCCTGAGAGAAAAACTCTGAATGAGGACTTATTCTATAGGGGATCAAGTGCCAACCTGCCCCGTCTTCACATGTGCGAAAATAAAGTCCCGTTTTGGGATTTTTAGTCGATTTGCCGTCACAATATATATATATGAGGGTCGTTTAAAAGTTCTTAGACTCACCCAGAAAAAAGAGCCATAGGAGAACATTTTTAACCGAGATCTTGGGGATGAGTAAGCTGTCTGCAATCTTGTTTCCAAGAATCCTGAGGCCAGAACAGGAAATTAAAAGGCTTAACATTTCCAGGACACACACACACACACACACACACACACACACACACACACACACACACACACACACATATATATATGTGTGTGTGTGTGTGTGTGTGTGTGAGTATTGTCATCCACAGACAGACTGTTTCGTGGTAACTCTTTAATGTGGCTAGACATGCGAGATGCTTCAAGCTGGAATCGAAACTCGGCAGATTTTATGTCTGTCGGATATTTTACCCATCAGTTATCGTCACATCAGCGTAAGCGAAGGAATTTTTAATTCACGAATACGCTATCGGCTGCAGGAGTGCTTAATTCATGAGAAGAGCTTTGCCTTTATGCGTATGTAGCAGCCAGCAATTCTTCACTCGAGTGCTCAATCCACAGGGGAAGGGAACGCACACATACACACACACACACACACATACGCGCACACACACACACATATATATATAAACAGGATTTGGTATTATCAAAGGTTGATATACCATTAAACCAAATGACATAAACTAACCTTACCTTTTAAAATAAACTTTTTAAAAACTTTCTTTTTTAGATAATCTATTTATTGGGATTATTTCATGAGTTTTTGGTTTTGAGTGAGAGTCATGATAAAAAGGAGACGACTCCATACTAAATGGCGGCTCTCTGAAACTAGTAGGTAAGTTCACCTACCTCATCTCATCAGTGTCTCATCTACTGAAGATGACATCAGTAAGCGACTAGCAAAGGCATGGACAGCTATAGATAGGTTATTAATCATATAGAAGTCAGATTAAACCGATAAAATAAAACGCAACTTTTTTCTAAGCAGCGGTCGTGTTAAGTCGTGTTAATGGATGCACCACATAGACGTATATAGAAAAGGCTAGTCGGGAATTGCACAAGAATGCTGCGGGCTATACTGAACAAATTCTGGAAACAGCATCCTACAAAACAACAGCTGCACGGCCACCTACCTCCTATCTATAAAATCATCCAAATAAGACTGACAAGACATGCAGGAAAAGCAAGGACGAACACATAAGCGAAGTTCTCCTTTGAGCATCTTCAGTCAGACGTGCAAATGATGGCAAACCAACAAGAACTTATCTACAACACTTCTGTACGGATAGAAGATGTAGTCTAGAATACCTGCTGAAAGTGATGGATATGAGAGAAGAATAGAGAAAGAGAGAGAGAGAGAGAGTCATAGAAATCCGTGCTAGCAACACAACATCATGATGATTTCATCAGTGAGTAGCGAAAAAGGATTCTACGTATTCTTAAAAGATGAAAGAATTGGAAATATAGTGGACAAAGCGGCTCAACTAGTCAGACGTTTTCTTTGTGTTTAAAACTGTTTCTGTTGTGTATTTAGATTATATTCAAATTCCTGTATCCATGGGAACTCCACACGAGCAGGGTATAACACAAGGTCAATTTTAAACCGGAATATCGTTGGTCTGAATTCAGAATTTTCATTCTCCTTGACTGGTTGCCATACCAAAGTTAAAGACCCAAGTCTGCCCTACAATTTAACCATAACTGGAGGGGAAATAGTTAAATTCATAGATTTTCCAAGTTTATTAACGCTATGTAAAATGCAAGCAACCTAGTCCAGGGTTAGCCTTGTCCGATTCCCACGACGTTAGCTGTTACTGCACAAGAGCCTTGAACTTATTGAAATATCAAATGACTAAAAAAATGGGCTGTTTAAAAAGTTAATTTGGTTTAGTTTGGTTTGATGGCATATCAAGCATTATAGATTATTTAATGCCAAATCCAGGATATTTATATATATTAGATATATGATTTGTAAACATAAGTCTACAAAGTTAAATATTACTATGTATCACAAACAATTCAATTAAATATCAGTTATTTTTTTAAACAGTCAGATGATCAAACAGCTCTATTTCTAACAACTCAATTTAGCATAAGTTATTTGTTAGGACTCTTTCAGGTATTACCACTCAGAATGGACCTGGGAACGATGGCAATGAAGGGGTACTCCGCATCCCCAAAGCTCCTGTATTACAGGAGCCTCACCTTCATATTGTTTAATGTCATATCAGGTCACTCACTGGGGAAAGTCTTACCTCTCTGTGGGTTCTCCTCCTCCTTCTTTTCTTGACTCATATAATCTGTGTATGTCATCTTTCGGATGTTAGACCTTACTCTTCGTCATGGGTTTTCTGGTTCTCTGGTCTATTTGTTAAAGTTCTTCCCTTGTCCATTTCAATTATTATTATTATTATTATTATTATTATTATTATTATTATTATTTAATTGGTGACTGTTTACTGAAGCCTGACTGACAGCAAGTTTCCTCGGGTCTCCAGGAATCTTAGTATCCAATCTGATTTTAAAGGTGTTGTCTTCAGGATAGTCTCGATTCTTCCTCTAATCCCCAGTCCTTCCCCAATCTTTGGAGATCGCTCCAAAGGCAACAACTGCAATTGGTGTCACCGTCAACTTCATATTTCACAGCTTTTTCTGTTCTCTGGAGAAGGTCTAAGTATCTGTCTATCTTTTCGATTTTCTTTTATTCAATGCAGAGACGCAGCCAACTGGGCTCTAAAAATTCAGTGAATGTATAATGGAATTCACATACTTAAAGAATGTTCACTTTGGTTTTTTTTTGTTTTTTGTTTTTTTTTTTTCATTTAGCAATAAATGGATTTGTAAAGCGCCCGTAGTGCAACGTTTATTATCGTAGAAAGTGGATTTGGTTGAACAAGAATGTTTGGATTTCACATAGTATTAATATAATAATGAATCTAACAATTCTCCCTCCAATTATGGGTAGATAGTAAGGGAAAACTTTCTGATTTCATAAAAATATATCTTGTAAGTTGTTGGGTGACCCGAAGGCTCCCCTTTTAATAGCTACTACACTGAGGTGTAGAGAAGAGCACTACAGCTTTCCTTTGATCCATACCTTACAATGCTAATATTAAGCAAAGAGGCGTCAAGTACCATTTTTTGAGTCTTTGGTATGACTCAACCTGGGATTGAACCACGGTCTACCGGTGAACATAATGCCAATAAGCCCATATACCTTAATATAGGTTTATATGAGAACATAAAAAAACTCAAATGTTAAATACCGATTTTTATGTATCCCCCACACACAGACAGGATCTGGCACAAGGCCAATTGTTAAGCGGAGCACTATTGGTTTGAATTCAGCCTTCCTGCTCCTATATTGGTTGCCGAAACAAGGTTAAAGAATCTAATTTCTCCCACTATTTGCCCCAGGGCAGTGGTACGAAGTGAAACGCAAACGGCCTCTTCTGGGGTTTGAACTTATATCGCCAATTCCATTTCTTATGACGATAAATGTTGCGCTCAGTACGCAGCCTATATAAAGGCATATACAGGAGGCGTTCGTTGTGTAATGGTTACCGTCGTCGGAAATGGACCCGAGTTCAAACCTGGATAAGGCTGTTTACATTTCCCATGGCGTTTCTACCCTTGGGAAAAGTATGAATCTAACTAATCTCCCTCCAGTTATGGTAGACTGGACGCTTTAATTTATATGGCAACCGGTCTAGGAGAAGGAAAATTCTTAACTCAAACCTAATAAACCTCACGTGTTGCATCCTGCGGGAGGGGTTGGTAGACACACAAACATACAAACATATATATACATATATATACGCATGGGAGAGTGTATGTGTGTGTGTTATAGCATTAAAGAATTTTTCTTCTCCCTGAATGGTTGCTTTATCCAGGCTTCAGAACTTAGTTTAGTCTTCTCCTTACCCATAGTTGGAGGAGAGAAGGCATTAATGAGAAGTGAATTAATGCAAACTGCTTCTTTCAGAATTTGAACTCAGGTCACCAATTCCATTTCTAACAACGATATCTATTATGCCAAATGCGTTTCTATCTATTGGACGTGCGTGATTATGTGTCTGTGCGTGTATTTCTGTGGTTGACTTCTCCACTGATCATCTAGACCATGCAGAGTACAGGATGCAGCAGAATTACTTTCCACAATTTAAACTGTCACCTTAATAGTACACGTAAACTTAGATAAGTGGCAATCTAATGCCTTATCATTTTTTCTCATATATAATCAGTTGATCAGTTACGATCATAAGTTAGACTGGCCATGTTTTTAAAGGCTGACAAAAAGACCAAGAATCAAGTCAGATAGTATTTCTGACACTTTTTGGCGAATAGAATCCCTTTTACTCTGCCAGCTGGTTTTTATTTAATGGATGAACTTGTGGTTATGAAATTTTCAATATATAAGCAAACACATACAAACACGCAGATACGCACGGGGCACATAGGCAAACACGTACATACACACACAAACATCCACTTGCAAGCGCAAACACTCATGTACACACGCACACATACGCAAACACACGCACACATACGCAAACACACGCACACATACGCAAACACACGCAAACAAGCACATACGCGATTCCTTCACATATGCGAACACGTACACATGCACACATGCACGCACGCGCATTCAAACAAGCATAAATACATAAACGTACGCACACAGTGAAGGGTACTCACATACATGGGCGAAAACTGAAGGGAGTCTCTATGATGCAGCAGCTAACTTGCTGGACTGCGCTATCGTAGTAAACGAATTCGAATTCAAGTAACGCTATTACGTTCTCTTTTGGGGAAGGTATGAACGTATACATAAGTAAAAGTAAAGCTGGCAGTCTTAGTCGAGGGCCACCCGAAGGCTCCCTTTTCAATAGCTACTACACTGAGGTGTAGAGAAGAGCGCTACTCCATTCCCAGGATTGCTCCACTTTACCCTTGATCCTCACCTTATAGTGCTGAATGCGAGGCAAGGTGGCATCAAGTACCATTTTTTGAGTCTTTGGTATGACTCGATCTGGGATTGAACCTCGGTCTCCCGGACCATTGGCGAAGGCGCCTGTGGTGTAATGGTTATCGTCATTCATAATGGACACGGCGACACGAGTTCAAATCCTGAACAAGGCAGTTTGCATTTCACATAACGTTGATGTCCTTAGGAAAGGAATGCTTCCAACTATCCTCCCTCCGGTTATGAGCAAATAGTAGGGCAGACTGAGCTCTTTAATCTTAGTTAGGCAAGGAAGGAAAATTCTGAACTCAAACCTGTTAAACTCCGCTTAAAAAAATGACCTTGTGCTGCCTCCTGCTCACGGGGAGGGGTTAATAAATACATATATATTCATACATATATGGCGTCGTAGAAAATACATAGCGGAGGCGTACGTGGTGAATCGTCGTTGATAGTGAACACGGTGACATGAGTTCAAATCCTGAACAAATCATTTCACATAGCGCTAATGAAAGGTATAAATCCGACTATTCTCTATTCAGCGATGGGTAAATAGTAGGGCAGGCGGTAGTCTTTAACTTTGGTATGGCCAACTGTTAATTCAACACTGTTAAACTGCAGATCAAAAAATAGATCTTGTGTCCCATCGGACTCATGTATATGTATATACAACCATGCATATGTTTGCACCAACATACATATGTATTTTTGCTCCTAAATGCACTTTGAATATAAATATAAAATAGAACTGTTTATTTGTATAAAAATGGATATGGCATTAAATAACCTACAAAGGTTGATATACCATAAAACCCAAAAAACAAACCTAAATGCACTTATAAAACACGGAAATGCATATTAATTACTGCATCTATATCCATATGCATTATTGCATATATATGTTCATCTGTATTATCGCATTCTTATATATTTTGCACCTAAATGTACATGAATAGTTACACCTACATGCATATACATTATTGCATCAACATGTAAATATATCATTGCACTTCTTTCTTTGTTTAATGGCAATACGTTGTTTTGCACCTATACCCATTATTATACTTAAATCTATTTGCATTATTTCACCTGCACGAATATGCACTTTTGCACCTACATAGTACATATACAGCATATATGCATTATCATATATGCACCTACGAGCATTTTTTTTTTATCATACAACGTGTGAAAGCACGTGCGATACCATTTTGGGCACCTCTTGTGGTGTAACGGTTAGCAAGCTAGACTAGCAAACCTACACGAGTGAGTTCGAGTCTCATTGGGCGCCCCATTCATTCGGCCTTGTGCCACATCGAAGCAAAGAGCTCTGTAAAATACTATTCGAGTCTCATTGGGTGCCCCTTTCATATGGCCTTGTGCCACATCTAAGCAAAAAGCTTAGTAAATTTCCACGTGCGATACCATTTCCTCATCAGCCGCCATCCAGGGGTGATAACACAGTTTCGGTAGCTCAAGGCGGTACTGCCACCCCTGGCGCTACCAAGCAGCTTTTGCCACCGGACAGGGTATTAAGAGAATTATATATATATATATATATACGCCAGATCAATTAAATGCAGAGACTATATTGGACGTTAATCTTCATTTTCTGAGTGCAGTTTGTGATTTAAAAAAAAAAAACGCGTTTACTTTCAGCGGTTGATGTTATTACGCGTTTACAGTAACCGTTTCTTACGTAATCACACGGGAAAGGTGGTTCCGCGTGTATTACCTTCGTGCTGAAAACTTTCTCGCTTTCAACCAAATCCAACTTGATGCATATCACGCCGTGGTCTGAAGACGACTCGAGGCATCTTTCAAACTGCGGCCAGTGATTCCTATTTTTGAAAGAAACGAAATGACTGAGTGTCCTATAAAACCACGACAACCAACCTCAATAGGAATCACATGGCAGTCGGCACGCAGTGTCTCGTAGCGGTTTTTCTTCCGCTCGTGTGCTTCCTCCCGGTTTTCTTCCCAAGGGACAGTCAATTCTATGAGGAGGACACTCTTCTTTGAATCGGACCATGCTACAATGTCCGGCCGCTTTTCCGTTTGAATAATGTGAACTGGAAATTGTAGAGATGTCTTGAGATCTGCTGAAACTTTCCAGTCACTAGCTCCGTTCAGTAGCTTCATGTTAGGATTTTTTTGTTTCCTCACAGGACATTCACCTTCCTTGAGAAACTGAATTATGGGTTCCTTGGCTGTTATGGATTGCTGATTTGCTGTCTCACATTGTGCTCTTACCAATTCTATTATCACTTCTAATACCTTATTGTGTCGCCATGTGTACATCTGAAGTGAGTGTGGACATGCAGATAAGACGTGGCGCAAAGTACCCTGATCACTTTTACACGACAAGCACAGGTCCGAATTGGTATATCCCCATAATTTTAGGTTGGTCGCATTTGGTAAGAGATCATAAGTAGAGCGAAGAAGGAATGATATCGCCAGTGGTTCCATTGCAATTAAGGATTTCCACGATAATTTAATTGGTTCGATATCATTCCATTTTGTCCAAGCACATTGTTTGGCTTGAGTAACAGCACTGGCTTTTCTTTGCTCTTCCTCGAACATCCTGACTTCTTCGCTCACCATGTCTCTTTTTCCTTTTGGGTCCATTTTGAAGAATACCTTTTTGCTCGTGCTACCCAGCCCAGCTCGATTGGTTTGAGTGACGCCTATGATGTCTTTGATTCGTAGGCTGTATTAACGGCCGACCACTTCGTACCTGATTTTATTTCTGGATACGCTTTCCGAATTATCTCGTCGGTTGAGTCCTTTATCATCATGTGAAGGCGTACTTTCCCAATTTTGAATTCTTCTACCAGTGAGGATATTGGGAGCTGTAGGTTTCCAGAATTGGTATATAAACCCACTTTCGAAAAACAAGGAGGAACTCCGAGCCACTTACGCAGGTATTTGTTGGATCCGTTCAACACGAGATATCGCAATCGCGTACATCTGTAAGGGCCACAAAAGACGGGGTAGCAGACCATGTTGGTAACACCAAGCCTTCATCCTTCCGGGTAAACAAGTTTTATCATATATATTATAGGACCTATATGCATGTGAATCTTAATACACATACATCAAGAGACAGAAGTGCTTCGAGAATCACCGCTGGAATATACGCTTAGATGAAGAAATATGTGATTTCAAGCAGAAATTCCATTTCTAATGAAAGTCAAATCATGGAGAGAAATTCCAAGCAATACTTTTTTAGCCGAAAAATATTCGCAATTTCTTTTAAACCAGAAGCGATCAACACTTTCTGAATTTTTTTTTTTTTCTGATAATTTTCAACACCAAATCAGATTGGTCTGTGAAATCCCATACTATTTTCTTTGATGTCTTCAAACATCTGAAACAGAAGAGAATGGGTGGATGGATAGATGGATGGATTGATTGGTTGATTTTAACAGTACGTCAACCCAACCCATCTGGGGTTATTTTATGCCTAGAGGTTAGGGTACCATGTTCAGTGTACATTTATATTTTTTATGTAGTTGTTTCTTCGATTTTTTTTACACACAGTTACATGATATCAAATATTTCTATCTAATACAAATAATTTGCGTACAGTTATATGATATGAAGTATTCCTATCTCAACCTAATAACCTATACATGATTATACCATTTAAGTAATTATTTCTCTTTAATAATAATCATTTATTTGCATAGAGTTCTATACATATAGTTTCAAGAATTCTTATTTAATAAGGTTTCACAAAGTTATATAGTTTCGAATAACGAATACTTTGGTATCGGTTTCTTTGTTTAATGGTATATCAACCTTCGTGGGTTATTTAATTTCAAAGCAATCGTTGTAGAAGAATAGAAGTGATACTATTTAACTCCTAGTTGGGAGATTAGGGAGTTCAATACCTTTCTCAAATGAGAATATCAGTTGTAATCTTTAAGGTATTCAACAGCCATTCTCGTCTAGCGTTGAAAACATTACCTAAAATACTAATTTCTCCATTAAATTAATTTTTCCATTAAACTAATTTCTCTATTAAACGAAGAAAAAAAGATTCACAGAACAAACAGAACGTGCTCATTATCCCAAAGAGAAAAATGTCAATTTTTTCCACCTGCAGCTTCGTGAACTCAGATAAAACAAAATTCATGTGTTTTAATCAAAATGTCACCATCCGTTCACTTAATCGCAATTCTCTGAAATTAGACCAATTCATATACCTCGGTATCAATATTTCATCGACTGAAAACGATGTCGACATACTCATTAAAAAGGCATGGTCTGTTATTGACAGTTTAACGACCATATCTAAATCTGATAAAATAAAACGGGAATGCTTTCGAACTGTACTTGTGTCAGTACTATTGTATAGTAGCCCTACTTGGATTTTAACGAAGCGTTTGGAGAAAAGGCTAGATGAGAACTACACAAAGATACTGCGTGCTGTTTTGAATGTATCCTAGAACCAGCATCCTACAAAACAACAGCTGTACGGCCACTTACCTTCCATTTTACAAACAATCAAAGTAAATAGAGTAAGACATGCTTGGCACTGCTGATGGAGCAAAAATGAACTCATAAACAATGTTCTCTTACACATAGACATACCAGTATTGGCCCACCAGCATGAATTCTGTGCAAACACTATATGTCGTCTAGAAGTACTTAGATGGGTAACTACTTGGGAGCATCATGTACTCGAAGCAACCAGAATCCTGTGCCAGACGAAACAACTAACAATAAGAGGTTAAGCAATAGAGAATCTGTTCAGTGCTTAGATGGGTAACTACAAAGTAACAGCATGTACTGTAAGCAACCTGAAGCCTACGTACCTGACTTAGCTAATGTCAGTAAATAACAATCGGAATGTACTGATCGTTGAAGTTAAGCAATGATGAGCCTATTCAGTACTTAAATGGGTAACCATTTTGGAACAGTAGGTACCGTAAAACTTAAGGTTAGTAAATATGAACTATTTTTCGTGGAAATTTTCCAATGAAGCTATTGGTTTTTATTCTATTTCATTTTTCTTTCATCTCGGTTCTAAACCAAAGGTCACCAAACAACCCCCTTTGGACTCCATGAGGCTCGTAAACTGAATCTCTGTGGCCCGCGAAATGATTTTAAAATTTGAAATGAAGAATGAAAAAAACTCTTATTTTTATCGTTCCAGTTCATATATATTCAATTGCACTAGTTTACAAAGAAATTGAGGCAAGCACAAAAATACCCGTTTTTACCTAATTTCAGGGTGCTGAATTCAAATTTGAAATCCGTTTTTACTCATCACCTCTAGTTTTTTAGATAAACATAGTGTGCATTTTGTGCATATACGGTACATAAAGGCGTATATGAATTCAGGGTTAATTCTAATATTGTGAGACTTATAGCTTATTTTTTAGTTATTATGCACTAAATGTAAGTGATAGCATTACATTATATATATATATATATATATATATATATGTATATATGTATATATATACATATATATATATATCAAGACGGATTTTGACAGTTAAGGCAGCAGGTCTCAGTCCACACTCTGGCATTGGAAGAGGTTGTCTCGCAGGCGGCGCAGAAGGTTGGTGTCCCTCAACTATCGGGTTACACATCTTTTGGGTTACTAAATATTAGTATTACATTTTCAAATGCACATTTAGTTTTCCACTTTGCTTTCAACTTTGAAGTCCCGATGGTTTGGAGAGAGCCGCGAAACCACGCAGATGATTGTTATTTTTGTTTAACTAATATTACTGGTTTCAATGCATCTTCTAGGGAAAAGATCAAATATCCCAACCTTCGATCTGCTATGAGACCCGTTCCCCATTCAGATGATCTTCCTGTACCCACACCTCCAGTAAATAAGGATCTTCTTTCCTCATCAGATGAAGAAATGCCTTCAAGGGAGGATTCTGCCGAGTCAATATCTTTGGAAGATATTGAGTCTACATATTCAGGAACAAGTGGCAATGAGCCACACTGGATCACGCAAGAAGACCTGAATGATCTTGCTCGTGATTTGTATCTGTCAAAACAGCAGTCAGAGCTCTTGGCTTCTCGGCTTAAACAGTGGATAGGTTCCAGTGGATAGGTTCCAGGAAGATGTAAGGATCACCAGTTTCAGGAATTGGAACAAAGAACTTGCTTCCTTTTTCGACATGGAAAACAAGTTGTGATACTGCACAAACACCCCTGGCTTGTTTACGTCCCTTGGTTTGCCACATAATCCTCGTTTTCATAGACTCTTCCAAGCGAAATCTCAAGTGTGTTCTTCTGCACAACGGCAATAAATATCCCAGCATTCCCATTGCACACACTGTCCATCTAAAGTAGTCTTATGACAATATGGAGCTTCTTTTAGAAGCTATTAAGTACAGCGAGTACCAATGGAGTCTGTGTGGGGACCTCAAGGTCATTGGTATTCTTATGGGTATGCAAGCGGGCTTCACAAAGTACTGTTGTTTTCTCTGTCTCTGGGAGAGTCCTAGCATTACAAGCAGAAAGACTGGGGGGTCTAGAAGCACTTTTGTTCCTGGCGAACACAGCCTCAAGGAGAATCCTCTGGTGGACATGAATAAGGTGCTTCTTCCTCTTCTTCACATCAAGCTTGGTTTGATGAAGAATTTCGTGAAGGCGTTGCACAAAAATGATGCTGCCTTCCAACACTTGTCTACTGTGTTCCCAGGTCTTAGTGCTGCTAAGCTCAAAGAGGGCATCTTTGTCAGATCTCAGATCCGAGAAGTACTGAAGGATACTGATTTTGAGGAGCTTCTTAACTTAAAGGAACTGAGAGCATGGGAAGCATTTAAGTCAGTCTGTAGTGGTTTCCTTGGTAACACACGCGTACCAGATTACCAAGCGTGTATTGAGAAGTTGCTAAAGTCTTACGAGGACATGGGGTGCCGAATGTCACTGAAGATTCATTTTCTCCATTCCCACCTCAACTTCTTCCCGCCAAACCTTGGAGCAGTGAGTGGTGAGCATGGAGAAAGATTCCACCAAGACATTACAAAGATGGAGAGCAACTGGAACCCCGGCATGATGGGAGACTTCTGCTGGATGCACTTGCGTGACATTCCGGAGGCAAAATACACCAGATCTTCTAAGAAAAAACACTTTTGACTGTCTGTGGTACTATGAATAGTGTAATTGTGTCATCCAAGTATATTGATTCAATCAGTGTTCTTAATCTATCCTGTTTTATCTATTATAAGCTGCTGCAACTCTTGAAATATGCACATATATTCTCTGTTTATACTAAAATGAGACTATTTAAAAGCTAGAAAACTAGAGGTGATAGACCAAAACTATTTTATAAATTTGAATTCAGCACACCCAAATTAACAAAAAACACCTATCCCCATTCTTGCCTCAGACCAAAAATTTATTTTTGTAAACCAGTGTTGTCAGATTAAATAACAAATGATTGCATCAAAACATTTTGAACTTTGGAACGTTAAAATATCCTATTCTAGACTTGTCTCGAGGGTTGAAATATCTGATTCTAGATGATGAGCCTGTTCAGTGCATAAATTGGTAAGTACTTGGCACCTGTAGGCATTGTAAGACACATGAAGCCTTTAAGCCGGAGGGTTGAAATATCCTAATCTAGACTTATCCAAAAATATGGTGTGTGTTTGCAGAATCAACTCAGGTTAAGGAAGAAATGTCCAAAGAACGAATTAGAATGTCTCCTTTGGGTTCACAGTGCAAGTTCAGATTCTTATCTGGTTTTTAGCGTGTTGCAAGTTGCTTATATCAATTTAGTGGGTTTTGTTTGGTTGTTGCACTTGATTCGTGAAATGAATGGAGGAAGATGCAAGACATATTCAAAATGTTTTTTTTTCTTTCTTTTTTTAAAGAAGAACGCTATCTTTGAATACATACAAAAACGCCATTGGCAACATGTTGATACAACAAGAAAGCTGGTGGCTACAATTCTAGGATTTTTATTTTTTTCACGTTATTAAATTTTCAATTATATATATATATATATATATATATATATAGAGAGAGAGAGAGAGAGAGAGAATGAGATACGAGGGTCATTCTATAAATAAGGAAAATTTTGTCTGAAGAGTTGGCAATGGAAAACATTATTTACCGTTGAAAGTTTTTCAAGGAAATCAATGCTGATGTGTCCTTTCATGTCACCGAAAACTGTCAGCATGAACCTCTTTACTGACCGCTGCGCCCGGAATTTTTCATTACTGGAGAGTCATATACTTCATGTACTGTCTTTTCCAATCAGGCTCGTGGTGGCAAATCCATGCTTTGCCCGTTTGTAAAGATTTTTTTACTAAAACAATTCTCTGTACACATTAGACATTCTTCTATAAAATTTCATATGGTTTATACTTTTCAGCCACCAAAATTTTGATGACAAGCCTTTGTTCAAGCCTGAAGAACTTTATCTGATATGAATAGCCTCGAAACAAATATTTTTGCAAAATTAGATAATTTCCCAAAGAATGCAGAGTTTACGTTTATGGATAAAAATCGTATTAAAATGTGTTCGATACAGAGCTGGGATAAATCGTAAAAAATATCATGGTTATGGACTCTAGAAGTCTGTTGCTAGAAGATGCATAATCATCAGACGGAAATATAAGAAAAATTGCTATTCAGCTGTATTTATAGTACGGTGGAGGATGATACACAACACACTGGATTAGCCAATTTCATATGAAATTTCAAGTTAGAGACTTTTAGTGTCCACAACAATAATAATTTTAGGCTATATATATATATATATATATATATATAACCTAAAATTATTAAAGTATATATGTATATATATATCAAACCCCTCCGGGCGAGCAGAATGCGACACAAGTTCAATTTTAAGCGGCGTTTAACAGGTTTGAATTCAGAGTTTTTCCTTTTCCTAGACCGGTTGCTATACCAAAGTTAAAGCGCCAAATCTGACCTACTGTTGACCTATAGCTGGAGGGAGAACAGTTGGATTCATAGCTTTCCCAAAGGGATTAGCGCCATGTGAAATGTAAACAGTTTTGTCAAGGATTTGAACTCTAGTGACCGTGTCTATTTCCTACGACAGTAACCATTACACCACGAAGATTAGGTTTTATATATATGTATATATATATACACACACACACACACACACACATATATATATGTATATATATATTGTTGTATCGTAGTAAGTAAAATAGAGTTAGCTATTTATTTACTGAAGTGGTACAGTCCAACAAATATTATAAGTCTCGCGCTGTTGGTCTTACGTCCGAAGTTTATCTTACAACTGGCAGAGGTCTTTCAGTACTCACTGTGCTTAAGAAACACGACGTCTTTTATTCCTCTGAGATACCGGAGGTCACGTGGTACGAGCCTCTATACAACACAGACACTCACACACCTACGTGTGTATATATATATATATATATATATATTAAAACAGTCTGCAAATACCTATTTTCAGATAACCATCAACTGCCTCGTTTCATTCTCATTGGTCTTCTTCATGATCTGAATACTCATTCAAATACGATTCTAACTTTGGGAAAAAGCTGAGAGTTGCAGGGGGACATATCTGGATTTACAGGGTGGGGGAGGCTGGTGTACGTAGATGATGTGATATTTTTACAAAAAAGAACAAAAAAACTTACAACGGACGTGAAGAATGGGTAGGTAGGCGCATTATCATTACGATGGTCACACAGTTCGTAAAGTCACTTAATAGTTTCTCACTGCCAACTAAGTAACCCCATGGTAGAGTATATGTCTTCACATGCGCAATAAAGTTTGGTTAGATACCAAATTATACCAGTCACTCTGTCTGTGGGACTAGAAATGAGCTGGTGGAATCCCTGTGGAAGATTAAGACCTCCAGTCCTAAACAAGAAGTATTAAGGATATGACACTAAATTGCATCTGATATTTGTTATATAATTAAGGTAATGATTTTTTTATATTAATCATTTTTCGTAAATTATATTTTATTATTTAGTTTGGTAAGGCTTTGAACTACTTGAGTCTCTTATTCTAGAAGCATAGTCAGATGGTACAGACTTGCACTCGCGCGGAAAGGATACAACAATCATCATATGTCATAAGAAACATCCAGAATGAAAATGAGGCTGGAGTGTGGATGACGTTATAACCAGAAAAGATGTCCATGAGAATTTGAAGATTTTGAAAAGACAGTTGAGTTTTCTGCCGTTGATGCGTGCGATTGATTTTTTCGGATCTCTACCAGCAGAGATCTTAAACACCACAAGATGCACCGCGTGTAGGGATGATGGTCAGCATAGACTTTTAAGAATTGTGTCTCTCTCCTCGTGTCGCCAAGGACTAAAACCAGAAATTGATAAACCCGTTCGTATCCGAAACGACTGAGTCCGCCTGTTTTTGTATATGTATTTGTATTACTGTTATTATTGATATCTTTATGGCTATACAACAATAATGAGGCTCTCGTTCTGGAGATATGATGAGTGTGGAGTGCTCTTTCGTTACCATTACTCCCAGTTTCACTCTGAACTGGAGTGGTAGTATCAGTTAGGGTCCGATCTATGTGCCAAATAAAGCCACTCTGACCCGGAGTGGTTGCACTTGTTCGGGTCCGATCTATTGGTCAAATAGACCCACTCTGACCCAGAGTGGTAGCACTTGTTCGGGTCGGATCAATGGGTCAAATAGATCTGTTTAAAAATAATTCATATTCGATAGGAAAACTTGATTCCATATAGCTGTAAATTATTTGTATTAAGAATAGTTACTTGACGTCATAATTGTTAGTATGATTATTATAAAAGTACCATTATTAGTTACTTGAAACTATAAACAGTGTGCAAACAAACGACTATCATTAAATAGAAATAATTAATTGAAACCATGTAATTATTAGTATTAGATCGGAATAGTTGAAGCCATACAACTGTGTGAAAATTATTTGTATTAGAAAGGTATACTTTACATTATATATCTGCATTAAAAACTCTTTCAAAAATCTCATCCGCATAAAAAAATGTAAATATAAGTATACAATGAATGCGATTCTCTAACCTCAAGACATAAAATAACCATAGACGGGTTGACATGCCATTATAATCAATCAGTCAATCATCAAGAATTTGAACAAGACTCGCCGAGTTCTTTTCTTACGACAATAACAGTTGCGCTAACTGATTTGACACTTTCTGAACGGATCTTGTACTCCACAATGTGAGAGCCCAGCTTCAAACAACGAGTGACAAGTAAATACACTTGTTAGCACTCGAACGACAGCTTGAGGCAGAATGTTTTAAAATACTGTATAAATTAGTCTGTCTAAATTATGAGATGAATACACAAAATTCTTAATGACAAGTAATTAAGAAACGTGATCCACGAATGACAATGCTTTTCGCACATGGTCAGAAGCCATTTTCAACAGTATCTGTCTGTCCGTCAAATGAATGGTCTTTTACATGAATCTGGAACATGAGTTGTATTTAATATTATACATTGGTTCTTTAGAATGGAGGTACCTGTGTTGTATGGTTATCGTCGTAAGAAATGGACAAGGCAACACGAGTTCAAATCCTGGACGAAGCTAATTGCATTTACGTAGCGTTAATAAACTTGGGAAAGGTATGAATCCAATTATTCTTCCATCAGCTATTGGTAAATAGAAGGGAAGTCTGGGTTCTTTAGCCTTGCTTAGGCAACTAGTCTAGGAAAAGAAAAAGTCCTGTTAAACCTGTTAAACTCCGCGTAAAAATTGACTTTGTGTCTGTTTTGGTGCCGATGGCGAGCGATAATAAATAACGTGAACACACAAGCTATCTAGTAAAGGACTATCTTTATTTTACATCTGAGGGAGCTAAGCCTACAGAGCCGGCCTCACTTTCATGGAGGCGTTTTGTATCCGTGTTTTACGGAACTATATACATCATAACATCCCTCTTATCAAGTGATGTTTATACTGAGTTCAAGGTGATGCTAATTGTATGTGTGTGATGCTGTAAAAGTCCATACTTTGTAATAGTGTGCGAGTTCATTATTGAATGAAGCTAGTACAGTTCAGAGTAATCAAAGTAAAGTCCCGATGTGCTTTTTTCTTTTCTTTTTTTTTTTTCTTCCCCCTTCTCCATCTCAATTAGTGCGTCTACCTTTCGATAGTTCATGGTCCTTTAATCGTGCTGGCACTTGAACAAGACGACTATATCTACGGGGTTGGATTTCATGTGTCTGTGATGTGCATGTTTGTATGGGAGTGTATTGGGGGCCAGCTGGTGTTTGGTCGGGTAATGTATCTAGTTGCCGGGGCGGATATTCAAGGGCTCAGTGGGTGCCCGGTCAGGAAATGTGGCCTGTTGGCGCCGGTGGATCCTGTTTCTCTTGTACTGTTGTCCATCTACCTGGACCATGTAGCTGCAAGGTGCTGCTTTGCTAGTGACTATACCAGGCGTCCAGTCACTGTTAGGGGTTTGTGGATGACGCTTCACCCTGATAGGTTGTCCTATGGCGAGGTCTGGTAATTGTTTGGCATGCCGGTCATAATAGCTTTTTGTTGTCTGTCTTTTCTTTATGAGCGCCTGCTGTACATCCATTTGTACTTGGGGCGTGTAGTCCGTGGCTTTGCATGGTAGCATTGAGCGGGTGCGCCTTGATAGGAGTCGTTGCGCAGGTGAACTGCGCATGCCTGGTGTGGTTGCATTGCGCCATACCAGGATGGGTTTCCACATGTCAGTTCGTTCTTTTGTAGTTTTTTTCATGATCCCCTTCATCAATTTCACTGCTGCTTCCGCTCGTCCATCGGACTGATGATGGTGTGGGCTGGATGTTATGTGGTTGACGTCCCATGATTCTAGGAATCTGCGAAACTCGCTACTGATGAAATTGGGGCCGTTATCGGTGATCATGGCTGCTGGTGCACCGTGTGTGGCAAAGACAGGTTTGATTGCTTTGATGAGGGCGTTGCTATTGAGGTCAGGGAGCTAGCTTAGTCCTATAAAGTCTGAGTAGATATCCACCAGCACTACATAGTGTCTGCCATTTATTTCAAAACAGTCGCAGGCCACAAATTGCCATGGGTGAGTTGGAATTGGGGAGGACATCAGAGGTTGTCCTTGTTGTTGCGGTTGGGCGAGCTGGCAGGTTTCACAGCGCCGGACAGCTTCAGTGATTTCCGCATGCATCCGTGGCCAAAACATTATCTCACGGGCAGTATTTAGGGTGTACTGGATGCCGAAGTGGGACCTGTGTGCCCTGACGACCATCTCTGGCCTTAGTTTTGTCGGTATGATGAGGCGTGTGCCACGATAGGCTAGGCCATTTTCTGTGGCTAGTTCACACGATATGGCCAGTATTTCCTGACATTGAGTGGACTGTCGTTTTTGTCAGCTGGCCAACTTTGGCTAACAATGTCGTGTCCTGACCAGTTTCCTCCTTGATCCGTACGAGGCGGTGGTCAGAGACGAAGTGGTGATCTTCCAGTTCAAACTTTTCCGTGAGCTCCTGTATTTCGAATATGGTGGCTTTGTCCTCCCTGGCTGTCTCAGTGGCTGGCAATGAGGCTCGTGATAGTGTGTCACTGATATACATCTGTGGTCCTGGTTTGTACTCCACGTCCAGAGAGTATTTCTGAAGTCGAAGCCGCATTCGTTGCAGCCGCTTTGGGCTGGTGTGGATGAGTTTCGACAGTATACTCTCCAGTGGTTTGTGGTCGGAGAATACTTTCACCTTCTCCTTGCCGAGGATGTACAGCTCGAAACGTTCTGCGGCGAACACAATGGCGAGACATTCCTTCTCAATTTGAGCATAGTTTCGCTCCGTTTTAGTAAGTGCTCTGAACGCATACGTGATGGGGCGTCCACCCTGTTTTATTACAGCTCCAAGACCAACCTCCGAACTAATGCATTCCAGTGAGACTTCCTTGTTAACATCATAATATTGGAGGACTGGAGCTTGGGTGATGAGTTCTTTAATCCCACTGAAAGCTGTTTTGTGTTGTGACAACCAGTCAAATACAGAGTCCTTGTCCAGTAGGCGTCGCAGCGGTTCACATACAGTGCTTACTTTGGGTGTAAACTTGGCAAGGTAGTTTGCGATCCCTAGGACTCTCTGAACGCCTTGGACGTCTGTGGGGCGTTGCATCTGCAAAACTGCCTTAACTTTCTCCAGATCTGCTGCTAAGCCCTGTGCACTAAAGATGTGTCTCATGTAACTGACAGAAGTTTGTTTAAAGTTTAACTTTTTGGGGTTGAGTTTTAAACCCTTTTCCCGGCATCTTTCGATAAGTGCTCTGAATGCTGTGTCGTGGCTTTTGTCGGCCTCTGCATCATTCTCACCAGAACCATATATTATGGTGTCATCTGCGATAACTTGAGTGTTGTCCTAGAAACAGTGGTCGAGTCGTCGTTGCCATTCCTCCGGGGCTGGGCTAATCCCAAATAGCATTCTAAGCGACCGTATTCAGCCAAATGGAGTCCAACACGTTGTCAAGTATGAAGACGACTCATCCAGTGCAACCTGAATAAACCCATCCTTAGCGTCTACGACCGAGAAGAGCCTGGCCTTTCTCGTCTTTGTTGCTATTTAGTCGACTGTTGGAGTTGGGTAAGTGGTTACGCTGGATTGCCTTATTCAAATGGTATCGGTCAATGCAGATCCTCAATTTGTGGGGTTTCCGAATGACAACTATGTTGCTGATCTAGGGTGTCGGTTCTATGACCCATGCTATCACTCCTTGTTCAACCAATTCCTCCAGCTTTTGTTTCAGCTCCATTTTGAGTGGTAGGGGAACTCTCCGGGGGTTGTTCTGAACTGGTTTAACGTTTTTATCAATCTGTATTTTGTATTCTCCTGGTAGTCTTCCCCGCCTGGAAAATACATCTTTACAGTTGTCGAGAACACCCTCCTTGGTGAGTGATTTAACTTCGTCTGACGCATTCAACGATGAAGGCTATAAGCTGGAGTGCCGAGCTGGCCCGTCCAGATAATAAGAATGGCGAATTATTGTCCACTACTTGAAAATGGACCTTTTTCTTGATGCTGTTTGTTTCGCACCACAGTATTACAGCTCCCAGGGGTTGGAGAATGGAATTATCGTACAGCTTCAGCTTTGTATGGGAGGGCTGTAAGGGTGCTGTGGTTAGGCGTTTGTAGCAAGAGTGCTGCAGCTTGCCCCAGTGTCAATTTGGAACTTGAGGGTTAGAGCTTTCTGGCCTCCTAAGGGGGATACGTGGATGTCTGCTAGCCTAGCTTGCTAACCACTAAATCACACGAGAATGAAAAAAATAAGGATAGTTTAGATTTGGCAAAACCCAGCAAATACATGACACTCTGTGAGAATCGAACTCTCAAGTAATTATCTGTTAGCCGAGCTCGCTAACCACTGCACCTCCCAAAGTGTGCTATTGAATATAAAATATAGTCGTTTACTAAGCTTAGCAAAGTCAGAAGGATGAGGCACCCAGTGAGAATCGAACTCGCTAGCTCTAGTTTACTATCGTAGCTCACTGCGCAAGGCATATTATTTAATGAAATATTTAATCATTTACGAAGCTTAGTTTATTTTAGTACAAGATCAGAAGGATAAGATACCCTGTGAGGCGTCAGAAGGATGAGGCACTACGTGAGGCGACCTATCAAATATAAAATGTAGTTAGAAAACATTGTTGGGATACAGCAAATAGTTATCTCCCTTACAGGACTGACATATCTGTTAGGGTCCTCGTTGGGTGTCTCATGACAGTTTCAGAAACCCATCCTCGATCGACTTCTTTTCGTCTCTGGTCTTTCACAACCCTGCCTAAAAACGGTTAAATCCACATGACTATATTACCTCCACTCATCAAGTAAGCCTTTTTTCCATTTTTGTACCCCTTTTACATACTGCTTGCTCATGGAACAATATGTGCATATCTTTATCTGTTTGGACTCATTCGTGTATTCTTTCTTTAAATACCACTGATATGTATATTGTATATATCAATTGTGTAAATGAGTTTATTTTGTCTTTCCTTCCATTGTTTTCAGTATCAGTCGCCATTGGCCAATTGAGTAGAGTGTTCGCCAATAGTCCAGGAGACCGTGCTTCAATTCCAGGTTGAGTCATACCAAAGACTCAAAAGATGGCACTTGATGCAGCCTTGCTTAACACTCAGCATTATAAGGTACGGATCAAAGGTGAAGTGGAGCAATCCAAGGAAAGGAGTAGCTCCCTTCCTTATCCCTCAGTGTAGTAGCTTTTGAAAAGGGAGCCTTCGGGTTACTCTCGCCTACGGTCGCCAACTTTACTTACTACTTATATCACGGATATACTAATGTTAATTCGACTAGGGCTGCAGAATACCCCAATCGCATCTCTGCAGAAGGATAAGACCCCCTAACGAGTGTCCTAATATGACACTGAAGAATCTGATGGTGAGGCTCCAGTACAGCTGGAGCTTTGGAAAATACAGAGTACCTCTTTATTGACATTACTCTGGCCCAGAATGATTGCACCTGATAAAGTAAAGTCGGAGACCTTAGTCGAGGGTGGCCCGAATGCTCCCTTTTCAAGGTGGGACTGAACCCCGGTCTCCCGGACCATTGACCATTGGCGAAGGGTCCTATAAGGGCCAAATAAATCTAAAGTGCGTACTTATTCTCAACTGAATGGTTTGAAATAGAACTGTTTTAGCATTTTACTGTGTATAAACAAAAAACTGTACTTATGCTGATCTGAATTGTTTGAAATAGAACTGTTTATATGTATAAAAGCGGATTTGGCATGAAATAACCTACAATGGTTGATATGCCATAAAACCCTACTAAACCAAAAACTAATGCTAATACCTGTTTATGATAGTGGGAAATTGACTAAAATATCTTCCAAACCAGCAAGCACACGAATACCTTTTGGTAAAAATCGGGGTCAGATATTGAATAATCACAAGTAGAATATTCCTCTACAATTTCGTTCCATCTGCTTTTGCGCTAAAATTTTCCATGTACAATAAAATCATAAGCAGACACTTATATAAATCGAAAAATAATTTCCTATAATTAGTAACCTGGACAGAATTAATAATTATCGATTTCCTTCAGCTCGAGTTAGTGCTGTTATTGGAATATTTAGTGTATCTGAGCTAAAGGACTATGTATGAAGTTGTACAATGTAAAACAGAAATACCTCCCACCTTTTAAAATGTCGCCTGTGTGGTGCAAGTAAATTTAGGCAAGTGGTAATGGTAGCTCCATCTAGCTAATGTTTTACCATATTTTTTTTTTCGAGATATAATCATTCACAATCATTGACCGGTGCACACTGTATGTTTGCAGTTGAAAAATTTTAAAGACTCGTGAATCTGTAATTGTTACACAAAGAGCTTTTAGTGCTCATTTGATGTTATGCCAGAATGATACTGTTCCGGGTAGAATGTTCAACCCATCACAGTATAGATTTTCCTTAATTTCACATCCTCTTCTCCATTCATCCCCGACTTTTCCATCATCCTTTCAATAGGTTAAATAGTAACACAAAGGTTCTTGTACATGGGTGATTTTGGCATTGAATAACACGCGAAGGTTGGTAAGCTATTAAACAAAGAAAGACAAGAAAGAACATCCTTTCTCACGGATTCCTTTAGTAAAACCCTTTCTAAAGCATTTCTATTGTAAAACTATGCATTCTTATAATAAAACCCTTTCCAATGCATTCCTATGGTAAAACCCTTTCTAATACATTCCTATTGTAAAACTCTTTAATACAATTCAATAGTAATAACCTTTCTAATACATTTCAATATCAAAACCCTTTCCAATGCATTCCTATGGTAAAAACCTTTCTAATACATTTCTATAATAAAACCCTTTCCAATCCATTCCTATGGTAAAACCCTTTCTAATACATTTCTATAATAAAACCCTTTCCAATCCATTCCAATGGTAATAACCTCTCAAATGCATTTCTATAATAAAACCCTTTCTTATGCATTCCTGTTGTTATAACCTTTCTAAATGGGTCGGGAATGAAAGAACTCCCTAAGGACTAATAAGATAATAATTGGCTTTAAACTTTAAAATTTCAAGTTCGTACACTATTGGACAACATTCCCGGAGACGTGCGTTCCGCATTTCAACTGTTCTTTTGAAGAAACTGTTTAAGTGGAACAAGAGATATAAAAAAAAGTATGGATGAGATTCGCAAGACTCAGGGAACCGAATTTTAACTGGCAACCCCAATATTGGTGGTAGAGTCAATTCTCATATATGCAGATGAATATGTGCACAGATCTCAATTGAAAAGTGTGACTAAAATATTAGGATGTGTCAAACGTCTTGAAATATAACATGCGGCACATTTGGTATCCTGGGAAGAACCAAAAACAACGCTGATGTATAAAGATATAATCTGATTCTTTTCTTGTTTTTCTTTAATGTACATATGGGTAGAGTAAGAGAGAGTCAGAGATGACCGAAATGAACACACACACACAAAGGCGACAGTGCGATTTTCTGTGAAACTTCTCTACTTTTCTACTTCGTTCTGCCCTGGTCGAAATTCTTTCCTGGTTTATATAATTTTCAGGACACTCATGCAATCCCAGTGACCACATCTTCCAACCATGTGCCGCGTGTGAACATGCTTCTTGTCTAGCATGCCACCCACGCAACTCACGTGGCACTTCTGCTGAGGAACACCAGTGTCCTGTTTACTCTAAGAAATAAGTGGACATCCTGCTACCCACGACCCCACGCAAAAACAGATGCACAATCTTGTTACGCCACCCACAAAATTTATGCGGCATATCAAAGGAATCTTCCTTTCGCTATCCAACACATAAATCGGCAGCTCCAGATGCTTTTGCTGAGGTAACGAAGCATACTAGACGGTAGGAAGCTGAGCTCGCCTGATACTCTCTTAATGTTACACGCTGGATTTGCCTCAATGGCTTTTAGCATAGTATAGGAACCCATGGTTTTTGACCTATCTAATCTTCCCTGATCGTCGTGATACTCGCAACTCGAACGAAATTTCTGCTAACTGAACTGAGATCAAATGCGCCTTCATCTTTCGCTCAACAAATGTTTTTGGTTGCTTCCATGGTTCAGTCAGAACTTGTAAAGAATAAGTTCTCGAACTAGACTACGTTGCATATTCATCTGTGCTACTTTCAAATCACTTCCAGAGTAATACAATGCACAACCTTTTAACGCACCAACTACTATGATACTACTAACCACAGTGAGTATCATTTCGCAGCTTGAACTGCTTCGGTCATATGATATACGCGCTGCAAACTAGTATGTACTAAAATATTGCGAAACTTTAGACTCGCTCTAATATTCTGGAGGAGTTCTTCTTTAGGAATTCTTACAGGCATGTACTCTCGACGGCAGACTCTAACGAGGTTTTATAACGTCACAAGATGGTTGAACACTTCGAAAGCTTTATTTATTACCGAATATGCTAATCCTAAAATCATTATTGTCCCTTTGGTTGTTTACTTGGTTGTTTTTATGGCATATTTTGGGTTATTTAATGCCAAATCCTCTTTATACATATAATTTTTCTGTCAAGAGTTTGTAACATTTTCAAATAAGTCGGAGCTCATTTGTTTGCACTCAATTAAATGGTTTCAAGTGCCGCGACCGGCCTACGAACGTCAACAGATCGGATTACATTTCACCCTAGAGAAATAACATCCGGGCGCAGCCGGAAATGATGAAGCCCTTTTTTCGATTTTAACCGGCCGTTACAGCTAAGAAAGGGATAAATTAATATTTATCAACATTTGCAAAACACTTCTACCAGGGCTAAAGAAATACTTATTTTCTGCGTCCTTTTTTTTGTAGAAGAACTTTCTATCCACGTGGCGCGACAGAAGTGGAGTTCCGTTTCTTCCATATAAAAAGGCTTCAGGCGACGAAAATTCAGAGGTCCCCGCGGACTTTTTTTCCTCTCCAGTTGTTGGGTTGCATTCGGTAGGCCGTTTTATCTCTGGACGGTTCTGCCGGATGTGCCTCGGCACTGGATATTTCCTCCGGCCTCAGGGGGCCATCCCCCCAGGCTTATACCCCCTTCGGGGGGGTTGGGTTTATTGCCTGGCGCCTGCGGCGCCCCAAAAAGGGGAATGCCGACGGGGCCGAAGGTATTTTTGGCCTTGCCGGACGCGTGTGGGCTTCGGCCCTGCGACCGGGCTCACCTTAAAAACGGCCTTGTGCCATATTCGTGCGTTGGTGGGACGCAACGATAAATACAGAGGTCTACGCGGACGCTCTCAGGAGCCACTCGGTTCCACGAGGCCCGGGTCCTACGTTATCGTGGTTGCACCCACCTCACCGCCACTTCTAGTGGTGGATTCAACAACCTTTTTTACGGTCCTTTTTAAGGGCTATGAGAGGTCACCTTCTGCGGGTCAGTGCATCTCTGGCGGTCAGTAATGACCAGTCGAAATAGACGGCCAGGAGGCAAACACGAAGACGGATTCTAAGACCAGCCGGTCTAAACCCTCGCTCGGTTCCGATAGTCCGATAAGCTGCGCAGCGCTAATGGCACGGTCCAGCCTTTAGCTACCGCTTCGATATCTGCGCAGCGCTAAGATAACGCCCATCTTAGCCTCGGCCTCCTGGCCTGTCTGCTCGTCCGCACGGCTTTGGCGCGACCCAGCCATAGTCATCGTCCCCACGGCTTTGGCGCGACCCAGCCATGGTCATCGTCCGCACGGCTTTGGCGCGACCCAGCCATAGTCATCGTCCGCACGGCTTTGGCGCGACCCAGCCATAGCCATCGTCCGCACGGCTTTGACACGGCAAAGCCTTCGCTCCAGTCCGATACGTCCGCACGGCTAGGGGGCACGACAAAGCCCTAGCCTTTCCTCGACTCGTTCGCTCGATCTCGCCCATACTAAGGCCCGGCAAACCTTAACCTCGGTTTTAGACCTTTGACTTGGTCCATAACACTAAGACACGGCTCAGTCTTAGTCACCAGCTCGCCCGACACTACATGACCAAGCTGCCATAACCGAACTCGACCTCGACACTCTTGCAAGTTACAACGCAATCCACGTAACGACTCGCTGTTACGGACTGTCCTACCACTGCAACAACTGGCTCACGTACGACCCGCTGTACGAGCCAGAAACCAGATCGACACCCCCCCCGGTTAACCCAACGTACTGTCATAACCGGGAATATCGATCTACCAACCTCGACCGACCTCAGCTGCCCGCGACGACTGTCCAACGGTATCCAACGACCCGACCGAATCTCAGCTTACCAGCATCAAACATCCAGCTGTATCTCCACGACTCGACCAACGCCAGCTACCCTCGTCGAACGTCCAGCTGCGAACATCTACAACGCGACTATACCAGCTAACGACGTAACTCATCCTAGCTGAAGACTACATACAACCGCCACGGACATTTACATACATGCTTGTAAATACGACAAATAAATTGTCTCTTGTTATAATAGTTATCTCGCCTTTTGTCCCTTCATTGTGTTTTGGCTGTTCTCATTCACATGTTTAACCGTATAACTCATTTGCGGGGTCGACGTGCTTATCGGCTCCGCAACACAAGTATTGCTATTTATTGTTTGTACACACTTGAATGCTTTGAAGTATGGCTATCTACACTAATAGTTCTATTTGAAACAGTTACATGGTTTCAAGCATTGTAATCAAATACTAATGATTCAATTTAATATTAATCACGTGTTTGCACACAGTTAAATGGTTTAAAGTATAATAAAGGATTACATGGTTCTATTTAAACTATAGATAGGACCATAACAGGTACTGCTACTTCGAGTCAGAGTGGACTAGCGAGTAATGGCAATAAAGGAGTTCTCCACATTCCCCAAAAGGTCCGGGACTAGAGACTCACCATCAGATGGTTTAGTGTTATATCCTGGAGACTCGTTGTAAGAGGGGTCTTACCTCTCTGCAAAGATGCAGTCAGCGTATTCGACGACAGCCCCACCCAACTGGGCTGTCGTCCTTTCGGATGTTCCGTCAATGGATATGATTATTAGGAAACAAAAAAGTTTAAAATCATATTGTTTTATAGAAACAGGAAACAGTTGACATACTAATTCATATGACAAGCAATAAGTAATCGAGGAGATAATTATTCAACTGGCCTTTATATGATATTATGATGAAAGAGACTTCCGGGTAATTTCGTGGTTGGAAGATAATGACATCTTTTACTTTGAATGTACACATTTCTCCGTTCTACTTTGAATGCGGTAAATATGGTTTTATTGCTTGTGTCATATCAAAGAGAAACGTCATTTATTATATTGTGACAGACAGAATGGAAGTGGCTAGACCTCTTTGAGGTTTCAAATTTTGTGCGGCTTCCTAATATCTACCATAGAAGGAATCCTTTGTAAGTTAATTGTTACTAAGTTAAACGAATATGAATCAAATATTTATCTTCTACTTTGTCGTCTATTTTTTCTTCCTTCCTTCCTTCCTTCATTCTTCTTTTATTTTCTTTCAATATTTATTTCTATATTTCTACCTGTCTTCATCCTTTTGCTTTTATCATTCTTGTTTTTTTTTTTTTTTTAATTATTATTTTTTTTTTTTAATCATTATTATTTTATTCATTAAATCCCGTTCTACCTTCCGAAAATAGACATTGGCCCAGTTGCCTGAATACACCGACTACATCTCTACAGTGGAGTATAAGACCCATCTTAATGTGTGCCTTGAATATGACACTGAAACATCTGATGATGAGGTTCCGATCCTGGAGCTTTGAAAAATGTGGAGTACCCCTCATTGCCATTACTCTCAGATTCACTCTGACCCGAAGTGGTAGTAATTGGTAAGGTCCTATTTATAAGTCAAATAGAAATATTCAATTATTTACTTGAAACAATTTAACTATGTGCAAACAAATGACTGATATCTAATTGAAATTTAAGAATTTAATCGAAATACTTGAAACCATTTAACTGTGTGCGAACACACGGGCTTTTTAAATTCCTTTTTAAATTATATATATATATATATAGAGAGAGAGAGATCAGACATTAAATAATCTAAATGCCATGCCCTAAAACACAACCAACATGTTCATACACAGTTGAAAAAGCACACACGCACACGCATAGAGTATGGATCATAGACAAGTAGACCCCATAACAGTTTTTTCTATAAAATGTTAGTTTTCTTCAAAACTGAAGTAACCAGGTTTTTATTTATTCAAGTGAATATTATACAATCAAAACGGGTATTATTAGGTATTATCTTCAGCCAAATTCTACTGCACTGAAGCTCTGTAACCAAAAATATGAACATGTATAAGTCTAAAGATAAGTACATACTTACTATTGTTCAAATAGAAATAGCAGAATCCTGGCTTGTATATATATATATATATATATATATATATATATATATATATATATATATATATATATAACCCCTCCGCACAAGCAGGATGTGACATAAAGATTATCTTCAAACGTTTGAATTCAGAGTTTTTCCTATTCCTCGACCTGTTGCCATACAATGGTTAAAGAGCCCAATCTGCCCAACCCTTTACCCATAGATGGGAGAAGAAGTTGTAAGTTGTATTCATACCTTTCCCTAGAACATTAGCGTTTTTGGAAATATGAAGCGCCTAGTCCAGGCTTTGAACCCGGATCGCCGTGTCCATTTTCTACAATGGTAAATCTTCCTTTACACCATCAACGCCTCTTATATATATATATATATATATATATATATATATATATATATATATATATATATATAGTCGAATACTCCAAAATACTTGATAGTAGGTGTAACCTGTGCCTAGAAGAAAAGATATAAATTATGATGTACCCGGACCCTGGAAAATTATCGAATCAGAGATGTGATTTAATAGCTAGATGTAGGCATAGAAATAAATTTAAACTATAGAAAAATATCATAGATAATGTTTAATTAACTAAAAAATAGGATTAATTTGAGATTTGAGGTGAAATGAATAAAATAAAATAATGGGAAGACACCATGTGATGTGAATGAACGTTTCAATGGGAAGGTAACTGAATTAATGGGCACGAATATAAATTTTGAATTAAAAATTTTAATTTTAAATTTTGAATTTAATTTAAGATAAGTATTACTGTAATCTTTACGTAAGGTTAATAACAATTGTTGTAATTCCCTAAATTATTGTTAAATCTGGAGATTTACGTTGAAATGTATTTAGAATTTACGATTCTTAAAATTTTAAATTTAATTTATTGTAGAAAGTGAGTTTTGAATATACGTCTAGTTACTTTATTGTGATTCTGACTGGTAATAAAAAGAAAAACCGGAAGCGAGTAAATGGGGAGGAAACTCTTCACCCCTCTTCTACCCACTCCCATCCTGCCCTCCTGTGTCTATTCTGACCGTAATTATTTTATGCATTGGATCTGAAGAAGTCCTGTTATTTTTTGGTGTTATTGATTCATATCAATACCCATAATAGGATGGAAATAAATCCATAGTCCTATTGTGACCGGTTTTTGTTTTTTCTTAAATATATATAAGTGTGTGTTTGTGTGTGTATAATCATAATGGCTAAATTCAAGAGCATAAATTCAGTCAAGAAGAGAATAAATCCTTTTAATTGCAGACGAACAATTTTTTCATCAGTGGAATTATTTGAACGTTAATAATCATTTACCTTCTCAAAACTAAAGAAAAAAAATCAAAGCTATATTTGTTAACATTCAAACAAGAGGAAGAACAGAAAATGAAACAAATATTCAATTTTATTTTACAATGTAACTTTTTACTAAAATTCCTCAGATATTTTTTATCTGTCTGTCATCACATAACGGTTACACCATTCTTACAGAAGAATGGTTTCAAACACACTTCTACAGTAAAAACCATTTTAATGCATTCCTATAGTAAAACTCCTTCTCATGTATTTATATGGTAAAATGTCTTTTCTCCTGCCTATCTATTGCAAAACCCTTTCCAATACACTCATATAGTCAAACCCTTTCCAATGCATTCCTATTTTAAAACTCTTTCCGATTAATTCCTATTTTAAAACCCATTCCAATGAATTCCTATTTTAAAACTCTTTCCAATGCATTCCTATTTTAAAACCCTTTCCAATGCATTCCTATTTTAAAACTCTTTTCAATGAATTCCTATTTTAAAACTCTTTCGAATGCATTCCTATTTTAAAACTCTTTCCAATGCATTCTTACGGTAAAACCCAATCCAATACATTTATGTTGTCAAATCCTTTCCAAGGCATTATAAGACCTATTTTTATGAATTCCTATAACAAAACCTTTTCTGGTGCTTTTCAATAATAGAACTATTTCCAATGAATTCTAATGGTAAAACCCTTTCCAATGTATTTAATGGTAATTTTTAAAAATGTATTTCTGTAGTAAAATCATTCATGATATATTCCTATAGTAAAGGGCTTTATAACGCATTCCTTTCGTAAAACACCTTTTTAATGTATTCTAAAGGTAAATACTTTTTAGTGTAATCCTTTCAACTTCACTCCTATAGCAAAACCTTTTCCAATGCATTTCTTTTGTACAATCTTTTCCAATGCATTCCTATAATAAAGCACTTTCGAATGCATTCCTATAATAAAACCCTTTAGTACAATCCTTTCCAATGCATTCCTATAATAAAACCCTTTTAACTGCACTCTAGGAGTGCATCTTAGACCCTCTTTCCCACAAGAGTTGTCCTGGGTAGGACACTGCATCTAAGGGCGAGGCTCCAGTCCTGAAGCTCTGAGGAATGTGAAGTACCTTTTAATTGCCATTACTCCAATATACTATATCTTATCGCTCAGCCATCAGGGGACATACATCAGCTCGAGAATTATAAAGTTTTCGTTTGTTTACATTTTGCTTTACCGGATACCAGAGTGCTCAACAATTCATTGGAAGAGCTTTGCATTACAAGAGTGGCAGCCGTTAATTCCTTCGCCAGAGTGCTCAACCCCCGGGAATACACACACACACACACACACACACACACACACACACACACACACACACATATATATATATATATATATATATATATATAAATGAACCTCTAATACATATATATAGACGAAGCTCATATATATATGTGTATATATATATATATATATATGAGCCTCGTAAATATATATATATATATATATATATATATATATATATATATATATATATATATAGAGAGAGAGAGAGAGAGAGAGAGAGAGAGAGAGAGTCAAAGCTCATTCAATAAATAGGTGAATTTTTTTAAAAAAAGCAAAATACATTTTTTTCAGAATTTATTTCCATAAATGTAAATTCTATATTATTTCTAAATGATTTACACCAAAAATAATGTTTATCTCGCAAAAATATTTATTTTGAGGCTATCCGAAATGGCAGCAAATCAAACAGAGTGCCCCCACCGAGGGGGCTTGAATAAATTTCTGTCATCAAATTTTTGCTGGCCGAGAAAAGTAAACCACGAGAAAATTATGAAAGGATTTTTAATGTGTACAGAGAAGCAAGATTTAATTTTAAAAATATTTACAAATAAGCTAAACGCAGGTTTTCTACTCCGAGCCAGAGTAGAAAAGGCAGTTCATTGAAGAAAAACACACCGACTCTCCGGTATATAAAATATTTGGGGCACAGCGGTCAGTTAAGAATAGCCCAGTTGCAGTTGCAGAGGGGTAAGACTCCCACAACGAGTGGTCCAGTCGACTAGGGCTGTCGAATACACCGACTGCATCTTTACAGAGTGCTAAGACTCCTCTAACGAGTGTCCTGTGGCCCAGTCGCCTGGGGATGTAGAATACACCGACTGCATCTCTACAGAGGGGTAAGACTCCTCCAACAATGTTCTGGGACATGAAAGGACTCATGACTAATTTCATCACTAATTTCTTTGAAAATGTTGCAATTGTACTTTCTATTGCCAACTCCTTTGGCAAAATTCACCTTATTTATTGAATGACCCCTGTTTATATGTATGTGTGTGTATGTGAAAGCGTGTGTGTGTATTTGTGTGCGTGCGTAAGAAAGCGCACGTGTATGTGAAAGCGAGTGTGTTTGAATATGTGTATGTGTATGTATGAAAGCGCACGCGTGTGTGTATGTGAAAGTATGTGTATTTGTGTGTATATGTGAGTTCGTACGTGTGAAAGTATGTGTTTGTCTGCAGTGTATGTGAAAGCGTATGTGCGTGTGTATGAAAGCGTATGTGTGTGGGGGGTTAAAGCGTATGTGTGTGTGTGTGTGTGTGTTTGAATATGTGTATGTGCGAAAGCGCGCGCGCGTGTATATGTGAAAGCATGCGTATGTGTGTGTGCATGTGTTTGTGTGTGTGAAAGTATGTGTTTGTGTGCATGTGTACGTGAAAGCGAATGTGTGTATTTGTGAAAGCGTATGTGGTGGGGGTGAAAAGCGTGTCTGTGTTTGTGTGTGTGAAAGCGCGCTTATGTATGTGTGAAAGTGTGTGTGTGTGTGTGTGTGTGTGTGTGTGTGTGTGTGTGTGTGTGTGTGTGTGTGCTCTTGTTTTTTTTTATTGAAAGTGCATTTAAAACGATAAAACTAATGCAACAAGTGATAATTATAATTTTTTAAATGTTATTTTATCCGAAGCAATGAAAAAGCTAATCATAGCGGATATTGCTTGAGCACGAGTCTGGACGTCTTGATTTAATTGGATGACGCCAAATCTCACGCAAGAAAAAGTGTCGGTTGGAAGGGGTGAAGATGTTTAGGTTGAAGATAGAACAATATGGAAAAATATCTCGGTGTAAATTTAAAGCCTCGTGGATCAAGCGGGAGAAAAAACTATACGCGGCTAATAAATTGCTTTTAGTTCTCGACATAAATCTATTGAAAAGGAAATCAAACACTTTTCCTTTTAGGCGTATTTGTTTTGGGACATATTAACTAGAAATGTTTATGACCTCCGTACGTCAGAAGCGGCATAATGATATTGTTATATAATAGAAGTGCGTGCGTAAATCGGATAAAGAAAGGAAAAAGGAAATAAGAAAAGCGTGTGTACTAAATATGGAGGAGTGAGAAAGAAAGAAAGAAAGAATGAATGAATGAATGTTGTGAATAACAAATGGTAAAAGAAAAATAGTAGAAGAAAGAAAGAAAGAAAGAAAGAAAGAATCTTGTGAATAACTAGTAGTAAGAGAAAAATAGTAGAAGAAAGAAAGAAAGAAAGAAAGAAAGAAAGAAAGAATGGTTAGAGAAAAATAGTGGAAGAAAGAAAATAGTGGAAGAAAGAAAGAAAGAAAGAAAGAAAGAAAGAAAGAAAGTCTGCCGTGAATAAGGCGAAAGGGTACTCGTGTATTTTTTTAAATAAACACCCTAATGGATTTCTCCTCGTTCAAGCTCTGGCATCGATAAAGTTGATTTATTTCTGTAGGTAAACGTTTTCCTGTGAAATATATTGGACATTCCTTCAAAGATATTCACTTCTATTTGGAAGAGAAAATATAAAAAATGAGATCAAAGTCCCTCATAAGTTAGTTAAATTATATTTAGTTAAACCCTTCACTCTTGGATAGAAAATCGTAATGCAAATTATATAAAATTTAGAATTTAGTTATCGTTTTCAAAATTATCGTCTCTTAAACATTTTTCTGTCCTTGACTGTCAAATTCTACATTAGGATTTTTACTCTTCTATTTCTGAAAAATTGTTTGATGACGTAATAACTTGGCTCATCGATTTCGTTGTGTACATGAGGAGATCAAGATAGTTATGCATTTTCATGAGTCTATGTTATCCCTAAGTGACGGTACATATTTACACAACCCACACGGTATGACGCAAGGTCAATTTTTAATTTACTTTGAAGTCAGTGTTGTACTTCTCAGACTAGCTGCTAAAGAACCCAATCCGCCATATTATTTACCCATATCTGAAGTGGTGAGAAGAGATGGATTCATGCCTTACCCAAGAGCATTAGAGCGACGTAAAACGTAAACAGCGTCGTCCAGGATTTGAACTCCGGCCACCAGTGATTTGATGCAGACTTGCAAAGTCGGCTAGGGCTGTAGAATACACCAACTGCACTTCTGCAGAGGGGGTAAAACCCCCTCAACGAGTGTCCTGGATATGACACTAAACAATCCAATGGTGAAGCTCCAGTAATGCAGGAGCTTTGGGGAATGTGGGGTACCCCTTCATTGCCATTGCTTTCAGGTTCACTCTGGCCCGGAGTTGTAGCACTATATCGAGTCCTATCTATGGTTCAAATAGAACTAAACTATGGTTTCGAGTGTTTACTTTTTTTGCATTTAAATTGCGTATTCATGCTAAACTGAATTGTTTAAAATAGATCTGTTTTGACATTTCAACTGCGTACTTATGCTAAACTGAATTATCTGAAATAAACTGTTTTTACATTTAACTCTGTGTATTTCACAAGAGGAATGTGTCCTTCCTGGAAGCAAGCATAAGCTGAATACTTATCTTAAAGTGAATTGTTTGAAATGGAACTGTTTTGTATGCTAAACTGAATTGTTTGAAATAGAATTGTTTTTGACATTTAAACTGTACTTACACTAAACGGAATTGTTTGAAATAGAACTGTTTTGACATTTGACTGGATGTGTAAACAAAAACTCTACTTAAACTAAACTGAATTATTTGAATTAGAACTATTTGATTAAACTGAATAGCTTGAAATGGAAATTTTTTGACAATTAAACTGTGTACTTATGCTAAACTGAATTGTTTGAAATAGAACTGTTTATTTGTATAAACTGGATTTGGCATTAAATTACCAACAAAGGTTGATATGCCATAAAACCCAACCAACCAACTGGATGCAGACCAAGAAAAATGATGACTGTTTCAGTTTTGCAATGGGTTCTTATGATATGATTGAGGTCTTCCTATGTGGAGGAGGAGTTCCACTGGCGTTGTGGCTAACGTGCAAAACTGCAACATCGAAGTAAGATAGTTCAAACTCCAGTTGCACTATTACGTTCAATTTCAGACTTAGGAAAAGTATGAACATCCTTATGTCCCCAGCTATGGTTTAAATACTACCATTACTGTTCTTATACAAGGATGGCTTTGGCATTAAATAACCTATGAAGGTTCATATGCCATTAAACAAAGAAACTATCTATCTTCATAGGTTCCTAGTATTTATGATATTGTTATTTATGCTTTTTCCATCCTTTCTATTCCCAGCTATCGGTTAAATTGTACCGTGACTGTTCTTTTACACAGATGGCTTTAGCATTAAATAATCCACAAAAGTTGATATGCCATTAAAGAAAGAAACTAAAGAAAAAGGAGCAAGTCTAAAAAAAAATAGATCTTTACTTTTTATCTGCTACGTTTGCCAAAACAAATCTTTACCTATTTGTTTAACTGTTTAAAGAAAGGTGTTTTTTTTTTGTTTTGTTTTGTTTTGTTAGTAACTATAAAATAGATCTTTACTTTATATCAGCTACATTTGCCAAAACAAATCTTTACCTATCAACCATGGAGGTTGATAGGTCATTAAACTGAGAAACCAAACCAATCTAAACCATCTATATCTATAGGTTCCTAGTATTTATATTATTATCATTCGTGCATTTTCTGTCCTCTCTATTCCAAGCAATGGGTTAATAGTACCACGACTGTTTTTTTTCCCAAGGATGGCTTTGGTATAAGATAACCCGTGAAGATACCAAACCGATTGGTACACGTGGTATAACTGTTATCACCGTAAGAAATAGACACGATGATTCGAGTTCAAGACCTGGATCAGGCTGTGTGCGTTTCACATAGCGCTAATACACTTAGAAAAGGTATGAATCTAACTATTTTCCCACTAACTATGAGTAAATAGGAGGATAGACTAGTTCTTTGGCCTTGGTGTTCAAGCACTCGGAGAGAAGGAAAACTGAATCTAAATCTGTTTAACTTGGTTTAGAATAGACTTTGTGTCACATCAGGCTTGTGCTTTTGGTCTTTCAGAAGAAAAACAAAACAGGTGGATAGGGCCAGAAATGGACTTGTTGAGATTTTAAACTTGTATGGCTTTACCATCTGGTCTTAAGGAAGTCAATTTTTTTACTTAGAGACGGCACAAGGCCGTATGGATGGGGCACCCAATGAGATTCGAACTCACTTGTGAAGGTTTAATAGACTGGATTGCTAACCATTACACCACCAAAGGCGCCCTGGTCTTAAGGAAGTCAGTCTTCTTGATATTAGTTTCAGTACTAACCATACAATAAATACTCAACATTCGTTCGCCTACTTATTTCATATTGGTACAATAAGCAGTCAACTGTCTATAGTTAGCGATCCTGGGTAGTACCGGTGACGTAATGGTTAAAGTGCTTGACTATGAAATCATTATAAGCGAGTTCGAATTCCGCTTGCACGGTTACAATCACTTTCGGAGCAATATCCGAGGGAAATCAAATCCTGAGTGTTCGTGAATATATATATATATATATATATGGTTCGTAAGCGAATAATTTGTAGGTAACATATTTAAACGAGTGAGTGCTCATTTATCTGCACTCAGTTAAATGGTTTTAAGTTGTAAGCGAATAATTTGTTGGTAACATATTTAAACGAGTGGGAGCTCATTTGTTGGCTCCCAATTAAATGGTTTTAAGTAGTTATCTAATATTATTCGTTTGTTTGCACAGTCAAATGGTTTCTCGTATTTGGATTTCGTGGGTTATCTGATGCTAAAGCCATCCCTATGGAAGAGCAGAAGTCATACTACTTAATCAGTGGCTGGTGAAGATACTACTTAATCAGTGGCTGGTGAAAATAAACGTAGCAGCGCGACTCTGGCTTCGTGGCTGCAGTCAAGCGCTTTAGCCATTATATCATGGGAAATCCTCCCCTTGATTGTAGCAATTTAACACTGATAATTTTATAAACTAACTTATCGATGGTTTAAAAGTACAAGGATCATTAAATAAGTTTCCAGACTTTTTTCGTATGGGCACTTTTATTGATAGTACACACAGGAAACTCTTGTCCTCTTCGAAGTAATCTCCTCCGGCTGCAATGCACTTGTTGTACCGTTCCAACAACTTCTGGAAAGCCCTATTGAGGTCCTCTTGTGTGAGTGTATCAATGACCTTTGTCACAGCCTCTTTCATCTCCTCAACTGTCTCATAACGACAGCCTCTAAGTTTTTCCTTGAGCTTAGGGAATAAGCGAAAGTCACAGGGAGCAAGGTCTCGACTATAGGGTGGCTGAGGAACTGTCTTGATGCCCATCTTGGTCAAATAGTCTGTGACAACGATGGAGTTGTGGACTGGTACATTGTCCTGGTGGAAATGCCACTGACCCGATTTGAAGAGTGCTGGCCTCTTCCCTAGGAATCTCTTTCTGAACTCCCTTAAAACCTTAACATAGTATTCCTTGTTGACTGTCTGTCCAGTGGGAACCCAGTGCATGTAGATCATGCCAGTGTTGTCAAAAAACAGATCATCAAAATCTGTGGGTGTATTTGCTATGTCTGGCCTTCATGGGAGAGCCAGCATGCTTCCACTGGGAACTCTGTCTCTTGGTCTCTGGGTAGAGAGTAGATCCAGCTTTCATCACAGGTCACCAGAGCATCAAAAACTACGAGATCTGGATTTATCAGCGCGGCCATCTCCCTGCAATCATGACAACATCTTTTTTTCTCATCTTCTCTGAGCACCCTTTGAACAAACTTCGCGCAAATCTTCTGCATCTTCAGTTCCTCGCGAATAACTGTGTGTATAGATCCCACCCTGACCTCTATAGACACACGACGGTCCTTATCCATGAAATTATTTATTTGGCCAATCAACTCTGGTGTTGACTTCCTTACTCCTCCCACACCTCTCATCATCCCTTACAGACTCCCTGCCTTCCTTGAATCTCTTATGCCACTCAAAAACTGATGCTCGATTCATGCAAGATGCTCCAAAAGCAGTCTGAAGCATTCCATACGTTTCTGTGGCATTTTTCCAAATTTAAAACAGAATTTTATTGCATATCGTTCTTCTAAAGTGTCCTCACGTCCATATTGCATTTTTGAAATTCACCATCTGTGACAATCAGGGCGTATTCCAATTGCTGCTGTAGCTGTTCATTTGAAGCTGAAATCATAAAAATTGGTCATTTATCTCATAAGATGTATAGTAATAACATACTGAATTTTCAAGAGTCTACGACAATTTTAAATGCCTGTACAAAAAAGTATATAAAATACAACTATAAAACAAGACTATCAACAAAACATTGGGAAGAAAAATTTGTCTTCCGCTCTAACGATTTGTTTAAAAACAAAATTCAACTACTAACAATTCGTATAAATATATTAAAAAAAACATTTGGCATTAAATAACCAACAAGGGTTGAATTGCTATTTGACTCCAACCAACCTTCCAACTTTGATGTATCTGTTTAATTCACGAGTTGCTTTAAATTTGATTCTAACTAAAATATCCCGAGTTTCCCAAGAAAACGAACACAGAACAGGATTCGGTTTGGTTTAGTTTGGTTTTATGATATATCAACCAGTGTAGGTTATTCACTGCCAAGTCTTCTTTATGCATATATATTAAATATGTAGGGGGTGTCCTCGTGGTGTAATGGTTAAAGCGATGGACTGCGGAATCGTAATACGCGAGTTCGTACTCCAGTCGCGCTATTACGTTCACTTTCGGGCAAATACCCTTGGGAAAGGTATGAACCCCCTTATCCTCCCAGCTATGGGTTAAATAGTACCACAACTGTTCTTCTATGAGAATGGTTTTGGCATTAAATAACCTACAAAGGTTTATAGGCCATTAAACAAAGAAACCATTAAATATATATGATTTAGTTTGGTTTGGTTTTATGATATATCAACCATTGAAGGTTATTTACTGCCAAGTCTTTTTTATGCATATATATTAAATATGAATGATTTGTAAACACAATTTCTTGATAACGTTTTTAAACGAGGCTTAGCTCATTCTTTTGCACTAAGTTAAATGATTTCAGGTATTGTTATGTATCCCTAACAAGTCAACTGAACATCATTTGTTTATACACATTTGAATGGTCAAACAGTTCTATTTCAAACTTGTCAATTTAGCATAAGTTATTTGTTTGCACGCATTTAAAATGTCAAACAATTCTATTTGACCCATCTGGTGCTACCAGAGTGGACTTGGGAGCGATTGTAATGAAGGGGTACTCTGCATTCCCCAAAGCTCCAGCATTACTGGAGCCTCACTCTCAGATTTCTTGTGTTATATCTCGATCATTCGCTGGGGTGGGGGTCTTACACCTCTGCAGAAATACAGTCGGTGTATTTTGCAGCCACCCCCTAGCCGACTGGGCTAACTGTACAGAACTCCAAAACTAGAGCTTCACCACCTGTTACAGCTTCGTGTCACCAGTGCTGTTCGAAGTTAGTGATTAGCATTGTGTCAGCGTCTGTTAGTCTATCGAGAACGTAGATCACTCTTGGAATCTCAGACAAAGCCAAGTTGGTTGGTTCATCTCCTCCTTTTTGTTAATGTCATTTTTGGGGGTTATTTAATGCCAAAGCCACCGATCTAGAAGAAAAGTTGTGTTACGATTTAACCCATAGCTGGTGGGTAAGGGAGTTCATACCTTTCCTAAGGGCATTAGTCCGAAAGTAAACGTGACTAGAGCTCGAACTCGCTCACTACGATGTCGCAGTCCAGTACATTAACCACTACACCACAGAGACTCTTCCCAATCGGTGAGTTGACCGGTTAAATTGAGAGCAAGTCAACATTTGTTTGGTCACCTGATGCCGAAGTCCGTCTTTTTATCATTAGATAGTTTTTATTAGATGGTTTTTATCATCAAATGGTTTTTATTATTATATAGTTTCAAGTTACGGTATATACTCGATTAATGAACACCTTCATGTAATAAATAACCTACTAATTCTAAGTCATAAAAAGGTATGTTTATCATATATTGTATGTAATGAATGACCCCTAACTTTTGGCGATGTTAGCAGGCTTTTACCCCCATCGGGGGGTATTACCTGGCGCCTGTGGTACCCCTAATAAGGGGAATGCCCACGGGGCCGTAGATATTTTTAGAAAACGCTGGGCGCGTGTGAGCTCCGGCCCTGCGCCCGGACCCACCCACAAAAGGCTTTGTGCCGGACTTGCCCGTTCGGTGGGGCGTGCAACAAATACTGCGAGTAAAATTTTTCTTTAGTATCCCATTACATAAATAGAAACCATTCAAGCACTTATACTACTTCAATACAATCAAAATCAACTAGATACCGAAAATGAACAATGTAGTCTAAACATTGATGTAGCCTACTGTGTTTACTTTGATACTTCAGACATACTAAAACACCACCAAAGATACCCAATGCACAAGTATCATAAATATTAGACAATGTTAAGAAAAACTTTATTATCCAAACTAATATACTTTGATTCGGTAAAAGTTATGCGGAGAAACTTTAGATAGAAGTTATGGCAAGGTTTGGCCTAGAAACTGGTTAAGCTTCGACATTTCAAAAACGTTTCGTTTAATTAACGACCTCTTGTTTTTGGATGAAAAATTAATCTTAAAAGGTCGTTCATTATATGAGTATATAAGGTACCAATAATAATGACAATCTGTAAACAATTATAGCTGCAAGAGATTATTCTTCATACTAATTATCTACACTTATATGGTTTTAAGTAGCTATTTAGGTCTAATTATAATTTGTTTGCACACTGTAATATAATTTCAAGCATTCTCATCTAATACTGATAATTTTCAAACAAACTTATTTCATCTATTGAGAGTATGCTAACAGGTAATACCACTCTGGGTTATAGTGAACCTGGGAGTAATGTTAATGGAGGGATGACTCTACTCTTTCCAGAAATCGAAAACTAGATATAGTTTAGTGTCATATCCAAGACAAGGCAACACTGCAATATATATATATATAAGTAAAGTTAGCGACCGTAGTCGATAGCGACCCGAAGGCTCCCTTTTCAATATCTATTACACCGAGGTAGGCTCTATTCCTCTCCCTGGATTGATCCTTACCTTATAATGCTAAGTGCTAAGCAAGGGAGTATCAAGTACCATTTTTTGAGTCTTCAGTATGACTGGACCTCGGATTGAACCTCAGTCTCCCAGGCCATTGGCAAACACTCTACTCACTAATTCAATGGGCTGGAGATTAACGGATCCTATATATATATATATATACATATATATATGTTTTCTAAAAAATATCCAACCGTCTTTTTGATCATTTGTATTCAAACTACTTTAACTTCTTTGTATACCTGAAATTACAGATAGGACTGACAACAAATATTGTTTTCACGGATGCAAAGAAGTTGAAATAGTTTAAATACAAATCATCAAAAAGACGACTGCTTCTTTTTAACACTCATACATATAGATTGGACTGTCTACTGCAATTGTTTTTCAGGGATACAAAGGAGTTTAAATTGTTTAGATACTAATCATAAAAAAACGGTTTGATTAATATTAGATAGTATTATTAGCGTTAGATTGCAATGCTTGAAACCATTTAACAGTGGAAAAGTAAATCAGCTTTGGCTCGTTTAAAAACAATGTTACCTATTCGCTTGCAAATTATATATATATATATATATGGATGACAATATATATATATATATATATATATATATATATATATATATATATATTGTCATCTAGAGACAGACTGTTATATACATATATATAAACGAGATTTGACATTAAATAACCCACAAGGGTTGATATGCCGTAAAACGCAACCAAACCAAATCCTTATAACTGACCATTTTACAAATTACAACATCTTATTTTCACTTTATCTGTTGTATTTTTAAAAAGTCTTTGATTCAAGTTAACCACCTGCTTCAGTCACCGCTAGAATCTTTAATGTTAACCGTTCAATGTCTGGGGCAGCGAAACAGATTATTGACCCATATATGTATTTACTAACCCTTCTGCACGAACAGGATCGGACTCAAGACCTATTTTTTGAGCGGTGTTCAACATGGTTGAATTCAAAGTTTTCATTCTCCAAGACTGGTTGCCAAACGAAAGTTAAAAAACCCAATCTGTATTTACCCATAGTTGGCGGTTGAATAGTTGGATGCATACCTTACCCTAGGATATTAGCAGTATGTGAAATGCAAACCAGGATTTGAACTCGAGTCTCTGAGATCAATTTCCTACCACGGTAAGCATTACACCACGAGCGCCCCCTTCTCATACTTCCCTCACAAACACAAGCATCCACATTACTTAGATGGGGTTCGAATCTTTTGGATCTGATGTCGTTTTGTTTAATTTCCCGCATATAAGGAACATAAAAAAATCATTTGGCTGTTAAGTTGAAACAAAACGGTGAGTAAAATACATTTGAGAATTTTTAAAGATTACTTTTATTATTTCAGCCTGAAATATATTCGCCTGAGAATAGATTATTAGAAGAATTTAGTTCGTTTTTATTTAATTTCATTTATTAGAGCAGATAATCATTTGCCAGAAATAACTTGCTGCGTTATTTTTCTTTTCTTTCCGTAAGATTATTAAGAACACTGTCAGCAACAAAAGTCTTTTAAAAACAAACACACCTTACACAAGCAAGCAACCCTTGATGATGGCCTATGAAGGGTCTGAAAACGCTCGGGACAATTTGGGGAAATTCATCTACCAATTCCAACCTGAAACTAAGATCCTTATCAGAAAACTTGAAAGGATCTTAAATAAATTATACTGACAAAATTTGTCTTTATTATTTAATTAAACATATATATATATATATATATGTGTGTGTGTGTGTGTGTGTGTGTGTGTGTGTGTGTGTGTGTGTGTATGTGTGTGCTTCTTTGTTTAATGGCATATCAACCTTAGTAGGTTATCTTATGCCAAAGCATCCTTGTTGGAGAACAGCAGTTAACCCATAGTTTCGGGGGTTTAGGGGGTTCATACCTTCTCCAAGAGTATTTGTCCGAAAGTGAACGTAATAACACGACTTGAATTTGTTGCAGTCTTACACGTTAGTCTCTACACAACAAAGATATATATATTTGATTTGATTTGTTTTATGGCATATCAACCATTGCAGGTTGCTAAATCCTCTTTATACATATATATTGGTCAACACATTTTGTCGATAACATTCTTAAACAAGCCTCAGCTCTTTTTGCACACGGTTAAATGGTTTCAACAGTAACAATTTAACATTAGTCGGTAGTTTGCACACATGGTTTAATCTATTTAACCCATATATGAGGACCCTATCAGGTGCTACCACTCCAAGTCAGAGTGGACATGGGAGCAATGGCAATTTGCAGAATTTGGTAAACCACATTCTGCAAATTTTTCACCATCATATGGCTTAATGTCATATCCTGGACACTCTGCAGAGATGCAGTCGGTGTATTATACAGCCCAAGGCGACTGGATTGTAGTTGGATTAATGGCATATCAACTCTTGTCGGTATTTCAGTATACAACAGGTCTATTTTTAAGTTTAACAAGTTTGAACTCAGAGTTTTCCTTTTCCTAGCTCGGTTGCCATACTATGATTAAAGAGCCAGTCTGCCCTACTACTTATCCATAGTTAGAGTATATGTGTATGGAGTCAAGGGCTTTGGAGAAGTCGACAAATAATATTGTTGTGTCAAGGTTTTTTGCACGTACACCTAGAATTCTTGATATCTAACTGTAAATTCAATTTAATATTAATTATTTGTATGTACTCTATTTAATGGTTTTACGTCTTGCAGATTAACACTGATAGTTTTATTTGTACACAATTAAATGGTTTCAAGCATTGCAGTTTAGCCCTAACAATTCAATTTAACACACGTAATGTGTTTGCACATAGTTAAATAGTTAAACTGTTCTATTCAACCCACAGATGGGATCCATACAGCCACACAACTTCGAGTCAGAGTGGAACTGAGAGTAATGAACTGGAGTCTCACTATTAGATGCAGTTTAGTGTCATATCCAGGACACTCGTTGGTGGAGGTCATACTTCTATGCGGAGATGCAGTCGGTGTATTCTATAGCCTTAGCAGGCTTGGTTTGGTTTCTTTGTTTTATGGCATATCAAACTTTGTGGGTTATTTAATACCAAATATGTCCTTGTAGAAGGACAGTAGTGTTACCCTTTCACCCATAGAGGAATAAGGGGTTTCATTCTTTTCCCAAGGGTATTAGCCCAAAAGTGAACGTAAATAGCACGACTAGAATTTGAACTCACTTACTCCGATATTGTGGTCCAGTACGTTAGCCACTACATCACGGTGATTCCTTTTCATGTTGCCGTTCAGTTTATCGTGCTATGTGTGTGTCTATGGTGTTAAAGTTTTGAAATATTTTTAAAGATATTTTAAAACTGAAAAATTTTAAAACTGAAAAATTTTTGAATTGAAAAAAAAACGTTGTAACTTGAATATTTGTTGTCATAAAATCTGTTTGGATGTATAAATAAAAGTTTAAAATTATCAAATCATCTAACCTTTATCCAATGCAGCTTTATTTTGTTTAAAACTTTGTGAACACTCGATGCCGTCAAGAGGACTTTTCAGTAGCAACAACGATAAGGAATCCGTGTTGTCAGCACGCCTTGATGATGATGATGATGATGATAACTATTTTAGCCAGATAAGGAGATATATCATAGAAACTTGGTCTTTGTTTTATGGTTTTAAAATGAGATAGTTGATGATTCGATTTTTTTTCCGGTACATTTCTCATAATTAAACAATATTTGAACTTTTCATAAGAGAAAAAAAATCTCTATACTCTTTGAACACACCTTGTATTTTGAAGAAAATGAATGTTTCATTCATTGTTCATAAATTGATAAATACAGCTTCAGTCTCGATACTTTCTGAACGCATCTATATGTCGCTGTTTCGTCAACTAATGAATATTTCATCGTACTTTTTTCGCATCTATTCGTACTTTGATTGGTTCCTTAAGGAAACCTGATAAGAAATACGAACAATACTTATAATTGAATCGTCATCTCTACTATTATATGTTGTCAATCATCACCATGACTACTTGATTTTTCCTTAGGCGATTATTAGACACGCCTTCTCTGTAATATCAATTGTCCAAAACGCTATTCCGCCTGTCATAGACTTCCTCATTGGCGGGTTTTGTTGCCAAAGAACCCGACCAATCTTGTTAATCTCCCATCTTTTTCACAGTTAAACCATCTCCATTTCCGTTTCCATTCGACAAGTCACATGCTATCGATCTTATAATTATAACCATTAATAAAGATTTTGAGGGATCAGAGATCATTCTTTGCCGCTTGTAACATCTAAAACAGTAACAATGAGAGATGGATACAATTTATGCGTTGCATCAGGACTCGAAGGCTCAAGTAGGCCATTCAGTTTCTTAGTTCTTTGACTTTATGATATATATTTGCCTAATCCCTCTTCCACGGGTAGGATGTGATACAAGGTCTATTTTTAAGCTGAATTCAGAGTTTTCCTTCTCCTAGACTGTTTGCCTTACAACCCAGTCTGACCTATTTACCCATAGTTGTGTAGAGAGGGGAGATGGATTCATGCCTTTCCCGAGGGTATTAGCTCGAAGTGAACAGCAAACAGCTTTGTCCAGATTTTGAACTTGAATCGCTGGCTCCATTTTCTTAGTTGATAAACATTACGCCACCACCTATATATATATTTACCCAACCCCTCCGTTACAGATAGGATATGACTCAAGGTCAATTTTTAAGTCGGGTCCGCTGATCTGAATTCAGAGTTTTCCTTCTCCTAGACTAGTTGCCGTAACAAGGTTAAAGATCCCAGTCTACCCTACTATTTACACCAAGTTGAGGGGAGTCATACCTTTCCGAAGGTTTGGTTTGGTTTTATGACATATCAACCTTTATATGTTATTTAATGCCGAATCCATTTTATACGTATAAACAGTTCTATTTCGAACAATTCAGTTTAGCGTAAGTACACAGTTTAGTTCTATTGGCAGGGACAGTAGAATACACCGATGGCATCTCTGCATCTCTGTCGATGGCATCTCTGCATCTCTGTCGATGACACTAAACAATTTGACGGTGAGGTTCCAGTAATGCTGGAGGTTTGGGGAAAGCGGAGTACTTCTTCATTGCCTTTGCTCCCAGGTCCACTCTGATTCGAAGTAGAAACACCTGATAGGGTCCTATCTATGGGTCAAATAGAACTAAACTGTGTACTTATGCTAAACTGAATCGATTGAAATGAACTGTTTTTGTATGCTAAACTGAACTTTTTGAAATAGAACTGTTTGACTAAACTGAATTGTTTGAAATAGAACTGTTTATTTGTATAAAAATGGATTTGGCATAAAATAACCAACAAAGGTTGATATGCCATAAAACTCAAACTAACAAACAAACAAGCAAGCAAAATTATATGCACTAATATATATATATATATATATATATATATATATATATATATATAAAGAGGTCAGCTTCTTCACTTATAAAAAGAACACTTGCTAAGGACTATCCCTGATGTAATATGACTGCAGTCTTATGCTCTACAAAGAGTCCACAGAACCAGTTGGAGCACTTTAAGAAACACTGGTTCCCTCTAGATCACTGTAGTTAAGAAGCGATGAGCTTGTTCAATACTTAAATGGGTTTCTACTCAGGAACATTAAGTGCTGTTGATTACCTGAGGCCTGTGTGCCTGACTAAGCAATTTGTTTTGGCATTTAATGAACATCGTTTATGCTGTGCCTAAATATTAAACTTACAAGATTATACTTAAGCATTCATTCAAATTTGGTTGGTTGGTTGTGTAAACCATTTGGGTTATTTAATGCCAAACATAACCTACAAGGGATGATATGCCATAAAACTTAACCAACTCAGCCCTTTAATGATAAATCCTGTTTATATATATATATATATATATATATATATCAGGGGCGGAGACGGGACTAGTGCTACTCGTGCCCGGCACGACCAATAACTCGGTCAATGTTATTCAAAATGGATTAAAAATCATCCATTAATTTCAAGCAAACATACTTAGTCTGATCTCAATTAAATTACGTATCTATTCAAGTTTCGATAATTAAGTAGCCAAAAGTTCATAAATATATCTGGAAATAATACAACGATGCTGTTTTGAACGGATGGTCTTTGTCCGGCCACTGTCAGATTCATTGAACATCCCATAAAATCGGCTATAATGTTGAACGCCCGATCCGTGCCAGGCACTAGACCCTTATAATAACAGTAATTTTAGAGAAATACGCTTTTGGCTGTAGCCAATAGCAAGAGCAACCCTACCACTGTGCTCAAAAATCTTAGCACGTGCGACTGTTGATATATATATATATTGGGAAGAGGGTGAGGGAGAGGGACAGAGAGAGAGAGAGAGAGAGAGAGAGAGAGAGAGAGAGAGAGAGAGAGGATAGCAGATTAGAGCAGTCGCCGACGTCATCATCATCGCTATGGTAAATGTTGGTTAAACGGCGTGTTTTAATTCGTTTTTTTCACTAACAGATGTCTATTTCTTTAATGAATGTTGCGTATATTACATTCTGTAACTAAAATTTGTTTACTTGAATACATTTTCAACAAATAATCTTTATTTTAAGCGAAATTGAAACTACTAGCTGTGTCTGTGTATATTGTCATCAGTTTCTTTATTCTAATAAACATATTTTTCTCGTCATAGTAATGAACATCTTCTCTTTTCTTCTATACTTTTGAAAGGAAAAAAACTATCTTATCTACTATATTAACAAGTCTACAAATTATATAGTATCTTAATTGTTTACAAAAAAAACACCATGCAAGGTACGTTTGTCAATCTGTGCTATACAATGGAGAATCACGCAATAGCAACTATGATGACTTACTTTGGGTCCACGGACCACGGGTTGGGAACTGAAGTTGACAGAGTGCGAGGGGGAGGGCACGAGTAGCAAAAATAGGCTAGAGTCGCCACTGATATATATATATATATATATATATATACTACCGGTCAAAAGTATTTGGCCACCGTCAAAATTTTTTTATTCTTCATCCTAAAAGTGCTATTTTTAATAAAGCAAGTCAAGCATCACAAAGGTTTTATTTATTATACTAAATACAAATCTTCCTGAACCACATTAAATACAAATTAAACTAAAAAAAAACACAAAAAAAAACTTCTTGAACTTTTGATTGATCACGATGACCACCTTTGGCCGCTAACACTGCCAGAGTCTCAGCATTCTTTCCACCAAAGACAGGAAATAGACTGAAGATAGTTCTGCCCGACTTTCCTGAATAATTGCCAGAGGTGAGCTGCTCTTGTGGGTTATTTAGTTCTGATTTTTCGGTCAAGTTCATTCCAAACCAGCTCAATGGGATTTAAGTCCGCTGATTGCGCTGGCCAAGAACGTGCTGTTCCTCTTTGCTTTTAATATCCCTCTGGCAGAGTTAACTAGCATGTTTTGGGTAATTATCTTGCATGAGTACAAACCCTTGACCGACAAGCTGCATTCCAAATGGGATCATTTTATGCTGCAGTATGCTGTGACAGCCAGTCTGATTGAATTTGCCTTTCTCTTTATGCAAATCCCCAACTTTACAATTAGCAAAAGTCCACACTCTAATTGAGCCTTCTTCATGCTTTACGGTTAGTGTGATACAGGGGATTGCAGCTATTTCATCAATTCTTCGCTGCACATAGACCCTCCTATTTGACCAAATGATTTCGAACGTTGACTCATCGGTCCAAATGACTATATTCCACTGCTCTATTGTTCAGTCTTTGTGTGCCTTTTGACATTGTTTCGCTTCTTCAACAGTGGTTTCTTTACAGCAATTCTGCCATATAGGCTAGCTTCACTGAGACTTCTCCTCACACATTTTTTACAACAATGGTTCAGTTGAGCTGTGAGTTTTGGAGCGGCTAGCCTTCTGGCATGCAAGCTGGTGACTCTGATAAAATTGTCCTCTGCATAGGTAAAACAGGTAGTATCTAGCAAGCAGTAATTCAACACAACATCGTCTAATGTGAGTTCGAGTGGTATTATAATATAACTTTTGGAAAACGTTTTATTCATGCTCAGTACTAAAGAAGCAAAACACCATCAACTCAATTTTTCAAAGATTCTGGTTACACTAGGGTCAAAGTTACGAGGGAAGACTTGTATATAGCATAATAAATAAAAACATTGTGGTGCTTAACTTGGTTCATTAAAAATAACCCCTTTAGGATGAGCAATAAAAACCTTTGAAGATAGCCAAACACTTTTGATTGGTAGTGTGTATATATATGATTTGTAAACGAGTACTTTGATGGAAACATTCTTAAACGAACCAGTGCTCATTTCTTTGCACATTGTTAAATGGTTTCAAGTATTTCTATATAACACAGATAATTCTGTTTAATATTAATCATTTGTTTGTACACAATTACACGGTTTCAAGTATTGTTAATGCTAATAAATCTATTTGGTTTCAAAAATTGCTATCTGACGTTAGTAATTCTTTTTATCAAGTATTCATTTCTAATAAAAATTACATGTACATAGGTGCGTGGTTGGATATAACTAATAATACTTATAATCCCAAGTAAATGATTAAACAGTTCAATTTGACCTACAAATGGGACATTAACAGGTGCTACCAGTCCGGGTTAGAGTGGACCGGAGAGTAATGGAGTACTCCATATTCCCCAAAGTTCCGGGAGTTTAGTGTCATATCTAGGACACTACGTTGAACTCTCTGCAGAAGTGCAAACGGTGTATTCTACTGCCTCTGCCGGCTGAGTGGGCATTCAATTGAAATCCTAGAAAAAGTATATCAGGTCAGGATGAAATAAGTTTATTTCATACTTTGCCAGAATATCGGGCTAACAAGAAATTACTCAAACCTTCTATAAAATCCGAAAACAAGTATATAAAACCAGAATCTAATATTTCATACTTTGTTAAATGATACTGGACATTCTATAGAATACTCCATTGCTAGTATCATATGCATGAACACATTTTATATGAGACACAGATATTCAACCAACACTCCCCAAATCGATATCCTCAATACTCTTTATATCAATAAATGCTTCTCGACCCTATTATTTATTAGTTCTAATAAAACAAATATCTCGCCAGTACTATCTGGATCGATCAGTTTATCCAATTTCTGCAGGTGAATGTCGTCAAACATTATGATCATTACATTTGCTCAAGTGCTTTTTCTGCTTATCCAATTCTAAGAAATTCAAATTAGTTGTGTAATTTTCACCCCAAATGCTTATTAGTTCCAACTGATTCGATTCAGACGTGGGACTGAATGTGACAATATAAATTCTTCATTCCTTCGATGTGCTTATATGAAAATATAGTGTCTAATAAGTATATATATATATATATATATATGTGTGTGTGTGTATATATATATATATGGTGCATTCAATAAGTTTCCAGACGTTTTTGTACTGGCATTTAAAATTGTCGTTGAAAATTCAGTACGTTATTGCTATACATCTTATGAGATAACTGACCAATTTTTGTGATTTCAGGTTTAAATGAACAGCAGCAATTGGAATATACCTGATTATCACAGCTGGTGAATTTCAAAAATGCAATCTGGACATGAGGACACTTTAGAAGAACGATATGCAATAATATTGTTTTAAACTTGGAAAAAATGCCACAGAAACGGATGGAATGCTTCAGACTGCTTTTCTACTATCTTGCATGAATCAAGCATCAGTTTTTGAGTGGCAGGGAGCATCTGTGAGGGATGATGAGAGGTGTGGGAAGAGTAAGGAAGTAAATACACCAGTGTTGATTGGCCAAAGGGTTAGGGTTACAATGTTAAGGTTTTAAGGGAGTTCAGGAAGAGATTCCTAGGGAAGAGGCCAGCACTCTGCAAATCGGGTCAGTGGCAATGCACCAGTCCACAACTCCATCCTTGTCAAAGACTATTTGACCAAGATGGGCATTAAGACAGTTCGTCAGCCTCCCTATTGTCGAGACCTTGCTCCCTGTGACTTTTGCTTATTCCCGAAGCTCAGAGGCTGTCGTTATGAGACAGTTGAGAAGATGAAAGAGACTGTGACAAAGGTCATTGACATGCTCACACAAGAGGACGTCCATGGGGCCTTCCGGAAGTTGTTAGAACGGTACAACAAGTGCATTGCAGCCGGAGGAGATTACTTCGAAGGGAACTATAGTTTCCTGTGTGTACTATCAATAAAAATGCCCATACGAAAAAAAGTCTGGAAGCTTATTTAACGATCCTCGTATGTTTGTATTTAAATGCTATAATGCATATATGTGTAAGTACGAACATGTCTATATACGTATTTATAGGTATATAGGCACAGATTGTCAATAAAACATATAAATCTTTCTTGAGTTATTTCCTCAAAAAATTCGTGTCCTGCGAGTTTTAGGAGGAAATAACTCCTTTCTCCCAGGCTTTTGTGCATTTAGGTGCACACATTTAGATGCATATTTAGATGCACATGCATATTCGTATAGATGCAAAAGTGTCTATATGAGTATATATGTGTATTAGTGTAACTGTTATGTATGTATTTGTATGTAGATACAAGCATATATATGTATGGGTGAGGGAGAATAGGTAGCGTATACGTATGCATATGCATGAAGGAGGTTCATCATCATCATCATCAAGGCATTCTGACTCCCTCTCTCTCTCTCTCTCTCTCTCTCTCTCTCTCTTTCGCATCTGTCCCTAATACTCTTGGTCGCTCCTCTATAGGGCATCTAGTGTCTGCACAGAGCTGATGAATGTAAGTTTTTGCTGGTCAGCCAACACTGGTGTGTCCATATGTAGGAGTCCACAGGAGACTATCATTTGTGGGTTTGTTGTTATTTCACCGGCGGTGTCTTGTCCGTCTTATTTAGATAGTTTGAGTGATTGGAGGTTAGTGGCCGTACAGTAGCTGTTTTGTAAACAAGTTAGGGAACTCGGCTGATTTTATTAGATGCTAAAATAAAGCGAAGTATTTCTCTGTGAGGGTGAAAGGGTTAGTTTTTTAATGTCTGTAACAAATAGGGGTCCTTTGTTCTAGTACAATTAGAAATCAGTAGACAAAAATATAATTTTTTTTAAATACTTTAAATTTGTTTTTCTGTTGGAGGATGCGCGAAGGAAAAACAGTTTTCTTTTTCAGAAGCCCATACTGCAATTAGGATTTGGGCGGAGGAGTGGCAACCTGACCTGTGACTGTTGGAAAGGGTTCAACTTCCATCAAGGAAGTTAACCACTTTCGAAAAGCATTTAACCCCTGCCCACGAAGGTTTTTTTTTTACTCCAATCAAATTTACTGTAGTTATGGTGAAGTTGGAGTTTTAAATGTCTACTTGGGCAGAGCATAAATCCTTTTCAAAAGTAATCAACTTCCTGAAAGAAAGGAGCTATATATATACTTTTTTAGCCCCACTAACTTTACCGCAGCTACCAATACCTTCTTCCTGCTTGATAAATGTATGGTGTGAAACCTAGGGTTGTCAAAATGTAGCATGAGATTCATTTTGTAACACCAGGGTTTTTTTTAACCAGATTAATCATTTTTTGGTCAATAGTAAGCAAATTGTTCCTCTCGGTTTGTTGTTGACATAAGCAGATTATTTAAACTTTTTTTAGCATCACACAAGACGCAGACCCAGACACAGACAGGCACCTTTTATTCTTCCAAATAGAAGTGAACATCTTTCAAGGAATGTCCAATTAAATTCATAGGAAAGGAATTAACATTATCAGTGCCAAACAAGGAAAAATCCATGGTGGTTGGTTGGTACATAGTTTAATTGTTAAAAACATTTCTATTTTAAGCTATTCAATTTATTCAAACAGTTCTAATTCTGCTAATTCAGTTTAGTATAAACAATTCAGTTTTGTGTAAGTACAGTTTCAATGTCAAAAACAGTTCCATTTCAAACAAGTCAGTTTAGCATAAGAATGCAGTTACAAGGATTATTAAATAAGTTTCCAGACCGTTTTTCGTTTTGACACTTTTATTGATAGTACACACATGAAACTATAGTCTCCTTCGATGTAATCTCCCCCAGCTGCAATACGCTTGTTGTAGCGTTCCAGCAATTTCTGGAAGGCTCCATGGAGGTCCTCTTGTGTGAGCATGTCAATGACCTTCGTCACAGCCTCTTTCATCTCCTCAACTGTCTCATAACGACAGCCTCTGAGCTTAGAGAATAAGCAAAAGTCACAGGGAGCAAGGTCTCAACTATAGGGAGGCTGAGGAACTGTCTTAATGCCCATCTTGGTCAAATAGTCTTTGACAAGGATGGAGTTGTGGACTGGAGCATTGTCCTGGTGGATATGCCACTGACCCGATTTGAAAAGTTCTGGCCTCTTCCCTAGGAATCTCTTCCTGAACTCCCTTAAAACCTCAACATAGTAACCCTAACCCTAACCCTTTGGCCAATCAACACTGGTGTATTGACTTCCTTACTCCTCCCACACCTCTCATCATCCCTCACCGACTCCCTGCCTTCTTTGAATCTCTTATGCCACTCAAAAACTGATGCTCGATTCATGCAAGATGCTCCAAAAGCAGTGTGAAGCATTCCATACGTTTCTGTGACATTTTTCCAAGTTTAAAACAGAATTTTATTGCATATCGTTCTTCCAAAGTGTCCTCATGTCCAGATTGCATTTTTGAAATTCACCAGCTGTGACAATCAGAATACACTGACTGCATTTCTGCAGAGGGGTAAGACTCCCCCATTCTGTTCTGAAGCTTTGGGGAATGTGGAGCATTCATTGCCATTGCTCTCAGGTCCACTCTGACCCGTAGTGGTAGCACCCGATAGGGTCCTATCTATTGGTGAAATTGAACTATTTGACATTTAAACTGTGTGCAAACAAAAGACTTACGTAAAATCGAATTGTTAGAAGTTAGAACAGTTTGACCATTTAACTGTGTGTTAACAAATGACTGATGTTTAATTGAATTATTAGTGATACATAGCAATACTTGGAACAATTTAACTGTGTACAAACGAAAGAGTAATGTTGGGTAGAATTATTAGTGTTAATTAGCAATACTGGAAACTGTTTAAGTGTTTGCCTAAATTGAATTTTTAGCGTCACTAGGCGATGCTTGCAACCTTTTAACTGAGTGCAAATGAAACTATTTATGCTAAATAGCAATATTTGAAACTATTTAAATGATTGCAAACAAATGATTGATACTAAATAAAACTATTCATGTTAGATATTTGGAACTATTTAACTTGTGCAAACAATAGTAATACTTGTGTGCAAACAAATTAGTTCTGACTCATTTAAGAATAAGATTACCTACAAACTATTGACTTACAAATCATATGTATAACCATTTAACTGTGTGCAAAAAAATGATCTCTTGTTCTTTTAAAAATGTTATCTGCAAACTATGCGTTTACAAATCATATATGAGCATTAAGAGGATTTGGTATTAAATAACCAACAATGGTTGATATGACAAACAACCAAACCAAAACAAAACAAACCAAACCTCTTCGCATTCCCTGTGAAACTACAACTTTTATGTATTTGGGAAAATATATGAAAATTACTATCATGAGAAAGAAAAAACAATTTGTCTTATGTTTATCCTGCTCTACTGACCAGTATTTGAGCACTATTCTGATTTAAGGAAAACGTTTTTTTAACGATTTGTTTATATATATATATATATATATATATATATATATATATATATATATATATATATATATATATATATAAAACAAATAAATACATATCAGTTTATATATATACTTAATAGCATGATAGCTTATCTGCGACTTTCATGCCTCCTGTATACGGCAATCATCAGGCTTCTGATATAAATATATATAAAAACTAATATATATCTATTTATTATTATATCTTATGATAGCTCTATCACTTATTATTATATCTTATGATAGCTCTATCACTATCCAAATAATAGTGCATTTGGTTTACAACTAAACCACCAAGTGAGATAGTGACAACCATAAACCGTTGTAATATATATATATATATATATATATATATATATATATATATATATATATATATATATATATATCAGTCTGGTTCTATCTAGTTTGGTTTGATTTGGTTTCTTTCTTTCATGAAATATCAACTTTCGTGGGTTATTTAATAGCAAAGTCACCCTTTAAGAAAAAATGTAGTAGCACAGAAATATATACGATCAGATTGGGATAGATAGATGGATTGATAGATAGGATCAGATTAAGAATGATAGATAGATAGGATCAGATTGAGATAGATAAATAGATAGATAGATGGGACCTGACCGATATATATATATATATATATATATATATATATATATATATATATATATAACAGAAAAGGAAGAAAACACAACGTACAATTACAGTGCTATTTTAAATTCATTTCGACGAGTTTTACCCCTCCTCCACGCCTCTTTAGATGGCGTACACATTTTGCTTTGTAAAAATCTTCGATATAATTGCACGGTATCTGTACGTTATGTTTTCTTCTATTTGCTTTATAGATACGTTCACTCTGTATGTGAGTGTTTTTATATATATCCTGATAAATCTATATACATTAATAACGATACATCGAGCACTCTTGTTAAATTATATGAAATTTCTCGTATATACAATATAAGAATATTCCAAACTAATAGTCTTTTAATTTATATATATATATATATATATGTGTGTGTGTGTGTGTGTGTGTGTGTGTGTGTGTGTGTGTGTGTGTGTGTGTGTGTGTGTGTAACAAAAGGAATATCGAGGGGTTATATACACATATATATCACCGCGGTACTTCTTCCATTACTCAGTTTCATGTGTCATTGCGATCATCAAATGGAAAATCGGTGTTTATTTGACTCCCCACGAAGCCTAAATGTAAAGTAGATTTAATGTGATGTTTCCTGCAGGAAGAAAATCTCGCGCGGGCTGGGGACAGAAATTGATTTGTTCCGTCGGCATTCCCCTTTAACTGCGCCTCAGGTAATAAACCCAACTCTGTTAGACGAGGGCACAGAGTCTATCTGTCTGGGGGGAAAGCCCCCTAGGACTAAGCTGGTTAATTTTTCACCCACCCCCCAGCATGAATGAAGTCTCTAGTAGCTGGTCTTCTGTATTTATTTTGGTAGTGTTCACGTGACAATAAAATATTTTTCTTTGACAAATTTAGGATTATTTCATCCTCTGATGTTTTTAATCAGGAGTAAAAGGTGGCAAAATAAGAATTCATTTGAATGTCTACATTTCCACACTAAATTGTTTTCTTATTCAACAATTTGGAAACCAGGGGGTTAGATAGATTTGCTTGAAAATTATTAGTATTAGATAATATTGTCATAATGAGTAGAGTGTTCACCAATGGCACGGGAGACCTGGGTTAAATCCCAGTTCGAGTCATACCAAAGATTAAAAAATGTTACTTGGTCCGCTTTGCTTAACACTGAGCATTATAAAGTAAAGATCAAGCGTAAGTGGAGCAATCAAGGGAAAGAATTAGTGCCCTCTCCTACACCTCGGTGTAGTTGCAATTGAAAAGAGAGCTTTCGGGTTGCCCTCGACTATGGTCGACCAACTTACTCAGATAGGAATGCTTTAAACCTTATAAATGTGTGCAAATAAATGATTATAAAATTATTAGCATTGGGTAAGAATATTTGAACTGTGGACAAGTTATTTGTATTTGATTGGAATACTTGATGCAAACTATGCAAACAAATTATCATTGTTATTATTACGTCTCCTCAGGTTTCATCAGGACTCTTCTTAGTATTCTGGCTGATCTCAACAATGCTCTAGTTTGGATAGTCTTGATTCGTCCTCCGATTTTTAACTCATCTAGTCACTGTTCCAAGTGCGCCAATTACAATTGGTATCACCGTCAACCTCATGTTCTACATCTTTCTTAGTTCTCTATTAAGATCCAAGTAATTGTCTGTCTTTTTGTCTTCTTTGATTTTCCCTCCGTAGTGTGCTGTGACATCAAAGTCCCCTATTGTTATTATCATTTACTCCTTGAGAGTTTATTATTATCATTATTAGATAGGAATAAGTAAAGCTGGCGACGTTAGTCGAGGGTAACCCGAAGGCTCCCTTTTCAATAGCTACTATACAGAGGTGTTGGGAAGGGCGCTACTCCTTTCCCTGGATTGCTCCACTTTTACCCTTGATCCGTACCTTATAGGGCTGAGTGTTAAGCAAGGCGGCTTTAAGTACCATTTTTTGAGTCTTTGGTATTGAACCCCGGTCTCCTGGACCATTGGTGAGCACTTTACTCATTTACTTGAAATAATTGTATATAAATTACTAGTATCAAATTTCGGCATTAAATAATCTAGAAGGTGATGATACGACATTAAACAAATAAACCAAAATCCAAACAAATGAAAAATACAAAAACATTGGGACCATAAATCAAAAGCATAACTATTGAAGAGATCTCAGAAGACAAATGAAAAGTGATTTTTCTTGTTTCTTAAAATTGGTGTCACTTATTTGTACCACTTACGAGCGAGATACGTGATCACACTTTTCAATTATCGCCGGGGGAATTTTTCCCCGCCACCGGAAGCAAACCCTAGTGTCTGCAATAATGACCTCACCGGTTTCGTCAGCGAGTGGATTTTCCGTTACAAACACGGAGGCAGACTATTTTCGAGATAAATTAATTCTGCAGACCATCTCGAGGATAGCTTCTAATTAAGGAGAAAAACAGGTTGCACTTGCAAGTTCCTTTCATCAGTACAATGATTATTACGCATATTCAAAGAGAGTGTCGCAGGATCGGTGTTTGCATCGATCCCGTGAACAGATTGTATATTGTTGGTGTGATTGATTGGACAAATGACAGAGGCAAGTGGATAAGTTTAAATTCAGGTTTTATTGAGTGAATCTGACACACGAAGTATATGGGTGTAGAAATCGCAGTTGTTGTATCACATAGGTGTAGTCTGTTGGGTGTCGAAAGTCTGTGTTGTAGAAAGCCTCAGACTCAGCTGTCTATTGGTTTGTGGCGACAGTGTGTCTAGAAGATGAGGATGGTCTCTATGCTTGATGTAGATATTAGGTGTTGCTGTATTGTCAGGTTGTAGATGTTGCTGGAGACGGTCAATGATGTGGACGCATTGGATGCAAAAACAGGATGATCGATGTTCCGTTCGTGCAGTACTTTGGTTAACAGGAGGTGAGTCGAAATGGCCTTGAAGTGTTGGTGCTTGTCCGAGAAGTGAGTCACTTGTGGACTAGCTGTTGTAGAAGCTGGTGTCAGAGACTGTTTGATCGATGTCCCGGTTTGTTAAATCATTGGTTTAACCGGGTGTGTGTCGATGTGGCCTCAAGTGTTGGTGCTTGTTCGAACAGTAAGTCGCTCGTGGACTATAGCTTGGTTGCCCAGGAACGGCCGCTGAGTTAAGCTGGAGCTGGTCTGCAGTTGGTGTTGGCTACTGCGCCGTCCTCTCGTAGTATCTGCCAGGAAGGTGTAGTGTGGAGACCAAAAGTTATCTCGGAAGACTTTCAAAGGTTAGCTCTTAGAAGAGCTGTTTGAGTGAGATGGCAGCTATAATTGGTCTGGTTGGCTGTGCTGGGTCCGCAGCTGTGTGGATTCCACGTCTTCTGCTTCGGCTGGTGGTGAGGACGCAGAACCCACGTTCGGCAGCTTGGTTTGTTGGTGAGAACAAAGACTGCTGAAAGAGGAAACAGATAACTCTCCTCCGGGCTCTGGGAGCCCGGTTGCTGGATTGGTATTTGTCGTACATCCCACAGACCGGACGAGAGTAGCACAAGGACTTCTTTAGGTGAATCCGGGCGCAGGGCTGTAGCCCAGACACGCGCGACGGCTTCAAAAATTCCTCAGGTTCCATCGGCATTCCCGTAAAAAGGGGCACTTCAGACGCCAGGCTATAAACTAGCCTCTCAAGGAGGGTTAGAGCAAAAAGGTTCTTGAGGCTCAAGGATGCCGGTCTTAGCGCGCCCGACATGAAATCCCGGCTTCCCGGAATCCATGTCACATGGCCTCGACTGACTGTCGCCGGAACCAGGACACACCCGACCAGTCCAGGAGCAAACGAACTGCTCGGACTGTCGTCTGCACTCCGCTGTCCCATCGGTCAACTGGCGACTGAATAAACTTGAACATTGATCATCCGGCCTCCGCAATCTGATGCGTCCGTCGCTCCGATCGTCTCCAGATACTTGACCATCTATGACCTGCACGGAGCACCAAGACTATCCTGATCTTCTAGACTCGCTATCACCAAGAAGTCTACGCTTGTTTCGACTGCATCGACTTTCAATACAGTTGAGACTACACACACGCAATCTGGTATTTCAAATTTACTCTCTTGTCTTTTTCATCCTTGCTTAGTTTATTGTTAGTCATATAATTCATAAACATTTGCAGGGTCGGCATACTTATTGGTCCCGCAATAAAACTTTCGCACTAGAATCACCAAATCAAGTCAATCACTGTAAGCATATTTAACCTTATACCATATTTATATAATTGTGAGGGAGAAGAGGATGCTTAAGAAATTTATTTACAAAAATATACCTATTTACAAAAATAGATTTCCCCAACGAAATGAAACAAAAGGGTTATAAAATATACACTCAAAAAGAATGTAAGTTTGAATTTGGGTCACCCCTCACGGACTAAAATGGCAGAAAAGTTAGTTCCTCGGTCGAAAAACAGTTTCAGAAAAAAATTACTCCCTCGAATATCCGAAAAACTAGAGTTTCTGTCATTTAACAAGACATAATAGAGGAAAAAAATTTTTCCAAAACCCAAAATTCTTCTTAGCCTGTATTTTCCGAAAAGAATTCGAAAGTTAGTATATCTCACGCGACACTAACATTCATCTACTTTTTGCCCAAATCCAAAGAAGAGAGTATTTGTTTGCAGGATTTTAATTTTGATTTGGTGCTTCCTTCAGTCGTATCGTCCAAATCACGACTAATGTCGAGTAAGCCGAGAAACACATAATGTTCAGCGACTACATTGCTACACACAGAACTGGCTTCCTGGACAAAAAAAACTTAACATTCAGTACGCGAACCATGTAGCCTTCAACGGCCGTACGACCTATGAAGCTGAGACGCAAAGAATGATGTGGCGTCTCAACGTTCGGTACTCTTAAGCTACCTTCGGACAGGTGAAGGTGAAATCTCGGCGCACCAAAGGGACCCGTTTGCCCCAGACGAACTGAAACAGGACCCTTTCAAGATTAACTAGAAATGTGCATAGGAGAGAAAGTAATGAAAGACGGTAAAGGACCGGGGGGTAAATATGCGAGCCACACACCTTAGCCCTGCCCTTTGAAGAGAGCCTCCTTCGTAACCAGAAGACGGTAGTGGCTACGACCTTTTCCAGTACCTCCGACCAATTTTTCTCCAGCTGGATATCGGGATCGAACGAGACACCGAGTATCTTGAACGGGCCATCCATCCAACTGAAGAGGCCTTAAAGGGCGCAGCCCTTCCACGAGCCCAACCGCAAACCTACCGACTTTGCGAGGTTCATTTTAGCTCTCGTCACAACCTCATACCTTCCGATTTCTTAACTGGCCTCATCCACCTCGGCACAGCTCGTCACAAGCACGTTAACATCGTCAGCGTAAACGGTGTACACAGCCATCATGGTAGCATCAGGTAACGTGTGGGTGCGTAGGACTGGGCTTGCCCTCAGCTTGCGCAGAACGTAAAGCATGGCGAGAGCGGACAACCTTGACAAATCGATCGAAAAAAGTGAAGGGCTTCGAATTTACCCTGTTTATCTCCACCATCACTTCGGGAGACGCAAAAAGAAAGCGAATTAAACTGCGAAAGTGGGACCGAAACCGGCAGCAGACGAAATAGCCTCTAGAAAACTGTGGTCAAGCCTATGGAAAGTCTTGGAGTGATCTAAATTGATCATCAGCACAGCATTACCGCCGACTTTTTCTATGATCGTGCGAATCAAATGAAAGCTGTCCTGTTCAGAGCCGATTAGACGAGGCAGAAGAGACTGCAAGCGGTCTGCCAAGATCTTCGTTAAAATCTTTAAGTCAGTTTTCAACATCTTTTAAGGGCGAAAATTACTAAAACCGTCCTTGCCATGCTTGCCCTGGCACATGAACTTCACTACAGCTCTGGTGAAGCGTTGCAGGATCGCCCCCTGCCTCATCCAGTTATTATAGACAGTCGCCAGCAAGGAAACGAATATGTGCGAAAGCCTCAGGTACACTTCGTAGTGGAAACCATCGATTCCAGGCGTCTTGTTCATTCCGACAGTTTTCAGTGTCTGCTTCACACTCAGCTGCTTTTGTCGCCTCGAGCCGACAAAAGTCGGCAAGATAGGCGTCGAATTGAGCAGAAGTCAGTGCGAGCTCCCTGGTGAAGAGTTTCTGAAAGTTGCCACGAAACTTCCAACAAATGCCTTCGTTCGATGTGAAGTACGTCATTGTTCTTCGAAGAAAGAACGCAAATTTTCAACCGTAACAAATCAAAGCTTATTTAAAAACGCGACCAATGAAGAGATTGGAAAGTTTCCATGGTAAGAGAACAAACTATGAAATTTTCTTGATTTATAAACAAAGGTACGCAATGAAAAAATTCTAGAAGCGTTTCAATATAAAAATCTAATTGTTTTAAATTAAGCATTCTTATTTTTACTTTTGAAATAATTTTTGTAAAAAAGATATATATATATATATATATATATATATATATATATATATATACGAGGATCATTAAATAAGTTTCCAGACTTTTTTCGTATAGGCACTTTTATTGATATTACACACATGTAACTCTAATCCCCTTCGAAGTAATCTCATCCGGCTGCAATGCGCTTGTTGTACCGTTCCAACAACTTCTGGAAGGCCCCATGGAGGTCCTCTTGTGTGAGCGTGTCAATGACCTTTGTCACAGCCTCTTTCATCTCCTCAATTGTCTCATAACGACAGCCTCTGAGCTTAGGGAATGAGAAAAAGTCACAGGGAGCAAGGTCTCGACTATAGGGAGAGTGAGGGTCTTGATACCCATCTTGGTCAAATAGTTTGTGACAAGGATGGAGTTGTGGACTGGAGCATTGTCCTGGTGGATATGCCACTGACCCGATTTGAAGAGTGCTGGCCTCTTCCCTAGGAATCTCTTCCTGAACTCCCTTAAAACCTCAACATAGTAACCCTAACCCTAACCCTTTGGCCAATCAACTCTGGTATTCTGACTTCCACACCTCTCATCATCCCTTACAGACTCCCTGCCTTCCTTGAATCTCTTATGCCACTCAAAAACCGATGCTCGATTCATGCAAGATGCTCCAAAAGCAGTGTGAAGCATTCCATACGTTTCTGTTGCATTTTCTCCAAGTTTAAAACAGAATTTTATTGCATATCGTTCTTCTAAAGTGTCCTCATGTCCAAATTGCGTTTTTGAAATTCACCAGCTGTGACAATCAGGCTTTAGTAGAGTGTATTCCAATTGCTGCTGTAGCTGTTCATTTCAACCTGAAATCATAAAAATTAGTCAGTCATCTCATAAGATGTATAGCAATAACATACTGAACTTTCAAGAGTCTACGATAATTTTAAATGCCTGTACAAAAAAGTCTAGAAACTTATTGAATGCACTACGTATATGTGTATATATATACCAACCCCTTTGCATAAGAAGGATGTGACACAAATTGAATACTGTTTTTCTTCTCCTAGACCAAAACTAAAGAGTTCAGTCTGTCGTATTATTTACTCATTCCTGGAAGGAGAGGAGCTGGATTGTAATGCTTAAGATACTTTAGATGAGTCCACACTCTCCAAGAGCCAATATTATCATTAATATATCTGTGATATACTAACACTGAATAGAGAGAAGGAAAGACAAAATAACCTCATTTTCACATACAAGAATATTTCATATTTGATAAATACAATATTAAAAGAAAGAAGACATAAATATGTCTCCACTGTGACGGTGCATAAATATTTATCCCAGGACGTTTATTTTATGCACGTGTGACGTCGGGGCAGTTGACACTTGACACTTGACCCCTCGCAAAATAAGTCCGAGTTAAGGTTCTTTTTTCGGGCATATGGTAACTGACAGATAATGTGGGGGTTAATTTGGGGCTAGCCTGACCGCTGCTGGCAAGGGGGTTTCCAAATTTCACGTTACACACCAAGCCACTTCGTTTTCCTACCCCCTCGGATAACGGAAAATATGGACTTCTAGGTTAAGATAAAAAGTATTATTCACTGTAGTCAGCAATTCCAATTTCCCGTGTAATGTTTTTAAAGGCGAATAAGACATGTAGCGAGAATAAATTGAAGCGAATAAAGCTGAAAAAAATAAGTGTGCAAAAGAAGGCAACTCGATAGGTAAACAACACAACGAATAAATTTCGACATGAGGTGACATTTAAAATATAACAAAATTTTAATACGTGTGGATCAAACAAATACTTATGAGGTTTAAGCAACAGTTCCTTTCTTTTCTTTTAAGGTGCCGGCGATATTAAACCAGCAGACAGCCTTAAACACAAATCTCTCTCTCTCTCTCTCTCTCTCTCTCTCTCTCTCTCTTTCTTTTCTCTCTTTCTTCTTTCTTTCTTGACTTTTAAAACTTGAAAAGGTAGTTAAGTCCATTCGTTCGTTTACAGTTTATGAAACGAATCTCTTCAGTCTATTTCTTTCCCTTTCTGAATACATATAAGTTCCAATATTTGGGAAGGTTTGGAGGAAAAACAATTTAAGATGTACTTATCTTTTTTTCGGGGAGTTCATTTCCTAGATTCCCTTCTTTTACGGGCGAGCGGAGTTCTGTAGAATTTGGCAGGAAGGCACCTGTTATCTTCTGTCCAAGATTCTTTCCGCTCTTCCCCGGAGTTTCAGTGACAGTTTCAACACATCTTGTCACGCCGACTGCCGTCCCAGAACTTCCATCCTTTTCGCGGGCGAGACCCGGGAGTTTTTGGCATCAGATCAGCACGTCCTTTCACAGCGACCTCGGTCCTAAAAACTAAATTCCTTATCCCTATTTCCCCTGACGAAAAGGGTACTACTACCGGTGCTAAGGCTTCGGCCAATCATCTGGCTCCTTCCTCCTCCACCACCTCATTTTGTCACGCTACTCAATGACCTACATTCCTTCTCCGTCCACCCGGTTATGGAGTGCAGGTAGTTTGACCTTATCCTGGCAGCCCTTAGCAGTCAGTCGTTGTGCTTGTTAGTAAAACCCAGAAGGGGAAGGGAAATTAAATCTTACTTCTCCCCACTCAGTGGCATACTTCGTCACACCACAAATAAAATTTTACACATGATCAAGCAGTATAGCAGAGAGTACAAAATAGAAAAAATGCTTGTTTGGTTTGGTTTGGTTTGGTTTCTTTGTTAAATGGCTTACCAACCTTCATGGATTATTAAACGCCAAAGCAATGATACTGTTTAACTCATATCTGGCGTGGGGAAATACCTTTCCTATTAGTCTGAAACTGTGCGTATTTACCTAACTCTCCGTGCGAGCAGGATGTGACACAAATTCAACTTTTTAAGCGGAGTTTTACAGCTTTGAATTCGGAGTTTTCCTTCTCCCAGACTGGTTGTAACATCAAGGTTTAAAAGCCCAGTCTGCACAATTATTTACTCATAGCTAGTGGAAGAAGAGTTGGATTCATACCATTCCCGAGCAATGGGATAATTAGCTCTATGGGAACTGTGAACTGTTTCGTTCAGGATTTGAACTCGGGTTTCCACATCCATTTCCTGATTATGATAACGATTAAACCAGGAGTGTCCTCGTAGTGTAATGGTTAAAGCCCTGCGCTGCGGAATCGTAGTAAGCGAGTTCGAACTCCAGTCACACTTATTATGTTTACTTTCGGACAAATACTCTTGGGAAAGGCATGAACCCCTTATCCTTCTAGCTATGGGTTAAATAGTACCACTGCTGTTCTTCTAGTAAAGCTTGGCTTTAAATAACCTAAGAAGGTTGATATGCCATTAAAACAAAGAAACCGAACGAGGAGTGTGTGTGTGTGTGTGGTTGAATGTGGCGATTGAGAGGCACTTGAAAATAAAGCTACGTACCTATTTCCATAGAAACTAGATCCAGGGAGGCGAATAACGGTTTTAGGTAGAGCTACTTTTCAGCAATAAAACACTGTCGTTTCAAATGGTCATGATCATTAGGCATGCATTTTTGCCAGCAATCAGTCAGAACCTGTTTGTCATCCTCATAAAAATTTGCTGCTTCTTACTGCTGCGGTATTCTCAGGGAATTGTTCTCCTCGTAGTCCTTCTTTTATCAGTCTAATTTGTGATGTTTACTGATCGACACATTCTTCATTTTGGTTTTCAGGGGATCACCTGGTATTCGCGCCTGGTGGTTTGTTTGGTTCCAGAGGGCCTTTACCCCCTGGCAGCACCTATCCCTTTGTCTAAAAGGGGCAGGGATGCGTTAATTGCTCGGCATCTTAGGTGCCCTTTAAAGTTTGGTTGGGTTTGGTTTTATAGCATATCAACCATTGTTGTTTATTTAATGCCAAATCCTGTTTTTACATATAAATTAAATATATGATTTGTAAATTCATTTTCTAGCTACTCACACTTAATTGATCAAACAGTTCTATTCCTAACTATTCAATTAAGCATAAGTCAACAAAGTTAAATGGTTCCAAATGTTGCTATGTATAACTAACAACTCAATTAAGCATCAATAATTTGTTTACACACAGTTAAATAATCAAACAGTTCTGTTTCTAACAATTCAATTTAGTATAAGTCATTCGTTTGCACTCAGTTTAAACGTCAAACACTTCTGTTTAATCCATTGATAGCACCCTGTCCGAGTCAGAGTGGAACTGGGAGCGATGGAAATGAAGGGGTACTCCGCATTCTCCAAAACTCCAGCATTATTGGAGCCTCGCCAACAGAATGTTTAGTGACATATCCAGAACACTCTTTGGAAGGGTCTTACCCCAAAGCAGAGTTACAGTTATTGTACAACCCCAGCTGAATGAGCTGACTCCTGAAGGGTAATCCTGAGGAGCTCAACTATTTTTGTAAACAATTACGCATGAGTCCCGATCCGTGCATGCCTCCCTCTAGAAAATGAATTCTAGTCAATTCTGACTCGGTCAGAAGTCAGAAAATCCATTTCATGGGTTGACTGCTGTTTTAAATGCAAATTGTCACTTTCATTGTGGCGTCATCCGTACTTCTCCAGCTGTGACCTGCGTGTCTTCTTAGTTTTATATGGATGGTTTATAAGATGGGAGGCAGATGCTGTTTTGTGGCGCACTGCTTTCAGGATTTGTTAAAAACAGCACATAGCATACTTGTGTAGTTCCTGTCTAACCTTTTCTCCACGTGTTTCGTTAGACTAGGTAGTGTATCTATACAATAGTACTGATACAGCCACAGCCTGGAAGAAATCCAGTTTTTCTTTTATCAGAGAGATCGAATTTCCTGTCAATAGCAGTACACGCCTTCCTTAAGTGAATGTTGACATCGTTTTCAGTAGATGAGATATTGCTGCCATGAACTGGTCTACTAGTTACTTGAAGTGAAGATGGCCCCATCTGTAACTAGGTGCACATATTTAGGTGCAACAATGCATATGCTTGTAGATGCGAGCGTATTGATATGAATATGTATGTGAATAGACATAGCATATATGTATGTATATGCATGTAGGTACGAGCGTATGTGTATTGGTCTATATGGGTTATATGGTTTGGTTTGGTTTTATGGCATATCAACCACCGTGGTATATTTAATACCAAATTTTTTATACATATATATTGAATTTGTATGATTTGGTTTTGTTTGGTTTGGTTTTATGGCATATCAACCATTGTAGGTTATTTAATGCCAAATCCTCTTTATACATATTTTTTTTATCATACAACGTCTGAAAGCACGTGCGATACCCTAGCCTCATCAGCCGCCAACCAGGGTGATAACACAGTTTCGGTAGCTCAAGGCGGTACTGCCACTTCTGGCGCTACCGAGTAGCTTTTGCCACCGCATAGGGTATTTAAAAGAAATATATATCTATGTATACACAAGATCAACTAAAAGCGCACATTACAATGGACGTTCGTTCATCTTCATTTTGGTGCAGTTTATGATTTAAAAAAGCGTTTACTTACGGCCGTTAGATGTCATAGCAACCGTTTCTTGATTTTGCGTAATTATACGAGAAAGGTGGCTCCGCGTGTTTGAAATCCTTTCTATAACCGTTATCTATTCGGTTTGTTTTCTATCATTTATGCGTTACTTCCCAAAAGCACTCGAGACAAACGTCATATATAATTCCGCTAAAAGATTTTATTTGTTGATCAATGGGCCCTCAAGATGGGTGGTGAGTAAAAAGAAAGCTCCTGGTCTAAGTTTGTCCAGGTAGCTATCTGATTACCCTTGGGCCACTAAATTCTTGGCTTGCAAAAAAATGTCTCCAGGACACTGATGGTCAGCAATGGGCTCGTGAATACTGTGGGGGTAAACCTGATTCATAGACCCATCAATCGATTTACATTTTCCGGCAGGAGAATTACGTTCTTCGCACCAGCGCGCCTTGTGGATTCGTGATCCTCGTAAGCTGTTGAATTTTCTGCCGGAATCACACGTTGTAGCCGGGTACATATCCAGATCGTTACCGTATGAGCAAGTAAGATGGGTGATATATTCTCCCTCCCCGCTACAGACACCCTGAGGGAATTTTTCTTTCATTGTATTATCCATATTTGTTAAAATTCCTGTCTTTCCAGGATGTCACTCCAACTTTCTGAAGAGTCACTTTGTCTTTCCAAAGAGTCATCTTGCTTTCCAGAGAGTCTTAGTGTTCAAATTTTCATCATACAACGTGTGAAAGCACGTGCGATACCCTAACCTCATCAGCCGCCAACCAGGGTGATAACACAGTTTCAGTAGCTCAAGGCGGTACTGCCACTCCTGGCGCTACCGAGCAGCTTTTTTAAAAGAAATATATATCTATGTATACACAAGATCAACTAAAAGCGGACATTACATTGGACGTTCGTTCATCTTCATTTTGGTGCAGTTTGTGATTTAAAAAACGTTTACTTACGGCCGTTAGATGTCATAGCAACCGTTTCTTGATTTTGCGTAATTACACGAGAAAGGTGGCTCCGCGTGTATAACATTCGTGTTGAATATATATTGGATATATATAAACATATTTTGTTGATAACATTTTTAAACAAGGCTGAGTATTTTTTGCACACAGGTAAATCGTTTCAAATATTTCTATCAAACATGAATAATTCTATTTATTACAGACAATGAAGTGGTTAAAACACTAATAATTCTATTCAACATAACTCTTTTGTTTGCACACAGTTAAATGGTTACTTTCTTAATGTCCATAATAAACAGAATCTTCAGCACTAGAATAGTCAGAGGTCAATCGACAAGGATATCCTTTTTTTTAGGTACTTTGTTTCTTGGAGATCCATGCTGAGACAAGGTTTTCTTTTCCTGAAGTTGGGACTCTTTATATTCTAGGGAACCATCAGAAGTAAAACATACGTAGGGCAAGCCAGAGCGGAGATGGTGGGGTTGGCCATTGCCACCTCTCACGTTCACCGTTCACTAGTTAGTCACAAGAAGAGTCAAATTCAGTAACAGTTCGAGTCTAGGATCTATTTACTTCGGAGTGGCAACATGAGACCTCTTTGCCAGACTTAGCAAAACTTGTACTGATCAATGATGATCTTGTTCAGAGCTTAGATGGGTAACTACTTATTAACAACACATACTTTAAGCAGCCAAAGGCCAATGTGTCTCATCAAGCAAAGTTTACTTTTAAAGGCTTCTCTTTCTTTGTAGTGTTATTGCAAACCAATCTCTTAAATCAATTAGGTGTCCCATACTTTCGGTTTTATGAAAATCTAAGCTGACTTACAATCAAATCACACTAAAAGCACCAGTTTTGTGAAGTTGAACAATGATGAGCTTGTTCAGTACTTAGATTGGTAATCACATTGAAATAGTAGGTACTATAAGCATCTTAAGGCCCTTGTACCAGACCAAGTAAAGCTTAGCAAATTATAAGAATATACAGATCACTGAAGTTAAGCAATGAAGAATATGTTTAGTTGTGAGATGGGTGACTACTTAAGAACAGCAAGCACTGTAAGCAATCTAAAGCCTGCTTGCCAGACAAAGTAAAGCTTAGCCACTAATGGTAATAAACTAACAGAGTTAAGCACTGATGAGCATTTTCAGTACGTAGACGGGTAACCACTTAAGCAACAACAGCTGAGACTGGTGTGCCATATCTAAGCAAAGCTTATTGAATAACAATAATAAAGTACTGATCACTGAATTTAAGAAATGATGAACATGTCCAGAACTTAGAAGGGTGACCACCTAATAACAGCAAGAATTATTGTAAGCAAACTGAGGCCTGTGCACCAGACTAAATTTAATGAAAAGTAGTTGGGCATTTTTGTAGAGGCTTGTGGCGGTTGCATGACCCCCAAGTCAGACACCAGTTGGTATGACAGAAACTTTTAATGGGTGTTGGAAGGTTCGTACATTATTCTGTTTCGGCATGAAAATCTGTTGTTTGAATGATATCACATGTTGAGAGAGAGAGAGAGAGAGAGAGAGAGTATCAGGCGAGCTTGGCATCTCACAGTCCAGTGTGATTGATCCCCTTCCTGACCTCGGCAAAAACATTTGGTTCTGTTTCACATGACTAAAATATTGCAAAACTTCTGACACCCGAGTAACAACTATTGAGCAAATTCATTATCCCATTATATGTGGGAGAGGTAGCTACTCATTTTCCTGGATTGCTCCATTTTATCCTTGATCTGTACTTTATAAAGTGGCATCAAGCACTATTTTTTTGAGTCTTTGGTATATCTCAATCTAGGATTGAATCCCAGTCTTCTGGGTCATTGGCAAACACTCTTCCCACTAGATCAGTAGTTATATATATATATATATATATATATATATATATATATACATTTGTTTTTGGATTTTTTCTCATATTGGGGATCATTTCCTTTTTTTTAATTGCAGCTAAGTTACAGGGGAACAGTAACAGCAAACAAATGTCCAATGTTATTGTATATCAGGCAGGTGCATTTCTTTAAAACGATAAAATGAAATTTATAATTCTTTTAATTTCTGTATTTTATTTTCAGTTCCCGGCTTTCACAGACACAATAAATCTAGTGTTAAAAGAAATAGTAACAATAATATTGATAATACGAAGAAGGAAATAATAATGCCAATTCTACTAATACATGCTGGTAAATAATAATAATAATAATAATAATAATAATAATAATAATAATAATGCACCATGCTAATAATGAAAAGAGGGGAAATGATACATGATGGAAGGAATGGAACTACCAAATCAAGAAAAAATTAGAATACTCGGAAAAAAGGAAACTTACAAATACTTCGGAATATTGGAAGCAGATACTATTAAACAAGTGGAGATGAAAGAAAATTTTTTTTAATACCTCAGGAAAATGCGAAAACTACTCAAAACCAAACTATATAGCTGAAATCTTATCAAAGGGATAAATACTTGTGTTGTACCCCTCATAAGAAACTCATGGCCATTCTTAAAGTGGACAAGAGAAGAACTTCAACATATGGACCAGAGAACAAGAAAACTAATGTGTTAGCCATAGAAACTCCTCTGCACATTATTTTGTCTAAAACATGTTTCTCCATACTTTATTTGATTTGCAAGTTTTTGGTGAAACACAGGATCATGCAAGTCCAGCAAGCTCTGCAACTTTTTTTGTTTCCTAAACTGAAAATTCATCTCACCAGTAGATCTGAAGATGTAGAAGACATTAAAAGAAATACTTCAATAGAGGTGCTTCAACCAATGGAAAACTTACTGGAATGAATGTGATGAATACCAAGAGGACTGAAATTGTGGATTCAGTCAACACGCTCATTTTGGCTGACAGAAGAGTTAGAAAAGAAGACATTTCTGAGTGCTAGGAAATTTTTGTGCATGATGAAATTGCTTTTTCTTACTTTGCATGATGAAATTGCTTTTTCTTATTTTGCTAAATATCAATTCAGGTTTGATACTTTTTTTTAACCAAACTCAAAAAATTCAGCAGAGCATTTTCAGGGGACGACACAATATTTCAAACGACACAATATTTCAATATTTCTCGTTGCTTTTATTTTATTTGCTGGTTCAACATTTTTTAATATCAGGTTCCTTACTGTCCAATCTAAAATAAAAAGTAGATAATACAATTGATTTTTAATAAAGTTGAACATATACCTGTTCGTCTTTTTTTTGGTGGGGGATGGGGGTGTAATAGAGAAAGCTTGCATTTGTTATTTTAAGTTACAATCTTAATTTAATAAAAAATACTATATTTTGAGTACACCTGGTTCTAGATTTATAAGTGTTCCATCCTGATTGGCGGGTTGTGTCTCAAAATGGCCCTAATTTTAAAGATTTTATAATATATATATATATATATATATATATATGTGTGTGTGTGTGTGTGTGTGTGTGTGTGTGTGTGTGTGTCCGTATGCTCTCCCAAAAGAGTCAATACACTTAATACACTACACTATAATTATGAGTAATTCGGCCACTTTTCCATTTGATGATTGAACACACCACATAAAAATTTTAAGTAATCAATATCTAGTGTTTATGAACACTAGAAATTGATTACTTAAAATTTTTATATTTTTCTGATATTTTGATATTTTTCTGGGTTTTATATCAGCTCTGCCATAATGTCAGGCAATTTTTCTTTCAAATTTTTCTAGTTTATATTTATGTTTTCATATAAAAATAAAAATTAGTTTGGTATTATATATATGTAGTATGACGCTAGAGATATGTGTAGCAGGACACTATATACATTATATATATACACATATATGTTTATAAATATTATACATTATATATATATATATATATATTATACAACATTATATATATATATATATATATATATATATATATATATATATATTATGCAACAGGATATTGTGACGGCAAATTGACTAAAATCCCAAAACGGGACTTTATTTTTGCACGTGTGAAGACGGGGCAGGTTGGCACTTGATCCCTTATAGAATAAGTCCTCGTTCAGAGTTTTTTCTCAGGCATATAAGAACTGGCATATTATGTGGGGGATCAATTTATGTCCAGACTGACCGCCGCTGGCAAGGGGTTCCAAATTTCACACTATCCACACACCCACCAGGTCGCTTTCCTTCCTTCCCCTAGACAATGGAAGATATGGACCTATAGTCGTAATAATATTATATTGTAGTAGTCGGCAACTCCGGTTTCCCGTGTGATATTTTAAAGGAATTAATAGGACAATTCTAAGCAAGATAACATAAGGCGAATAGAAGCTGAAAAGGAAGCATGAGGTAACAAATTCGTAGAAGACACGGCAAATAACAACTTCGACCACGTGGTAACATAAAAATGCATGAATCCTTTACTATACAAAGAGATACACTTTCAAAGTGTCAAATATATAATGAATTGAACAGTCCATGGACATAAATGTCTTTTTTCTTTTCTTTTCTTTCGTTTTCCTTCAAATTGAGAGAGAGAGAGAGGGTATACAAAATTTGGTATAAGGAGAAACAGTCCCCAAAGTTACTTATCTTATTTTTCGACGGGGTTCCACTGGAGAATCTTTTTTCTTTCACGGGCTAATAGACTTTAGGCTATTTTTAACACTGGCTTGAAGAACTTGGGTCCCTCGTGTACAAGATATGTTTTTATCTTCTTCACCCGGAGTAATGGCTATGGGTCTGTCTGCCACGAGCCCTTTCCAATAATTGACTTTTCTTCTCGTTTTTTTCGCCGACGGGGAGAAGGTGCCACTTCCGTTTTAGGGTCCCAGCCAATCATTTGGCTTCTCCCTCCTTCCCCCCTGGTGTCCGGCGACCTGAGGTTACTAAGTACCAACATCTGTTGGTATCCCCTCTGTGACCTACATTCTTTCTTAACGGTCACTCTTTGACGGTTTGCCACTGTTCATTCCGACGGGAGGATAGTATTAATCTTATTTCTATCGTCTCCGTGGGATATCACGTGACAATATATATATATCATACAACATTATATATAAATATTTATATTATACATTATATATATATATATATATATATATATATATATATATTATACAACATTATATATATATATGTATATTATACATTATATATATATTTATATAGGCTATCAGTCATATGGAAGTCAGACCTAACCGATACAATGGAACGCAGTTTCTTCCAAATGTTGATACACTACATGGACGCTAACTAAAAGCTTCACGGCAACTACACCAGAATGCTGCGAGCAATATTGAACAAGTCCTGGAGACAACACCCCACAAAGCAGCAGCTATACGGCCACCTACCACCCATCACGAAAACTATCAAAGTCAGACGAATCAGACACGCAGAACACTGCTGGAGAAGCATGGACGAGTTCATAAGTGATGTACTCCTATGGACCTCTTCACATTGCCGAGAAAAAGCAGGGTGACCAGCTGGAACCTACATACAGCAGCTCTGTGTGGTGTTGGGGTGTAGCTCTGAAGACCTGCCGGAAGAGATGAACAACAGGGAGGGGTGGCGAGAGGCAAATAGTCTAGAAGAAGGAAAACTCTAAATTTAAACCTGCTAAAAATTGACTTTGTGTCACATCCTGCTTGAGCAGAGAGGTTGGTAAATATATACTTCAAAGGCTTCTTCTTCGGCTTCGTAGTGTAGATTTTACGTGATTGGATAATTAAGATTAATAATATTAGTTAATTATTTTATTTGTGATGATAAATTGTTAGTGAGCAAAATTTCGGGGGTTGAAGTGTGAGTCACATTCGAAGGTAAATTGTGTGACGGCGGAAATAGCTTGCTTTGCAGGCTTCGATTTTTTTCAAAGGTTTGGATTTGCGTACGTGTACATGTCATACACGCGTCAATCATGTCAAAATAGGGTTTTATTTTGAACACATGGTTGTGGACAGGATGTTAAAATAAACACTTCGTCAGCTGAAGATTGAGTGATGGGACAAACGGACAAACGGGGTAAAGAAATGAAAGTCGATATTTTCGTTGTTTGTCTCTCACGATTGAGAGTTATAGCGTTTCTATGTAACAGCTAAAATCTCGTTTCGTTGATGAATGTTGCGAATGTTGCAGTCAGCTAATAAACTTTTGTATCTAGAAGAAACAACGAGCCCGTCTAGTATTTGAGAAATGTAATACCTATAGATGTTCGAGATGGTGCCGTGTCGGTGAGGCAACGTTACAGAGTTTCGTGTTTTTTTTTTCTGATGCCACGAGATACAGTTCGAATTTCTAGAACCAGGTCGTAAAGTTTTCTTCTGCCTTGGCATTGGAGGTTGTAAAAGGTCATTTACTTGTTTTACACTGCTGTCACCATGTAATATATTGGTTGAATATCTCGAGAAAGAAGACACTGTTCGGTTCATGACTTTATCGAAACTGAATTTGTATACATGTATTCGGACCATCAACTATATAAGAAAATGGTGGTGTGGGGTTGTGTGTGTGCGTGTGTTTTAATGTCACGTTACTCTTGAGTTCTAATACAAGGGAGATAACTTATTTCTAACTATTACAATAGCAACATCATAATTAAATGCAAAATTACATTACACAGCTAATTAATTTCTAATTTCAAAGTTTTATTCCAAAAGTTGACAACTTTACCCAACTAAAGTTTATGGGAATTTTAAGAAATGATATTAATATAAATTAATTCTATATAAATTAATTAATTCTAATATAAATCAATTCTAAAATACTTTTAAAAAGTTTATTGTATGAAATTAGAAACTAAGAAACCGATTTGTATTAAAAAAAATATTACACGTTGATTACCATATCACTGTAGAATTTAATTTCAAGTAGTTGGTCAAAATGATATTAAATCAATTTGAATAAAAATGAATACTTTCTAAAGAAATTGTGAAACTGCTTTTAAAACTCGGCATCCTTCTTTAAAAGAGGAAGTTAAAATACAAGAATCTTTCCAAGTACGATAGTAGCGAAATGTAAATGAAAGTTACTGCGAAGCGTACGGGGAAAATATTTTTTCAACCCGAATACCAGGTACAAAACTTGAAATTGCTTAATAAATGAGTGTCTTACCGTATGTTTCCATACATTTTCGTGTATCACTTTTTGTATCTTAAAAAATAAATAGAAATTATATATATATATAAAAAAAAAATTTCTTGTTTTAAATTTTGCTTTTTGATTATTAAAAATATTCTTTATTTATTTATTTATCTATTTAGATTTAGCCTTTGATTTGAGAAAAGTGCGTAAAAATCAAATGCAAATTTAAGCAGGGTAAATCTTGATACACAATTATTTCCATAATAATAAGAAAATTAAATTTTTTATAAAATCATTGAATCAAAAGCTTTCAAAGCCCTTTTTTAATGTATGGGTTACAATTTTTTTCTAACAGCTCCCAATTTGAATATTTTTCTTTGTTTCTTGTACACTTTATACTTCTCTTTTTTTATGAATGTATAATGCCATATTCCTACCAATTTGTTAGTGCCACACACATGGTTAAGTGACCTGAAAAATAAAAGAAGTTTTTAATATGTAGCAGCCACAGGTCTATTTCCTCTCGCGAATCATTGCCCCCGCTAAGCGATTCGGCCAGTAATTGACCAATCCAGGCCGGGCGCATTGATTCCTTCTTCCTCTCAAGAACTATTTTTTCTAGTTCCTTTTTGGGTAGTGTGTCGACGGTCAGACAGCAATTAGCTGGCAGCCTGAACAGACATCTCTCACACCCACTGCTACTGATTCCACTAGGAACCACATCGCTGAAGAACACGCTGCTGCTAGCTTCACGCACGCTTCTTACAAACCAAGGACCAACATACTGACCAGCGACACAAAAGGGACACTTTCTCACTCTTACTCCTTTACACCTGCTACGATAATAAACCTTTCTTTGTTGTGTTGTTTTTTTTAAAGTTTCGTTATTCATTGGTGTTGCCAAATAATTTATAGTGTTAGAGAAATTAACCATTTCCCGAAAAACTAAATTGGTGAACTCGACCTTCTGAATTGCAAAACAAATTAAAAAAAAGAACAACAAGATAACTCGGCCTCCATTTTCGGACAGCAAAAAGAAAAGAAAAAGAGAGAAAAAAAGCTTCCTGACTCGAAGAACCGAAAGAATACAACCACCCACGAATTTTCTTTCTTTGTGACACACGTGTTTGTTCAATTCATTCGTCGGCTGAGAAGACATTGGCGCAAGTTTTTCTTTCAGAAAAATATCTATAAAAAAACTTTTTCGTGACGGAAAAAGACTTTAAAATACTTCGTTTACGAAGCCATAAACGAAAAAAAAAATTGTGGCAAGTAAAACAATCTTTTTAAAAATTAGATATCATCTTTCGTTTTACCAGACATATTGACGCCCAAATCACAAGCCATCAAATAGAAAGCTACAACAAGATTCTCCCTTTAACCAAATAACATTTATTTAACAACAAGGAATTATTTTCTTTTCAGTTGGTTGGGTTGGTGTTTTTCTTGTGGACACAAGAAAAACGCCAACTCAAGCTAACATAACGAATATTACATTTTGTTCAAACAAAACAAAGTTTTAAAAAAAGAAAAAAATATTGGCCTGCTAGGCAGAAAAAAAGGAAGAAACTTACTACTCTACTTTTTTCAACTGACCACGTGGTACAAAAAATCTTACAATAACCAAAAAAAAAAAGAGAAGTGAGTAATACATTTTTACATTTTTTTTAGAAAGTTGTACGGTCAAAGTTAAAAGTGTGCCTTCTTCCTACTTAACATTTCATTTCCCCGCCTAAATGGTGATTGAGTGACGCCATCTTGAATTTCATCTTTAGTTTTCAGACCGGCCTTGAAACTGACTTTTATCTTTATTTTCCTTACTAAGGAAAGCAGCACCACCTCTAAAACAAAAACAAAAACTATCACGATTTATTTTCTTGTGGCTTTTAAAACATGTTTTCCCTTTTGTTTCTTTCTCACTGAAACATGTTTCTTTGATTTTTTTGGTCTCTTGTCACCCTATAAATTAAAAAGAAAATGGACACTACAGTGGCCATACTCGAAGCTTTGGTGAAGTAAGTAAATTAGCCGTAAGTCAAGTCACAACCGCCTAGACGTCAATATAAAAGTCGTTCGCCATCCCCACACCACCAACGCCACTCGAACAAGCCTGGACTATGTTTTTATCACAGTCGCTTTGGCTCTGAAGTATGGAGGTGCAGAATGGCCTGTTCGTTTTCGAACCAGGGAAACTTAAATCTTTCCAGATTTAAGTTAAATCTCCACATACCTATTTTATCACAGACTCCAGCTCCCAAGCACGTTGTTTGGTTGACGCAAGAGCAGCTTGCAGTGTCTGGCCTCACTGAGAAGCCGTCAGTGTCCCCAATCACACTGCAAGTGGTAAATCACTCCCCTTTTCGGTCAAATCACTCCCCTATACGGTCAAACTTCTCGTTCTCTGGACTTAGATTTACGGTGAGACTTTACACGAGTTTTTATTGTAGCTGATTTACCATACCCCATTCTTGGACTTTCTGCACCACTTCAACCTCTTAGTGGGTGTGCACAAACAACGACTTATTGACGCCAATACGGGTTTTAAGGCAAATACTTCACCCATCAGCCCGGTATTTTTCATTGCCGCTACCGACGACCCATACCAAACGAACTTGAATTTTGTTGTGAGCACGTCAACCGCAAAACCACAGGTGCTCCAATGTTCTCACGCCCTCGCCGCCTCCCTGCTGATAAACTAAAGGCGGTGAAGGCAGAATCTATCCAAATGCTGCAGCTGGGAATTATATGCCCCTCGTCCAATCCATGGGCTTCCCCTTTGTATATGGTTCCAAAGCGTTGTGGATATTGGTGTCCGACTGGGGACTATCGACGATTAAATGCCATTACGGTACCTGATCGTTGCCCAATCCCACATATACGACTTCGCTTTCTCTGCATGATTGTGAGACCTCTCCTCGTTAAGGCGATACCAGTAAATCAGATACCAGTAAATCAGATTCCAGTACATCAGATACCAGTAAATCCAGCCGACAAACCAAAAACTGCTGTAACAACTCCATTTGGAGAATTTGAATTTTTAACAATGCTTTTCGGTTTGCGAAACGCGACTTCCAACGCTTCATGGACGAAGTAGTGCATGATATGGAGTTCATCTATAATAATGTAGATGACAATCCTAGTAGCAAGTGCCTCACATTAGGAACATGTTACTCACCTCCGCCTACTATTTGAACGGTTTCAGGTGAGGATTAACGCTGGTAAATGTGTTTTTGGTGCTTCATCGCTAACTTTCTGGGGACACAGTATCAGTTCTGAAGGGATATCTCCCTTACCTGAAAAGATGAAGGCTCAACAAGACCTTCAACCACCCATTTCACTTCGCCAACTAAGGAACTTCCTGTTTCGTAACAGGAAAAGGAAAAATTAGCAGATTTCGCTGAATGACATCCAGCTAAAAGCAGAAATTAGCGACAACATCGCTACTTGCACATCCTGTAGCCGACGCTTAGTTTTCAATGGTTGTTGATGCATCGGGTAGAGCTGCAGGTGCAGTTTTGCAACAATCGCTACAACCTCTCGCTTATTTTTCGAGACATCCGAAACCAGCTGAACAACGTTACAGCACGATTGGCCGTGAACTCCTGGCAATATACCTCACAGTGAAACTCTTTCAGCATTCACTAGAGGGCCGGCAATTTGTGATCTACACCGATTATCCTCCGCTTACTTTCGCACTGCGCTCTGAGCCGGACAAATATTCTCCTCGCGAAACTCGCCATTTGGATTTTGCTTCGCAGTTTACAAACGATATCCGACATATCTCTGGTGAACAGAATGCTGCAGCAGACGCCTTGTCTCGCCTTCAGATATTGAGTTACGGCAGATGGCCTTAGACGAGCCACGTCGGCACACCTTTGATCTATCGTCACCTGACTTTGCAACTTGCAAGTTCGCATACCTGCCAGTGCCTGCTGCGGACACGGAGATCATTTGTGACACCTCACTAGACGCACCTCGACCTTTTGTTCTGATGACTCATCGTAGGGTTGTTTTTGACACTCTACATCATTTGGCACACCCCGGACTCAAAGCCACAGTGAAGCTAATTTCAGCTAGATTTTTCCGGCCAAATATGCCTGGACGCGTATCCTACCAAAAATCAAAGATGCACAAACATATCTCCTTGGAACATTCAGCACCCAAGACGCTCGGTTCAGCCATGTCCATATTAATCTGGTTGGACCATGTCCATATTGATCTGGTTGGACCATGGCATCCTGACCTGTATAGACTGTTTTACACGGTGGCCTGAAGCTATTCCCCTAAAGGACATTTCAGCTGAATCCGTAGCGCAAGCCCTTATATCAGGCTGGATAACGCGTTACGGAGTAAAACTATTACCACTGACCATGGCAGACAGTTTGAATCCCACCTATTCCAGGAACTTTCCAGAATTTTAGGGATCAATCGTATACGAACTATGAGCTATCACCCTGCTTGAACGCTTCCATCGCCAATTGAAGGTCGTATTGCGCGCCTATCCTGACCGATGGAGTGAATATGTACCTGTTGTGGACCTAGGATAATCTCCAGCTGAACTCGTCAATGGAATACCAGGTCAGATGTTGAACCCTATAGATTTAACGGGAACAGATCCGGCTTCGTATATAAACAGACTGCGATTTTATTTGGGTAATCTCCCACCAATGCACCCTAGGGAACAAGACCATAAAATCATCAGTCCCAAAACATATTTCTTCATGGACTAACGTTTTTCTAAGAAAGGACGCTGTCAAAGACCCTCTTACTCCACTTTACGCAGGCCCTTACCGCGTGCTTTCACGCACTGACAAACATTTCACCCTTGACATTAGTGGCAAAAAAGAGACTGTATCTATTGACAGGGTCAAAAGAACTTTTCTTAACAAACACACAAGAGCCACATATTCCCCCGACTTACCCATGAACATATCCTTACACCTGTAGAAAAAAATACGGTGCCAAAAGACAATTACGTCACCATCACACATAGTGGTCGACGAGTACATTGGCCAAAAAAACTCTAAAACTGTTTAAAAACGTTCCTTTTACAGCTACTATCTTTTTCTCTGTCTGTTTTCCGCCCAAGCAGGGGGTGATATAGGAGCTAAATCATGTAAATCATGGTGTAAGTGTCCAAACAAAACATTGAACCTTACGGCCATTTTCACCAGCTGATAAAGCAGAAAATTAGTACGGTGGGAATTGTTTGCCTTTACCTTCCGTCTTCTTTTGAAAGTAACTGCACGATTAGAAACCCGAAAATTTGCATTCGTTGTTAATACATCTTCTGTGTCCGAAGGTGTTCTTGCCAAACGCAGTACGATATCCTGGTTTCTGCTGACAATTTAAAGATAGAATGAGCAGACCATGCAAAACTTGACAATACAAACTTTAGAATAAAGAGTTACATAGATATTTTTTCATGGATATTCATTGTAGTTAATACACTAAAACCACTCCTCGTATACAAATTTCTAAATTGACTGATTGTAAATTGTAAAAAAAAGACGTTGGTCGTCAGAGTTACCAATAAGCAAGGGAAAGCCGAGTAAACATATTGTATTTTTAACATTTCAATCAACGAGGGTAAGAATGCTTCCGGTATTAACGATACAGAAAACTGATATAGTTAAAAAGAAATTGAAAAAGCTCCCCTAAAAGATGAGAAGTGCATTGCTTTCGACTTGCGAAAGTAAATAAAATAAAAATTCTGACTTGCCACTTGCCTTGCGTCAAGAAATTCAAAGAGCCAGAGGAAAGTATCATGTTGCTGGAAAACCCCAGTTACTTATCGAGAAATTGCGTGGTGGACATTCTTCAGAATCAGGAGATTTTTCAGGTTTCTCATGTCGGATTTTAAATCCAACATTATATAAGCCTGAAGTATGAACTTCGGTCTGTGGAAATTGTATTTTGTGAAGAAAGAGACTTATTGTACCTCTGCAATAATAAAAACAGCTCCAAGAAGCACTCCCTGAGGAACACCCAAAAATAGTTCGAATGAAGTGTTTAAAGTAGAAACTAAAATAGTGGTGGCAAAATCTTGACAAGAAAATTGAATCCAAAGGAAGCTGATGTGAATGTCACACAGCAACGTCTTCGCATCCTGTCTAGATAACATATCGACTATACTGCTCGATTCCAAAAACATATTCCTTATGATCGTTAATGCGTATAGCAAAAGTTACTAAAAACCCCTATTGCGTTTATAACGATGTTTTACAACTTCTTTTATCAGTGTAGATTTCAAAGCAAAAATTTTATCCTGGTTTGTGGAACGGTTAAGATTAAAACTGGTCCCTTATCTTATCACATTCAGTTGGACTCGGTGCGATTTCAAAGGACCCAACAGCAGTTGGGGATTGTGAAAAAGAAACTCGAACAACAGATTTAACAAAAGTCTTGATCGGGACCATATTGCTTTAACTTAGATGGATAATCTAAGTTAAAGAAATATGAGTGAGCAAAAAAATTCAATATCTGAAACAGCATCCCTCCAAGAATATGCAAGTAACAAGTGGAACTAAATCCTGTGGGAATATTTGATTTAAACAATTTTCTTTGGTGGCCAATTTTTACTTTCGGGGAGAACTTTTTGTGCAAACAAATTTTTTTTTTTTTTTTTTTTTTTTTACTGGTGAGAACTTTTGATTCAAATAATTTTTTGGTCAAAGCAAACGCTTCAAAAAATTTTTTTTCTTTTGGTGCAAACAATCTTTTTCTTTTGAAGATAACTTTTTGTGCAAACAATTTTAGTGCAAAGAAAATTTTTCTTTTCGTAAGAAATTTTGGTTCAAAGAAAAATTATCACCAAATTTTTTTATTTGTTTGAATCAAAATATTTCCCAAAAGATAAAAAATTTTGCACCTAAAAAACTTTTTAAAACTTTTAGTGCAAAAAATTTCCCACAAAAAGAAAAAAATTGTTTAAAGTAAAAGTAAAAAAATCAAAAGAAAAAAAATGTGTGAATCAAAAGTTCTCACCAGAAGATAAAATCAATTTGACTCAAATAATTTTTCACAAAAACAAAAAATTTTTTGAATCAATTTAATTCAAATAATTTTTCACGAAAAGAAAAAAAATTATCATTTTTCCCTAATGATAACATTTTTTTTTTCTTTTCTTATCTAAGATAGATGACAGAACACGAATCCAACAATATCTGGATAAATCGTTCGAAAGGGATGGTCAAGACGCAAGTTGGAGAAGATCAAAATCTAATCCTAATTTCACAGTGGAAACCATTGTTAACATCAGAAGGGGACAGGTAACAACTCCGGTCTCAACTTAGCCACTACCATCGAGTAAATTCATTCATTAAGATCTAATAGCACCATCGAGGATGTAGCTTTAAAAATACCAAAGGCTGATGAACTAAGATGGAAAGTGAGACAAGCACTTGAGAAATCAAAGCCTCTACAGGATGATAACAGTATCAGCTGGGTAGCTGACAGAGGTAAAACCAGAAGCTAAACTTGCAGACTTGATTGGCGATGGTAGTTTTGTAGAGTAAAGACGGAAAGGAAGCTGTCACAGATCCTTGGTAAGAATAAAGATCTCATACCACAAACAAAACACAGACAACTAATTCAACAATCCTTTAAGCTTCCAAAAATTCATCAGGTTGAGATCGAGGTTCAGCATTGGGTCGCTTCCTTGTGGAGATCCTAATCATATGTTGAGAACTCTTCCCCCATTCAGTAAGACTCCTATTAGGGTAGACCCCCAGTTTGGATGTAGTGATTCTGTTAACCAATGGCTGCTGTAGATGTATAGTCAACATTTCCAGGTAGCCATAATCGGGTACATATTCATTCTCTGGCCTCATCAGGAAGATGTTCAGATATTACGTGAACTCAATCCGATGTTGATACAATCCAATGTGAACTCAATTACGTGAACTCAATCCGATGTATTAGTAACATAAACAGTTAGGTGTACCACCTTCACCTGACAGTACTTAAATTTCAACTCCTATCATCACGTTGCTTAACAAAATCAAGAAAAAACCATTTGTAGCGACACTGATGAAAGAAAAAATGGATGTTGTGGATGAGACACAACCTCCATTGTAAAAACTACCCAATGCGCATAACATTAGAGGATACACGAAAACTCACCACGGTATGTCAGAAAGGATCCAAAAGTCCATATGAAATCAGGATAAGTGATACCTCTTCCGGGTCAAGCCACCGACATGATCAAGAACTCCATCCCTTGCACTTCTGGTAAAAAGCAAGGCAAGTTGGGTATATTCGATCTATGGAAAGAAAAGGGAAACCATCTGCCTTTGGCAGGGTTAGGGTTAGTTGATATGATTGAGAGGAATATGTTCGGCTACAAATCACCTACAAATAAAGAGTTGAACCCAATATGGGAACCGATAAAAACTAGATGAAAAAAAAATCTGAGTATGACCACAGGTAAAAAATCATACATAAGAACTTTATAAAACCCAAAAACTGCCTGGACAATTCAGGCAACCCATGTGGAGTCCGAGTGGGTTGCTTGTTCTGATTCCGTTAGCCATAACCAGGTACAAGTATTCCTGCAGTCAGGATTGAACCTGCAGCCTTCAGTTTATTGTCTCCATACTTCGAAGTTCCGTGAAGGTTCCCAAGTTCGACAAACACCTGAAGAAGGTTGGAGGACATATCGGCCAAAATAATATGGAAATAATAATAATGGTGAAGACAATAGTCCTTTATGATAAAATCACGCATCGTCTCAGAAATTTAGACAACTAGGAAAATAATTATTTGAATCAAAACCTCTCACCAAACGAAAAAAAATTGCACTAAAACTTAAGAACGTTGAGAAAACTTTCTTTTTGTTTATAAGAAAACTTTTAATGCAAATGATTTTCTATTTTGGTGAGAACACTTTTTTCAAAATTTTTTTTCTTTTGGTTTTAACTTTTGGTGTAAATAATTTTTTTCTTTAGGTGAGAAATTTGACTCAACAAATTTTTTCATTCAAACAAGATATTTCTTTTTGTGAGAAGTTTTGTTGCAAACAATTTTTTCTTTTGCTTTGAACAATTCAAACAATTTTTTCATTTGGTGCAAACAATTTTTTCTATTTTGTACAATTTTTTTCTCTTTTTATTTGTTTCAAACAATTTTTACTTTTGGTGAGATATTTTTATGCAAACAATTTTATTCTTTGGTGAGAAGTTTTCATTCAAACAAATATTTCTTTTGGTGAGAACTTTTCATTCAAGCAAAATTTCTCCCAAAAAGAGAAAAAAAATTGATTTAAAATTCTCACCAACAGAAAAAATTGTGTACTCCAAATTCTTCACCAAAAGAAAAAATTGTTTAAATAAAAAAAAAGAGAAAAAATGTTTGATTCAAACATTCAAACCAAAAGAAAAAAATTATGTGAATCAAAAGTTCTCCATAAAAGAAAAAAATTGTTTAGATAAAAAGTTCTCCCATAAAGAAAAACATTGTTTGAATGAAAAGTTCTCCCTAAGAGAAAAAAATTGTTTGAATTTTGATTCAAACAATTTTTTCTCCCCAAAAGAAAAACATTGTTTGAATGAAAAGTTCACCCCAAAATAAAAAATTGTTTGCAGCAAAAGGTCGTAAGCGAAAAAAAAAATTGTTTAAATAAAAAGATCTCTCCGAAAGAAAAAGAGTGTTCGAATAAAAAATTCTCACGAAATAAAAAGTCAAACAATTTTTTGAAAAATTGTTTGAATTAGAATTTCTTCCCAAATAAAAAAAATCGTTTGAAATCAAAAGGAAATAAAAAGAAAAAAAAAATTTTGATTCGAATTTTTTGATTTGAAAATGAAAAAAATGATTGCACTAAAAGTACTTACGAAAACAAAAAATTGTTTGAATCAAATTTTTGGAATCCAAAGTTCACAATCAAAAGTAAAAATTGTACTCACCAAAAAAAAAAAATTTCTATCAAAAGTAAAAATTGTTTGAATCTTGCGAAAAAAACCGGTTTGAATCAAAAGTTCATGCCAAAAGAAAACAACTGTTAGAAACAAAACTGTTGTAGCCAAAATAATAAAAGGAAAAACAAAGTTTTAATAAAACGATCGCTCCAAAAGAAAAAAATTGCTTGAATCCAAAGTTTTAACAAAAAGAAAAAAAAAATGAAAAAAAATTATTTTTTAAAGAGACCTTTTGATTCAAACAAGGTCTCAATAAAAAAAAATTGTTTTAATTAAATGTTCTAAACAAAAGAAAAAATTATTTGAAGCCAAAAGAAAATTGATCTCACCAAAAGAAAAATATTTTTGACACCAAAACTTCTCACACAAACAAGAAAAAAAATTCTTTAAATCAAATGTTCTTACGGAAATGAATTGTTAGCACTAAAAGAAAAAATTGTTTGAAACTAAAGTTCAACGCAAAAGAAAAAATATTTGTATTGAAAATGCTAACCAAAAGAAAAAAATTCTTTGCAGTAAAATTTCTCAACAAAAGAAAAAAATTGAATCAAAATTTCTAAAAAATAATTTTTGAATCAAATGTTCTCTCCAAATGAAATAATTCTTAGAAAAAGTTTTCACTCAAAGAAAAAATGATCGCACCAAAAGAAGAAAATTTTTTGATCAAAAATTCTCTAACTTTTCATAAAAAGAAAAATGTGTTCTTACCAAATTTACATATCTATGACAAAAATGACATTTACAATGTTATTTTCCTATATTTATATTTCCGTACAGGACTTTCAATTTTCACTGAAAAACGTATAAAAATATACCTAAAATGACTATTCTATTTTGACTAATTTTGCAGTATGAATTTTGGATATATATACATATCGTATATATCACACACACACAATTATGATAAAAATGAACTTGGCAATGTAATTTTATTCGATTTACATTTCCGTACATGACTTTCAATTTCCCCTAAAAACATGAAAAAATATAGCTCAAATAGTTATTATTTCTCGAGTAAGTAAAAATTTTTTGCTTATAAGCATAAATTTCAGTGCTTTCCGAATTAAGTAAAAAATCGAGTAAAAGTAAGCATTTTAGCTATATTTACAACATATGTTATTGTTTTTAGTTTACATATGCATAACAAAAATGATATTATTTACAAGATTACAATTACGTACACGATGTTAAATTTTTCATAAATAACATGAAAATATAACTCAAATTTCTCGATTTTTTGTGTACTTTCCTCAATGGTTTTTGTATTACTAACGTATTACCAGATACACATACACATATTTATGACAAAAATGACATTTGCAATGTTTTTTTATTTGATTAACGTTTTTTAGATTTTTCTCTAATTTTAGGAATTATATGCATTTTTCTCAAAGGTCAAAGTAAAATGTCTATGTGGTGTGCATATTTTTGACAAAAATGACAAAAATATAGCTAAAATTTTAGCAAGTAAAAATTCCAGTGTTTTTCTCAAAGGTTTTAGTATTACTAACGCCGATAATGTGTGTTCACTAATATGCTTTATACAAATTGGCATTTGCATTTATGACGAAAATGACATTTTCAAATGTTGTCGGTTATGACAACCGACAACATTTGAAAATGTCATTTTCTGCATAAATGAAGAAAAAGTATACACGAAATGAATTTATATAATCTGCTGCAAGTATTTATATAGAATAGCATCGAACTCTCCTCTTCAACTGGAATTTGCAAAAAAGCTTTTCGAGAAAAATTTCCTGTCGCTGTGCCACCCAAATATGTATTCTGGACAAGGAAGTGGGAAATTCTGCACTTCACTCTTTCGGTGGATTTGAACGAAAGATTAACAATAACACGAACACATCTGTTGTGGGAAACATTTTCTTCTTCTTTGTCAGGTGCATCTATATTTTCCCTCGATAAAATTCCCATGGAGAAGAGAAGCCATTTGCGCTTCATTCGGATTCTTCGAATTCAATGTTCTTTCAAACGAAATTCTTTCCAGGCCTTTCAAAGGTTCATAGATGAAGTTCTTCATGGTCTTTCCCTACATTGACAGCAAACTTCTAAGTAACATCAACAACACATCCAAGAGACGTCTTGATTACTTTGTGCTCAAAAATGCACTTTCGGTGAATTCTTGACAAATTGACAAAACAGGACTCCTAAAAGCGATGATATATTAGCTAAGGAGATTTGTCGGCCTCGTCAATTACTACATCCCAAAATGCTCATTCGTACCAGGACATAAGTTTGAACGAGAGAGCCGTAAAAGCATTCAAGACTGCTAAACAATCTATTGCAAATTACACAAAATTAAATTACCCCTTCAATACTGATTTTGTCAACATGCATCTGACTTCGCCATTGATGTTTGTGCTACAACAATCAGCAAAAGGTTATTTTCTTTTTCTCCGTGAAAATAAAAGATACGGAAAAGTGATATTAATACGTGAAATTTTGGTAATCTATCTCGCCATCAGATATTTTCGTCGTTTTTAGAATGTAGCATAGTTAACATAGACATTAGTGAGTTTGTGCGCAGGGACAATCAGGAAATCTTTGCAACGAGAGACCCTAAAACTATCAAACAAATATTTCATAGTCGAAAAAAATAAATTTGAAATATTTGCCTGATAGTTTTAGGGTCACTCGTTGCAAAGCCTATATAGAAACAATGAACGGCAAAAGACAAGACACCGTCATCCAAGCCATCCATGGTGTGGCGGAAAGAATAAACTAAGCAAAATTCCACACTCTGCACGTCAATCGAGTTGAACTATTTACTAGCACACATGGATAGCATCATCCTCAGAACTGACTGAAGCACGACAAAACAGAGTTGCCAAATTAGCTCATACCAGGCACCAAGGCATTGTGAAAACCATGCTTCTCCTCTGAGAAAAGGTCTGGTTCAAAAATATGCAGCCCCAAGTGAAAGAAAAAATCAAGAACTGCCACACCTGCCAGATCAGTACCCACAAACCGGCAAGAAAGCCACTGAAAATGCCCCCACTTACAAGTAGTGGACACCTCCTAAATGGAAAGTACCTTCTTGTCACAGACTCATGCTATGTTGTTGCCGACATCTCAACAATATCAGTCTGGACAAGTTATTCAAAGATTTTGGCGTGCCAGTCTCACTGAAAACGGACAAGAGCCACGAATTCAAAACCTCCCATCGCATGATTTAGACACAGGAAAATAAAACCTCTGTGGCCCCGGGCATTGCTGAAACGTACGCACCGTAAAAGTCCATCAAAGCTGCTCTAAACAAAGGTTTAAGCTTGAAGCAGGAATTATTCAAATTCCTGCTGGACAATACCACATTGCATCACTGGCCTTAATCCTATTCGGCCTGTACCACCCATTGAGGAAGACCCTAGCATTAGGGAGCACGACACCGAAGGAATATGCTGACAGAAAAGTGTACATGAAACCCAATAATCTCAGGGTGGGTGATACAGTCATTGTAAAAAGCGACATCAATGATCAGAAAAAGGGATCCATGATCAGGTGATCATGGATCCCTTTTTCTGGTCATTGGGTTAGGTTGGTAAGGTGTGAGAGAGCCTTTGAGGTGTGGTCGCTTTTTCTGGTCATTGGGGTAACCAAAATTACCCACACGGAGTAACCAAAATTACCCACACGGGGTAACCAAAATTACCCACACGGGGTAACCAAAATTACAAGAAATTAAAAAAAATTTCTAAGCCAACAACAAATCCTATCACATAACCTACTAGATTACTCCTCATCCGTAGATGATAAGCGACAACACCACCAGACAACAAAGCACATGGCGTTCAGGCAGAACAAGACAGCCACACAAAAGATTTAACAAAAAAAAAAAATACCCGTACAAAATATTTTGAATCATTGTCATTTATTCATTTCTTTCAGGTGAATGAAAGAAACAGATGTCTCCTCCTACATAAAGTCCCGAGCCATCGGTTCAAGAACTCCATCCACTTCAGAGACTGAATGAACTCTTTCCTCAAATAATTATTATTATTACCATTGTCGTTGTTGTTATCATTATAAAAAAAAACATCGTAATATTCTAACTAACCTCTGGTGCCAAAGGGGTTACAGCCCCCATTACACCCGGGGATTTCGTTGTAAAGGGATACCAGGCATAGCAGTAGATGTTCGTCTTCCCTCTGTCTTTGATCATCATCCATCCAATACCTTGAAAGTATCGATTACCGATACATATTATAATCTGAACCAGATAGAATCATGGCCGAAATTGTGAAGGACGGCGGTACATTAGTAGTGAAGTGTCGTAGAATCGTTAAGGTTACAAGGATCGTGTATCACGATCCTTGACATGGGAACATTAATTGTTCCCATGGTAAGGATCGTGTTACACATGTGCTTTTCTTTTGTAAATTAGATCCAAACCAAGCGTGCTATATTTTTCGAAGCAAAATATCTCGGGGGTTTTGGGTTTTTTTTTTGGTTTTTTTTTCAATAGTTTTAGCATTCAAAAGGTTCCTGTGATATATTCATGATAAAAATACTATTTACAATATTATTTTTAGAGATTTATATAACTTTTTTTTATAATTTTGTCAATGAATTAAAATGTACCTAACATTCGTAATTTTAATACAATTATCAAATAGTTTTAACATATATCAGGTTCAGCACATATCTCTGGTTTCATTATTGCTACTTTGCAACGTCTTTTATGAAAAAACTTTTTGCAATATTTTACATGTTTTACATACACAGAGACTGGTTTTTAAATTTTGTGAATTTGAGTCATAACACGGCTAGTTAACCAATGGCCCGGGAGACCTGGATTCAATTTAAAAATGGTACTTTATACCTCCTTTGCACAGAGGTATGTAAAGTGAAGCAATTCAGGAAAATGAGTAGTTCCCTCCCTTGGTGTAGTAGCTATTTAAAAGGGAGACAACTACGCTCGCCAACTTTACATTGTATCCTCATTAAAATTACAATGCACAAATTACAAATTACAGTTTACTGATTACAAATTACATAGTTTACTGATTACAAATTACGTAGTTTACTGATTACAAATAACATAGTTTACTGATTAAAAGGACAAACCATAAATTGGGGAGGAGATCTACAATTCACTGATAAGCTCTGAAATCTTCGCCAAGGAACAGAAGGGGTTTCGTAAGAAAACAGTGGCACAGGAGAACTACTACATATCGATCAAAACATCCTTCACATGAATAAAACGAGATGGAAAAATCTAGCTAGGGTCTGTATTGACTGCAAAAAGCTTACGATATGGTCCCCGAAAGCTGGATACAACTCTGACGTAGAACCTTTGCCGCTGGCCATTCTGTATCTCATCTACTCTGGCGGTTTTTGCCGAAATAAAATCACACAGGCTCCATTTGTTGAGGTGAAGGAACCAGCGCTATTTGCCACGTTGTGAATTCTTGATCCGAACGGTCCTATTGTGGGAGTTGATTAGGCTGGGTCCCACACCGAAAGGAATCATTATTTACGAAAAAAATAGTTCTTGTCGCAACCACAATGACGCAAAAAGATTCCTGTAAAATAAAACCTTTATCGCAACCACAAAGACACAAAAAAATCCCCTATCTCACCACAAAAGAAATTACAGAAATGCGTAGATTACAAAAAACCCAATCTTTCGGTCGAAAGGGAAAAGTTGAAATGAGTCGGATTCGGATCTTGGTTACAGACTCATTGACTTCGTGGTTTGTTTACTCGGCTTTGTTGACAAAATTATCTGGATTCGCGAAAAATTCTATTTCCATCTCTTGGTTCTGATTGGACCAGCCAGATTCAACCAGTCGTTTTCGTAGCGTTTTCTCCTCTGCCGAATATGGAGTAATTTTTGGTCTCGCCCAAGCATTTTTGCATAATCTTTGAAACTTTGCAGGTGACTGTGGTACTAAAAATTAATTTGGATTCCCTGCTGAGTTTTCCGCAGCCAGCAACTACTTGGGTTAGGCAAAACCTTGTCTCGGACCTTGGGTCTGGATTTCGTTCTCAGACAACCCAAAATCCCATTCACTTAACGAGATGAACAAACAAGAAAACTTATGACCATACATAAGATGACGTTAACGGAGAGGAAGAGTACTTGCCAGCATTGAAGACAGAATCGACACAACGACTCGAAGACTACGTAGAAAAGCGCGGAGGAAAACTGATTACTATACTGATGATCAGCAGAATAGCCAGAAAACAATGTGGGAAGAAAAATAACCGTGTTTTAAGCGATAACAAGCGACATTTCACTCGAGGAAACGTAGATGTAGCTAAGAAAGAAAAACCTAAAGCGAAAGTCGTAGGGATCTACATCATCGAAATTTTCCGTAGATCCCTAAGACTTCGTCGTAGTAGTGTACTTTCAACACCATGAATGGGCGTGGTGCTACTTAAGTTTATACGACGCTGGTCTCTGTCTTTTCTTCATAGGGTCTCGTATTCGAACTATGATTCTTTATTTTAATAATTCCAGTTCCCTTGTGCACCGTCTATCGAATAAGAATTTTTGTTTTGTCTGTCTGTCCCTTTCTTTGAGGCTTATGTTGATATTTCTTGTTAGCTCTGGAGGGTTTTTTCTTCATTTTCTAGCCTTCAACATTTTTGCAGGAGATAATCCGTGTTCACTTGCTGTAGTCCCATGTAGTTTTTGCATTTTCTGAGGATGTTTTTTTATAGTTTTTTTTCCACCAGTCCATTGTGGTTGATTGATTGTGGTTGTTCTTTTGAAATTTATAATCCAGCTACACTGTTAGATGTTCAGATTACATATCCTGTCTATGAAGAGAGTCAAAAAGAGATATGCCCTGGACCTGAACACCAACTTCCAACTGGAAGTCCTCTTGTGTGAGCGTGTCAATGACCTTCGTCACAGCCTCTTTCATCTCCTCAGTTGTCTTATAACAACAGCCTTTGAGCTTAAGGAAATAACCAAAAGTCACTGGGAGCAAGGTCTGCACGAGGCTGAGGGAATGTCTTGATGCCCATCTTGCTCACAAACTATTGTCTGTGACAAGGATGGAGTTTTGGATTGGTGGAAATGCCACTGACCCGATTTGAAGAGTTGCTGACCTCTTCCGACGGAATCTCTTCCTTGGCCAAGGTTGATTACCTTGCCCAATCAACTCCTCCCACACACTCCCCGCCCTCCTTGAATCTATTATGCCACTCAAAAACTCATGCTCGATTCATGCAAGATGCTCCAAAAGCAGTCTGAAGTATTCCATACGTTTCTATCACATTTTTTCCAAGTCTAAAACAGAATTTTATTACATATCGATCTTCTAAAGTGTTTTCACGTCCAGATTGTAATTTTGAAATTTACCAGCTGTCACAATCAAGCTTTAAACCTGAAATCATAAAACTTGGTCCGTCATCTCATAAGATATAAAAATATAATACCATACTGAATTTTCATGAGTTTACGACAATTTTAAATGCCTATACAAAAAACTCTAAAATCTTATTGAATGCCCTACCTACTTTAAACCGAATCCTCGTTTTGTTTTTGATGCTGATTTAAGTAATTAAAACAACATCAAAAACAAGTTAACAAGGATTCGGTTTAAAGTAGGTAGGGCATTCAATAACTTATTTATGATGTTGTTTTAAATAAAAACATGTTATTTCAAAGAAAATCCTCATTATCATGGTATTTCAAACTAAATCTTCATCATTAAAATCAAATTATATCAAACAAAATCCTTATCATCAAGTTACTTAAAACCAAATCTTCATGATCAAAATCATTTGGGTTATTTCAACCCAAATCCAAATCAGCAAATTCTTAAGACCAAATCTTAATTCTCACAAAGTACATAAAACCAAATTCTTCATCTTCAAAATCAAGTTATTGCAAACCAAATCCTCATCATCAACTTCCTTAAAACCAAATGATCTTCCCTATCATCAAGTTATTTCAAACCAAATCCTCATCATCAAGTTACTTATAACCAAATTTTTATCCACATCATTAAGTTCCTTATCATCAAGTTACTTAAAACTTATCATCAAAATTTTAAACAAATTGAAACGAGTTGACAAGACAGGTATTCCTTAACAAGGATTTATTTAACAAAACATTCCCAAAGAATAATGCTGGGCAGATAAGTATAGTACGTTGTCCCTCTCCTTTTTTTTCACCGTTCTGTCTGGTATATCAGGAATTCTTGCCATTACATGAGGGGGAGTAATATTTTGATATCTTGGAGAAGGTACAAACGATAGTTTGTGAATAGTTACTACTTCTTTTTCCTTGGGATTTTCATTTAAATCTTTCTGGATATTATCATCTACGACATCCCCACTTTGTAATTAATTCTTTGCTGGTGCTAAGTAGATTCACGACCATTGGTGAATCTTATGCGTGCATTGCTTATGCGTCGTTAATTAATGGTTCATACTTACTGACTTGGACATATAGCGACACAAAAGAACGGGCCATGGCGTAGATACGTTCATTCGTTACCTACGTTCATTCGTTATCTACGTTCATTCCTTACCTACTTAGTAGGTAAGGAATGTGGTGTGGCATTAGTAGCAGTGTGGTGTGGTGTGGCATTAGTAGCGGTACAAAGAAGAGATCTTATGGAGTGTAGTACTTCAGGCAATACTGTTTCTCATTGCGATTCCTTAAGATTTCTTGAGGCCAATAATGTGTTTCCATATAATTCCATTATACTATTCACACGGACCATTTCCTTGCGGGTGGCAAGGTGTTGTCCGGCTAGTAGCAATTCCGAGACCTATCTTGGAATAGATATTCACGCACTTCCCTTGATAAGATGGATGTTCCCCTATCTGAATGAGAACCTGGATGAAAAAGATTTTCGTGTATTTCATGCAATCTTCCCATGTTGTTGAGTCGGCACGTGAGAGCGTATCAGCTGGGATAATGTTTTTTTCCAGGCCGGTACATGATGTCATACTCATAATTCCATTCCCCATATTTTGATCTTGCTGTTCATGATCTTTCAATGCCTTCTTGCATCAAAAATGAAATTTGCCGCTCTCTGACTATCACAAAACATCAGCATGATGTGAAGACTTTTTGACTGACATACCTGCCAAACGAAAAATTTCTTCCGTAGAAAATACGGAAGAAATTTTTCGTTCTGTAGTCGTAAGTTTGCGTGAAAAGTATGAAAAGGGACGGTTTGCTTACGATATATACGGTTAGGTTAACTAAAAGCACGGATAAAACGCTGACGATTATACTAGCTAAACTAAGTATAAAAGTAGGCATTTTCGCTCTATTTTAAAATGTCTTTTAGTGAAAATTTTCAATTATTAACGGGTATGTAAATATAGTTTAATAACATTACAAATATACTTTTTGTCAAAAACATATGTATGTGCACGCGACATATACGTTAACAAAAATAAAACTTTTGAAAAACACTGAAATTTATACAAGAAAAACTGTGTGAACTATCATGAAAATCTAATAATCTATACTATCAAACTAACAGATAAAACATGGAAAAGTAATCGTTTTTGGTAAAATTACATGGCAAATCTTTATTTTCTTATAAGCATGTGCATGACCTTACGATATATAGGGTTAACATAAATAAAACCATGGATAAAAAACTGAAGATTATGCTAGCAAAACTAGGTAAAACATTGTTAAAAGGTAGGCATTTTAGCGCTACTTTCATACGTCTTTTAGTGAAGATTCAACGTTATGAACTGGAATGTAAATTTAGTTAAATAACATATGTATGTGCACACATTAGAATAATTAAAACCTATGAAAAAAACTGGAATTGATTGTAGAAACACTACGTGAAATATCATGAAAAACTAATCATTTGCAATATTGAACTAACAGAAAAATCATTAAAAAGTAATCGTTTTTGGTCAAATTACATTGCAAATCTTGATATTCTAATAAACATGTGCATGAGCTTACGATATATACGGTTAGCATACCTAAAAGCACGGATAAAACGTTGAAGACTATACTAGTTAATAGGTTAATCATTATATAAAAGTAGGTATTTTAGCTCAAATTTCATACGACTTTTAGTGAAAATTTAAAGTTATGAACGGGTATGTAAATTTAATTTCAATAACATTGCAAATATACTTTTTGTCATAAACATATGTATGTATACTAGGAACACTACGTGAACAATCATGAAAAACTAATCATTTACACAATCAAACTAACAGAAAAATCTTTCAAAAGTAATCGTTTTCTGTCAAATTGCATTTCAAATCTCGATTTTATTATAATCATATGCACGGGCTTACGATATATACGGTTAGCTTAACTAAAAGCTCGGGATAAAACGCTAAAGATTATCGTATAAAAACTAAGTAAAACACTGTTAAGAAGTAGTCATTTTAGATCAATTTTCGTATGTGTTTTAGTGAAAATTAAAAGTCATGAACGGGTACGTCACTTTAGTAAAATATCATTGCAAATATACTTTTTGACATAAACATATGTGCAAACGATATATACATTAACATAAATAAAAACTTTAAAAAGAACTGAAATTTATACTACAAACTCTACGTGAACAATCATGAAAAACTAATCATTTACACTAAAAAACTAACAGAAAAATCTTAGAAAAATAATCGTTTTTGGTCAAATCACATCGCAAATCTCAATTTTATTATAATCATATACACAAGGGTTACTATATATATGGTTAGCTTAACTAAAAGCACGGAGAAAAAGCTGATTATACAAGCTAAACTAACTAAAACATTGTTAAAAAGTAGTAATTTTAGCTCTATTTTCATATGTGTTTTAGTGAAAATTCAAAGTTATGAACGGGTATGTCAATTTAGTAAAATAACATTACAAATATACTTTTTGACATAAACATATGTATGTGCACACGATTTCTACGTTAACATAAATAAAACCTTTGAAAAACACTGAAATTTATACTAGTGTAGAGAAGAGGAAAATCTCGTATTTTGTTTTGGCGCGCAATTTAATTCAACATTGAATTTCACCCAATCAGGATGACATATCCTATTCAGCCCGGACCTTCATTTCCGGCTAGCAAAACGGGTGAGCGGCCAAACACACTCTCTTCGGCTTGAGACGGCGACCAGAACGGACGTGTCTCTGGTCGCCCCTGCTTAGCGATGCTTTTTAGCTAAACAAGCCACCCAGTGGGGACATCTCACTGTGGCTTTAACCCTAGCAGCAGCAACATGGACACTCAACGAGGGAACCATCTAATTTATGGATTCTTTGCGTCTAATCTATTTTAGACCAAGGAATCCCAGTTGAATATGAATTAGATACGTGCCTTCCACAAGCACCACAAAAATTTACTATGTCGATCCGAGCGCCACTTCGCTCTCGACACACCTAGCTCTCATTTCACCTCTGGTCCACATTAATGGAGATAACGCCTACTCTCCCCAATTACCAGACACACAAAACTACACGGTGACCTTAAATACTTCCCTCACACGTCCAACGACACGCTGCCATCTCAACGTCCCGCTAAGCTATCGCGTCTCCAAAACCAACAAGCCTAAATACCACGAGTCTTGCAGCACCAAGAACAAACCATACGCAAACCTGCAAATAAGAATTTTCGTTATTGTGTGTTGTTAAATCAAAGTCTCGTAATTCATTTGTTGCCTTAAAATATATAGCGCTAAACAAATAACAATCTCACTCCCGGCTAAAAATTGGTGACCCGAATGGTACCTTCTGAATTACGAAACAAATAAAAAAATAACACGAAACACGGTCTCCGTTTTCGGACAGCAGAACAAGCAAAAAGAAGAGAAAAAGAGAGAGAAAAAGCTTCCTGACTCAAAGAACCGAAAGAATACTACCACCCAAGAATTTTCTTCCCAGTGACACACGTGTTCGTTCAATTCATTCGTCGGCTGAGAAGACATAGGCGCAAATTTTTCTTTCAGAAAAATATTCATAAAAAAAAACCTTTTTCGTGCCAGAGAAAGACTTTAAAATACTTCGTTTACGAAGCCATAAACGAAGGAAAAAATTTGCGGCAAGTAAAACAATCTTTCTAAAAAGAGATATCATCTTTTGTTTTGCAGACATATTGGCGCCCATTTACAAGTGGTCAAATAGAAAGATACAAGATTCTCCCTTTACCCAAGTAGCATTTTTCTAACACGTGCCTCAACAACAACAAAAAACCCCTAAAACTTTCCAACCAGGAATTATCTTCTTTTTCAGCCCGTCCACAAGAAAAACACCAACTCAAGCAAGCATAAGGAACATTACATTTTGTTCATACGAAACAAAGTTTAAAAAAAAAAAGAAAAGAAAAAAATTATTACCCTCAGCTTGGCCGACTTGGCATAAAAAAAGGAAGAAACTTACTAATCTGCTCTTTTCAACTGACCACGTGGTACAAAAATTTTTTATTACAATAACAAAAAGAAAAAGTGAAGGCCCTACAAGACCTCCAACCACCCACTTCACTCCGCCAACTAAGGCACTTCCTCGGTCTGCTTAACTATTACAGACGTTTCTACCCACACTGTGCGGATCTCCTGTCTCCTCTGTCTGACCTGTTACGTAACAGGAAAAAGAAAAATGAGCAGATTTCGTTGAATGTCATACAGTTAAAAGCTTTTAACGAAGTGAAGGAGAAATTAGCAAAAACATCGCTACTTGCACATCCTGTACCCGACGCCCAGTTCTCATTGGTCGTTGATGCATCGGGCACAGCTGTAGGTGCAGTTTTGCAACAGCAATACCAACAACAGCTACAACCTCTCGCTTATTTTTCGAGACAGCTGAAACCGGCAGAACAACGTTACAGCACGTTTGGCCGTGAACTCCTGGCAATGTACCTCGCAGTGAAACACTTTCAGCATTCACTAGAGGGCAGGCAATTTGTGATCTACACCGATCACCGTCCGCTTACTTTCGCGTTGCGCTCAAAGCCGGACAAGTATTCTCCTCGCGAAACTCGCCACTTGGATTTTGTTTCGCAGTTTACAAACGATATCCGACATATCTCTGGTGAACAGAATGCTGCGGCAGATGCCTTGTCTCGCCTTCCAATTAATTCACTTTTCTCACCTTCGGATATCGACTTGCGGCAGATGGCCTTAGACCAGCCACGTCTGGACACCTTGGATCTATCGTCACCTGAATTTGCAACTTGCAAGTTCGCATACCTGCCAGTGCCTGCTGCGGACACGCAGATTATCTGTGACACCTCAACAGACGCACCTCGACCTCTTGTTCCGATGACTCATCGTAGGGTTGTTTTTGACACCCTACACCAATTGGCACACCCCGGACCCAAAGCCACAGTGAAGCTGATTTCAGCTAGATTTTTCTGGCCAAACATGAGGCGTGATATCACTGCCTGGACACGTTCTTGCATATCCTGCCAAAAATCAAAGGTGCACACACATATCCGTGCACCCCTCGGGACATTCAGCACCCCAGACGCTGGGTTCAGCCATATCCATATAGATCTGGTTGGACCATGGCCAGTCAGTCAAGGATTTACTTACCTCCTGACCTGTATAGACCGTTTTACACGATGGCCTGAAGCTATTCCCTTAAAGGACGTTTCAGCTGAATCCGTAGCACAAGCCCTTATATCAGGCTGGATAACGCGTTACGGAGTTCCAACAACAATTACCACTGACCGTGGCAGACAGTTTGAATCCCACCTATTCCAGGAACTTTCCAGGATTTTAGGGATCAAGCGCATACGAACGACGAGCTACCACCCTGCTTCTAACGGGATGATAGAACGCTTCCATCGCCAATTGAAGGCCGCATTGCGCTCCTATCCTGACCAACAGCGATGGAGCGAATATGTACCTGTTGTCCTTCTTGGCTGTCGTGCAGCTATCAAAGAGGACTTCGGATACTCTCCAGCAGAACTTGTCTATGGAGTACCGCTAGCATTACCAGGTCAGATGCTGAACCCTATAGATCTAACGGGAACAGATCCAGCTTTATATGTAAACAGACTGCAATGTTATTTTGGTAATCTCCCACCAATGCAACCTAGGGAACAGACCATCAAACCATCAGTCCCCAAAGATATTTCCTCATGGACTCACGTTTTTCTAAGAAAGGACGCTGTCAAAGCCCCTCTTACTCCACCTTACACTGGCCCTTACCGCGTGCTTTCACGCACTGACAAACTTTTCACCCTTGACATTAATGGCAAAAAAGAAACTGTATCTATTGACAGGGTGAAAAGAGCCTTTCTTAACACAAACACACAAGAGCCACATATTCCCCCTACTTACACACATGAACATATCCTTACACCTGTAGAAAAAAATACAATGCCAAAAGACAATTACGTCACCACCACACGTAGTGGTCGACGAGTACATTGGCCCAAAAAGCTCTGTAAAACTGTTTATGTATAAAATGTACCCTTCCTTGTTTTATGGCTGCTATCTTTTTCTCTGTCGGCTTTCTGCCTAAGCAGGGGGTGATGTAGCAGCCACAGATCTATTTCCTTTCGCGAATCAATGCCCCTGTTAAAAGAATCGGTCACTCACTGACCAGTCAACTGGCAGAGCGCATTGATTCCTTCTCCCTCTCAGGAACTATTTTTCTGGTCCGTTATCTCTAGAACGGACAACGTCAGAGAGAGTCTGGAGCTAGCAGAAGAAACATATCTCTCACACATGACTGCACTGATTCCACTTGGAACACTTCGCTCACTGCTAGCTTTAAACACGCTTCCTACGAACCAAGGACCAACATACAGACCAGCGACGCAAAGAGACACTTTCTCACTCTCACTCCTTCACGCCTGCTACTGTAATAAACCTTACTTTGTTGTGTTGTTAAAAGAAGTTTTGTAATTCATTTGTGTGCCTAAAAAAATATAGTGTTAGGGAAATTAACATTTCCCAAACCGCTAAACTAGAAACTCTACGTGAACAATCATGTAAAACTATCAAACTAACAGAAAAATCTTGGAAAAGTAACCGTTTTTGGTCAAATTACATTGCAAATCTCGATTTTATTATAAGCATTTGTCTGTACATGATATATACGTTTATATATGATATATACGGTTAGCATAACTAAAAGCACGGAAAAACGCTAAAGATTATACTAGCTAAACTAAGTAAAACATTGTTAAAAAGTGGTTTTTAGCTCTATTTTCATACGTCTTTCAGTGAAAATTCAAAGTTATGAACGGGTATTTCAATTTAATAAAAATAACATTGCAAATATACTTTTTGACAAAAAAAATATGTATGTGCACACAATATATACGTTAATATAAATGAAAACTTTGAAAAACACTGAAATTTATACTAGAAACACTACCTGAACTATCATGAAAAACTAATCATTTACACTATCAAACTAATCATTTTTGGTCAAATTACATTGAAAATCTCGATTTTTTTTATAATCATATGCAAGGGCTTACGATATATACGGTTAGCTTTACTAAATAAATATGTATGTGCACACGATACTCGTGAAACTCGCCACTTAATATAAATAAAAACGTGGAAAAACACTAAAATTTTTACTAGAAACACTTCGTGAACTATAATGAAAAATTAAATCATTTACACTATCAAACTAACAGAAAAATCTTGGAAAGGTAATCGTTTTCGGTCAAATTACATTTAAAATCTCAATTTTATTATAATCATATGCACGGGCTTACAATATATACGGCTAGGGTAACTAAAAGCACGTGATAAAACGCTGAAGATTAAGATATAAACTAAAAGATAAGATATAAAAGATTAAGATATAAAAGATTAAGATATAAACTAACTAAAACACTGTTAAGAAGTAGTCATTTTAGATCTATTTTCATACGTGTTTTAGTGAAAGTTCAAAGTTATGAACGGGTATGTCAATTTCGTTAAATAATATTGCAAGTATACTTTTTGACGTAGACATATGGATCTGCACACGATATATACCTTAACATAAATAACACTTAAAAAAAAACTGAAATTTATACTAGAAAAACTACGTGAACAATCATGAAAAACTAGTAATTCATAGTATCAAACCAACAGAAAAATCTTAGAAAAGTAATGGTGTTTTGTCAAATTACATTGAAAATCTCGATTTTTTTATAATCATATGCAAGGGCTTACGATATATACGTTTAGCTTTACTAAAAGCACGGGATAAAACGCTGAAGATTATAGTATATAAACTAAGTAAAACATTGTTAAGAAGTAGTCATTTTCGCTCTATTTTCATACGTGTTTTAGTGAAAATTAAAAGTTATGAACGGGTATGTCAATTTAGTAAAATAACATTGCAAATATACTTTTTGACATAAACATATGTATCTGCACACGATGTATACTTAACATAACAACTGAAATTTATACTAGAAACACTACGTAAACAATCATGAAAAACTAATCATTTACACTATCAAACTAACAGAGAAATCTGGGAAAAGTAATCATTTTTTGTCAAATTACATTGAAAATCTCAATTCTTTTGTAATTATATGCACAGGCTTACGATATATACGGTCAGCTTTACTAAAAGCACGGGATAAAACGCTGAAGATTATAGTATATTATGGCCTTGTTGGTTGGGTTTGGAGTGTTACAACATACAATGAGAAAAAGCTTCATTTAACACAAGATAAACAAGGAACATCTAATAATTAAACAATTTTTAAAAAACAAAAACGTCAACTTGGATTTGAATATTCAAAAGTTCTCCTTTGTGAGTAGTAAATTTTCGAAGTGGTGGAAAGTCAGATATCAAGAAACAGGGTAAAAGAGGAGAATGTTTTTAAAGAGTACTTATTCCTTTTTTCTTTTCTTTTCTTTTCTGTTCTTTCTTTTATGGTCAGGTAGTGGAACTAGCAGAGAGGTAGTTTCGGCTTGTAGTATCACCTCCCTTACTAAGGTCAGTAAATGGGCAGTCAATACTACCTTAACAGAAATCTTGGTCCTTACTTCCACCTCGGCCAAGGAATGTTATCCCAGAATCCATCGCCTCTCACTCTTCTCTCTTCCCTTCTCTCCCCTTTTCTCTCTCGCTCTCCCTCTCCCTCTGGCCAATCAGCGGAGATAGTAGCAGTTGCCGAAGACGACCCAAGACAGAAGAGGAGGCAGTTGCTGAAGAGATTCCAAAACACTAAACACACGTGTTGACAGCCGGACATTTTCTAGCCAACACGTGGCGTTATATACGAAGAATAAAATTCCTCTTTTAAAGTTAATATTTGTACTTCTCATTTATTATCTCAAATAACATAACCCAAGTACATATATTACAATGGTGACCCCAACTAAAAGGATATAAGACACAACTTTTGAAAATTCCAGGATAAATTCAACCAATTTTTCAACTTCACGTCGCAAACGTTTCAAGACAGAACCTTCGACGTAAGTAAATAAAAAAAAAATTCTTTTCCTCTTTTCTTGGTCTACAACAACAACAAATATATATATATATATATACACATATAAAAATATATATACACGCACAAAAAAAAAACAATTAAAAATAAATAAATAAATAAATAAAAATGGAAGAAGCTTCTCTACAGCAAATTAACATAAAGACACCAGAATTCATGGAAACGGCAGTGAATGGCTGGTTTTCCATTCTGGAGGCACAATTCCACCTGCGCAATATAAAGGCATCAACAACAAAATTCTACACGGTAATGTCATCTCTGCCTGCAGAGGTGGTAGCTAAAATACCGATAACAATTTTAGAATCAAAAAAATACGAGGAAATAAAACAGTCATTAACTGAGGCCCACGAAAGGACAAAGCCGGAATTGCTGGACAAATTAATGTCAACAACAACTATTACAGGCCGTCCTTCAACATACCAGCAAGAAATGCTATCGATAGCAAAACGGATAGGTATCGGAGAAGAAATAGTAATACACAAATTTCTTCAGGCCCTACCAGCGTCATTGCTCCACAAAAGGAGTTAAGTCCAACTCAACTTGGAAAGCTAGCGGATGAGCTTATGCCTCTGCTTAACAATATCAACGCGACAGCGTTCACCGCTCAGCATAGGACACAAAAACTGGGAAAAGCAAAGACAATATTATTTTACCGACAGGTATTAAACCTTTCTTCCCGGAACAAAAAGCCAAAATATGTAGAGCACACCTCTACTTTGCCGAGCAAGCAAGAACTTGCAAACCTTGGTGTAGATGGCCGAAGAAGCAAAACACAAAAATACTACCAAGCTCGCGTCCACCTACACCAACTCCAACAGACTCGGAAAACTAACGGTGCGAACCATGTCTGTCCCCCTGAGTTCGCCGCTATTACAAATCAATACACGATTAGGGACAACTACATTAAAATTTATAGTAGATACTGGTGCAAGTATCTCAATAATACCAGCGTCTAGGTTAAACGGTGTCACGTTGAATCCAACACCGGTATCACTCACCACCGCTAATGGAGAGAAAATAAAATGCCACGGACAAGCAAACCTAGAGATTGGGATATCAAGTTTGAAAAGGTCATTTTCCTGGACATTTGTGGTCGCAGATATCACCAATCCTCTCCTTGGATTTGACTTTTTAAATGAATTTGGTCTCATAATCGACTGCAAAAATAAAACAATTTACGACCCGTTAACAGCTACCAAAAAGGAATTAATACTAAACACAACGTCTCCAGTAAACGTGGTCATTAACAAAGTAGAACTACCAACATTTATTCAAACCAGTCTTGATAAATACCCAGAAATCATTTCTCCTCATATAAACAAAAATAACAACTACTGCGGTGTTTATCACAGAATTGATACAGGTAGCCACTTACCGATTTTTGCAAAATCCAGACAGCTATCAGCGGAAAAACTATCGGCGACTAAAGAAGAGTTTAAAAGACTCATAAATGAAGGCGTGATAACTCCTTCAGACAGCGAATGGTCAAGCCCACTACATCTTGTACCTAAGCAAAGTGGAGGATACCGCTGCTGCGGAGATTACCGTGCATTAAACAGCATCACTAAAAGTGATAGATACCCCATTCCCAATATAAATTCATTCACAACAAAACTCGCTAATAAACAGCGATCTACAAAAATTGATCTGATTTCAGCGTACCATCAAATTAAAATGCACCCAGATGATATTCCTAAAACGGCAATTATCTGTCCGATGGGTCTTTTTCATTACGAATTTATGCCGTTTGGCGGCATTTCAAAGGTACATGGACAGAATCTTTCGACAGATAGACTGTGACTTTATATATTTAGATGACATCTTAATTTTCAGCGACGACGAGCCTTCCCACAAGAAAGATATAGACACAGTTTTTAGGATTTTACAAGAAAATAACCTGAAAATATCACTATCGAAATCTATTTTCAATGTAACATCGCTAGATTTCCTAGGTTTTAGAATTAATTCAAATGGAATCACACCAACTGCTAACAAAGTAAAAGAAATAGAATCTTTTCCGTGTCCTACAGATGCTAAAAGCTTACGCAGATTTCTTGGTATGGTAGGATTTTACAGGAAATTAATACCAGGATTTGCGAAGTTAGTCTTACCTTTATCCGAAAGAATGAGATTAACACCTAAAGGATTAATTACCTTGAATAATTTGGAAAAACAATCCTTATCTAACATTATAAAAATACTTGGTGAGCTAACAGAATTATCTCATCCTCAACCAACTTGTACACAGTATCAACTAGTCACGGACAGTAGCAAATATGCAGTAGGTGCTGCCTTACATCAGGTCATAAATGGAAATCCAATACCAATAGGATTCTTCTCAAAGAAACTGACGACAACACAGACGAGATATTCCACTTTTGACCGTGAACTTTTAGCAGCATATTTGTCAGTGTTACATTTTCGCCACCTCATAGAAGGTCGTGAAGTATTACTTCTGACAGATCACAAACCAATATGCGGTGCATTCCACAGTCTAAAACCTGCAAAATCAGATAGACAACAAAGACAGCTAGCAATTATTACAGAATTAATTTCAGATATAGCCTATGTGAAGGGTAACCAAAATGTAGTTGCAGATTGTCTGTCTCGCCCAACATTTGCTGTACAAATAGATATATACGATCTGCCAGCACTTGCAGATGCACAAAAATCAGACACCGAAATACAGTCCTTTCCGGATTTAAAGAAATTCACATTACCTGGAAAAGATCAATTTGTGTTATGTGATACATCAACGTCATACCCCAGACCTTTTGTACCGTGCACACTACGAAAATCTATCTTTGACAGCTTGCATGCAATATCACACCCTGGAATAAAATCATCTATCAAAATGATTAAGGCTGGATTTTACTGGCCACATATGGATAAAACCATCAAAGAACTATGTGCATCATGCACATCTTGTCAACAAGCAAAAATATACAGACATACCAAATCGCCGGTACAAACGTTGGAAATACCATCATCAACATTCCATACTGTACACATTGATATAATTGGACCACTACCACCCGCGAAATCCTCCAACAATCCTTACATCAATCCATGTCGGTATGTTTTAACCAGTCGATGGATAGAAGCACAACCTATATCGGATATTATAGCACAAACCGTAGCAGAAGCTTTTGTAAACACGTGGATTACGCGCTTTGGTGTTCCACTCCACGTCATATCAGACAAAGACAAACAGTTTGAGAGCGAACTCTTCCTTGAACTATCAAAAATTATTGGATTCCATAGGCTACGTACAACATCCTATCATCCACAATGCAATGGACTTATAGAAAGAGCCCACAGAACCTTAAAAGCAGCTATTATGGCCCGAAAAGAATCTTGGATTTCAGCCCTACCAATAGTTCTCATGGGAATTCGAAGTATGCCCAACTGCTCTAATTTTTCCCCTTTTTATGCGGTCACAACTAATGATGAATAGGGAAAATATAGAAACAGTTACACAAAATTTTACTAAAGAACTGCAAAAAACTATGGCAAAATTCGATCTGACAGACTTTTCAAACAGAGAAAAATCAACAAAAAAATCATACGTGCCAGATCAACTTCAAACTTGTGATAAAGTTTGGATTAGGATAGACCGCGTTCGAAAACCGCAAGAAGCACCCTATTCAGGTCCTTACATGGTACTCGAACGAACACCAAAATATTTCCTAATAGAAACAAACTCAAGTACGCATACACAAGTTTCAATAGACCGTTTAAAACCTTACATTGAAAACAAACAAAAATGGACACAAAATGCAACTAAAAAGTCTGAAAGTTTACCTCCTGAAAAAGTGCTGGAACATAAAATGAAAACAAGAACTTCAGGTAAAACGGTTACATGGAAAAGGGATAACGAGTACATTTATGATTAAAACAAAAAAAACAAAAAAACAAAAACGAAACAAAAAAAAAACAAAAAAAAAACAAATAAAACCAAACAAAACTCCGTTTACTGGTAGGGGAGTGTTGTAGTATCACCTCCCTTACTAAGGTCAGTAAATGGGCAGTCAATACTACCTTAACAGAAATCTTGGTCCTTACTTCCACCTCGGCCAAGGAATGTTATCCCAGAATCCATCGCCTCTCACTCTTCTCTCTTCCCTTCTCTCCCCTTTTCTCTCTCGCTCTCCCTCTCCCTCTGGCCAATCAGCGGAGATAGTAGCAGTTGCCGAAGACGACCCAAGACAGAAGAGGAGGCAGTTGCTGAAGAGATTCCAAAACACTAAACACACGTGTTGACAGCCGGACATTTTCTAGCCAACACGTGGCGTTGTATACGAAGAATAAAATTCCTCTTTTAAAGTTAATATTTGTACTTCTCAAATAACATAACCCAAGTACATATATTACAGGCTCTTAACTCGAGGGCGGACGTTACTTCTCTACTGGTTACCGCATCTTCGTTCTTTCTTGTGGCTCCTTTTGTTCTCACTGATTTGGTTCACAGAAAACCTGGGTATTTATCTCTCACCACCGGCTCCAAATTAATCACTCCAAAATCCTTCCAATTTTAGCGCGACCGCTTTACTTTTTATTATTTTTCTTTTTTTCTGATTTTTAACCGGATGGATGCGTGGAGCCTTATAGGTGGCGACGCATTTATATATTTTGTATGTAGCAGCTGACGAGTCAACATCCGGTTAGGAGTTTTATTGTTAATTCCTAAATCCCCACAATATAAACTAAGTAAAACAATCTAAATAAGTAGTCATTATCGCTCTATTTTCATACATGTTTTAGTGAAAATTCAAAGTTATGAACGGGTATGTCAATTTAGTAAAATAACATAGCAAATATACTTTTTGACATAAACATATGTATCTGCACACGATATGTACGTTAACATAAATAACGACATTAAAAAACACTGACCTTTATACTAGTGACACTACGTAAACAAACAGAAAAATCCGGGAAAAGTAATCGTTTTTCGACAAATTACATTGAAAATCTCATTTTTTTTGTAATTATATGCTCGGTCTTACGGTATATACGGTAAACTTTACTAAAAACAATGGATAAAACGCTGAAGATTATAGTATATAAAGTAAAACACTGTTAAAAGTAATCATTTTAGCCCTAATTTCATATGTGTTTTAGTGAAAATTCAAAGTTAATGAACGGGTATGTCAATTTAGTAAAATAACATTGCAAATATACTTTTGGACATAAACATATGTATCTGCTCACGGAATATACGTTAACATGAATAACAACTTTTAAAAACACTGAAATTTATTCTAGAAACACTACCTAAACAATCATGAAAAACTAATCATTTACACTATCAAACTAACAGAAAAATATAAGAAAAGTAATCGTTTTTGCACAAATTACATTTAAAATCTTTATTTTATTATGATCATATCCACGGGCTTACGATATATGCGGTTATATTAACTAAAAGCACGGGATATAAAGCTGAAGATTATAGTATGTAAACTAGGTAAAAAACTGTTAAAAGTAATCATTTTAGCCCAATTTTGATCTGTAGTTTAGTGAAAATTCAAAGTAATCAACGGGTATGTCAATTTAGTAAAATAACATTGCAAATATACTTTTTGACATTAACATATGTATCTGCACACGATATATACGTTAACATAAAAAACAACTTTAAAAAAACACTGAAATTTATACTAAAAAACAACCATTTACACTATCAAACTAATCATTTACACTATCAAACTAACAGACAAATCTAGGAAAAGTAATCGCTTTTGGTCAAATGACATTAAAAATCTCAATTTTTTTATAATTATATGCATGGGCTGACGGTATATTAATTGAGCTTTACTAAAAGCACGGGATAAAACGCTAAAGATTATAACGTATAAACTAAGTAAAACATTTTTAAGAAGTAGTCATTTTCGTTTTATTTTCATACGTGATTTAGTGAAAATTCAAAGTTATAAACGGGTATGTCAGTTTAGTAAAATAACATTGCAAATATACTTTTTGACATAAACATATGTATCTGCTCACGTTAACATATACTTTTTGACATAAACATATGTATCTGCTCACGTTAACATGAATAACAACTTTAAAAAAACACTGAAATTTATACTAAAAAACAACCATGAAAAACTAATCATTTACACTATCAAACTAACAGACAAATCTAGGAAAAGTAATCGTTTTTGGTCAAATGACATTGAAAATCTTAATTTTTTTGTAATTATATGCACGGGCTAATGGTATATTAATTTAGCTTTACTAAAAGCACGGGATAAAACGCTGAAGATTATAGCATATAAACGAAGTAAAACATTATTAAGAAGTAGTCATTTTGGCTTTATTTTCATACGTGATTTAGTGAATATTCAAAGTTATAAACGGGTGTGTCAGTTTAGTAAAATAACATTGCAAATATACTTTTTGACATAAACATATGTATCTGCTCACGATATATACGTTAACATGAATAACACCTTTTAAAAACACTGAGATTTATACTAGAAACACTACGTAAAAAATCATTAAAAACTAATCATTTACACTATCAAACTAACAGAGAATTCTGGGAAAAGTAATCGTTTTGGGTCAAATTACATAGAACATCTATATTATTTTGAAATTATAAGCACGTGCTAACAGTTATATTAACTAAAAGCACGGGATTTAAAGCTGAAAATTATAGTATGTAAACAAAGTAAAAACCCTGTTAAAAGTAATCTTTTAGCCCAATTTTAGTGAAAATTCCGTGCTTATAATTTCAAAATAAAAGCCCGTGCTTATAATTTCAAAATAATTTAGATTTTCAATGTAATTTGAGCAAAAACGATTACTTTTCCCTGATTTCTCTATAAGTTTGATAGTGTAAATGATTAGTTTTTCATGATTGTTTACGTAGTGTTTTCTAGTATAAATCTCAGTGTTTTTAAAAGTTGTTATTCATGTTAACGTATATATCGTGAGCAGATACATATGTTTATGTCAAAAAAGTATATTTGCAATGTTATTTTACTAAACTGACATACCCGTTTATAACTTTAAATTTCACTAAATCACGTATGAAAATAAAGCGAAAATGACTATTTCTTAACAAGTTTTACTTAGTTTATATGCTATAATCTTCAGCGTTTTATCCCGTGCTTTTAGTAAAGCTAAATTAAACTATCGTTTGCCCGTGCATATAATTACAAAAAAAATTGAGATTTTCAATGTCATTTGACCAAAAACGATTACTTTTTCCTAGATTTGTCTGTTAGTTTGATAGTGCAAATGATTAGTTTTTCATGGTTGTTATTTAGTATAAATTTCAGTGTTTTTTTTTAAGTTGTTATTTATGTTAACGTATATATCGTGTGCAGATACATATGTTAATGTCAAAAAAGTATATTTACAATGTTATTTTACTAAATTGACATACCCGTTGATTACTTTGAATTTTCATTAAACTACATATGAAAATTGGCCTAAAATGATTACTTTTAAAAGGGTTTTACTTTGTTTACATACTATAATCTTCAGCTTTAAATCCCGTGCTTTCAGTAAAGCTAACTGTTAGCCCGTGCTTATAATTTCAAAATAATTTAGATTTTTCAATGTAATTTGAGCAAAAACGATTACTTTTCCCTGATTTCTCTGTAAGTTTGATAGTGTAAATGATTAGTTTTTTCATGATTGTTCAAGTAGTGTTTCTAGTATAAATCTCAGTGTTTTTTAAAAGTTCTTATTCATGTTAACGTATATATCGTGAGCAGATACATATGTTTTATGTCAAAAAGTATATTTGCAATGTTATTTTACTAAACTGACATACACGTTTATAACTTTGAATTTTCACTAAATCACGTATGAAAATAAAGCGAAAATGACAAATTTCTTAAGAATGTTTTACTTAGTTTATATGCTATAATCTTCAGCGTTTTTATCCCGTGCTTTTAGTAAAGCTAAATTAAACTATCGTTTGCCCGTGCATATAATTACAAAAAAATTGAGATTTTCAATGTCATTTGACCAAAACGACTACTTTTCCTAGATTTGTCTGTTAGTTTGATAGTGCAAATGATTAGTTTTTTCATGGTTGTTTTAATATAAATTTCAGTGTTTTTTTTTAAGTTGTTTATTTATGTTAACGTATATATCGTGTGCAGATACATATGTTAATGTCAAAAAGTATATTTGCAATGTTATTTTACTAAAATGACATACCCGTGGATCACTTTAAATTTTAACTAAACTACATATGAAAAATTGGGCTAAAATGATTACTTTTAACAGTGTTTTTACTTTGTTTACATACTATAATCTTCAGCTTTAATCCCGTGCTTTCAGTAAAGCTACCTGTTAGCCCGTGCTTATAATTTCAAAATAAATTAGATTTTCAATGTAATTTGAGCAAAAACGATTACTTTTCCCTGATTTCTCTGTAAGTTTGATAGTGTAAATGATTAGTTTTTTCATGATTGTTCAAGTGGTGTTTCTAGTATAAATCTCAGTGTTTTTAAAAGTTTGTTATTCATGTTAACGTATATATCGTGAGCAGATACATATGTTTATGTCAAAAAAGTATATTTGCAATGTTTTTTTACTAAACTGACCATACCCGTTTATAACTTTAAATTTTCACTAAATCACGTATGAAAATAAAGCGAAAATGACTATTTCTTAACAATGTTTTACTTAGTTTATATGCTATAATCTTCTGCGTTTTATCCGGTGCTTTTAGTAAAGCTAAATTAAAATATCGTTTGCCCGTGCATATAATTACAAAAAAATTGAGATTTTCAATGTCATTTGACCAAAAAACGATTACTTTTCCTAGATTTGTCTGTTAGTTTGTTAGTGCAAATGATTAGTTTTTCATGGTTGTTTTTAGTATAGATTTTAGTGTTTTTGTTGTTATTTGTGTGAACGTATATATCGTGTGCAGATACATATGTTAATGTCAAAAAGTATATTTGCAATGTTATTTTACTAAATTGACATACCCGTTGATTACTTTGAATTTTCATTAAACTACATATGAAAATTGGGCTAAATGATTACTTTTAACAGTGTTTTACTTTGTTTACATACTATAATCTTCAGCTTTAAATCCCGTGCTTTCAGTAATGCTAACCGTTAGCCCGTGCTTATAATTTCAAAATAATTTAGATTTTCAATGTAATTTGAGCAAAAACGATTACTTTTCCCTGATTTATCTGTAAGTTTGATAGTGTAAATGATTAGTTTTCATGATTGTTTACGTAGTGTTTCTAGTATAAATCTCAGTGTTTTTAAAAGTTGTTATTAATGTTAACGTATATATCGTGAGCAGATACATATGTTTATGTCAAAAAGTATATTTGCAATGTTATTTTACTAAACTGATATACCCGTTTATAACTTTGAATTTTCACTAAATCACGTATGAAAATAAAGCGAAAATGACTATTTCTTAACAATGTTTTACTTAGTTTATATGCTATAATCTTCAGCGTTTTATCCCGTGCTTTTAGTAAAGCTAAATTAAACTATCGTTTAACCGTGCATATAATTACAAAAAATTGAGATTTTCAATGTCATTTGACCAAAAACGACTACTTTTCCTAGATTTGTCTGTTAGTTTGATAGTGCAAATGATTAGTTTTTCATGGTTGTTTTTTAGTATGAATTTCAGTGTTTTTTTTAAGTTGTTATTTATGTTAACGTATATATCGTGTGCAGATACATATGTTAATGTCAAAAAGTATATTGCAATGTTATTTTACTAAAATGACATACCCGTGGATTACTTTAAATTTTCACTGAACTACATATGAAAATTGGGCTAAAATGATTACTTTTAACAGTGTTTTACTTTGTTTACTTCAGCTTTAAATCCCGTGCTTTCAGTAAAGCTAACTGTTAGCCCGTGCTTATAATTTCAAAATAATTTAGATTTTCAATGTAATTTGAGCAAAAACGATTATTTTTCCCTGATTTCTCTGTACGTTTGATAGTGTAAATGATTAGTTTTTCATGATTGTTTACGTAGTGTTTCTAGTATACATCTCAGTGTTTCTAAAAGTTGTTATTCATGTTAACGTATATATCGTGAGCAGATACATATGTTTATGTCAAAAAGTATATTTGCAATGTTATTTTACTAAACTGACATACCCGTTTATAACTTTGAATTTTCACTAAATCACGTATGAAAATAAAGCGTAAATAACTATACTTAGTTTATATGCTACAAACATCTGCATTTTATCCGGTGCTTTTAGTAAAGCTAAATTAAAATATCGTTTGCCCGTGCATATAATTACAAAAGAATTGAGATTTTCAATGTCATTTGACAAAAAACGATTACTTTTCCTAGATTTGTCTGTTAGTTTGATAGTGCAAATGATTAGTTTTTCATGGTTGCTTTTAGTATGAATTTTAGTGTTTTTTTTTTTTTGTTGTTATTTGTGTGAACGTATATATCGTGTGCAGATACATATGTTAATGTCAAAAAGTATATTTGCATTGTTATTTTACTAAATTGACATACCCGTTGACTACTTTGAATTTTCATTAAACTACATATGAAAATTGGGCTAAAATGATTACTTTTAACAGTGTTTTACTTTGTTTACTTCAGCTTTAAATCCCGTGCTTTCAGTAAAGCTAACTGTTAGCCCGTGCTTATAATTTCAAAAAAATTTAGATTTTCAATGTAATTTCAGCAAAAACGATTACTTTTCCCTGATTTCTCTGTAAGTTTGATAGTGTAAATGATTAGTTTTTCATGATTGTTTACGTAGTGTTTCTAGTATACATCTCAGTGTTTTTAAAAGTTGTTATTCATGTTAACGTATATATCATGAGCAGATACATATGTTTATGTCAAAAAGAATATTTGCAATGTTATTTTACTAAACTGACATACACGTTTATAATTTTAAATTTTCACTAAATCACGTATGAAAATAAAGCGAAAATGACTATTTCTTAACAATGTTTTACTTAGTTTATATGCTATAATCTTCAGCGTTTTATCCCGTGCTTTTAGTAAAGCTAAATTAAAATATCGTTTGCCCGTGCATATAATTACAAAAAAATTGAGATTTTCAATGTCATTTGACCAAAAACGATTACTTTTCCTAGATTTATCTGTAAGTTTGATAGTGCAAATGATTAGTTTTTCATGGTTGTTTTAGTATAAATTTCAGTGTTTTCTTTAAGTTGTTATTTATGTTAACGTATATATCGTGTGCAGATACATATGTTAATGTCAAAAAGTATATTTGCAATGTTATTTTACTAAATTGACATACCCGTTGATTACTTTGAATTTTCATTAAACTACATATGAAAATTGGGCTAAAATGATTACATTTAACAGTGTTTTACTTTGTTTACTTCAGCTTTAAATCCTGTGCTTTCAGTAAAGCTAACTGTTAGCCCATGCTAATAATTTCAAAATAATTTAGATTTTCAATGTAATTTGAGCAAAAACGATTACTTTTCCCTGATTTCTCTGTAAGATTGATAGTGTAAATGATTAGTTTTCATGATTGTTTACGTAGTGTTTCTAGTATAAATCTCAGTGTTTTTAAAAGTTGTTATTCATGTTAACGTATATATCGTGAGCAGATACATATGTTTATGTCAAAAAGTATATTTGCAATGTTATTTTACTAAACTGACATACCCGTTTATAACTTTGAATTTTCACTAAATCACGTATGAAAATAAAGCGAAAATGACTATTTCTTAACAATGTTTTACTTAGTTTATATGCTATAATCTTCAGCGTTTTATCCCGTGCTTTTAGTAAAGCTAAATTAAAATATCGTTTGCCCGTGCATATAATTACAAAAAAATTGAGATTTTCAATGTAATTTGAGCAAAAACGATTACTTTTCCCTGATTTCTCTGTAAGATTGATAGTGCAAATGATTAGTTTTTCATGGTTGTTTTTAGTATAAATTTTAGTGTTTTTTTTTTTTTGTTGTTATTTGTGTGAACGTATATATCGTGTGCAGATACATATGTTAATGTCAAAAAGTATATTTGCAATGTTATTTTACTAAATTGACATACCCATTGATTACTTTGAATTTTCATTAAACTACATATGAAAATTGGGCTAAAATGATTACTTTTAACAGTGTTTTACTTTGTTTACATACTATAATCTTCAGCTTTAAATCCCGTACTTTGAGTAAAGCTAACTGTTAGCCCGTGCTTATAATTTCAAAATAATTTAGATTTTCAATGTAATTTAAGCAAAAACGATTACTTTTCCCTGATTTCTCTGTAAGTTTGATAGTGTAAATGATTAGTTTTTAATGATTGTTTACGTAGTTTTTCTAGTATAAATCTCAGTGTTTTATAAGTTGTTATTCATGTTAACGTATATATCGTGAGCAGATACATATGTTTATGTCAAAAAGTATATTTGCAATGTTATTTTACTAAACTGACATACCCGTTTATGACTTTGAATTTTCACTAAATCACGTATGAAAATAAAGCGAAAATGACTATTTCTAATTTTACTTAGTTTATATGCTATAATCTTCTGCGTTTTATCCCGTGCTTTTTATACAGCTAAATTAAAATATCGTTTGCCCGTGCATATAATTACAAAAAAATTGAGATTTTCAATGTCATTTGACCAAAAACGATTACTTTTCCTAGATTTGTCTGTTAGTTTGATAGTGCAAATGATTAGTTTTTCATGGTTGTTTTTAGTATAAATTTCAGTGTTCTTTTAAGTTGTTATTTATGTTAACGTATATATCGTGTGCAGATACATATGTTAATGTCAAAAAGTATATTTGCAATGTTATTTTACTAAATTGACATACCCGTTGATTACTTTGAATTTTCATTAAACTACATATGAAAATTGGGCTAAAATGATTACATTTAACAGTGTTTTACTTTGTTTACATACTATAATCTTCAGCTTTAAATCCCGTGCTTTCAGTAAAGCTAACTGTTAGCCCGTGCTTATAATTTCAAAATAATTTAGATTTTCAATGTAATTTAAGCAAAAACGATTACTTTTCCCTGATTTCTCTGTAAGTTTGATAGTGTAAATGATTAGTTTTTCATGATTGTTCAAGTAGTGTTTCTAGTATAAATCTCAGTGTTTTTAAAAGTTGTTATTCATGTTAACGTATATATCGTGAGCAGATACATATGTTTATGTCAAAAAGTATATTTGCAATGTTATTTTACTAAACTGACATACCCGTTTATAACTTTGAATTTTCACTAAATCACGTATGAAAATAAAGCGAAAATGACTATTTCTTAACAAAGTTTTACTTAGTTTATATGCTATAATCTTCAGCGTTTTTTCCCGTGCTTTTAGTAAAGCTAAATTAATATATCGTTTCCCCGTGCATATAATTACAAAAAAATTGAGATTTTCAATGTCATTTGACCAAAAACGATTACTTTTCCTAGATTTGTCTGTTAGTTTGATAGTGCAAATGATTAGTTTTTCATGGTTGTTTTTTAGTATAAATTTCAGTGTTTTTTTTAAGTTGTTATTTATGTTAACGTATATATCGTGTGCAGATACATATGTTAATGTCAAAAGTATATTTGCAATGTTATTTTACTAAATTGACATACCCGTTGATTACTTTGAATTTTCATTAAACTACGTATGAAAATTCGGCTAAAATGATTACTTTTAACAGTGTTTTACTTTGTTTACATACTATAATCTTCAGCTTTAAATCCTGTGCCTTCAGTAAAGCTAACTGTTAGCCCGTGCTTATAATTTCAAAATAATTTAGATTTTCAATGTAATTTGAGCAAAAACGATTACTTTTCCCTGATTTCTCTGTAAGTTTGATAGTGTAAATGATTAGTTTTTCATGATTGTTCAAGTAGTGTTTCTAGTATAAATCTCAGTGTTTTTAAATTTATTATTCATGTTAACGTATATATCGTGAGCAGATACATATGTTTATGTCAAAAAGTATATTTGCAATGTTATTTTACTAAACTGACATACCCGTTTATGACTTTGAATTTTCACTAAATCACGTATGAAAATAAAGCGAAAATGACTATTTCTAATTTTACTTAGTTTATATGCTATAATCTTCAGCGTTTTATCCCGTGCTTTTTATACAGCTAAATTAAAATATCGTTTGCCCGTGCATATAATTAAAAAAAATTGAGATTTTCAATGTCATTTGACCAAAAACGACTACTTTTCCTAGATTTGTCTGTAAGTTTGATAGTGCAAATGATTAGTTTTTTATGGTTGTTTTTTAGTATAAATTTTAGTGGTTTTTTTTGTTGTTATTTGTGTGAACGTATATATCATGTGCAGATACATATGTTAATGTCAAAAAGTATATTTCCAATGTTATTTTACTAAATTGACATACCCGTTGATTACTTTGAATTTTCATTAAACTACATATGAAAATTGGGCTAAAATGATTACTTTTAACAGTGTTTTACTTTGTTTACATACTATAATCTTCAGCTTTAAATCCCGTGCTTTCAGTAAAGCTAACTGTTAGCCCGTGCTTATAATTTCAAAATAATTTAGATTTTCAATGTAATTTGAGCAAAAACGATTACTTTTCCCTGATTTCTCTGTAAGTTTGATAGTGTAAATGATTAGTTTTTCATGATTGTTTACGTAGTGTTTCTAGTATAAATCTCAGTGTTTTTAAAGTTCTTATTCATGGTAACATATATATCGTGAGCAGATACATATGTTTATGTCAAAAAGTATATTTGCAATGTTATTTTACTAAACTGACATACCCGTTTATAACTTTGAATTTTCACTAAATCACGTATGAAAATAAAGCGTAAATGACTATTTCTTAACAATGTTTTACTTAGTTTATATGCTATAATCTTCAGCGTTTTATCCCGTGCTTTTAGTCCAGATAAATTAAAATATCGTTTGCCCGTGCATATAATTACAAAAAAATTGAGATTTTCCATGTCATTTGACCAAAAACGACTACTTTTCCTAGATTTGTCTGTAAGTTTGATAGTGCAAATGATTAGTTTTTCATGGTTGTTTTTTAGTATAAATTTTAGTTTTTTTTTTTTTTTTGGTATTTGTGTGAACGTATATATCGTGTGCAGATACATATGTTAATGTCAAAAAGTATATTTGCAATGTTATTTTACTAAATTGACATACCCGTTGATTACTTTGAATTTTCATTATACTACATATAAAAATTGGGCTAAAATGATTACTTTTAACAGTGTTTTACTTTGTTTACATACTATAATCTTCAGCTTTAAATCCCGTGCTTTCAGTAAAGCTAACTGTTAGCCCGTGCTTATAATTTCAAAATAATTTAGATTTTCAATGTAATTTGAGCAAAAACGATTATTTTTCCCTGATTTCTCTCTAAGTTTGATAGTGTAAATGATTAGTTTTTCATGATTGTTTACGTAGTGTTTCTAGTATAAATCTCAGTGTTTTTAAAAGTTCTTATTCATGTTAACGTATATATCGTGAGCAGATACATATGTTTATGTCAAAAAGTATATTTGCAATGTTATTTTACTAAACTGACATACCCGTTTATAACTTTGCATTTTCACTAAATCACGTATGAAAATAAAGCGAAAATGACTATTTCTTAACAATGTTTTACTTAGTTTATATGCTATAATCTTCAGCGTTTTATCCCGTGCTTTTAGTAAAGCTAAATTAAAATATCGTTTGCCCGTGCATATAATTACAAAAAAATTGAGATTTTCAATGTCATTTGACCAAAAACGATTACTTTTCCTAGATTTATCTGTAAGTTTGATAGTGCAAATGATTAGTTTTTCATGGTTGTTTTAGTATAAATTTCAGTGTTTTCTTTAAGTTGTTATTTATGTTAACGTATATATCGTGTGCAGATACATATGTTAATGTCAAAAAGTATATTTGCAATGTTATTTTACTAAATTGATATACCCGTTGATTACTTTGAATTTTCATTAAACTACATATGAAAATTGGGCTAAAATGATTACTTTTAACAGTGTTTTACTTTGTTTACATACTATAATCTTCAGCTTTAAATCCCGTGCCTTCAGTTAAGCTAACTGTTAGCCCGTGCTTATAATTTCAAAATATTTTAGATTTTCAATGTAATTTGAGCAAAAACGATTACTTTTCCCTGATTTCTCTGTAAGATTGATAGTGTAAATGATTAGTTTTCATGATTGTTTACGTAGTGTTTCTAGTATAAATCTCAGTATTTTTAAAAGTTGTTATTCATGTTAACGTATATATCGTGAGCAGATACATATGTTTATGTCAAAAAGTATATTTGCAATGTTATTTTACTAAACTGACATACCCTTTTATAACTTTGAATTTTCACTAAATCACGTATGAAAATAAAGCGTAAATGACTATTTCTTAACAATGTTTTACTTAGTTTATATGCTATAATCTTCAGCGTTTTATCCCGTGCTTTTAGTACAGCTAAATTAAAATATCGTTTGCCCGTGCATATAATTACAAAAAAATTGAGATTTTCAATGTCATTTGACCAAAAACGACTACTTTGCCTAGATTTGTCTGTAAGTTTGATAGTGCAAATGATTAGTTTTTTATGGTTGTTTTTTAGTATAAATTTTAGTGGTTTTTTTTTGTTGTTATTTGTGTGAACGTATATATCATGTGCAGATACATATGTTAATGTCAAAAAGTATATTTCCAATGTTATTTTATTAAATTGACATACCCGTTGATTACTTTGAATTTTCATTAAACTACATATGAAAATTGGGCTAAAATGATTACTTTTAACAGTGTTTTACTTTGTTTACATACTATAATCTTCAGCTTTAAATCCCGTGCTTTCAGTAAAGCTAACTGTTAGCCCGTGCTTATAATTTCAAAATAATTTAGATTTTCAATGTAATTTGAGCAAAAACGATTACTTTTCCCTGATTTCTCTGTAAGTTTGATAGTGTAAATGATTAGTTTTTCATGATTGTTTACGTAGTGTTTCTAGTATAAATCTCAGTGTTTTTAAAGTTCTTATTCATGGTAACGTATATATCGTGAGCAGATACATATGTTTATGTCAAAAAGTATATTTGCAATGTTATTTTACTAAACTGACATACCCGTTTATAACTTTAAATTTTCACTAAATCACGTATGAAAATAAAGCGTAAATGACTATTTCTTAACAATGTTTTACTTAGTTTATATGCTATAATCTTCAACGTTTTATCCCGTGCTTTTAGTACAGCTAAATTAAAATATCGTTTGCCCGTGCATATAATTACAAAAAAATTGAGATTTTCCATGTCATTTGACCAAAAACGACTACTTTTCCTAGATTTCTCTGTAAGTTTGATAGTGCAAATGATTAGTTTTTCATGGGCTTTTTTTAGTATAAATTTTAGTTTTTTTTTTTTTTTGTTTTTTGTGTGAACGTATATATCGTGTGCAGATACATATGTTAATGTCAAAAAGTATATTTGCAATGTTATTTTACTAAATTGACATACCCGTTGATTACTTTGAATTTTCATTATACTACATATAAAAATTGGGCTAAAATGATTACTTTTAACAGTGTTTTACTTTGTTTACATACTATAATCTTCAGCTTTAAATCCCGTGCTTTCAGTAAAGCTAACTGTTAGCCCGTGCTTATAATTTCAAAATAATTTAGATTTTCAATGTAATTTGAGCAAAAACGATTATTTTTCCCTGATTTCTCTCTAAGTTTGATAGTGTAAATGATTAGTTTTTCATGATTGTTTACGTAGTGTTTCTAGTATAAATCTCAGTGTTTTTAAAAGTTCTTATTCATGTTAGCGTATATATCGTGAGCAGATACATATGTTTATGTCAAAAAGTATATTTGCAATGTTATTTTACTAAACTGACATACCCGTTTATAACTTTGAATTTTCACTAAATCACGTATGAAAATAAAGCGAAAATGACTATTTCTTAACAATGTTTTACTTAGTTTATATGCTATAATCTTCAGCGTTTTATCCCGTGCTTTTAGTAAAACTAAATTAATATATCGTTTGCCCGTGCATATAATTACAAAAAAATTGAGATTTTCAATGTCATTTGACCAAAAACGATTACTTTTCCTAGATTTGTCTGTAAGTTTGATAGTGCAAATGATTAGTTTTTCATGGTTGTTTTTAGTATAAATTTCAGTGTTTTTTTTAAGTTGTTATTTATGTTAACGTATATATCGTGTGCAGATACATATGTTAATGTCAAAAAGTATATTTGCAATGTTATTTTACTAAATTGACATACCCGTTTATTACTTTGAATTTTCATTAAACTACATATGAAAATTGGGCTAAAATGATTACTTTTAACAGTGTTTTACTTTGTTTACATACTATAATCTTCAGCTTTAAATCCCGTGCTTTCAGTAAAGCTAACTGTTAGCCCGTGCTTATAATTTCAAAATAATTTAGATTTTCAATGTAATTTGAGCAAAAACGATTACTTTTCCCTGATTTCTCTGTAAGTTTGATAGTGTAAATGATTAGTTTTTCATGATTGTTTACGTAGTGTTTCTAGGATAAATCTCAGTGTTTTTAAATTTATTATTCATGTTAACGTATATATCGTGAGCAGATACATATGTTTATGTCAAAAAGTATATTTGCAATGTTATTTTACTAAACTGACATACCCGTTTATAACTTTGAATTTTCACTAAATCACGTATGAAAATAAAGCGAAAATGAGTATTTCTTAACAATGTTTTACTTAGTTTATATGCTATAATCTTCAGCGTTTTATCCGGTGCTTTTAGTAAAGCTAAATTAAAATATCGTTTGCCCGTGCATATAATTACAAAAAAATTGAGATTTTCAATGTCATTTGACCAAAAACGATTACTTTTCCTAGATTTGTCTGTAAGTTTGATAGTGCAAATGATTAGTTTTTCATGGTTGTTTTTAGTATAAATTTCAGTGTTTTTTTTAAGTTGTTATTTATGTTAACGTATATATCGTGTGCAGATACATATGTTAATGTCAAAAAGTATATTTGCAATGTTATTTTACTAAATTGACATACCCGTTTATTACTTTGAATTTTCATTAAACTACATATGAAAATTGGGCTAAAATGATTACTTTTAACAGTGTTTTACTTTGTTTACATACTATAATCTTCAGCTTTAAATCCCGTGCTTTCAGTAAAGCTAACTGTTAGCCCGTGCTTATAATTTCAAAATAATTTTGATTTTCAATGTAATTTGAGCAAAAACGATTACTTTTCCCTGATTTCTCTGTAAGTTTGATAGTGTAAATGATTAGTTTTTCATGATTGTTTACGTAGTGTTTCTAGTATAAATCTCAGTGTTTTTAAATTTATTATTCATGTTAACGTATATATCGTGAGCAGATACATATGTTTATGTCAAAAAGTATATTTGCAATGTTATTTTACTAAACTGACATACCCGTTTATAACTTTGAATTTTCACTAAATCACGTATGAAAATAAAGCGAAAATGACTATTTCTTAACAATGTTTTACTTAGTTTATATGCTATAATCTTCAGCGTTTTATCCCGTGCTTTTAGTAAAGCTAAATAAATATATCGTTTGCCCGTGCATATAATTACAAAAAAATTGAGATTTTCAATGTCATTTGACCAAAAACGATTACTTTTCCTAGATTAATCTGTAAGTTTGATAGTGCAAATGATTAGTTTTTCATGGTTGTCTTTAGTATAAATTTCAGTGTTTTTTTTAAGTTGTTATTTATGTTAACGTATATATCGTGTGCAGATACATATGTTAATGTCAAAAAGTATATTTGCAATGTTATTTTACTAAATTGACATACCCGTTGATTACTTTGAATTTTCATTTAACTTCATATGAAAATTGGGCTAAAATGATTACTTTTAACAGTGTTTTACTTTGTTTACATACTATAATCTTCAGCTTTAAATCCCGTGCTTTCAGTAAAGCTAACTGTTAGCCCGTGCTTATAATTTCAAAATAATTTAGATTTTCAATGTAATTTGAGCAAAAACGATTATTTTTCCCTGATTTCTCTGTAAGTTTGATAGTGTAAATGATTAGTTTTTCATGATTGTTTACGTAGTGTTTCTAGTATAAATCTCAGTGTTTTTAAAAGTTCTTATTCATGTATATATCGTGAGCAGATACATATGTTTATGTCAAAAAGTATATTTGCAATGTTATTTTACTAAACTGACATACCCGTTTATAACTTTGAATTTTCACTAAATCACGTATGAAAATAAAGCGTAAATGACTATTTCTTAACAATGTTTTACTTAGTTTATATGCTATAATCTTCAGCGTTTTATCCCCTGCTTTTAGTAAAGCTAAATTAATATATCGTTTGCCCGTGCATATAATTAAAAAAAATTGAGATTTTCAATGTCATTTGACCAAAAACGATTACTTTTCCTAGATTTATCTGTAAGTTTGATAGTGCAAATGATTAGTTTTTCATGGTTGTTTTTAGTATAAATTTCAGTGTTTTCTTTAAGTTGTTATTTATGTTAACGTATATATCGTGTGCAGATACATATGTTAATGTCAAAAAGTATATTTGCAATGTTATTTTACTAAATTGACATACCCGTTGATTACTTTGAATTTTCATTTAACTTCATATGAAAATTGGGCTAAAATGATTACTTTTAACAGTGTTTTACTTTGTTTACATACTATAATCTTCAGCTTTAAATCCCGTGCTTTCAGTAAAGCTAACTGTTAGCCCGTGCTTATAATTTCAAAATAATTTAGATTTTCAATGTAATTTGAGCAAAAACGATTATTTTTCCCTGATTTCTCTCTAAGTTTGATAGTGTAAATGATTAGTTTTTCATGATTGTTTACGTAGTGTTTCTAGTATAAATCTCAGTGTTTTTAAAAGTTCTTATTCATGTATATATCGTGAGCAGATACATATGTTTATGTCAAAAAGTATATTTGCAATGTTATTTTACTAAACTGACATACCCGTTTATAACTTTGAATTTTCACTAAATCACGTATGAAAATAAAGCGAAAATGACTATTTCTTAACAATGTTTTACTTAGTTTATATGCTATAATCTTCAGCGTTTTATCCGGTGCTTTTAGTAAAGCTAAATTAAAATATCGTTTGCCCGTGCATATAATTAAAAAAAATTGAGATTTTCGATGTCATTTGACCAAAAACGATTACTTTTCCTAGATTTGTCTGTAAGTTTGATAGTGCAAATGATTAGTTTTTCATGGTTGTTTTTAGTATAAATTTCAGTGTTTTTTTTAAGTTGTTATTTATGTTAACGTATATATCGTGTGCAGATACATATGTTAATGTCAAAAAGTATATTTGCAATGTTATTTTACTAAATTGACATACCCGTTTATTACTTTGAATTTTCATTAAACTACATATGAAAATTGGGCTAAAATGATTACTTTTAACAGTGTTTTACTTTGTTTACATACTATAATCTTCAGCTTTAAATCCCGTGCTTTCAGTAAAGCTAACTGTTAGCCCGTGCTTATAATTTCAAAATAATTTAGATTTTCAATGTAATTTGAGCAAAAACGTTTACTTTTCCCTGATTTCTCTGTAAGTTTGATAGTGTAAATGATTAGTTTTTCATGATTGTTTACTTAGTGTTTCTAGTATAAATCTCAGTATTTTTAAAAGTTGTTATTCATGTTAACGTATATATCGTGAGCAGATACATATGTTTATGTCAAAAAGTATATTTGCAATGTTATTTTACTAAACTGACATACCCGTTTATAACTTTGAATTTTCACTAAATCACGTATGAAAATAAAGCGAAAATGACTATTTCTTAACAATGTTTTACTTAGTTTATATGCTATAATCTTCAGCGTTTTATCCCGTGCTTTTAGTAAAGCTAAATTAATATATCGTTTGCCCGTGCATATAATTAAAAAAAATTGAGATTTTCAATGTCATTTGACCAAAAACGATTACTTTTCCTAGATTTGTCTGTAAGTTTGATAGTGCAAATGATTAGTTTTTCATGGTTGTTTTTAGTATAAATTTCAGTGTTTTTTTTAAGTTGTTATTTATGTTAACGTATATATCGTGTGCAGATACATATGTTAATGTCAAAAAGTATATTTGCAATGTTATTTTACTAAATTGACATACCCTTTGATTACATTGAATTTTCACTAAACTACATATGAAAATTGGGCTACTTTTAAAAGGGTTTTACTTTGTTTACATACTATAATCTTCAGCTTTAAATCCCGTGCTTTCAGTAAAGCTAACTGTTAGCCCGTGCTTATAATTTCAAAATAATTTAGATTTTCAATGTAATTTGAGCAAAAACGATTACTTTTCCCTGATTTCTCTGTAAGTTTGATAGTGTAAATGATTAGTTTTTCATGATTGTTCAAGTAGTGTTTCTAGTATAAATCTCAGTGTTATTAAAAGTTCTTATTCATGTTAACGTATTTATCGTGAGCAGATACATATGTTTATGTCAAAAAGTATATTTGCAATGTTATTTTACTAAACTGACATACCCGTTTATAACTTTGAATTTTCACTAAATCACGTATGAAAATAAAGCGTAAATGACTATTTCTTAACAATGTTTTACTTAGTTTATATGCTATAATCTTCAGCGTTTTATCCCGTGCTTTTAGTAAAGCTAAATTAATATATCGTTTGCCCGTGCATATAATTACAAAAAAATTGAGATTTTCAATGTCATTTGACCAAAAACGATTACTTTTCCTAGATTTGTCTGTAAGTTTTATAGTGCAAATGATTAGTTTTTCATGGTTGTTTTTAGTATAAATTTCAGTGTTTTTTTTAAGTTGTTATTTATGTTAACGTATATATCGTGTGCAAATACATATGTTAATGTCAAAAAGTATATTTGCAATGTTATTTTACTAAATTGACATACCCGTTGATTACTTTGAATTTTCATTAAACTACATATGAAAATTGGGCTAAAATGATTACTTTAACAGTGTTTTACTTTGTTTACATACTATAATCTTCAGCTTTAAATCCCGTGCTTTCAGTAAAGCTAACTGTTAGCCCGTGCTTATAATTTCAAAATAAATTAGATTCTCAATGTAATTTGAGCAAAAACGATTACTTTTCCCTGATTTCTCTGTAAGTTTCATAGTGTAAATGATTAATTTTTCATGATTGTTCAAGTAGTGTTTCTAGTATAAATCTCAGTGTTTTTAAAAGTTCTTATTCATGTTAACGTATATATCGTGAGCAGATACATATGTTTATGTCAAAAAGTATATTTGCAATGTTATTTTACTAAACTGACATACCCGTTTATAACTTTGAATTTTCACTAAATCACGTATGAAAATAAAGCGTAAATGACTATTTCTTAACAATGTTTTACTTAGTTTATATGCTATAATCTTCAGCGTTTTATCCCGTGCTTTTAGTAAAGCTAAATTAATATATCGTTTGCCCGTGCATATAATTACAAAAAAAATTGAGATTTTCAATGTCATTTGACCAAAAACGATTACTTTTCCTAGATTTGTCTGTTAGTTTGATAGTGCAAATGATTAGTTTTTCATGGTTGTTATTTAGTATAAATTTCAGTGTTTTTTTTAAGTTGTTATTTATGTTAACGTATATATCGTGTGCAGATACATATGTTAATGTCAAAAAGTATATTTGCAATGTTATTTTACTAAATTGACATACCCGTTGATTACTTTGAATTTTCATTAAACTACATATGAAAATTGGGCTAAAATGATTACTTTTAAAAGGGTTTTACTTTGTTTACATACTATAATCTTCAGCTTTAAATCCCGTGCTTTCAGTAAAGCTAACTGTTAGCCCGTGCTTATAATTTCAAAATAATTTAGATTTTCAATGTAATTTGAGCAAAAACGATTACTTTTCCCTGATTTCTCTGTAAGTTTGATAGTGTAAATGATTAGTTTTTCATGATTGTTCAAGTAGTGTTTCTAGTATAAATCTCAGTGTTTTTAAAAGTTCTTATTCATGTTAACGTATTTATCGTGAGCAGATACATATGTTTATGTCAAAAAGTATATTTGCAATGTTATTTTACTAAACTGACATACCCGTTTATAACTTTGAATTTTCACTAAATCACGTATGAAAATAAAGCGTAAATGACTATTTCTTAACAATGTTTTACTTAGTTTATATGCTATAATCTTCAGCGTTTTATCCCGTGCTTTTAGTAAAGCTAAATTAATATATCGTTTGCCCGTGCATATAATTACAAAAAAATTGAGATTTTCAATGTCATTTGACCAAAAACGATTACTTTTCCTAGATTTGTCTGTTAGTTTGATAGTGCAAATGATTAGTTTTTCATGGTTGTTATTTAGTATAAATTTCAGTGTTTTTTTTAAGTTGTTATTTATGTTAACGTATATATCGTGTGCAAATACATATGTTAATGTCAAAAAGTATATTTGCAATGTTATTTTACTAAATTGACATACCCGTTGATTACTTTGAATTTTCATTAAACTACATATGAAAATTGGGCTAAAATGATTACTTTAACAGTGTTTTACTTTGTTTACATACTATAATCTTCAGCTTTAAATCCCGTGCTTTCAGTAAAGCTAACTGTTAGCCCGTGCTTATAATTTCAAAATAAATTAGATTCTCAATGTAATTTGAGCAAAAACGATTACTTTTCCCTGATTTCTCTGTAAGTTTCATAGTGTAAATGATTAGTTTTTCATGATTGTCCAAGTAGTGTTTCTAGTATAAATCTCAGTGTTTTTAAAAGTTCTTATTCATGTTAACGTATATATCGTGAGCAGATACATATGTTTATGTCAAAAAGTATATTTGCAATGTTATTTTACTAAACTGACATACCCGTTTATAACTTTGAATTTTCACTAAATCACGTATGAAAATAAAGCGAAAATGACTATTTCTTAACAAAGTTTTACTTAGTTTATATGCTATAATCTTCAGCGTTTTATCCCGTGCTTTTAGTAAAGCTAAATTAAACTATCGTTTGCCCGTGCATATAATTACAAAAAAATTGAGATTTTCAATGTCATTTGACCAAAAACGATTACTTTTCCTAGATTTGTCTGTTAGTTTGATAGTGCAAATGATTAGTTTTTCATGGTTGTTATTTAGTATAAATTTCAGTGTTTTTTTTAAGTTGTTATTTATGTTAACGTATATATCGTGTGCAAATACATATGTTAATGTCAAAAAGTATATTTGCAATGTTATTTTACTAAATTGACATACCCGTTGATTACTTTGAATTTTCATTAAACTACATATGAAAATTGGGCTAAAATGATTACTTTTAAAAGGGTTTTACTTTGTTTACATACTATAATCTTCAGCTTTAAATCCCGTGCTTTCAGTAAAGCTAACTGTTAGCCCGTGCTTATAATTTCAAAATAATTTAGATTTTCAATGTAATTTGAGCAAAAACGATTACTTTTCCCTGATTTCTCTGTAAGTTTGATAGTGTAAATGATTAGTTTTTCATGATTGTTCAAGTAGTGTTTCTAGTATAAATCTCAGTGTTTTTAAAAGTTCTTATTCATGTTAACGTATATATCGTGAGCAGATACATATGTTTATGTCAAAAAGTATATTTGCAATGTTATTTTACTAAACTGACATACCCGTTTATAACTTTGAATTTTCACTAAATCACGTATGAAAATAAAGCGTAAATGACTATTTCTTAACAATGTTTTACTTAGTTTATATGCTATAATCTTCAGCGTTTTATCCCGTGCTTTTAGTAAAGCTAAATTAATATATCGTTTGCCCGTGCATATAATTACAAAAAAATTGAGATTTTCAATGTCATTTGACCAAAAACGATTACTTTTCCTAGATTTGTCTGTTAGTTTGATAGTGCAAATGATTAGTTTTTCATGGTTGTTATTTAGTATAAATTTCAGTGTTTTTTTTTAAGTTGTTATTTATGTTAACGTATATATCGTGTGCAAATACATATGTTAATGTCAAAAAGTATATTTGCAATGTTATTTTACTAAATTGACATACCCGTTGATTACTTTGAATTTTCATTAAACTACATATGAAAATTGGGCTAAAATGATTACTTTAACAGTGTTTTACTTTGTTTACATACTATAATCTTCAGCTTTAAATCCCGTGCTTTCAGTAAAGCTAACTGTTAGCCCGTGCTTATAATTTCAAAATAAATTAGATTCTCAATGTAATTTGAGCAAAAACGATTACTTTTCCCTGATTTCTCTGTAAGTTTCATAGTGTAAATGATTAATTTTTCATGATTGTTCAAGTAGTGTTTCTAGTATAAATCTCAGTTTTTTTAAAAGTTCTTATTCATGTTAACGTATATATCGTGAGCAGATACATATGTTTATGTCAAAAAGTATATTTGCAATGTTATTTTACTAAACTGACATACCCGTTTATAACTTTGAATTTTCACTAAATCACGTATGAAAATAAAGCGTAAATGACTATTTCTTAACAATGTTTTACTTAGTTTATATGCTATAATCTTCAGCGTTTTATCCCGTGCTTTTAGTAAAGCTAAATTAATATATCGTTTGCCCGTGCATATAATTACAAAAAAATTGAGATTTTCAATGTCATTTGACCAAAAACGATTACTTTTCCTAGATTTGTCTGTTAGTTTGATAGTGCAAATGATTAGTTTTTCATGGTTGTTATTTAGTATAAATTTCAGTGTTTTTTTTAAGTTGTTATTTATGTTAACGTATATATCGTGTGCAGATACATATGTTAATGTCAAAAAGTATATTTGCAATGTTATTTTACTAAATTGACATACCCGTTGATTACTTTGAATTTTCATTAAACTACATATGAAAATTGGGCTAAAATGATTACTTTTAACAGTGTTTTACTTTGTTTACATACTATAATCTTCAGCTTTAAATCCCGTGCTTTCAGTAAAGCTAACTGTTAGCCCGTGCTTATAATTTCAAAATAATTTAGATTTTCAATGTAATTTGAGCAAAAACGATTACTTTTCCCTGATTTCTCTGTAAGTTTGATAGTGTAAATGATTAGTTTTTCATGATTGTTTACGTAGTGTTTCTAGTATAAATCTCAGTGTTTTAAAAGTTGTTATTCATGTTAACGTATATATCGTGAGCAGATACATATGTTTATGTCAAAAAGTATATTTGCAATGTTATTTTACTAAACTGACATACCCGTTTATAACTTTGAGTTTTCACTAAATCACGTATGAAAATAAAGCGAAAGTGACTATTTCTTAACAAATTTTTACTTAGTTTATATGCTATAATCTTCAGCGTTTTATCCGGTGCTTTTAGTAAAGCTAAATTAAAATATCGTTTAGCAGTGCATATAATTACAAAAAAATTGAGATTTTCAATGTCATTTGACCAAAAACGATTACTTTTCCTAGATTTGTCTGTAAGTTTGATAGTGCAAATGATTAGTTTTTCATGGTTGTTTTTAGTATAAATTTCAGTGTTTTTTTTAAGTTGTTATTTATGTTAACGTATATATCGTGTGCAGATACATATGTTAATGTCAAAAAGTATATTTGCCATGATATTTTACTAAATTGACATACCCGTTGATTGCTTTGAATTTTCATTAAACTACATATAAAAATTGGGCTAAAATGATTACTTTTAACAGTGTTTTACTTTGTTTACATACTATAACCTTCAGCTTTAAATCCCGTGCCTTCAGTAAAGCTAAATGTTAGCCCGTGCTTATAATTTCAAAATAATTGAGATTTTCAATGTAATTTGAGCAAAAACGATTACTTTTCCCTGATTTCTCTGTAAGTTTGATAGTGTAAATGATTAGTTTTTCATGATTGTTCAAGTAGTGTTTCTAGTATAAATCTCAGTGTTTTTAAAAGTTCTTATTCATGTTAACGTATATTATCGTGAGCAGATACATATGTTTATGTCAAAAAGTATATTTGCAATGTTATTTTACTAAACTGACATACCCGTTTATGACTTTGAATTTTCACTAAATCACGTATGAAAATAAAGCGTAAATGACTATTTCTTAACAATGTTTTACTTAGTTTATATGCTATAATCTTCAGCGTTTTATCCCGTGCTTTTAGTAAAGCTAAATTAATATATCGTTTGCCCGTGCATATAATTACAAAAAAATTGAGATTTTCAATGTCATTTGACCAAAAACGATTACTTTTCCTAGATTTGTCTGTAAGTTTTATAGTGCAAATGATTAGTTTTTCATGGTTGTTTTTAGTATAAATTTCAGTGTTTTTTTTAAGTTGTTATTTATGTTAACGTATATATCGTGTGCAGATACATATGTTAATGTCAAAAAGTATATTTGCAATGTTATTTTACTAAATTGACATACCCTTTGATTACTTTGAATTTTCATTAAACTACATATGAAAATTGGGCTAAAATGATTACTTTAACAGTGTTTTACTTTTTTTACATACTATAATCTTCAGCTTTAAATCCCGTGCTTTCAGTAAAGCTAACTGTTAGCCCGTGCTTATAATTTCAAAATAAATTAGATTCTCAATGTAATTTGAGCAAAAACGATTACTTTTCCCTGATTTCTCTGTAAGTTTGATAGTGTAAATGATTAATTTTTCATGATTGTTCAAGTAGTGTTTCTAGTATAAATCTCAGTGTTTTTAAAAGTTCTTATTCATGTTAACGTATATATCGTGAGCAGATACATATGTTTATGTCAAAAAGTATATTTGCAATGTTATTTTACTAAACTGACATACCCGTTTATAACTTTGAATTTTCACTAAATCACGTATGAAAATAAAGCGTAAATGACTATTTCTTAACAAAGTTTTACTTAGTTTATATGCTATAATCTTCAGCGTTTTATCCGGTGCTTTTAGTAAAGCTAAATTAAAATATCGTTTGCCAGTGCATATAATTACAAAAAAATTGAGATTTTCAATGTCATTTGACCAAAAACGATTACTTTTCCTAGATTTGTCTGTAAGTTTGATAGTGCAAATGATTAGTTTTTCATGGTTGTTTTTAGTATAAATTTCAGTGTTTTTTTTTAAGTTGTTATTTATGTTAACGTATATATCGTGTGCAGATACATATGTTAATGTCAAAAAGTATATTTGCAATGTTATTTTACTAAATTGACATACCCGTTGATTACTTTGAATTTTCATTAAACTACATATGAAAATTGGGCTAAAATGATTACATTTAACAGTGTTTTACTTTGTTTACATACTATAATCTTCAGCTTTAAATCCCGTGCTTTCAGTAAAGCTAACTGTTAGCCCGTGCTTATAATTTCAAAATAATTTAGATTTTCAATGTAATTTGAGCAAAAACGATTACTTTTCCCTGATTTCTCTGTAAGTTTGATAGTGTAAATGATTAGTTTTTCATGATTGTTCAAGTAGTGTTTCTAGTATAAATCTCAGTGTTTTTAAAAGTTGTTATTCATGTTAACGTATATATCGTGAGCAGATACATATGTTTATGTCAAAAAGTATATTTGCAATGTTATTTTACTAAACTGACATACCCGTTTATAACTTTGAATTTTCACTAAATCACGTATGAAAATAAAGCGTAAATGACTATTTCTTAACAATGTTTTACTTAGTTTATATGCTATAATCTTCAGCGTTTTATCCGGTGCTTTTAGTAAAGCTAAATTAATATATCGTTTGCCCGTGCATATAATTACAAAAAAATTGAGATTTTCAATGTCATTTGACCAAAAACGATTACTTTTCCTAGATTGGTCTGTTAGTTTGATAGTGCAAATGATTAGTTTTTCATGGTTGTTATTTAGTATAAATTTCAGTGTTTTTTTTAAGTTGTTATTTATGTTAACGTATATATCGTGTGCAGATACATATGTTAATGTCAAAAAGTATATTTGCAATGTTATTTTACTAAATTGACATACCCGTTGATTACTTTGAATTTTCATTAAACTACATATGAAAATTGGGCTAAAATGATTACATTTAACAGTGTTTTACTTTGTTTACATACTATAATCTTCAGCTTTAAATCCCGTGCTTTCAGTAAAGCTAACTGTTAGCCCGTGCTTATAATTTCAAAATAAATTAGATTTTCAATGTAATGTGAGCAAAAACGATTACTTTTCCCTGATTTCTCTGTAAGTTTGATAGTGTGTATGATTAATTTTTCATGATTGTTCAAGTAGTGTTTCTAGTATAAATCTCAGTGTTTTTAAAAGTTCTTATTCATGTTAACGTATATATCGTGAGCAGATACATATGTTTATGTCAAAAAGTATATTTGCAATGTTATTTTACTAAACTGACATACCCGTTTATAACTTTGAATTTTCACTAAATCACGTATGAAAATATAGCGTAAATGACTATTTCTTAACAAAGTTTTACTTAGTTTATATGCTATAATCTTCAGCGTTTTATCCCGTGCTTTTAGTAAAGCTAAATTAATATATCGTTTGCCCGTGCATATAATTAAAAAAAAATTGAGATTTTCAATGTCATTGGACCAAAAACGATTACTTTTCCTAGATTGGTCTGTTAGTTTGATAGTGCAAATGATTAGTTTTACATGGTTGTTATTTAGTATAAATTTCAGTGTTTTTTTTAAGTTGTTATTTATGTTAACGTATATATCGTGTGCAGATACATATGTTAATGTCAAAAAGTATATTTGCAATGTTATTTTACTAAATTGACATACCCGTTGATTACTTTGAATTTTCATTAAACTACATATGAAAATTGGGCTAAAATGATTACATTTAACAGTGTTTTACTTTGTTTACATACTATAATCTTCAGCTTTAAATCCCGTGCTTTCAGTAAAGCTAACTGTTAGCCCGTGCTTATAATTTCAAAATAAATTAGATTTTCAATGTAATTTGAGCAAAAACGATTACTTTTCCCTGATTTCTCTGTAAGTTTGATAGTGTAAATGATTAATTTTTCATGATTGTTTAAGTAGTGTTTCTAGTATAAATCTCAATGTTTTTAAAAGTTCTTATTCATGTTAACGTATATATCGTGAGCAGATACATATGTTTATGTCAAAAAGTATATTTGCAATGTTATTTTACTAAACTGACATACCCGTTTATAACTTTGAATTTTCACTAAATCACGTATGAAAATAAAGCGTAAATGACTATTTCTTAACAAAGTTTTACTTAGTTTATATGCTATAATCTTCAGCGTTTTATCCGGTGCTTTTAGTAAAGCTAAATTAAAATATCGTTTGCCAGTGCATATAATTACAAAAAAATTGAGATTTTCAATGTCATTTGACCAAAAACGATTACTTTTCCTAGATTTGTCTGTAAGTTTGATAGTGCAAATGATTAGTTTTTCATGGTTGTTTTTAGTATAAATTTCAGTGTTTTTTTTTAAGTTGTTATTTATGTTAACGTATATATCGTGTGCAGATACATATGTTAATGTCAAAAGGTATATTTGCCATGATATTTTACTAAATTGACATACCCGTTGATTGCTTTGAATTTTCATTAAACTACATATGAAAATTGGGCTAAAATGATTACTTTAACAGTGTTTTACTTTTTTTACATACTATAATCTTCAGCTTTAAATCCCGTGCTTTCAGTAAAGCTAACTGTTAGCCCGTGCTTATAATTTCAAAATAAATTAGATTCTCAATGTAATTTGAGCAAAAACGATTACTTTTCCCTGATTTCTCTGTAAGTTTGATAGTGTAAATGATTAATTTTTCATGATTGTTCAAGTAGTGTTTCTAGTATAAATCTCAGTGTTTTTAAAAGTTCTTATTCATGTTAACGTATATATCGTGAGCAGATACATATGTTTATGTCAAAAAGTATATTTGCAATGTTATTTTACTAAACTGACATACCCGTTTATAACTTTGAATTTTCACTAAATCACGTATGAAAATAAAGCGTAAATGACTATTTCTTAACAATGTTTTACTTAGTTTATATGCTATAATCTTCAGCGTTTTATCCCGTGCTTTTAGCAAAGCTAAATTAATATATCGTTTGCCCGTGCATATAATTACAAAAAAATTGAGATTTTCAATGTCATTTGACCAAAAACGATTACTTTTCCTAGATTTGTCTGTTAGTTTGATAGTGCAAATTATTAGTTTTTCATGGTTGATATTTATTATAAATTTCAGTGTTTTTTTTAAGTTGTTATTTATGTTAACGTATATATCGTGTGCAGATACATATGTTAATGTCAAAAAGTATATTTGCAATGTTATTTTACTAAATTGACATACCCGTTGATTACTTTGAATTTTCATTAAACTACATATGAAAATTGGGCTAAAATGATTACATTTAACAGTGTTTTACTTTGTTTACATACTATAATCTTCAGCTTTAAATCCCGTGCTTTCAGTAAAGCTAACTGTTAGCCCGTGCTTATAATTTCAAAATAATTTAGATTTTCAATGTAATTTGAGCAAAAACGATTACTTTTCCCTGATTTCTCTGTAAGTTTGATAGTGTAAATGATTAATTTTTCATGATTGTTCAAGTAGTGTTTCTAGTATAAATCTCAGTGTTTTTAAAAGTTCTTATTCATGTTAACGTATATATCGTGAGCAGATACATATGTTTATGTCAAAAAGTATATTTGCAATGTTATTTTACTAAACTGACATACCCGTTTATAACTTTGAATTTTCACTAAATCACGTATGAAAATAAAGCGTAAATGACTATTTCTTAACAAAGTTTTACTTAGTTTATATGCTATAATCTTCAGCGTTTTATCCGGTGCTTTTAGTAAAGCTAAATTAAAATATCGTTTGCCAGTGCATATAATTACAAAAAAATTGAGATTTTCAATGTCATTTGACCAAAAACGATTACTTTTCCTAGATTTGTCTGTAAGTTTGATAGTGCAAATGATTAGTTTTTCATGGTTGTTTTTAGTATAAATTTCAGTGTTTTTTTTTAAGTTGTTATTTATGTTAACGTATATATCGTGTGCAGATACATATGTTAATGTCAAAAAGTATATTTGCAATGTTATTTTACTAAATTGACATACCCGTTGATTACTTTGAATTTTCATTAAACTACATATGAAAATTGGGCTAAAATGATTACATTTAACAGTGTTTTACTTTGTTTACATACTATAATCTTCAGCTTTAAATCCCGTGCTTTCAGTAAAGCTAACTGTTAGCCCGTGCTTATAATTTCAAAATAATTTAGATTTTCAATGTAATTTGAGCAAAAACGATTACTTTTCCCTGATTTCTCTGTAAGTTTGATAGTGTAAATGATTAGTTTTTCATGATTGTTCAAGTAGTGTTTCTAGTATAAATCTCAGTGTTTTTAAAAGTTGTTATTCATGTTAACGTATATATCGTGAGCAGATACATATGTTTATGTCAAAAAGTATATTTGCAATGTTATTTTACTAAACTGACATACCCGTTTATAACTTTGAATTTTCACTAAATCACGTATGAAAATAAAGCGTAAATGACTATTTCTTAACAATGTTTTACTTAGTTTATATGCTATAATCTTCAGCGTTTTATCCGGTGCTTTTAGTAAAGCTAAATTAATATATCGTTTGCCCGTGCATATAATTACAAAAAAATTGAGATTTTCAATGTCATTTGACCAAAAACGATTACTTTTCCTAGATTGGTCTGTTAGTTTGATAGTGCAAATGATTAGTTTTTCATGGTTGTTATTTAGTATAAATTTCAGTGTTTTTTTTAAGTTGTTATTTATGTTAACGTATATATCGTGTGCAGATATATATGTTAATGTCAAAAAGTATATTTGCAATGTTATTTTACTAAATTGACATACCCGTTGATTACTTTGAATTTTCATTAAACTACATATGAAAATTGGGCTAAAATGATTACATTTAACAGTGTTTTACTTTGTTTACATACTATAATCTTCAGCTTTAAATCCCGTGCTTTCAGTAAAGCTAACTGTTAGCCCGTGCTTATAATTTCAAAATAAATTAGATTTTCAATGTAATGTGAGCAAAAACGATTACTTTTCCCTGATTTCTCTGTAAGTTTGATAGTGTGTATGATTAATTTTTCATGATTGTTCAAGTAGTGTTTCTAGTATAAATCTCAGTGTTTTTAAAAGTTCTTATTCATGTTAACGTATATATCGTGAGCAGATACATATGTTTATGTCAAAAAGTATATTTGCAATGTTATTTTACTAAACTGACATACCCGTTTATAACTTTGAATTTTCACTAAATCACGTATGAAAATATAGCGTAAATGACTATTTCTTAACAAAGTTTTACTTAGTTTATATGCTATAATCTTCAGCGTTTTATCCCGTGCTTTTAGTAAAGCTAAATTAATATATCGTTTGCCCGTGCATATAATTAAAAAAAAATTGAGATTTTCAATGTCATTGGACCAAAAACGATTACTTTTCCTAGATTGGTCTGTTAGTTTGATAGTGCAAATGATTAGTTTTACATGGTTGTTATTTAGTATAAATTTCAGTGTTTTTTTTAAGTTGTTATTTATGTTAACGTATATATCGTGTGCAGATACATATGTTAATGTCAAAAAGTATATTTGCAATGTTATTTTACTAAATTGACATACCCGTTGATTACTTTGAATTTTCATTAAACTACATATGAAAATTGGGCTAAAATGATTACATTTAACAGTGTTTTACTTTGTTTACATACTATAATCTTCAGCTTTAAATCCCGTGCTTTCAGTAAAGCTAACTGTTAGCCCGTGCTTATAATTTCAAAATAAATTAGATTTTCAATGTAATTTGAGCAAAAACGATTACTTTTCCCTGATTTCTCTGTAAGTTTGATAGTGTAAATGATTAATTTTTCATGATTGTTCAAGTAGTGTTTCTAGTATAAATCTCAATGTTTTTAAAAGTTCTTATTCATGTTAACGTATATATCGTGAGCAGATACATATGTTTATGTCAAAAAGTATATTTGCAATGTTATTTTACTAAACTGACATACCCGTTTATAACTTTGAATTTTCACTAAATCACGTATGAAAATAAAGCGTAAATGACTATTTCTTAACAAAGTTTTACTTAGTTTATATGCTATAATCTTCAGCGTTTTATCCGGTGCTTTTAGTAAAGCTAAATTAAAATATCGTTTGCCAGTGCATATAATTACAAAAAAATTGAGATTTTCAATGTCATTTGACCAAAAACGATTACTTTTCCTAGATTTGTCTGTAAGTTTGATAGTGCAAATGATTAGTTTTTCATGGTTGTTTTTAGTATAAATTTCAGTGTTTTTTTTTAAGTTGTTATTTATGTTAACGTATATATCGTGTGCAGATACATATGTTAATGTCAAAAAGTATATTTGCCATGATATTTTACTAAATTGACATACCCGTTGATTGCTTTGAATTTTCATTAAACTACATATAAAAATTGGGCTAAAATGATTACTTTTAACAGTGTTTTACTTTGTTTACATACTATAATCTTCAGCTTTAAATCCCGTGCCTTCAGTAAAGCTAAATGTTAGCCCGTGCTTATAATTTCAAAATAATTGAGATTTTCAATGTAATTTGAGCAAAAACGATTACTTTTCCCTGATTTCTCTGTAAGTTTGATAGTGTAAATGATTAGTTTTTCATGATTGTTCAAGTAGTGTTTCTAGTATAAATCTCAGTGTTTTTAAAAGTTGTTATTCATGTTAACGTATATATCGTGAGCAGATACATATGTTTATGTCAAAAAGTATATTTGCAATGTTATTTTACTAAACTGACATACACGTTTATAACTTTGAATTTTCACTAAATCACGTATGAAAATAAAGCGAAAATGACTATTTCTTAACAAAGTTTTACTTAGTTGATATGCTATAATCTTCAGCGTTTTATCCCGTGCTTTTAGTAAAGCTAAATTAATATATCGTTTGCCCGTGCATATAATTACAAAAAAATTGAGATTTTCAATGTCATTTGACCAAAAACGATTACTTTTCCTAGATTTGTCTGTTAGTTTGATAGTGCAAATGATTAGTTTTTCATGGTTGTTATTTAGTATAAATTTCAGTGTTTTTTTTAAATTGTTATTTATGTTAACGTATATATCGTGTGCAGATACATATGTTAATGTCAAAAAGTATATTTGCAATGTTATTTTACTAAATTGACATACCCGTTGATTACTTTGAATTTTCATTAAACTACATATGAAAATTGGGCTAAAATGATTACATTTAACAGTGTTTTACTTTGTTTACATACTATAATCTTCAGCTTTAAATCCCGTGCTTTCAGTAAAGCTAACTGTTAGCCCGTGCTTATAATTTCAAAATAATTTAGATTTTCAATGTAATTTGAGCAAAAACGATTACTTTTCCCTGATTTCTCTGTAAGTTTGATAGTGTAAATGATTAGTTTTTCATGATTGTTTACGTAGTGTTTCTAGTATAAATCTCAGTGTTTTTAAAAGTTGTTATTCATGTTAACGTATATATCGTGAGCAGATACATATGTTTATGTCAAAAAGTATATTTGCAATGTTATTTTACTAAACTGACATACCCGTTTATAACTTTGAATTTTCACTAAATCACGTATGAAAATAAAGCGTAAATGACTATTTCTTAACAATGTTTTACTTAGTTTATATGCTATAATCTTCAGCGTTTTATCCGGTGCTTTTAGTAAAGCTAAATTAATATATCGTTTGCCCGTGCATATAATTACAAAAAAATTGAGATTTTCAATGTCATTTGACCAAAAACGATTACTTTTCCTAGATTGGTCTGTTAGTTTGATAGTGCAAATGATTAGTTTTTCATGGTTGTTATTTAGTATAAATTTCAGTGTTTTTTTTAAGTTGTTATTTATGTTAACGTATATATCGTGTGCAGATACATATGTTAATGTCAAAAAGTATATTTGCAATGTTATTTTACTAAATTGACATACCCGTTGATTACTTTGAATTTTCATTAAACTACATATGAAAATTGGGCTAAAATGATTACATTTAACAGTGTTTTACTTTGTTTACATACTATAATCTTCAGCTTTAAATCCCGTGCTTTCAGTAAAGCTAACTGTTAGCCCGTGCTTATAATTTCAAAATAAATTAGATTTTCAATGTAATGTGAGCAAAAACGATTACTTTTCCCTGATTTCTCTGTAAGTTTGATAGTGTGTATGATTAATTTTTCATGATTGTTCAAGTAGTGTTTCTAGTATAAATCTCAGTGTTTTTAAAAGTTCTTATTCATGTTAACGTATATATCGTGAGCAGATACATATGTTTATGTCAAAAAGTATATTTGCAATGTTATTTTACTAAACTGACATACCCGTTTATAACTTTGAATTTTCACTAAATCACGTATGAAAATATAGCGTAAATGACTATTTCTTAACAAAGTTTTACTTAGTTTATATGCTATAATCTTCAGCGTTTTATCCCGTGCTTTTAGTAAAGCTAAATTAATATATCGTTTGCCCGTGCATATAATTAAAAAAAAATTGAGATTTTCAATGTCATTGGACCAAAAACGATTACTTTTCCTAGATTGGTCTGTTAGTTTGATAGTGCAAATGATTAGTTTTACATGGTTGTTATTTAGTATAAATTTCAGTGTTTTTTTTAAGTTGTTATTTATGTTAACGTATATATCGTGTGCAGATACATATGTTAATGTCAAAAAGTATATTTGCAATGTTATTTTACTAAATTGACATACCCGTTGGTTACTTTGAATTTTCATTAAACTACATATAAAAATTGGGCTAAAATGATTACATTTAACAGTGTTTTACCTTGTTTACATACTATAATCTTCAGCTTTAAATCCCGTGCTTTCAGTAAAGCTAACTGTTAGCCCGTGCTTATAATTTCAAAATAATTTAGATTTTCAATGTAATTTGTGCAAAAACGATTACTTTTCCCTGATTTCTCTGTAAGTTTGATAGTGTAAATGATTAGTTTTTCATGATTGTTTACGTAGTGTTTCTAGTATAAATCTCAGTGTTTTTAAAAGTTCTTATTCATGTTAACGTATATATCGTGAGCAGATACATATGTTTATGTCAAAAAGTATATTTGCAATGTTATTTTACTAAACTGACATACCCGTTTATGACTTTGAATTTTCACTAAATCACGTATGAAAATAAAGCGTAAATGACTATTTCTTAACAATGTTTTACTTAGTTTATATGCTATAATCTTCAGCGTTTTATCCCGTGCTTTTAGTAAAGCTAAATTAATATATCGTTTGCCCGTGCATATAATTACAAAAAAATTGAGATTTTCAATGTCATTTGACCAAAAACGATTACTTTTCCTAGATTTGTCTGTAAGTTTTATAGTGCAAATGATTAGTTTTTCATGGTTGTTTTTAGTATAAATTTCAGTGTTTTTTTTAAGTTGTTATTTATGTTAACGTATATATCGTGTGCAGATACATATGTTAATGTCAAAAAGTATATTTGCAATGTTATTTTACTAAATTGACATACCCTTTGATTACTTTGAATTTTCATTAAACTACATATGAAAATTGGGCTAAAATGATTACTTTAACAGTGTTTTACTTTTTTTACATACTATAATCTTCAGCTTTAAATCCCGTGCTTTCAGTAAAGCTAACTGTTAGCCCGTGCTTATAATTTCAAAATAAATTAGATTCTCAATGTAATTTGAGCAAAAACGATTACTTTTCCCTGATTTCTCTGTAAGTTTGATAGTGTAAATGATTAATTTTTCATGATTGTTCAAGTAGTGTTTCTAGTATAAATCTCAGTGTTTTTAAAAGTTCTTATTCATGTTAACGTATATATCGTGAGCAGATACATATGTTTATGTCAAAAAGTATATTTGCAATGTTATTTTACTAAACTGACATACCCGTTTATAACTTTGAATTTTCACTAAATCACGTATGAAAATAAAGCGTAAATGACTATTTCTTAACAAAGTTTTACTTAGTTTATATGCTATAATCTTCAGCGTTTTATCCGGTGCTTTTAGTAAAGCTAAATTAAAATATCGTTTGCCAGTGCATATAATTACAAAAAAATTGAGATTTTCAATGTCATTTGACCAAAAACGATTACTTTTCCTAGATTTGTCTGTAAGTTTGATAGTGCAAATGATTAGTTTTTCATGGTTGTTTTTAGTATAAATTTCAGTGTTTTTTTTTAAGTTGTTATTTATGTTAACGTATATATCGTGTGCAGATACATATGTTAATGTCAAAAAGTATATTTGCAATGTTATTTTACTAAATTGACATACCCGTTGATTACTTTGAATTTTCATTAAACTACATATGAAAATTGGGCTAAAATGATTACATTTAACAGTGTTTTACTTTGTTTACATACTATAATCTTCAGCTTTAAATCCCGTGCTTTCAGTAAAGCTAACTGTTAGCCCGTGCTTATAATTTCAAAATAATTTAGATTTTCAATGTAATTTGAGCAAAAACGATTACTTTTCCCTGATTTCTCTGTAAGTTTGATAGTGTAAATGATTAGTTTTTCATGATTGTTCAAGTAGTGTTTCTAGTATAAATCTCAGTGTTTTTAAAAGTTGTTATTCATGTTAACGTATATATCGTGAGCAGATACATATGTTTATGTCAAAAAGTATATTTGCAATGTTATTTTACTAAACTGACATACCCGTTTATAACTTTGAATTTTCACTAAATCACGTATGAAAATAAAGCGTAAATGACTATTTCTTAACAATGTTTTACTTAGTTTATATGCTATAATCTTCAGCGTTTTATCCGGTGCTTTTAGTAAAGCTAAATTAATATATCGTTTGCCCGTGCATATAATTACAAAAAAATTGAGATTTTCAATGTCATTTGACCAAAAACGATTACTTTTCCTAGATTGGTCTGTTAGTTTGATAGTGCAAATGATTAGTTTTTCATGGTTGTTATTTAGTATAAATTTCAGTGTTTTTTTTAAGTTGTTATTTATGTTAACGTATATATCGTGTGCAGATACATATGTTAATGTCAAAAAGTATATTTGCAATGTTATTTTACTAAATTGACATACCCGTTGATTACTTTGAATTTTCATTAAACTACATATGAAAATTGGGCTAAAATGATTACATTTAACAGTGTTTTACTTTGTTTACATACTATAATCTTCAGCTTTAAATCCCGTGCTTTCAGTAAAGCTAACTGTTAGCCCGTGCTTATAATTTCAAAATAAATTAGATTTTCAATGTAATGTGAGCAAAAACGATTACTTTTCCCTGATTTCTCTGTAAGTTTGATAGTGTGTATGATTAATTTTTCATGATTGTTCAAGTAGTGTTTCTAGTATAAATCTCAGTGTTTTTAAAAGTTCTTATTCATGTTAACGTATATATCGTGAGCAGATACATATGTTTATGTCAAAAAGTATATTTGCAATGTTATTTTACTAAACTGACATACCCGTTTATAACTTTGAATTTTCACTAAATCACGTATGAAAATATAGCGTAAATGACTATTTCTTAACAAAGTTTTACTTAGTTTATATGCTATAATCTTCAGCGTTTTATCCCGTGCTTTTAGTAAAGCTAAATTAATATATCGTTTGCCCGTGCATATAATTAAAAAAAAATTGAGATTTTCAATGTCATTGGACCAAAAACGATTACTTTTCCTAGATTGGTCTGTTAGTTTGATAGTGCAAATGATTAGTTTTACATGGTTGTTATTTAGTATAAATTTCAGTGTTTTTTTTAAGTTGTTATTTATGTTAACGTATATATCGTGTGCAGATACATATGTTAATGTCAAAAAGTATATTTGCAATGTTATTTTACTAAATTGACATACCCGTTGATTACTTTGAATTTTCATTAAACTACATATGAAAATTGGGCTAAAATGATTACATTTAACAGTGTTTTACTTTGTTTACATACTATAATCTTCAGCTTTAAATCCCGTGCTTTCAGTAAAGCTAACTGTTAGCCCGTGCTTATAATTTCAAAATAATTTAGATTTTCAATGTAATTTGTGCAAAAACGATTACTTTTCCCTGATTTCTCTGTAAGTTTGATAGTGTAAATGATTAGTTTTTCATGATTGTTTACGTAGTGTTTCTAGTATAAATCTCAGTGTTTTTAAAAGTTCTTATTCATGTTAACGTATATATCGTGAGCAGATACATATGTTTATGTCAAAAAGTATATTTGCAATGTTATTTTACTAAACTGACATACCCGTTTATAACTTTGAATTTTCACTAAATCACGTATGAAAATAAAGCGAAAATGACTATTTCTTAACAATGTTTTACTTAGTTTATATGCTATAATCTTCAGCGTTTTATCCCGTGCTTTTAGTAAAGCTAAATTAATATATCGTTTGCCCGTGCATATAATTACAAAAAAATTGAGATTTTCAATGTCATTTGACCAAAAACGATTACTTTTCCTAGATTTGTCTGTAAGTTTGATAGTGCAAATGATTAGTTTTTCATGGTTGTTTTTAGTATAAATTTCAGTGTTTTTTTTAAGTTGTTATTTATGTTAACGTATATATCGTGTGCAGATACATATGTTAATGTCAAAAAGTATATTTGCAATGTTATTTTACTAAATTGACATACCCGTTGATTACTTTGAATTTTCATTAAACTACATATGAAAATTGGGCTAAAATGATTACATTTAACAGTGTTTTACTTTGTTTACATACTATAATCTTCAGCTTTAAATCCCGTGCTTTCAGTAAAGCTAACTGTTAGCCCGTGCTTATAATTTCAAAATAATTGAGAGTTTCAATGTAATTTGATCAAAAACGATTACTTTTCCCTGATTTCTCTGTAAGTTTGATAGTGTAAATGATTAGTTTTTCATGATTGTTCAAGTAGTGTTTCTAGTATAAATCTCAGTGTTTTAAAAGTTGTTATTCATGTTAACGTATATATCGTGAGCAGATATATATGTTTATGTCAAAAAGTATATTTGCAATGTTATTTTACTAAACTGACATACCCGTTTATAACTTTGAATTTTCACTAAATCACGTATGAAAATAAAGCGAAAATGACTATTTCTTAACAATGTTTTACTTAGTTTATATGCTATAATCTTCAGCGTTTTATCCCGTGCTTTTAGTAAAGCTAAATTAATATATCGTTTGCCCGTGCATATAATTACAAAAAAATTGAGATTTTCAATGTCATTTGACCAAAAACGATTACTTTTCCTAGATTTGTCTGTTAGTTTGATAGTGCAAATGATTAGTTTTTCATGGTTGTTATTTAGTATAAATTTCAGTGTTTTTTTTAAGTTGTTATTTAAGTTAACGTATATATCGTGTGCAGATACATATGTTAATGTCAAAAAGTATATTTGCCATGATATTTTACTAAATTGACATACCCGTTGAATGCTTTGAATTTTCAATAACTACATATGAAAATTGGGCTAAAATGATTACTTTTAACAGTGTTTTACTTTGTTTACATACTATAATCTTCAGCTTTAAATCCCGTGCTTTCAGTAAAGCTAACTGTTAGCCCGTGCTTATAATTTCAAAATAATTTAGATTTTCAATGTAATTTGAGCAAAAACGATTACTTTTCCCTGATTTCTCTGTAAGTTTGATAGTGTAAATGATTAGTTTTTCATGATTGTTTACGTAGTGTTTCTAGTATAAATCTCAGTGTTTTTAAAAGTTGTTATTCATGTTAACGTATATATCGTGAGCAGATACATATGTTTATGTCAAAAAGTATATTTGCAATGTTATTTTACTAAACTGACATACCCGTTTATAACTTTGAATTTTCACTAAATCACGTATGAAAATAAAGCGTAAATGACTATTTCTTAACAATGTTTTACTTAGTTTATATGCTATAATCTTCAGCGTTTTATCCCGTGCTTTTAGTAAAGCTAAATTAAAATATCGTTTGCCCGTGCATATAATTACAAAAAAATTGAGATTTTCAATGTCATTTGACCAAAAACGATTACTTTTCCTAGATTTGTCTGTAAGTTTTATAGTGCAAATGATTAGTTTTTCATGGTTGTTATTTAGTATAAATTTCAGTGTTTTTTTTAAGTTGTTATTTATGTTAACGTATATATCGTGTGCAGATACATATGTTAATGTCAAAAAGTATATATGCAATGTTATTTTACTAAATTGACATACCCGTTGATTACTTTGAATTTTCACTAAACTACATATGAAAATTGGGCTAAAATGATTACTTTTAACTGTGTTTTACTTTGTTTACATACTATAATCTTCAGCTTTAAATCCCGTGCTTTCAGTAAAGATAACTGTTAGCACGTGCTTATAATTTCAAAATAATTTAGATTTTCAATGTAATTTGAGCAAAAACGATTACTTTTCCCTGATTTCTCTGTAAGTTTGATAGTGTAAATGATTAGTTTTTCATGATTGTTCAAGTAGTGTTTCTAGTATAAATCTCAGTGTTTTTAAAAGTTGTTATTCATGTTAACGTATATATCGTGAGCAGATACATATGTTTATGTCAAAAAGTATATTTGCAATGTTATTTTACTAAACTGACATACCCGTTTATAACTTTGAATTTTCACTAAATCACGTATGAAAATAAAGCGTAAATGACTATTTCTTAACAATGTTTTACTTAGTTTATATGCTATAATCTTCAGCGTTTTATCCGGTGCTTTTAGTAAAGCTAAATTAAAATATCGTTTGCCCGTGCATATAATTACAAAAAAATTGAGATTTTCAATGTCATTTGACCAAAAACGATTACTTTTCCTAGATTTGTCTGTTAGTTTGATAGTGCAAATGATTAGTTTTTCATGGTAGTTATTTAGTATAAATTTCAGTGTTTTTTTTAAGTTGTTATTTAAGTTAACGTATATATCGTGTGCAGATACATATGTTAATGTCAAAAAGTATATTTGCCATGATATTTTACTAAATTGACATACCCGTTGAATGCTTTGAATTTTCAATAACTACATATGAAAATTGGGCTAAAATGATTACTTTTAACAGTGTTTTACTTTGTTTACATACTATAATCTTCAGCTTTAAATCCCGTGCTTTCAGTAAAGCTAACTGTTAGCCCGTGCTTATAATTTCAAAATAATTTAGATTTTCAATGTAATTTGAGCAAAAACGATTACTTTTCCCTGATTTCTCTGTAAGTTTGATAGTGTAAATGATTAGTTTTTCATGATTGTTTACGTAGTGTTTCTAGTATAAATCTCAGTGTTTTTAAAAGTTGTTATTCATGTTAACGTATATATCGTGAGCAGATACATATGTTTATGTCAAAAAGTATATTTGCAATGTTATTTTACTAAACTGACATACCCGTTTATAACTTTGAATTTTCACTAAATCACGTATGAAAATAAAGCGTAAATGACTATTTCTTAACAATGTTTTACTTAGTTTATATGCTATAATCTTCAGCGTTTTATCCCGTGCTTTTAGTAAAGCTAAATTAATATATCGTTTGCCCGTGCATATAATTACAAAAAAATTGAGATTTTCAATGTCATTTGACCAAAAACGATTACTTTTCCTAGATTTGTCTGTAAGTTTTATAGTGCAAATGATTAGTTTTTCATGGTTGTTATTTAGTATAAATTTCAGTGTTTTTTTTAAGTTGTTATTTATGTTAACGTATATATCGTGTGCAGATACATATGTTAATGTCAAAAAGTATATATGCAATGTTATTTTACTAAATTGACATACCCGTTGATTACTTTGAATTTTCACTAAACTACATATGAAAATTGGGCTAAAATGATTACTTTTAACTGTGTTTTACTTTGTTTACATACTATAATCTTCAGCTTTAAATCCCGTGCTTTCAGTAAAGATAACTGTTAGCACGTGCTTATAATTTCAAAATAATTTAGATTTTCAATGTAATTTGAGCAAAAACGATTACTTTTCCCTGATTTCTCTGTAAGTTTGATAGTGTAAATGATTAGTTTTTCATGATTGTTCAAGTAGTGTTTCTAGTATAAATCTCAGTGTTTTTAAAAGTTGTTATTCATGTTAACGTATATATCGTGAGCAGATACATATGTTTATGTCAAAAAGTATATTTGCAATGTTATTTTACTAAACTGACATACCCGTTTATAACTTTGAATTTTCACTAAATCACGTATGAAAATAAAGCGTAAATGACTATTTCTTAACAATGTTTTACTTAGTTTATATGCTATAATCTTCAGCGTTTTATCCGGTGCTTTTAGTAAAGCTAAATTAAAATATCGTTTGCCCGTGCATATAATTACAAAAAAATTGAGATTTTCAATGTCATTTGACCAAAAACGATTACTTTTCCTAGATTTGTCTGTAAGTTTGATAGTGCAAATGATTAGTTTTTCATGGTTGTTATTTAGTATAAATTTCAGTGTTTTTTTTTAAGTTGTTATTTATGTTAACGTATATATCGTGTGCAGATACATATGTTAATGTCAAAAAGTATATTTGCCATGATATATTACTAAATTGACATACCCGTTGATTGCTTTGAATTTTCAATAACTACATATGAAAATTGGGCTAAAATGATTACTTTTAACAGTGTTTTACTTTGTTTACATACTATAATCTTCAGCTTTAAATCCCGTGCTTTCAGTAAAGCTAACTGTTAGCCCGTGCTTATAATTTCAAAATAATTTAGATTTCCAATGTAATTTGAGCAAAAACGATTACTTTTCCCTGATTTCTCTGTAAGTTTGATAGTGTAAATGATTTATTTTTCATGATTGTTCAAGTAGTGTTTCTAGTATAAATCTCAGTGTTTTTAAAAGTTGTTATTCATGTTAACGTATATATCGTGAGCAGATACATATGTTTATGTCAAAAAGTATATTTGCAATGTTATTTTACTAAACTGACATACCCGTTTATAACTTTGAATTTTCACTAAATCACGTATGAAAATAAAGCGAAAGTGACTATTTCTTAACAAAGTTTTACTTAGTTTATATGCTATAATCTTCAGCGTTTTATCCGGTGCTTTTAGTAAAGCTAAATTAAAATATCGTTTGCCAGTGCATATAATTACAAAAAAATTGAGATTTTCAATGTCATTTGACCAAAAATGATTACTTTTCCTAGATTTGTCTGTTAGTTTGATAGTGCAAATGATTAGTTTTTCATGGTTGTTATTTAGTATAAATTTCAGTGTTTTTTTTAAGTTGTTATTTATGTTAACGTATATATCGTGTGCAGATACATATGCTAATGTCAAAAAGTATATTTGCAATGTTATTTTACTAAATTGACATACCCGTTGATTGCTTTGAATTTTCAATAACTACATATGAAAATTGGGCTAAAATGATTACTTTTAACAGTGTTTTACTTTGTTTACATACTATAATCTTCAGCTTTAAATCCCGTGCTTTCAGTAAAGCTAACTGTTAGCCCGTGCTTATAATTTCAAAATAATTTAGATTTTCAATGTAATTTGAGCAAAAACGATTACTTTTCCCTGATTTCTCTGTAAGTTTGATAGTGTAAATGATCAGTTTTTCATGATTGTTTACGTAGTGTTTCTAGTATAAATCTCAGTGTTTTTAAAAGTTGTTATTCATGTTAACCTATATATCGTGAGCAGATACATATGTTTATGTCAAAAAGTATATTTGCAATGTTATTTTACTAAACTGACATACCCGTTTATAACTTTGAATTTTCACTAAATCACGTATGAAAATAAAGCGTAAATGACTATTTCTTAACAATGTTTTACTTAGTTTATATGCTATAATCTTCAGCGTTTTATCCCGTGCTTTTAGTAAAGCTAAATTAAAATATCGTTTGCCCGTGCATATAATTACAAAAGAATTGAGATTTTCAATGTCATTTGACCAAAAACGATTACTTTTCCTAGATTTGTCTGTAAGTTTTATAGTGCAAATGATTAGTTTTTCATGGTTGTTATTTAGTATAAATTTCAGTGTTTTTTTTAAGTTGTTATTTATGTTAACGTATATATCGTGTGCAGATACATATGTTAATGTCAAAAAGTATATTTGCAATGTTTTTTTACTAAATTGACATACCCGTTGATTACTATGAACTTTCACTAAACTACATACGAAAATTGGGCTAAAATGATTACATTTAACAGTGTTTTACTTTGTTTACATACTATAATCTTCAGCTTTAAATCCCGTGCTTTCAGTAAAGCTAACTGTTAGCCCGTGCTTATAATTTCAAAATAAATTAGATTTTCAATGTAATTTGAGCAAAAACGATTACTTTTCCCGGATTTCTCTGTAAGTTTGATAGTGTAAATGATTAATTTTTCATGATTGTTCAAGTAGTGTTTCTAGTATAAATCTCAGTGTTTTTAAAAGTTCTTATTCATGTTAACGTATATAAAGATAGCAGATACATATGTTTATGTCAAAAAGTATATTTGCAATGTTATTTTACTAAACTGACATACCCGTTTATAACTTTGAATTTTCACTAAATCACGTATGAAAATAAAGCGTAAATGACTATTTCTTAACAATGTTTTACTTAGTTTATATGCTATAATCTTCAGCGTTTTATCCCGTGCTTTTAGTAAAGCTAAATTAATATATCGTTTGCCCGTGCATATAATTACAAAAGAATTGAGATTTTCAATGTCATTTGACCAAAAACGATTACTTTTCCTAGATTTGTCTGTAAGTTTTATAGTGCAAATGATTAGTTTTTCATGGTTGTTTTTAGTATAAATTTCAGTGTTTTTTTTAAGTTGTTATTTATGTTAACGTATATATCGTGTGCAGATACATATGTTAATGTCAAAAAGTATATTTGCAATGTTTTTTTACTAAATTGACATACCCGTTGATTACTATGAACTTTCACTAAACTACATACGAAAATTGGGCGAAAATGATTACATTTAACAGTGTTTTACTTTGTTTACATACTATAATCTTCAGCTTTAAATCCCGTGCTTTCAGTAAAGCTAACTGTTAGCCCGTGCTTATAATTTCAAAATAAATTAGATTTTCAATGTAATTTGAGCAAAAACGATTACTTTTCCCGGATTTCTCTGTAAGTTTGATAGTGTAAATGATTAATTTTTCATGATTGTTCAAGTAGTGTTTCTAGTATAAATCTCAGTGTTTTTAAAAGTTCTTATTCATGTTAACGTATATAAAGATAGCAGATACATATGTTTATGTCAAAAAGTATATTTGCAATGTTATTTTACTAAACTGACATACCCGTTTATAACTTTGAATTTTCACTAAATCACGTATGAAAATAAAGCGTAAATGACTATTTCTTAACAATGTTTTACTTAGTTTATATGCTATAATCTTCAGCGTTTTATCCCGTGCTTTTAGTAAAGCTAAATTAATATATCGTTTGCCCGTGCATATAATTACAAAAGAATTGAGATTTTCAATGTCATTTGACCAAAAACGATTACTTTTCCTAGATTTGTCTGTTAGTTTGATAGTGCAAATGATTAGTTTTTCATGGTTGTTATTTAGTATAAATTTCAGTGTTTTTTTTAAGTTGTTATTTATGTTAACGTATATATCGTGTGCAGATACATATGTTAATGTCAAAAAGTATATTTGCAATGTTTTTTTACTAAATTGACATACCCGTTGATTACTATGAACTTTCACTAAACTACATACGAAAATTGGGCTAAAATGATTACATTTAACAGTGTTTTACTTTGTTTACATACTATAATCTTCAGCTTTAAATCCCGTGCTTTCAGTAAAGCTAACTCTTAGCCCGTGCTTATAATTTCAAAATAATTTAGATTTTCAATGTAATTTGAGCAAAAACGATTACTTTTCCCTGATTTCTCTGTAAGTTTGATAGTGTAAATGATTAGTTTTTCATGATTGTTCAAGTAGTGTTTCTAGTATAAATCTCAGTGTTTTTAAAAGTTGTTATTCATGTTAACGTATATATCGTGAGCAGATACATATGTTTATGTCAAAAAGTATATTTGCAATGTTATTTTACTAAACTGACATACCCGTTTATAACTTTGAATTTTCACTAAATCACGTATGAAAATAAAGCGTAAATGACTATTTCTTAACAATGTTTTACTTAGTTTATATGCTATAATCTTCAGCGTTTTATCCCGTGCTTTTAGTAAAGCTAAATTAATATATCGTTTGCCCGTGCATATAATTACAAAAAAATTGAGATTTTCAATGTCATTTGACCAAAAACGATTACTTTTCCATGATTTCTCTGTAAGTTTGATAGTGTAAATGATTAGTTTTTCATGATTGTTCAAGTAGTGTTTCTAGTATAAATCTCAGTGTTTTTAAAAGTTGTTATTCATGTTAACGTATATATCGTGAGCAGATACATATGTTTATGTCAAAAAGTGTATTTGCAATGTTATTTTACTAAACTGACATACCCGTTTATAACTTTGAATTTTCACTAAATCACGTATGAAAATAAAGCGAAAATGACAATTTCTTAACAAATTTTTACTTAGTTTATATGCTATAATCTTCAGCGTTTTATCCCGTGCTTTTAGTAAAGCTAAATTAATATATCGTTTGCCCGTGCATATAATTACAAAAAAATTGAGATTTTCAATGTCATTTGACCAAAAACGATAACTTTTCCTAGATTTGTCTGTTAGTTTGATAGTGCAAATGATTAATTTTTCATGGTTGTTATTTAGTATAAATTTCAGTGTTTTTTTTAAGTTGTTATTTATGTTAACGTATATATCGTGTGCAGATACATATGCTAATGTCAAAAAGTATATTTGCAATGTTATTTTACTAAATTGACATACCCGTTGATTACTTTGAATTTTCATTAAACTACATATGAAAATTGGGCTAAAATGATTACATTTAACAGTGTTTTACTTTGTTTACATACTATAATCTTCAGCTTTAAATCCCGTGCTTTCAGTAAAGCTAACTGTTAGCCCGTGCTTATAATTTCAAAATAATTTAGATTTTCAATGTAATTTGAGCAAAAACGATTACTTTTCCCTGATTTCTCTGTAAGTTTGATAGTGTAAATGATTAGTTTTTCATGATTGTTTACGTAGTGTTTCTAGTATAAATCTCAGTGTTATTACAAGTTCTTATTCATGTTAACGTATATATCGTGAGCAGATACATATGTTTATGTCAAAAAGTATATTTGCAATGTTATTTTACTAAACTGACATACCCGTTTATAACTTTGAATTTTCACTAAATCACGTATGAAAATAAAGCGAAAATGAATATTTCTTAACAATGTTTTACTTAGTTTATATGCTATAATCTTCAGTGTTTTATCCCGTGCTTTTAGTAAAGCTAAATTAATATATCGTTTGCCCGTGCATATAATTACAAAAAAATTGAGATTTTCAATGTCATTTGACCAAAAACGATTACTTTTCCTAGATTTGTCTGTAAGTTTTATAGTGCAAATGATTAGTTTTTCATGGTTGTTTTTAGTATAAATTTCAGTGTTTTTTTTAAGTTGTTATTTATGTTAACGTATATATCGTGTGCAGATACATATGTTAATGTCAAAAAGTATATTTGCAATGTTATTTTACTAAATTGACATACCCGTTGATTGCTTTGAATTTTCGATAATTACATATGAAAATTGGGCTAAAATGATTACTTTTAACAGTGTTTTACTTTGTTTACATACTATAATCTTCAGCTTTAAATCCCGTGCTTTAAGTAAAGCTAACTGTTAGCCCGTGCTTATAATTTCAAAATAATTAAGATTTTCAATGTAATTAGAGCAAAAACGATTACTTTTCCCTGATTTCTCTGTAAGTTGGACAATGTAAATGATTAGTTTTTCATGATTGTTCAAGTAGTGTTTCTAGTATAAATCTCAGTGTTTTTAAAAGTTGTTATTCATGTTAACGTATATATCGTGAGCAGATACATATGTTTATGTCAAAAAGTATATTTGCAATGTTATTTTATTCAACTGACATACCCGTTTATAACTTTGAATTTTCACTAAATCACGTATGAAAATAAAGCGTAAATGACTATTTCTTAACAATGTTTTACTTAGTTTATATGCTATAATCTTCAGCGTTTTATCCCGTGCTTTTAGTACAGCTAAATTAATATATCGTTTGCCCGTGCATATAATTACAAAAAAATTGAGATTTTCAATGTCATTTGACCAAAAACGATTACTTTTCCTAGATTTGTCTGTAAGTTTTATAGTGCAAATGATTAGTTTTTCATGGTTGTTTTTAGTATAAATTTCAGTGTTTTTTTTAAGTTGTTATTTATGTTAACGTATATATCGTGTGCAGATACATATGTTAATGTCAAAAAGTATATTTGCAATGTTATTTTACTAAATTGACATACCCTTTGATCACTTTAAATTTTCACTAAACTACATATGAAAATTGGGCTAAAATGATTACTTTAACAATGTTTTACTTTGTTTACATACTATAATCTTCAGCTTTAAATCCCGTGCTTTCAGTAAAGCTAACTGTTAGCCAGTGCTTATAATTTCAAAATAATTGAGATTTTCAATGTAATTTGACCAAAAACGATTACTTTTCCCTGATTTCTCTGAAAGTTTGATAGTGTAAATGATTAGTTTTTCATGATTGTTCAAGTAGTGTTTCTAGTATAAATCTCAGTGTTTTTAAAAGTTCTTATTCATGTTAACGTATATATCGTGAGCAGATACATATGTTTATGTCAAAAAGTATATTTGCAATGTTATTTTACTAAACTGACATACCCGTTTATAACTTTGAATTTTCACTAAATCACGTATGAAAATAAAGCGTAAATGACAATTTCTTAACAATGTTTTACTTAGTTTATATGCTATAATCTTCAGCGTTTTATCCCGTGCTTTTAGTAAAGCTAAATTAATATATCGTTTGCCCGTGCATATAATTACAAAAAAATTGAGATTTTCAATGTCATTTGACCAAAAACGATTACTTTTCCTAGATTTGTCTGTTAGTTTGATAGTGCAAATGATTAGTTTTTCATGGTTGTTATTTAGTATAAATTTCAGTGTTTTTTTTAAGTTGTTATTTATGTTAACGTATATATCGTGTGCAGATACATATGTTAATGTCAAAAAGTATATTTGCCATGATATTTTCCTAAATTGACATACCCGTAGATTGCTTTGAATTTTCAATAACTACATATAAAAATTGGGCTAAAATGATTACATTTAACAGAGTTTTACTTTGTTTACATACTATAATCTTCAGCTTTAAATCCCGTGCTTTAATAAAGCGAACTGTTAGCCCGTGCTTATAATTTCAAAATAATTTAGATTTTCAATGTAATTTGAGCAGAAACGATTACTTTTCCCTGATTTCTCTCTAAGTTTGATAGTGTAAATGATTAGTTTTTAATGATTGTTTACGTAGAGTTTCTAGTATAAATCTCAGTGTTTTTAAAAGTTGTTATTCATGTTAACGTATATATCGTGAGCACATACATATGTTTATGTCAAAAAGTATATTTGCAATGTTATTTTTCTAAATTGACATACCCGTTTATAACTTTGAATTTTCACTAAATCACGTATGAAAATAAAGCGAAAATGACTATTTCTTAACAATGTTTTACTTAGTTTATATGCTATAATCTTCAGCGTTTTATCCCGTGCTTTTAGTACAGCTAAATTAAAATATCGTTTGCCCGTGCATATAATTACAAAAAAATTGAGATTTTCAATGTCATTTGACCAAAAACGATTACTTTTCCTAGATTTGTCTGTGAGTTTGATAGTGCAAATAATTAGTTTTTCATGGTTGTTATTTAGTATAAATTTCAGTGTTTTTTTTAAGTTGTTATTTATGTTAACGTATATATCGTGTGCAGATACATATGTTAATGTCAAAAAGTATATTTGCAATGTTATTTTACTAAATTGACATACCCTTTGATTACTTTAAATTTTCACTAAATTACATATGAAAATTGGGCTAAAATGATTACTTTAACAGTGTTTTACTTTGTTTACATACTATAATCTTCAGCTTTAAATCCCGTGCCTTCAGTAAAGCTAACTGTTAGCCCGTGCTTATAATTTCAAAATAATTGAGATTTTCAATGTAATTTGAGCAAAAACGATTACTTTTCCCTGATTTCTCTGTAAGTTTGATAGTGTAAATGATTAGTTTTTCATGATTGTTTACGTAGTGTTTCTAGTATAAATCTCAGTGTTTTTAAAAGTTCTTATTCATGTTAACATATATATCGTGAGCAGATACATATGTTTATGTCAAAAAGTATATTTGCAATGTTATTTTACTAAACTGACATACCCGTTTATAACTTTGAATTTTCACTAAATCACGTATGAAAATAAAGCGTAAATGACTATTTCTTAACAATGTTTTACTTAGCGTTTTATCCCGTGCTTTTAGTACAGCTAAATTAAAATATCGTTTGCCCGTGCATATAATTACAAAAAAATTGAGATTTTCAATGTCATTTGACCAAAAACGATTACTTTTCCTAGATTTGTCTGTAAGTTTTATAGTGCAAATGATTAGTTTTTCATGGTTGTTTTTAGTATAAATTTCAGTGTTTTTTTTAAGTTGTTATATATGTTAACGTATATATCGTGTGCAGATACATATGTTAATGTCAAAAAGTATATTTGCAATGTTATTTTACTAAATTGACATACCCGTTGATTACTTTGAATTTTCATTAAACTACATATAAAAATTGGGCTAAAATGATTACTTTTAACAGTGTTTTACTTTGTTTACATACTATAATCTTCAGCTTTAAATGCCGTGCCTTCAGTAAAGCTAACTGTTAGCCCGTGCTTATAATTTCAAAATAATTTAGATTTTCAATGTAATTTGAGCAAAAACGATTACTTTTCCCTGATTTCTCTGTAAGTTTGATAGTGTAAATGATTAGTTTTTCATGATTAGCCCGTGCTTATAATTTCAAAATAATTGAGATTTTCTATGTAATTTGAGCAAAAACGATCACTTTTCCCTGATTTCTCTGTAAGTTTGATAGTGTAAATGATTAGTTTTTCATGATTGTTTACGTAGTGTTTCTAGTATAAATCTCAGTGTTTTTACAAGTTCTTATTCATGTTAACATATATATCGTGAGCAGATACATATGTTTATGTCAAAAAGTATATTTGCAATGTTATTTTACTAAACTGACATACCCGTTTATAACTTTGAATTTTCACTAAATCACGTATGAAAATAAAGCGTAAATGACTATTTCTTAACAATGTTTTACTTAGTTTATATGCTATAATCTTCAGCGTTTTATCCCGTGCTTTTAGTACAGCTAAATTAAAATATCGTTTGCCCGTGCATATAATTACAAAAAAATTGAGATTTTCAATGTCATTTGACCAAAAACGATTACTTTTCCTAGATTTGTCTGTAAGTTTTATAGTGCAAATGATTAGTTTTTCATGGTTGTTTTTAGTATAAATTTCAGTGTTTTTTTTAAGTTGTTATATATGTTAACGTATATATCGTGTGCAGATACATATGTTAATGTCAAAAAGTATATTTGCAATGTTATTTTACTAAATTGACATACCCGTTGATTACTTTGAATTTTCATTAAACTACATATAAAAATTGGGCTAAAATGATTACTTTTAACAGTGTTTTACTTTGTTTACATACTATAATCTTCAGCTTTAAATGCCGTGCCTTCAGTAAAGCTAACTGTTAGCCCGTGCTTATAATTTCAAAATAATTTAGATTTTCAATGTAATTTGAGCAAAAACGATTACTTTTCCCTGATTTCTCTGTAAGTTTGATAGTGTAAATGATTAGTTTTTCATGATTGTTTACGTAGTGTTTCTAGTATAAATCTCAGTGTTTTTAAAAGTTGTTATTCATGTTAACGTATATATCGTGAGCAGATACATATGTTTATGTCAAAAAGTATATTTGCAATGTTATTTTACTAAACTGACATACCCGTTTATAACTTTGAATTTTCACTAAATCACGTATGAAAATAAAGCGAAAACGACTATTTCTTAACAATGTTTTACTTAGTTTATATGCTATAATCTTCAGCGTTTTATCCCGTGCTTTTAGTACAGCTAAATTAAAATATCGTTTGCCCGTGCATATAATTACAAAAAAATTGAGATTTTCAATGTCATTTGACCAAAAACGATTACTTTTCCTAGATTTGTCTGTGAGTTTGATAGTGCAAATAATTAGTTTTTCATGGTTGTTATTTAGTATAAATTTCAGTGTTTTTTTTAAGTTGTTATTTATGTTAACGTATATATCGTGTGCAGATACATATGTTAATGTCAAAAAGTATATTTGCAATGTTATTTTACTAAATTGACATACCCTTTGATTACTTTAAATTTTCACTAAACTACATATGAAAATTGGGCTAAAATGATTACTTTAACAGTGTTTTACTTTGTTTACATACTATAATCTTCAGCTTTAAATCCCGTGCCTTCAGTAAAGCTAACTGTTAGCCCGTGCTTATAATTTCAAAATAATTGAGATTTTCTATGTAATTTGAGCAAAAACGATCACTTTTCCCTGATTTCTCTGTAAGTTTGATAGTGTAAATGATTAGTTTTTCATGATTGTTTACGTAGTGTTTCTAGTATAAATCTCAGTGTTTTTACAAGTTCTTATTCATGTTAACGTATATATCGTGAGCAGATACATATGTTTATGTCAAAAAGTATATTTGCAATGTTATTTTACTAAACTGACATACCCGTTTATAACTTTGAATTTTCACTAAATCACGTATGAAAATAAAGCGAAAACGACTATTTCTTAACAATGTTTTACTTAGTTTATATGCTATAATCTTCAGCGTTTTATCCCGTGCTTTTAGTAAAGCTAAATTAATATATCGTTTGCCCGTGCATATAATTACAAAAAAATCGAGATTTTCAATGTCATTTGACCAAAAACGATTACTTTTCCTAGATTTATCTGTAAGTTTTATAGTGCAAATGATTAGTTTTTCATGGTTGTTTTTAGTATAAATTTCAGTGTTTTTTTTAAGTTGTTATTTATGTTAACGTATATATCGTGTGCAGATACATATGTTAATGTCAAAAAGTATATTTGAAATGTTATTTTACTAAATTGACATACCCGTTTATTACTTTAAATTTTAACTAAACTACATATAAAAATTGGGCTAAAATGATTACTTTTAACAGTGTTTTACTTTGTTTACATACTATAATCTTCAGCTTTAAATCCCGTGCTTTAATAAAGCGAACTGTTAGCCCGTGCTTATAATTTCAAAATAATTTAGATTTTCAATGTAATTTGAGCAAAAACGATTACTTTTCCCTGATTTCTCTGTAAGTTTGATAGTGTAAATGATTAGTTTTTCATGATTGTTCAAGTAGTGTTTCTAGTATAAATCTCAGTGTTTTTACAAGTTCTTATTCATGTTAACGTATATATCGTGAGCAGATACATATGTTTATGTCAAAAAGTATATTTGCAATGTTATTTTACTAAACTGACATACCCGTTTATAACTTTGAATTTTCACTAAATCACGTATGAAAATAAAGCGAAAACGACTATTTCTTAACAATGTTTTACTTAGTTTATATGCTATAATCTTCAGCGTTTTATCCCGTGCTTTTAGTACAGCTAAATTAATATATCGTTTGCCCGTGCATATAATTACAAAAAAATTGAGATTTTCAATGTCATTTGACCAAAAACGATTACTTTTCCTAGATTTGTCTGTGAGTTTGATAGTGCAAATAATTAGTTTTTCATGGTTGTTATTTAGTATAAATTTCAGTGTTTTTTTTAAGTTGTTATTTATGTTAACGTATATATCGTGTGCAGATACATATATTAATGTCAAAAAGTATATTTGCCATGATATTTTACTAAATTGACATACCCGTTGATTGCTTTGAATTTTCAATAACTACATATGAAAATTGGGCTAAAATGATTACATTTAACAGTGTTTTACTTTGTTTACATACTATAATCTTCAGCGTTTTATCCCGTGCTTTTAGTAAAGCTAAATTAATATATCGTTTGCCCGTGCATATAATTACAAAAAAATTGAGATTTTCAATGTCATTTGACCAAAAACGATTACTTTTCCTAGATTTATCTGTAAGTTTGATAGTGCAAATGATTAGTTTTTCATGGTTTTTTTTAGTATAAATTTCAGTGTTTTTTTTAAGTTGTTACTTATGTTAACTAATATATCGTGTGCAGATACATATGTTAATGTCAAAAAGTATATTTGCCATGATATTTTACTAAATTGACATACCCGTTGATTGCTTTAAATTTTCAATAACTGCATATGAAAATTGGGCTAAAATGATTACTTTTAACAGTGTTTTACTTTGTTTACATACTATAATCTTCAGCTTTAAATCCCGTGCTTTCAGTAAAGCGAACTGTTAGCCCGTGCTTATAATTTCAAAATAATTGAGATTTTCAATGTAATTTGAGCAAAAACGATTACTTTTCCCTGATTTCTCTCTAAGTTTGATAGTGTAAATGATTAGTTTTTCATGATTGTTCAAGTAGTGTTTCTAGTATAAATCTCAGTGTTTTTAAAAGTTGTTATTCATGTTAACGTATATATCGTGAGCAGATACATATGTTTATGTCAAAAAGTATATTTGCAATGTTATTTTACTAAACTGACATACCCCTTTTATAACTTTGAATTTTCACTAAATCACGTATGAAAATAAAGCGTAAATGACTATTTCTTAACAATGTTTTACTTAGTTTATATGCTATAATCTTCAGCGTTTTATCCCGTGCTTTTAGTAAAGCTAAATTAATATATCGTTTGCCCGTGCATATAATTACAAAAAAATTGAGATTTTCAATGTCATTTGACCAAAAACGATTACTTTTCCTAGATTTGTCTGTAAGTTTTATAGTGCAAATGATTAGTTTTTCATGGTTGTTTTTAGTATAAATTTCAGTGTTTTTTTTAAGTTGTTATTTATGTTAACGTATATATCGTGTGCAGATACATATGTTAATGTCAAAAAGTATATTTGCAATGTTATTTTACTAAATTGACATACCCTTTGATTACTTTAAATTTTCACTAAACTACATATGAAAATTGGGCTAAAATGATTACTTTAACAGTGTTTTACTTTGTTTACATACTATAATCTTCAGCTTTAAATCCCGTGCTTTAATAAAGCGAACTGTTAGCCCGTGCTTATAATTTCAAAATAATTTAGATTTTCAATGTAATTTGAGCAGAAACGATTACTTTTCCCTGATTTCTCTCTAAGTTTGATAGTGTAAATGATTAGTTTTTCATGATTGTTTACGTAGGGTTTCTAGTATAAATCTCATTGTTTTTAAAAGTTGTTATTCATGTTAACGTATATATCGTGAGCACATACATATGTTTATGTCAAAAAGTATATTTGCAATGTTATTTTTCTAAATTGACATACCCGTTTATAACTTTGAATTTTCACTAAATCACGTATGAAAATAAAGCGAAAATGACTATTTCTTAACAATGTTTTACTTAGTTTATATGCTATAATCTTCAGCGTTTTATCCGGTGCTTTTAGTAAAGCTAAATTAATATATCGTTTGCCCGTGCATATAATTACAAAAAAATTGAGATTTTCAATGTCATTTGACCAAAAACGATTACTTTTCCTAGATTTGTCTGTAAGTTTGATAGTGCAAATGATTAGTTTTTCATGGTTTTTTTTAGTATAAATTTCAGTGTTTTTTTTAAGTTGTTATTTATGTTAACGTATATATCGTGTGCAGATACATATGTTAATGTCAAAAAGTATATTTGCAATGTTATTTTACTAAATTGACATACCCGTTGATTACTTTGAATTTTCATTAAACTACATATAAAAATTGGGCTAAAATGATTACTTTTAACAGTGTTTTACTTTGTTTACATACTATAATCTTCAGCTTTAAATGCCGTGCCTTCAGTAAAGCTAACTGTTAGCCCGTGCTTATAATTTCAAAATAATTTAGATTTTCAATGTAATTTGAGCAAAAACGATTACTTTTCCCTGATTTCTCTGTCAGTTTGATAGTGTAAATGATTAGTTTTTCATGATTGTTTACGTAGTGTTTCTAGTATAAATCTCAGTGTTTTTAAAAGTTCTTATTCATGTTAACGTATATATCGTGAGCAGATACATATGTTTATGTCAAAAAGTATATTTGCAATGTTATTTTACTAAACTGACATACCCGTTTATAACTTTGAATTTTCACTAAATCACGTATGAAAATAAAGCGAAAACGACTATTTCTTAACAATGTTTTACTTAGTTTATATGCTATAATCTTCAGCGTTTTATCCCGTGCTTTTAGTACAGCTAAATTAAAATATCGTTTGCCCGTGCATATAATTACAAAAAAATTGAGATTTTCAATGTCATTTGACCAAAAACGATTACTTTTCCTAGATTTGTCTGTGAGTTTGATAGTGCAAATAATTAGTTTTTCATGGTTGTAATTTAGTATAAATTTCAGTGTTTTTTTTAAGTTGTTATTTATGTTAACGTATATATCGTGTGCAGATACATATGTTAATGTCAAAAAGTATATTTGCAATGTTATTTTACTAAATTGACATACCCTTTGATTACTTTAAATTTTCACTAAACTACATATGAAAATTGGGCTAAAATGATTACTTTAACAGTGTTTTACTTTGTTTACATACTATAATCTTCAGCTTTAAATCCCGTGCCTTCAGTAAAGCTAACTGTTAGCCCGTGCTTATAATTTCAAAATAATTGAGATTTTCAATGTAATTTGAGCAAAAACGATTACTTTTCCCTGATTTCTCTGTAAGTTTGATAGTGTAAATGATTAGTTTTTCATGATTGTTTACGTAGTGTTTCTAGTATAAATCTCAGTGTTTTTAAAAGTTCTTATTCATGTTAACGTATATATCGTGAGCAGATACATATGTTTATGTCAAAAAGTATATTTGCAATGTTATTTTACTAAACTGACATACCCGTTTATAACTTTGAATTTTCACTAAATCACGTATGAAAATAAAGCGTAAATGACTATTTCTTAACAATGTTTTACTTAGTTTATATGCTATAATCTTCAGCGTTTTATCCCGTGCTTTTAGTACAGCTAAATTAAAATATCGTTTGCCCGTGCATATAATTACAAAAAAATTGAGATTTTCAATGTCATTTGACCAAAAACGATTACTTTTCCTAGATTTGTCTGTAAGTTTTATACTGCAAATGATTAGTTTTTCATGGTTGTTTTTAGTATAAATTTCAGTGTTTTTTTTAAGTTGTTATATATGTTAACGTATATATCGTGTGCAGATACATATGTTAATGTCAAAAAGTATATTTGCAATGTTATTTTACTAAATTGACATACCCGTTGATTACTTTGAATTTTCATTAAACTACATATAAAAATTGGGCTAAAATGATTACATTTAACATTGTTTTACTTTGTTTACATACTATAATCTTCAGCTTTAAATCCCGTGCCTTCAGTAAAGCTAACTGTTAGCCCGTGCTTATAATTTCAAAATAATTGAGATTTTCTATGTAATTTGAGCAAAAACGATCACTTTTCCCTGATTTCTCTGTAAGTTTGATAGTGTAAATGATTAGTTTTTCATGATTGTTTACGTAGTGTTTCTAGTATAAATCTCAGTGTTTTTACAAGTTCTTATTCATGTTAACGTATATATCGTGAGCAGATACATATGTTTATGTCAAAAAGTATATTTGCAATGTTATTTTACTAAACTGACATACCCGTTTATAACTTTGAATTTTCACTAAATCACGTATGAAAATAAAGCGAAAACGACTATTTCTTAACAATGTTTTACTTAGTTTATATGCTATAATCTTCAGCGTTTTATCCCGTGCTTTTAGTAAAGCTAAATTAATATATCGTTTGCCCGTGCATATAATTACAAAAAAATTGAGATTTTCAATGTCATTTGACCAAAAACGATTACTTTTCCTAGATTTATCTGTAAGTTTTATAGTGCAAATGATTAGTTTTACATGGTTGTTTTTAGTATAAATTTCAGTGTTTTTTTTAAGTTGTTATTTATGTTAACGTATATATCGTGTGCAGATACATATGTTAATGTCAAAAAGTATATTTGAAATGTTATTTTACTAAATTGACATACCTGTTTATTACTTTAAATTTTAACTAAACTACATATAAAAATTGGGCTAAAATGATTACTTTTAACAGTGTTTTACTTTGTTTACATACTATAATCTTCAGCTTTAAATCCCGTGCTTTAATAAAGCGAACTGTTAGCCCGTGCTTATAATTTCAAAATAATTTAGATTTTCAATGTAATTTGAGCAAAAACGATTACTTTTCCCTGATTTCTCTCTAAGTTTGATAGTGTAAATGATTAGTTTTTCATGATTGTTCAAGTAGTGTTTCTAGTATAAATCTCAGTGTTTTTACAAGTTCTTATTCATGTTAACGTATATATCGTGAGCAGATACATATGTTTATGTCAAAAAGTATATTTGCAATGTTATTTTACTAAACTGACATACCCGTTTATAACTTTGAATTTTCACTAAATCACGTATGAAAATAAAGCAAAAACGACTATTTCTTAACAATGTTTTACTTAGTTTATATGCTATAATCTTCAGCGTTTTATCCCGTGCTTTTAGTACAGCTAAATTAATATATCGTTTGCCCGTGCATATAATTACAAAAAAATTGAGATTTTCAATGTCATTTGACCAAAAACGATTACTTTTCCTAGATTTGTCTGTAAGTTTTATAGTGCAAATGATTAGTTTTTCATGGTTGTTTTTAGTACAAATTTCAGTGTTTTTTTTAAGTTGTTATTTATGTTAACGTATATATCGTGTGCAGATACATATGTTAATGTCAAAAAGTATATTTGCAATGTTATTTTACTAAATTGACATAACTTTTGATTACTTTAAATTTTCACTAAACTACATATTAAAATTGGGCTAAAATGATTACTTTAACAGTGTTTTACTTTGTTTACATACTATAATCTTCAGCTTTAAATCCCGTGCCTTCAGTAAAGCTAACTGTTAGCCCGTGCTTATAATTTCAAAATAATTGAGATTTTCAAAGTAATTTGACCAAAAACGATTACTTTTCCCTGATTTCTCTGTAAGTTTGATAGTGTAAATGATTAGTTTTTCATGATTGTTTACGTAGTGTTTCTAGTATAAATCTCAGTGTTTTTAAAAGTTCTTATTCATGTTAACGTATATATCGTGAGCACATACATATGTTTATGTCAAAAAGTATATTTGCAATGTTATTTTACTAAACTGACATACCCGTTTATAACTTTGAATTTTCACTAAATCACGTATGAAAATAAAGCGTAAATGACTATTTCTTAACAATGTTTTACTTAGTTTATATGCTATAATCTTCAGCGTTTTATCCCGTGCTTTTAGTACAGCTAAATTAAAATATCGTTTGCCCGTGCATATAATTACAAAAAAATTGAGATTTTCAATGTCATTTGACCAAAAACGATTACTTTTCCTAGATTTGTCTGTAAGTTTTATAGTGCAAATGATTAGTTTTTCATGGTTGCTTTTAGTATAAATTTCAGTGTTTTTTTTAAGTTGTTATATATGTTAACGTATATATCGTGTGCAGATACATATGTTAATGTCAAAAAGTATATTTGCAATGTTATTTTACTAAATTGACATACCCGTTGATTACTTTGAATTTTAACTAAACTACATATAAAAATTGGGCTAAAATGATTACTTTTAACAGTGTTTTACTTTGTTTACATACTATAATCTTCAGCTTTAAATCCCGTGCCTTCAGTAAAGCTAACTGTTAGCCCGTGCTTATAATTTCGAAATAATTTAGATTTTCAATGTAATTTGAGCAAAAACGATTACTTTTCCCTGATTTCTCTGTAAGTTTGATAGTGTAAATGATTAGTTTTTCATGATTGTTCAAGTAGTGTTTCTAGTATAAATCTCAGTGTTTTTACAAGTTCTTATTCATGTTAACGTATATATCGTGAGCAGATACATATGTTTATGTCAAAAAGTATATTTGCAATGTTATTTTACTAAACTGACATACCCGTTTATAACTTTGAATTTTCACTAAATCACGTATGAAAATAAAGCGAAAACGACTATTTCTTAACAATGTTTTACTTAGTTTATATGCTATAATCTTCAGCGTTTTATCCCGTGCTTTTAGTAAAGCTAAATTAATATATCGTTTGCCCGTGCATATAATTACAAAAAAATTGAGATTTTCAATGTCATTTGACCAAAAACGATTACTTTTCCTAGATTTGTCTGTAAGTTTTATAGTGCAAATGATTAGTTTTTCATGGTTGTTTTTAGTATAAATTTCAGTGTTTTTTTTAAGTTGTTATTTATGTTAACGTATATATCGTGTGCAGATACATATATTAATGTCAAAAAGTATATTTGCCATGATATTTTACTAAATTGACATACCCGTTGATTGCTTTGAATTTTCAATAACTACATATGAAAATTGGGCTAAAATGATTACATTTAACAGTGTTTTACTTTGTTTACATACTATAATCTTCAGCTTTAAATCCCGTGCCTTCAGTAAAGCTAACTGTTAGCCCGTGCTTATAATTTCAAAATAATTGAGATTTTCTATGTAATTTGAGCAAAAACGATCACTTTTCCCTGATTTCTCTGTAAGTTTGATAGTGTAAATGATTAGTTTTTCATGATTGTTTACGTAGTGTTTCTAGTATAAATCTCAGTGTTTTTACAAGTTGTTATTCATGTTAACGTATATATTGTGAGCAGATACATATGTTTATGTCAAAAAGTATATTTGCAATGTTATTTTACTAAACTGACATACCCGTTTATAACTTTGAATTTTCACTAAATCACGTATGAAAATAAAGCTAAAACGACTATTTCTTAACAATGTTTTACTTAGTTTATATGCTATAATCTTCAGCGTTTTATCCCGTGCTTTTAGTAAAGCTAAATTAATATATCGTTTGCCCGTGCATATAATTACAAAAAAATTGAGATTTTCAATGTCATTTGACCAAAAACGATTACTTTTCCTAGATTTATCTGTAAGTTTTATAGTGCAAATGATTAGTTTTTCATGGTTGTTTTTAGTATAAATTTCAGTGTTTTTTTTAAGTTGTTATTTATGTTAACGTATATATCGTGTGCAGATACATATGTTAATGTCAAAAAGTATATTTGAAATGTTATTTTACTACATTGACATACCCGTTTATTACTTTAAATTTTAACTAAACTACATATAAAAATTGGGCTAAAATGATTACTTTTAACAGTGTTTTACTTTGTTTACATACTATAATCTTCAGCTTTAAATCTCGTGCTTTAATAAAGCGAACTGTTAGCCCGTGCTTATAATTTCAAAATTATTTAGATTTTCAATGTAATTTGAGCAAAAACGATTACTTTTCCCTGATTTCTCTGTAAGTTTGATAGTGTAAATGATTAGTTTTTCATGATTGTTCAAGTAGTGTTTCTAGTATAAATCTCAGTGTTTTTACAAGTTCTTATTCATGTTAACGTATATATCATTAGCAGATACATATGTTTATGTCAAAAAGTATATTTGCAATGTTATTTTACTAAACTGACATACCCGTTTATAACTTTGAATTTTCACTAAATCACGTATGAAAATAAAGCGTAAATGACTATTTCTTAACAATGTTTTACTTAGTTTATATGCTATAATCTTCAGCGTTTTATCCCGTGCTTTTAGTACAGCTAAATTAATATATCGTTTGCCCGTGCATATAATTACAAAAAAATTGAGATTTTCAATGTCATTTGACCAAAAACGATTACTTTTCCTAGATTTGTCTGTGAGTTTGATAGTGCAAATAATTAGTTTTTCATGGTTGTTATTTAGTATAAATTTCAGTGTTTTTTTTTAAGTTGTTATTTATGTTAACGTATATATCGTGTGCAGATACATATATTTATGTCAAAAAGTATATTTGCCATGATATTTTACTAAATTGACATACCCGTTGATTACTTTGAATTTTCAATAACTACATATGAAAATTGGGCTAAAATGATTACATTTAACAGTGTTTTACTTTGTTTACATACTATAATCTTCAGCTTTAAATCCCGTGCCTTCAGTAAAGCTAACTGTTAGCCCGTGCTTATAATTTCAAAATAATTGAGATTTTCTATGTAATTTGAGCAAAAACGATCACTTTTCCCTGATTTCTCTGTAAGTTTGATAGTGTAAATGATTAGTTTTTCATGATTGTTAACGTAGTGTTTCTAGTATAAATCTCAGTGTTTTACAAGTTCTTATTCATGTTAACGTATATATCGTGAGCAGATACATATGTTTATGTCAAAAAGTATATTTGCAATGTTATTTTACTAAACTGACATACCCGTTTATAACTGTGATTTATCACTAAATCACGTATGAAAATAAAGCGAAAATGACTATTTCTTAACAATGTTTTACTTAGTTTATATGCTATAATCTTCAGCGTTTTATCCCGTGCTTTTAGTACAGCTAAATTAAAATATCGTTTGCCCGTGCATATAATTACAAAAATATTGAGATTTTCAATGTCATTTGACCAAAAACGATTACTTTTCCTAGATTTATCTGTAAGTTTTATAGTGCAAATGATTAGTTTTTCATGGTTGTTTTTAGTATAAATTTCAGTGTTTTTTTTAAGTTGTTATTTATGTTAACGTATATATCGTGTGCAGATACATATGTTAATGTCAAAAAGTATATTTGAAATGTTATTTTACTAAATTGACATACCCGTTTATTACTTTACATTTTAACTAAACTACATATAAAAATTGGGCTAAAATGATTACTTTTAACAGTGTTTTACTTTGTTTACATACTATAATCTTCAGCTTTAAATCCCGTGCCTTCAGTAAAGCTAACTGTTAGCCCGTGCTTATAATTTCAAAATAATTGAGATTTTCAATGTAATTTGACCAAAAACGATTACTTTTCCCTAATTTCTCTGTAAGTTTGATAGTGTAAATGATTAGTTTTTCATGATTGTTTACGTAGTGTTTCTAGTATAAATCTCAGTGTTTTTAAAAGTTCTTATTCATGTTAACGTATATATCGTGAGCAGATACATATGTTTATGTCAAAAAGTATATTTGCAATGTTATTTTACTAAACTGACATACCCGTTTATAACTTTGAATTTTCACTAAATCACGTATGAAAATAAAGCGTAAACGACTATTTCTTAACAATGTTTTACTTAGTTTATATGCTATAATCTTCAGCGTTTTATCCCGTGCTTTTAGTAAAGCTAAATTAATATATCGTTTGCCCGTGCATATAATTACAAAAAAATTGAGATTTTCAATGTCATTTGACCAAAAACGATTACTTTTCCTAGATTTGTCTGTAAGTTTTATAGTGCAAATAATTAGTTTTTCATGGTTGTTTTTAGTATAAATTTCAGTGTTTTTTTTAAGTTGTTATATATGTTAACGTATATATCGTGTGCAGATACATATGTTAATTTCAAAAAGTATATTTGAAATGTTATTTTACTAAATTGACATACCCGTTTATTACTTTAAATTTTAACTAAACTACATATAAAAATTGGGCTAAAATGATTACTTTTAACAGTGTTTTACTTTGTTTACATACTATAATCTTCAGCTTTAAATCCCGTGCTTTCAGTAAAGCTAACTGTTAGCCCGTGCTTATAATTTCAAAATAATTTAGATTTTCAATGTAATTTGAGCAAAAACGATTACTTTTCCCTGATTTCTCTGTAAGTTTGATAGTGTAAATGATTAGTTTTTCATGATTGTTCAAGTAGTGTTTCTAGTATAAATCTCAGTGTTTTTACAAGTTCTTATTCATGTTAACGTATATATCGTGAGCAGATACATATGTTTATGTCAAAAAGTATATTTGCAATGTTATTTAACTAAACTGACATACCCGTTTATAACTTTGAATTTTCACTAAATCACGTATGAAAATAAAGCGAAAACGACTATTTCTTAACAATGTTTTACTTAGTTTATATGCTATAATCTTCAGCGTTTTATCCCGTGCTTTTAGTAAAGCTAAATTAATATATCGTTTGCCCGTGCATATAATTACAAAAAAATTGAGATTTTCAATGTCATTTGACCAAAAACGATTACTTTTCCTAGATTTGTCTGTAAGTTTTATAGTGCAAATGATTAGTTTTTCATGGTTGTTTTTAGTATAAGTTTCAGTGTTTTTTTTAAGTTGTTATTTATGTTAACGTATATATCGTGTGCAGATACATATGTTAATGTCAAAAAGTATATTTGCAATGTTATTTTACTAAATTGACATACCCTTTGATTACTTTAAATTTTCACTAAACTACATATAAAAATTGGGCTAAAATGATTACTTTAACAGTGTTTTACTTTGTTTACATACTATAATCTTCAGCTTTAAATCCCGTGCCTTCAGTAAAGCTAACTGTTAGCCCGTGCTTATAATTTCAAAATAATTTAGATTTTCAATGTAATTTGAGCAAAAACGATTACTTTTCCCTGATTTCTCTGTAAGTTTGATAGTGTAAATGATTAATTTTTCATGATTGTTTACGTAGTGTTTCTAGTATAAATCTCAGTGTTTTTAAAAGTTCTTATTCATGTTAACGTATATATCGTTAGCAGATACATATGTTTATGTCAAAAAGTATATTTGCAATGTTATTTTACTAAACTGACATACCCGTTTATAACTTTGAATTTTCACTAAATCACGTATGAAAATAAAGCGTAAATGACTATTTCTTAACAATGTTTTACTTAGTTTATATGCTATAATCTTCAGCGTTTTATCCCGTGCTTTTAGTACAGCTAAATTAAAATATCGTTTGCCCGTGCATATAATTACAAAAAAATTGAGATTTTCAATGTCATTTGACCAAAAACGATTACTTTTCCTAGATTTGTCTGTGAGTTTGATAGTGCAAATAATTAGTTTTTCATGGTTGTTATTTAGTATAAATTTCAGTGTTTTTTTTAAGTTGTTATTTATGTTAACGTATATATCGTGTGCAGATACATATATTAATGTCAAAAAGTATATTTGCCATGATATTTTACTAAATTGACATACCCGTTGATTGCTTTGAATTTTCAATAACTACATATGAAAATTGGGCTAAAATGATTACATTTAACAGTTTTTTACTTTGTTTACATACTATAATCTTCAGCTTTAAATCCCGTGCCTTCAGTAAAGCTAACTGTTAGCCCGTGCTTATAATTTCAAAATAATTGAGATTTTCTATGTAATTTGAGCAAAAACGATCACTTTTCCCTGATTTCTCTGTAAGTTTGATAGTGTAAATGATTAGTTTTTCATGATTGTTTACGTAGTGTTTCTAGTATAAATCTCAGTGTTTTTACAAGTTCTTATTCATGTTAACGTATATATCGTGAGCAGATACATATGTTTATGTCAAAAAGTATATTTGCAATGTTATTTTACTAAACTGACATACCCGTTTATAACTGTGATTTATCACTAAATCACGTATGAAAATAAAGCGAAAATGACTATTTCTTAACAATGTTTTACTTAGTTTATATGCTATAATCTTCAGCGTTTTATCCCGTGCTTTTAGTACAGCTAAATTAAAATATCGTTTGCCCGTGCATATAATTACAAAAAAATTGAGATTTTCAATGTCATTTGACCAAAAACGATTACTTTTCCTAGATTTATCTGTAAGTTTTATAGTGCAAATGATTAGTTTTTCATGGTTGTTTTTAGTATAAATTTCAGTGTTTTTTTTAAGTTGTTATTTATGTTAACGTATATATCGTGTGCAGATACATATGTTAATGTCAAAAAGTATATTTGAAATGTTATTTTACTAAATTGACATACCCGTTTATTACTTTAAATTTTAACTAAACTACATATAAAAATTGGGCTAAAATGATTACTTTTAACAGTGTTTTACTTTGTTTACATACTATAATCTTCAGCTTTAAATCCCGTGCTTTAATAAAGCGAACTGTTAGCCCGTGCTTATAATTTCAAAATAATTTAGATTTTCAATGTAATTTGAGCAAAAACGATTACTTTTCCCTGATTTCTCTCTAAGTTTGATAGTGTAAATGATTAGTTTTTCATGATTGTTCAAGTAGGGTTTCTAGTGTAAATCTCAGTGTTTTTACAAGTTCTTATTCATGTTAACGTATATATCGTGAGCAGATACATATGTTTATGTCAAAAAGTATATTTGCAATGTTATTTTACTAAACTGACATACCCGTTTATAACTTTGAATTTTCACTAAATCACGTATGAAAATAAAGCGAAAACGACTATTTCTTAACAATGTTTTACTTAGTTTATATGCTATAATCTTCAGCGTTTTATCCCGTGCTTTTAGTAAAGCTAAATTAATATATCGTTTGCCCGTGCATATAATTACAAAAAAATTGAGATTTTCAATGTCATTTGACCAAAAACGATTACTTTTCCTAGATTTGTCTGTAAGTTTTATAGTGCAAATGATTAGTTTTTCATGGTTGTTTTTAGTATAAATTTCAGTGTTTTTTTTAAGTTGTTATTTATGTTAACGTATATATCGTGTGCAGATACATATGTTAATGTCAAAAAGTATATTTGCAATGTTATTTTACTAAATTGACATACCCTTTGATTACTTTAAATTTTCACTAAACTACATATGAAAATTGGGCTAAAATTATTACTTTAACAGTGTTTTACTTTGTTTACATACTATAATCTTCAGCTTTAAATCCCGTGCTTTAATAAAGCGAACTGTTAGCCCGTGCTTATAATTTCAAAATAATTTAGATTTTCAATGTAATTTGAGCAGAAACGATTACTTTTCCCTGATTTCTCTGTAAGTTTGATAGTGTAAATGATTAGTTTTTCATGATTGTTTACGTAGGGTTTCTAGTATAAATCTCAGTGTTTTTAAAAGTTGTTATTCATGTTAACGTTTATATCGTGAGCACATACATATGTTTATGTCAAAAAGTATATTTGCAATGTTATTTTTCTAAATTGACATACCCGTTTATAACTTTGAATTTTCACTAAATCACGTATGAAAATAAAGCGAAAATGACTATTTCTTAACAATGTTTTACTTAGTTTATATGCTATAATCTTCAGCGTTTTATCCCGTGCTTTTAGTAAAGCTAAATTAATATATCGTTTGCCCGTGCATATAATTACAAAAAAATTGAGATTTTCAATGTCATTTGACCAAAAACGATTACTTTTCCTAGATTTGTCTGTAAGTTTTATAGTGCAAATGATTAGTTTTTCATGGTTGTTTTTAGTATAAATTTCAGTGTTTTTTTTAAGTTGTTATTTATGTTAACGTATATATCGTGTGCAGATACATATGTTAATGTCAAAAAGTATATTTGCAATGTTATTTTACTAAAGTGACATATCCGTTGATTACTTTGAATTTTCATTAAACTACATATGAAAATTGGGCTAAAATGATTACATTTAACAGTGTTTTACTTTGTTTACATACTATAATCTTCAGCTTTAAATCCCGTGCTTTCAGTAAAGCTAACTGTTAGCCCGTGCTTATAATTTCAAAATAATTGAGATTTTCAATGTAATTTGAGCAAAAACGATTACTTTTCCCTGATTTCTCTGTAAGTTTGATAGTGTAAATGATTAGTTTTTCATGATTGTTTACGTAGTGTTTCTAGTATAAATCTCAGTGTTTTAAAAGTTGTTATTCATGTTAATGTATATATCGTGAGCAGATACATATGTTTATGTCAAAAAGTATATTTGCAATGTTATTTTACTAAACTGACATACCCGTTTATAACTGTGATTTATCACTAAATCACGTATGAAAATAAAGCGAAAATGACTATTTCTTAACAATGTTTTACTTAGTTTATATGCTATAATCTTCAGCGTTTTATCCGGTGCTTTTAATAAAGCTAAATTAAAATATCGTTTGCCCGTGCATATAATTACAAAAAAATTGAGATTTTCAATGTCATTTGACCAAAAACGATTACTTTTCCTAGATTTGTCTGTAAGTTTGATAGTGCAAATGATTAGTTTTTCATGGTTGTTTTTTGTATAAATTTCAGTGTTTTTTTTAAGTTGTTATTTATGTTAACGTATATATCGTGTGCAGATACATATGTTAATGTCAAAAAGTATATTTGCAATGTTATTTTACTAAATTGACATACCCGTTTATTACTTTAAATTTAAACTAAACTACATATAAAAATTGGGCTAAAATGATTACTTTTAACAGTGTTTTACTTTGTTTACATACTATAATCTTCAGCTTTAAATCCCGTGCTTTAATAAAGCGAACTGTTAGCCCGTGCTTATAATTTCAAAATAATTTAGATTTTTAATGTAATTTGAGCAAAAACGATTACTTTTCCCTGATTTCTCTGTAAGTTTGATAGTGTAAATGATTAGTTTTTCATGATTGTTCAAGTAGTGTTTCTAGTATAAATCTCAGTGTTTTTACAAGTTCTTATTCATGTTAACGTATATATCGTGAGCAGATACATATGTTTATGTCAAAAAGTATATTTGCAATGTTACTTTACTAAACTGACATACCCGTTTATAACTTTGAATTTTCACTAAATCACGTATGAAAAAAAGCGAAAACGACTATTTCTTAACAATGTTTTACTTAGTTTATATGCTATAATCTTCAGCGTTTTATCCCGTGCTTTTAGTAAAGCTAAAATAAAAGATCGTTTGCCCGTGCATATAATTACAAAAAAATTAAGATTTTCAATGTCATTTGACCAAAAACGATTACTTTTCCTAGATTTATCTGTAAGTTTGATAGTGCAAATGATTAGTTTTTCATGGTTGTTTTTAGTATAAATTTCAGTGTTTTCTTTAAGTTGTTACTTATGTTAACGTATATATCGTGTGCAGATACATATGTTAATGCCAAAAAGTATATTTGCAATGTTGTTTTACTAAATTGACATACCCGTTGATTACTTAGAATTTTCATTTAACTTCATATGAAAATTTAGCTAAAATGATTACTTTTAACAGTGTTTTACTTTGTTTACATACTATAATCTTCAGCTTTAAATCCCGTGCTTTCAGTAAAGCTGTTAGCCCGTGCTTATAATTTCAAAATAATTTAGATTTTCAATTTAATTTGAGCAAAAACGATTATTTTTCCCTGATTTCTCTGTAAGTTTGATAGTGTAAATGATTAGTTTTTCATGATTGTTTACGTAGTGTTTCTAGTATAAATCTCAGTGTTTTTAAAAGTTCTTATTCATGTTAACGTATATATCGTGAGCAGATACATATGTTTATGTCAAAAAGTATATTTGCAATGTTATTTTACTAAACTGACATACCCGTTTATAACTTTGAATTTTCACTAAATCACGTATGAAAATAAAGCGAAAACGACTATTTCTTAACAATGTTTTACTTAGTTTATATGCTATAATCTTCAGCGTTTTATCCGTTGCTTTTAGTAAAGCTAAATTAATATATTGTTTGCCCGTGCATAATATTACAAAAAAATTGAGATTTTCAATGTCATTTGACCAAAAACGATTACTTTTCCTAGATTTGTCTGTTAGTTTGATTGTGCAAATGATTAGTTTTTCATGGTTGTTTTTAGTATAAATTTCAGTGTTTTCTTTAAGTTGTTACTTATGTTAACGTATATATCGTGTGCAGATACATATGTTAATGTCAAAAAGTATATTTGCAATGTTATTTTACTAAATTGACATACCCGTTTATTACTTTAAATTTTAACTAAACTACATATAAAAATTGGGCTAAAATGATTACTTTTAACAGTGTTTTACTTTGTTTACATACTATAATCTTCAGGTTTAAATCCCGTGCTTTCAGTAAAGCTAACTGTTAGCCCGTGCTTATAATTTCAAAATAATTGAGATTTTCAATGTAATTTGAGCAGAAACGATTACTTTTCCCTGATTTCTCTGTAAGTTTGATAGTGTAAATGATTAGTTTTTCATGATTGTTCAAGTAGTGTTTCTAGTATAAATCTCAGTGTTTTTACAAGTTCTTATTCATGTTAACGTATATATCGTGAGCAGATACATATGTTTATGTCAAAAAGTATATTTGCAATGTTATTTTACTAAACTGACATACCCGTTTATAACTTTGAATTTTCACTAAATCACGTATGAAAATAAAGCGTAAATGACTATTTCTTAACAATGTTTTACTTAGTTTATATGCTATAATCTTCAGCGTTTTATCCGTTGCTTTTAGTAAAGCTAAATTAAAATATCGTTTGCCCGTGCATATAATTACAAAAAAATTAAGATTTTCAATGTCATTTGACCAAAAACGATTACTTTTCCTAGATTTATCTGTAAGTTTGATAGTGCAAATGATTAGTTTTTCATGGTTGTTTTTAGTATAAATTTCAGTGTTTTCTTTAAGTTGTTACTTATGTTAACGTATATATCGTGTGCAGATACATATGTTAATGTCAAAAAGTATATTTGCAATGTTATTTTACTAAATTGACATACCCGTTTATTACTTTAAATTTTAACTAAACTACATATAAAAATTGGGCTAAAATGATTACTTTTAACAGTGTTTTACTTTGTTTACATACTATCATCTTCAGCTTTAAATCCCGTGCTTTCAGTAAAGCTAACTGTTAGCCCGTGCTTATAATTTCAAAATAATTGAGATTTTCAATGTAATTTGAGCAAAAACGATTACTTTTCCCTGATTTCTCTGTAAGTTTGATAGTGTAAATGATTAGTTTTTCAGGATTGTTCAAGTAGTGTTTCTAGTATAAATCTCAGTGTTTTTACAAGTTCTTATTCATGTTAACGTATATATCGTGAGCAGATACATATGTTTATGTCAAAAAGTATATTTGCAATGTTACTTTACTAAACTGACATACCCGTTTATAACTTTGAATTTTCACTAAATCACGTATGAAAAAAAAGCGAAAACGACTATTTCTTAACAATGTTTTACTTAGTTTATATGCTATAATCTACAGCGTTTTATCCCGTGCTTTTAGTAAAGCTAAATTAAAATATCGTTTGCCCGTGCATATAATTACAAAAAAATTAAGATTTTCAATGTCATTTGACCAAAAACGATTACTTTTCCTAGATTTATCTGTAAGTTTGATAGTGCAAATGATTAGTTTTTCATGGTTGTTTTTAGTATAAATTTCAGTGTTTTCTTTAAGTTGTTACTTATGTTAACGTATATATCGTGTGCATATACATATGTTAATGCCAAAAAGTATATTTGCAATGTTGTTTTACTAAATTGACATACCCGTTGATTACTTTGAATTTTCATTTAACTTCATATGAAAATTTGGCTAAAATGATTACTTTTAACAGTGTTTTACTTTGTTTACATACCATAATCTTCAGCTTTAAATCCCGTGCTTTCAGTAAAGCTAACTGTTAGCCCGTGCTTATAATTTCAAAATAATTTAGATTTTCAATGTAATTTGAGCAAAAACGATTACTTTTCCCTGATTTCTCTGTAAGTTTGATAGTGTAAATGATTAGTTTTTCATGATTGTTCAAGTAGTGTTTCTAGTATAAATCTCAGTGTTTTTACAAGTTCTTATTCATGTTAACGTATATATCGTGAGCAGATACATATGTTTATGTCAAAAAGTATATTTGCAATGTTACTTTACTAAACTGACATACCCGTTTATAACTTTGAATTTTCACTAAATCACGTATGAAAAAAAAGCGAAAACGACTATTTCTTAACAATGTTTTACTTAGTTTATATGCTATAATCTTCAGCGTTTTATCCCGTGCTTTTAGTAAAGCTAAATTAAAATATCGTTTGCCCGTGCATATAATTACAAAAAAATTAAGATTTTCAATGTCATTTGACCAAAAACGATTACTTTTCCTAGATTTATCTGTAAGTTTGATAGTGCAAATGATTAGTTTTTCATGGTTGTTTTTAGTATAAATTTCAGTGTTTTCTTTAAGTTGTTACTTATGTTAACGTATATATCGTGTGCAGATACATATGTTAATGTCAAAAAGTATATTTGCAATGTTATTTTACTAAATTGACATACCCGTTTATTACTTTAAATTTTAACTAAACTACATATAAAAATTGGGCTAAAATGATTACTTTTAACAGTGTTTTACTTTGTTTACATACTATAATCTTCAGCTTTAAATCCCGTGCTTTCAGTAAAGCTAACTGTTAGCCCGTGCTTATAATTTCAAAATAATTTAGATTTTCAATGTAATTTGAGCAAAAACGATTATTTTTCCCTGATTTCTCTGTAAGTTTGATAGTGTAAATGATTAGTTTTTCATGATTGTTCAAGTAGTGTTTCTAGTATAAATCTCAGTGTTTTTAAATTTATTATTCATGTTAACGTATATATCGTGAGCAGATACATATGTTTATGTCAAAAAGTATATTTGCAATGTTATTTTACTAAACTGACATACCCGTTTATAACTTTGAATTTTCACTAAATCACGTATGAAAATAAAGCGAAAATGACTATTTCTTAACAATGTTTTACTTAGTTTATATGCTATAATCTACAGCGTTTTATCCCGTGCTTTTAGTAAAGCTAAATTAAAATATCGTTTGCCCGTGCATATAATTACAAAAAAATTAAGATTTTCAATGTCATTTGACCAAAAACGATTACTTTTCCTAGATTTATCTGTAAGTTTGATAGTGCAAATGATTAGTTTTTCATGGTTGTTTTTAGTATAAATTTCAGTGTTTTCTTTAAGTTGTTACTTATGTTAACGTATATATCGTGTGCAGATACATATGTTAATGCCAAAAAGTATATTTGCAATGTTGTTTTACTAAATTGACATACCCGTTGATTACTTTGAATTTTCATTTAACTTCATATGAAAATTTGGCTAAAATGATTACTTTTAACAGTGTTTTACTTTGTTTACATACTATAATCTTCAGCTTTAAATCCCGTGCTTTCAGTAAAGCTGTTAGCCCGTGCTTATAATTTCAATATAATTTAGATTTTCAGTTTAATTTGAGCAAAAACGATTATTTTTCCCTGATTTCTCTGTAAGTTTGATAGTGTAAATGATTAGTTTTTCATGATTGTTTACGTAGTGTTTCTAGTATAAATCTCAGTGTTTTTAAAAGTTCTTATTCATGTTAACGTATATATCGTGAGCAGATACATATGTTTATGTCAAAAAGTATATTTGCAATGTTATTTTACTAAACTGACATACCCGTTTATAACTTTGAATTTTCACTAAATCACGTATGAAAATAAAGCGTAAATGACTATTTCTTAACAATGTTTTACTTAGTTTATATGCTATAATCTTCAGCGTTTTATCCGTTGCTTTTAGTAAAGCTAAATTAAAATATCGTTTGCCCGTGCATATAATTACAAAAAAATTAAGATTTTCAATGTCATTTGACCAAAAACGATTACTTTTCCTAGATTTATCTGTAAGTTTGATAGTGCAAATGATTAGTTTTTCATGGTTGTTTTTAGTATAAATTTCAGTGTTTTCTTTAAGTTGTTACTTATGTTAACGTATATATCGTGTGCATATACATATGTTAATGCCAAAAAGTATATTTGCAATGTTGTTTTACTAAATTGACATACCCGTTGATTACTTTGAATTTTCATTTAACTTCATATGAAAATTTGGCTAAAATGATTACTTTTAACAGTGTTTTACTTTGTTTACATACCATAATCTTCAGCTTTAAATCCCGTGCTTTCAGTAAAGCTAACTGTTAGCCCGTGCTTATAATTTCAAAATAATTGAGATTTTCAATGTAATTTGAGCAAAAACGATTACTTTTCCCTGATTTCTCTGTAAGTTTGATAGTGTAAATGATTAGTTTTTCATGATTGTTCAAGTAGTGTTTCTAGTATAAATCTCAGTGTTTTTACAAGTTCTTATTCATGTTAACGTATATATCGTGAGCAGATACATATGTTTATGTCAAAAAGTATATTTGCAATGTTACTTTACTAAACTGACATACCCGTTTATAACTTTGAATTTTCACTAAATCACGTATGAAAAAAAAGCGAAAACGACTATTTCTTAACAATGTTTTACTTAGTTTATATGCTATAATCTTCAGCGTTTTATCCCGTGCTTTTAGTAAAGCTAAATTAAAATATCGTTTGCCCGTGCATATAATTACAAAAAAATTAAGATTTTCAATGTCATTTGACCAAAAACGATTACTTTTCCTAGATTTATCTGTAAGTTTGATAGTGCAAATGATTAGTTTTTCATGGTTGTTTTTAGTATAAATTTCAGTGTTTTCTTTAAGTTGTTACTTATGTTAACGTATATATCGTGTGCAGATACATATGTTAATGTCAAAAAGTATATTTGCAATGTTATTTTACTAAATTGACATACCCGTTTATTACTTTAAATTTTAACTAAACTACATATAAAAATTGGGCTAAAATGATTACTTTTAACAGTGTTTTACTTTGTTTACATACTATAATCTTCAGCTTTAAATCCCGTGCTTTCAGTAAAGCTAACTGTTAGCCCGTGCTTATAATTTCAAAATAATTTAGATTTTCAATGTAATTTGAGCAAAAACGATTATTTTTCCCTGATTTCTCTGTAAGTTTGATAGTGTAAATGATTAGTTTTTCATGATTGTTCAAGTAGTGTTTCTAGTATAAATCTCAGTGTTTTTAAATTTATTATTCATGTTAACGTATATATCGTGAGCAGATACATATGTTTATGTCAAAAAGTATATTTGCAATGTTATTTTACTAAACTGACATACCCGTTTATAACTTTGAATTTTCACTAAATCACGTATGAAAATAAAGCGAAAATGACTATTTCTTAACAATGTTTTACTTAGTTTATATGCTATAATCTTCAGCGTTTTATCCCGTGCTTTTAGTAAAGCTAAATTAAAATATCGTTTGCCCGTGCATATAATTACAAAAAAATTAAGATTTTCAATGTCATTTGACCAAAAACGATTACTTTTCCTAGATTTATCTGTAAGTTTGATAGTGCAAATGATTAGTTTTTCATGGTTGTTTTTAGTATAAATTTCAGTGTTTTCTTTAAGTTGTTACTTATGTTAACGTATATATCGTGTGCAGATACATATGTTAATGCCAAAAAGTATATTTGCAATGTTGTTTTACTAAATTGACATACCCGTTGATTACTTTGAATTTTCATTTAACTTCATATGAAAATTTGGCTAAAATGATTACTTTTAACAGTGTTTTACTTTGTTTACATACTATAATCTTCAGCTTTAAATCCCGTGCTTTCAGTAAAGCTGTTAGCCCGTGCTTATAATTTCAATATAATTTAGATTTTCAGTTTAATTTGAGCAAAAACGATTACTTTTCCCTGATTTCTCTGTAAGTTTGATAGTGTAAATGATTAGTTTTTCATGATTGTTTACGTAGTGTTTCTAGTATAAATCTCAGTGTTTTTAAAAGTTCTTATTCATGTTAACGTATATATCGTGAGCAGATACATATGTTTATGTCAAAAAGTATATTTGCAATGTTATTTTACTAAACTGACATACCCGTTTATAACTTTGAATTTTCACTAAATCACGTATGAAAATAAAGCGTAAATGACTATTTCTTAACAATGTTTTACTTAGTTTATATGCTATAATCTTCAGCGTTTTATCCGTTGCTTTTAGTAAAGCTAAATTAAAATATCGTTTGCCCGTGCATATAATTACAAAAAAATTAAGATTTTCAATGTCATTTGACCAAAAACGATTACTTTTCCTAGATTTATCTGTAAGTTTGATAGTGCAAATGATTAGTTTTTCATGGTTGTTTTTAGTATAAATTTCAGTGTTTTCTTTAAGTTGTTACTTATGTTAACGTATATATCGTGTGCAGATACATATGTTAATCTCAAAAAGTATATTTGCAATGTTATTTTACTAAATTGACATACCCGTTTATTACTTTAAATTTTAACTAAACTACATATAAAAATTGGGCTAAAATGATTACTTTTAACAGTGTTTTACTTTGTTTACATACTATAATCTTCAGCTTTAAATCCCGTGCTTTCAGTAAAGCTAACTGTTAGCCCGTGCTTATAATTTCAAAATAATTGAGATTTTCAATGTAATTTGAGCAAAAACGATTACTTTTCCCTGATTTCTCTGTAAGTTTGATAGTGTAAATGATTAGTTTTTCATGATTGTTCAAGTAGTGTTTCTAGTATAAATCTCAGTGTTTTTACAAGTTCTTATTCATGTTAACGTATATATCGTGAGCAGATACATATGTTTATGTCAAAAAGTATATTTGCAATGTTACTTTACTAAACTGACATACCCGTTTATAACTTTGAATTTTCACTAAATCACGTATGAAAAAAAAGCGAAAACGACTATTTCTTAACAATGTTTTACTTAGTTTATATGCTATAATCTTCAGCGTTTTATCCCGTGCTTTTAGTAAAGCTAAATTAAAATATCGTTTGCCCGTGCATATAATTACAAAAAAATTAAGATTTTCAATGTCATTTGACCAAAAACCATTACTTTTCCTAGTTTTATCTGTAAGTTTGATAGTGCAAATGATTAGTTTTTCATGGTTGTTTTTAGTATAAATTTCAGTGTTTTCTTTAAGTTGTTACTTATGTTAACGTATATATCGTGTGCAGATACATATGTTAATGTCAAAAAGTATATTTGCAATGTTATTTTACTAAATTGACATACCCGTTTATTACTTTGAATTTTCATTAAACTACATATGAAAATTGGGCTAAAATGATTACTTTTAACAGTGTTTTACTTTGTTTACATACTATAATCTTCAGCTTTAAATCCCGTGCTTTCAGTAAAGCTAACTGTTAGCCCGTGCTTATAATTTCAAAATAATTGAGATTTTCAATGTAATTTGAGCAAAAACGATTACTTTTCCCTGATTTCTCTGTAAGTTTGATAGTGTAAATGATTAGTTTTACATGATTGTTCAAGTAGTGTTTCTAGTATAAATCTCAGTGTTTTTACAAGTTCTTATTCATGTTAACGTATATATCGTGAGCAGATACATATGTTTATGTCAAAAAGTATATTTGCAATGTTACTTTACTAAACTGACATACCCGTTTATAACTTTGAATTTTCACTAAATCACGTATGAAAATAAAGCGAAAACGACTATTTCTTAACAATGTTTTACTTAGTTTATATGCTATAATCTTCAGCGTTTTATCCCGTGCTTTTAGTAAAGCTAAATTAAAATATCGTTTGCCCGTGCATATAATTACAAAAAAATTAAGATTTTCAATGTCATTTGACCAAAAACGATTACTTTTCCTAGATTTATCTGTAAGTTTGATAGTGCAAATGATTAGTTTTTCATGGTTGTTTTTAGTATAAATTTCAGTGTTTTCTTTAAGTTGTTACTTATGTTAACGTATATATCGTGTGCAGATACATATGTTAATCTCAAAAAGTATATTTGCAATGTTATTTTACTAAATTGACATACCCGTTTATTACTTTAAATTTTAACTAAACTACATATAAAAATTGGGCTAAAATGATTACTTTTAACAGTGTTTTACTTTGTTTACATACTATAATCTTCAGCTTTAAATCCCGTGCTTTCAGTAAAGCTAACTGTTAGCCCGTGCTTATAATTTCAAAATAATTTAGATTTTCAATGTAATTTGAGCAAAAACGATTATTTTTCCCTGATTTCTCTGTAAGTTTGATAGTGTAAATGATTAGTTTTTCATGATTGTTCAAGTAGTGTTTCTAGTATAAATCTCAGTGTTTTTACAAGTTCTTATTCATGTTAACGTATATATCGTGAGCAGATACATATGTTTATGTCAAAAAGTATATTTGCAATGTTACTTTACTAAACTGACATACCCGTTTATAACTTTGAATTTTCACTAAATCACGTATGAAAAAAAGCGAAAACGACTATTTCTTAACAATGTTTTACTTAGTTTATATGCTATAATCTTCAGCGTTTTATCCCGTGCTTTTAGTAAAGCTAAAATAAAAGATCGTTTGCCCGTGCATATAATTACAAAAAAATTAAGATTTTCAATGTCATTTGACCAAAAACGATTACTTTTCCTAGATTTATCTGTAAGTTTGATAGTGCAAATGATTAGTTTTTCATGGTTGTTTTTAGTATAAATTTCAGTGTTTTCTTTAAGTTGTTACTTATGTTAACGTATATATCGTGTGCAGATACATATGTTAATGCCAAAAAGTATTTTTGCAATGTTGTTTTACTAAATTGACATACCCGTTGATTACTTTGAATTTTCATTTAACTTCATATGAAAATTTAGCTAAAATGATTACTTTTAACAGTGTTTTACTTTGTTTACATACTATAATCTTCAGCTTTAAATCCCGTGCTTTCAGTAAAGCTGTTAGCCCGTGCTTATAATTTCAAAATAATTTAGATTTTCAATTTAATTTGAGCAAAAACGATTATTTTTCCCTGATTTCTCTGTAAGTTTGATAGTGTAAATGATTAGTTTTTCATGATTGTTTACGTAGTGTTTCTAGTATAAATCTCAGTGTTTTTAAAAGTTCTTATTCATGTTAACGTATATATCGTGAGCAGATACATATGTTTATGTCAAAAAGTATATTTGCAATGTTATTTTACTAAACTGACATACCCGTTTATAACTTTGAATTTTCACTAAATCACGTATGAAAATAAAGCGAAAACGACTATTTATTAACAATGTTTTACTTAGTTTATATGCTATAATCTTCAGCGTTTTATCCGTTGCTTTTAGTAAAGCTAAATTAATATATTGTTTGCCCGTGCATAATATTACAAAAAAATTGAGATTTTCAATGTCATTTGACCAAAAACGATTACTTTTCCTAGATTTGTCTGTTAGTTTGATTGTGCAAATGATTAGTTTTTAATGGTTGTTTTTAGTATAAATTTCAGTGTTTTCTTTAAGTTGTTACTTATGTTAACGTATATATCGTGTGCAGATACATATGTTAATGTCAAAAAGTATATTTGCAATGTTATTTTACTAAATTGACATATCCGTTTATTACTTTAAATTTTAACTAAACTACATATAAAAATTGGGCTAAAATGATTACTTTTAACAGTGTTTTACTTTGTTTACATACTATAATCTTCAGGTTTAAATCCCGTGCTTTCAGTAAAGCTAACTGTTAGCCCGTGCTTATAATTTCAAAATAATTGAGATTTTCAATGTAATTTGAGCAGAAACGATTACTTTTCCCTGATTTCTCTGTAAGTTTGATAGTGTAAATGATTAGTTTTTCATGATTGTTCAAGTAGTGTTTCTAGTATAAATCTCAGTGTTTTTACAAGTTCTTATTCATGTTAACGTATATATCGTGAGCAGATACATATGTTTATGTCAAAAAGTATATTTGCAATGTTATTTTACTAAACTGACATACCCGTTTATAACTTTGAATTTTCACTAAATCACGTATGAAAATATAGCGTAAATGACTATTTCTTAACAATGTTTTACTTAGTTTATATGCTATAATCTTCAGCGTTTTATCCGTTGCTTTTAGTAAAGCTAAATTAAAATATCGTTTGCCCGTGCATATAATTACAAAAAAATTAAGATTTTCAATGTCATTTGACCAAAAACGATTACTTTTCCTAGATTTATCTGTAAGTTTGATAGTGCAAATGATTAGTTTTTCATGGTTGTTTTTAGTATAAATTTCAGTGTTTTCTTTAAGTTGTTACTTATGTTAACGTATATATCGTGTGCAGATACATATGTTAATGTCAAAAAGTATATTTGCAATGTTATTTTACTAAATTGACATACCCGTTTATTACTTTAAATTTTAACTAAACTACATATAAAAATTGGGCTAAAATGATTACTTTTAACAGTGTTTTACTTTGTTTACATACTATAATCTTCAGCTTTAAATCCCGTGCTTTCAGTAAAGCTAACTGTTAGCCCGTGCTTATAATTTCAAAATAATTGAGATTTTCAATGTAATTTGAGCAAAAACGATTACTTTTCCCTGATTTCTCTGTAAGTTTGATAGTGTAAATGATTAGTTTTTCAGGATTGTTCAAGTAGTGTTTCTAGTATAAATCTCAGTGTTTTTACAAGTTCTTATTCATGTTAACGTATATATCGTGAGCAGATACATATGTTTATGTCAAAAAGTATATTTGCAATGTTACTTTACTAAACTGACATACCCGTTTATAACTTTGAATTTTCACTAAATCACGTATGAAAAAAAAGCGAAAACGACTATTTCTTAACAATGTTTTACTTAGTTTATATGCTATAATCTACAGCGTTTTATCCCGTGCTTTTAGTAAAGCTAAATTAAAATATCGTTTGCCCGTGCATATAATTACAAAAAAATTAAGACTTTCAATGTCATTTGACCAAAAACGATTACTTTTCCTAGATTTATCTGTAAGTTTGATAGTGCAAATGATTAGTTTTTCATGGTTGTTTTTAGTATAAATTTCAGTGTTTTCTTTAAGTTGTTACTTATGTTAACGTATATATCGTGTGCAGATACATATGTTAATGTCAAAAAGTATATTTGCAATGTTATTTTACTAAATTGACATACCCGTTTATTACTTTAAATTTTAACTAAACTACATATAAAAATTGGGCTAAAATGATTACTTTTAACAGTGTTTTACTTTGTTTACATACTATAATCTTCAGCTTTAAATCCCGTGCTTTCAGTAAAGCTAACTGTTAGCCCGTGCTTATAATTTCAAAATAATTTAGATTTTCAATGTAATTTGAGCAAAAACGATTATTTTTCCCTGATTTCTTTGTAAGTTTGATAGTGTAAATGATTAGTTTTTCATGATTGTTCAAGTAGTGTTTCTAGTATAAATCTCAGTGTTTTTAAATTTATTATTCATGTTAACGTATATATCGTGAGCAGATACATATGTTTATGTCAAAAAGTATATTTGCAATGTTATTTTACTAAACTGACATACCCGTTTATAACTTTGAATTTTCACTAAATCACGTATGAAAATAAAGCGAAAATGACTATTTCTTAACAATGTTTTACTTAGTTTATATGCTATAATCTTCAGCGTTTTATCCCCTGCTTTTAGTAAAGCTAAATTAATATATCGTTTGCCCGTGCATATAATTAAAAAAAATTGAGATTTTCAATGTCATTTGACCAAAAACGATTACTTTTCCTAGATTTGTCTGTAACATTGATAGTGCAAATGATTAGTTTTTCATGGTTGTTTTTAGTATAAATTTCAGTGTTTTTTTTAAGTTGTTATTTATGTTAACGTATATATCGTGTGCAGATACATATGTTAATGTCAAAAAGTATATTTGCAATGTTATTTTACTAAATTGACATACCCGTTTATTACTTTGAATTTTCATTAAACTACATATGAAAATTGGGCTAAAATGATTACTTTTAACAGTGTTTTACTTTGTTTACATACTATAATCTTCAGCTTTAAATCCCGTGCTTTCAGTAAAGCTAACTGTTAGCCCGTGCTTATAATTTCAAAATAATTTAGATTTTCAATGTAATTTGAGCAAAAACGATTACTTTTCCCTGATTTCTCTGTAAGTTTGATAGTGTAAATGATTAGTTTTTCATGATTGTTCAAGTAGTGTTTCTAGTATAAATCTCAGTGTTTTTACAAGTTCTTATTCATGTTAACGTATATATCGTGAGCAGATACATATGTTTATGTCAAAAAGTATATTTGCAATGTTACTTTACTAAACTGACATACCCGTTTATAACTTTGAATTTTCACTAAATCACGTATGAAAATAAAGCGAAAACGACTATTTCTTAACAATGTTTTACTTAGTTTATATGCTATAATCTTCAGCGTTTTATCCCGTGCTTTTAGTAAAGCTAAATTAAAATATCGTTTGCCCGTGCATATAATTACAAAAAAATTAAGATTTTCAATGTCATTTGACCAAAAACGATTACTTTTCCTAGATTTATCTGTAAGTTTGATAGTGCAAATGATTAGTTTTTCATGGTTGTTTTTAGTATAAATTTCAGTGTTTTCTTTAAGTTGTTACTTATGTTAACGTATATATCGTGTGCAGATACATATGTTAATGTCAAAAAGTATATTTGCAATGTTATTTTACTAAATTGACATACCCGTTTATTACTTTAAATTTTAACTAAACTACATATAAAAATTGGGCTAAAATGATTACTTTTAACAGTGTTTTACTTTGTTTACATACTATAATCTTCAGCTTTAAATCCCGTGCTTTCAGTAAAGCTAACTGTTAGCCCGTGCTTATAATTTCAAAATAATTTAGATTTTCAATGTAATTTGAGCAAAAACGATTATTTTTCCCTGATTTCTCTGTAAGTTTGATAGTGTAAATGATTAGTTTTTCATGATTGTTCAAGTAGTGTTTCTAGTATAAATCTCAGTGTTTTTACAAGTTCTTATTCATGTTAACGTATATATCGTGAGCAGATACATATGTTTATGTCAAAAAGTATATTTGCAATGTTACTTTACTAAACTGACATACCCGTTTATAACTTTGAATTTTCACTAAATCACGTATGAAAAAAAGCGAAAACGACTATTTCTTAACAATGTTTTACTTAGTTTATATGCTATAATCTTCAGCGTTTTATCCCGTGCTTTTAGTAAAGCTAAAATAAAAGATCGTTTGCCCGTGCATATAATTACAAAAAAATTAAGATTTTCAATGTCATTTGACCAAAAACGATTACTTTTCCTAGATTTATCTGTAAGTTTGATAGTGCAAATGATTAGTTTTTCATGGTTGTTTTTAGTATAAATTTCAGTGTTTTCTTTAAGTTGTTACTTATGTTAACGTATATATCGTGTGCAGATACATATGTTAATGCCAAAAAGTATATTTGCAATGTTGTTTTACTAAATTGACATACCCGTTGATTACTTTGAATTTTCATTTAACTTCATATGAAAATTTAGCTAAAATGATTACTTTTAACAGTGTTTTACTTTGTTTACATACTATAATCTTCAGCTTTAAATCCCGTGCTTTCAGTAAAGCTGTTAGCCCGTGCTTATAATTTCAAAATAATTTAGATTTTCAATTTAATTTGAGCAAAAACGATTATTTTTCCCTGATTTCTCTGTAAGTTTGATAGTGTAAATGATTAGTTTTTCATGATTGTTTACGTAGTGTTTCTAGTATAAATCTCAGTGTTTTTAAAAGTTCTTATTCATGTTAACGTATATATCGTGAGCAGATACATATGTTTATGTCAAAAAGTATATTTGCAATGTTATTTTACTAAACTGACATACCCGTTTATAACTTTGAATTTTCACTAAATCACGTATGAAAATAAAGCGAAAACGACTATTTCTTAACAATGTTTTACTTAGTTTATATGCTATAATCTTCAGCGTTTTATCCGTTGCTTTTAGTAAAGCTAAATTAATATATTGTTTGCCCGTGCATAATATTACAAAAAAATTGAGATTTTCAATGTCATTTGACCAAAAACGATTACTTTTCCTAGATTTGTCTGTTAGTTTGATTGTGCAAATGATTAGTTTTTCATGGTTGTTTTTAGTATAAATTTCAGTGTTTTCTTTAAGTTGTTACTTATGTTAACGTATATATCGTGTGCAGATACATATGTTAATGTCAAAAAGTATATTTGCAATGTTATTTTACTAAATTGACATACCCGTTTATTACTTTAAATTTTAACTAAACTACATATAAAAATTGGGCTAAAATGATTACTTTTAACAGTGTTTTACTTTGTTTACATACTATAATCTTCAGGTTTAAATCCCGTGCTTTCAGTAAAGCTAACTGTTAGCCCGTGCTTATAATTTCAAAATAATTGAGATTTTCAATGTAATTTGAGCAGAAACGATTACTTTTCCCTGATTTCTCTGTAAGTTTGATAGTGTAAATGATTAGTTTTTCATGATTGTTCAAGTAGTGTTTCTAGTATAAATCTCAGTGTTTTTACAAGTTCTTATTCATGTTAACGTATATATCGTGAGCAGATACATATGTTTATGTCAAAAAGTATATTTGCAATGTTATTTTACTAAACTGACATACCCGTTTATAACTTTGAATTTTCACTAAATCACGTATGAAAATAAAGCGTAAATGACTATTTCTTAACAATGTTTTACTTAGTTTATATGCTATAATCTTCAGCGTTTTATCCGTTGCTTTTAGTAAAGCTAAATTAAAATATCGTTTGCCCGTGCATATAATTACAAAAAAATTAAGATTTTCAATGTCATTTGACCAAAAACGATTACTTTTCCTAGATTTATCTGTAAGTTTGATAGTGCAAATGATTAGTTTTTCATGGTTGTTTTTAGTATAAATTTCAGTGTTTTCTTTAAGTTGTTACTTATGTTAACGTATATATCGTGTGCAGATACATATGTTAATGCCAAAAAGTATATTTGCAATGTTATTTTACTAAATTGACATACCCGTTTATTACTTTGAATTTTCATTTAACTTCATATGAAAATTTGGCTAAAATGATTACTTTTAACAGTGTTTTACTTTGTTTACATACCATAATCTTCAGCTTTAAATCCCGTGCTTTCAGTAAAGCTAACTGTTAGCCCGTGCTTATAATTTCAAAATAATTGAGATTTTCAATGTAATTTGAGCAAAAACGATTACTTTTCCCTGATTTCTCTGTAAGTTTGATAGTGTAAATGATTAGTTTTTCATGATTGTTCAAGTAGTGTTTCTAGTATAAATCTCAGTGTTTTTACAAGTTCTTATTCATGTTAACGTATATATCGTGAGCAGATACATATGTTTATGTCAAAAAGTATATTTGCAATGTTACTTTACTAAACTGACATACCCGTTTATAACTTTGAATTTTCACTAAATCACGTATGAAAAAAAAGCGAAAACGACTATTTCTTAACAATGTTTTACTTAGTTTATATGCTATAATCTTCAGCGTTTTATCCCGTGCTTTTAGTAAAGCTAAATTAAAATATCGTTTGCCCGTGCATATAATTACAAAAAAATTAAGATTTTCAATGTCATTTGACCAAAAACGATTACTTTTCCTAGATTTATCTGTAAGTTTGATAGTGCAAATGATTAGTTTTTCATGGTTGTTTTTAGTATAAATTTCAGTGTTTTCTTTAAGTTGTTACTTATGTTAACGTATATATCGTGTGCAGATACATATGTTAATGTCAAAAAGTATATTTGCAATGTTATTTTACTAAATTGACATACCCGTTTATTACTTTAAATTTTAACTAAACTACATATAAAAATTGGGCTAAAATGATTACTTTTAACAGTGTTTTACTTTGTTTACATACTATAATCTTCAGCTTTAAATCCCGTGCTTTCAGTAAAGCTAACTGTTAGCCCGTGCTTATAATTTCAAAATAATTTAGATTTTCAATGTAATTTGAGCAAAAACGATTATTTTTCCCTGATTTCTCTGTAAGTTTGATAGTGTAAATGATTAGTTTTTCATGATTGTTCAAGTAGTGTTTCTAGTATAAATCTCAGTGTTTTTAAATTTATTATTCATGTTAACGTATATATCGTGAGCAGATACATATGTTTATGTCAAAAAGTATATTTGCAATGTTATTTTACTAAACTGACATACCCGTTTATAACTTTGAATTTTCACTAAATCACGTATGAAAATAAAGCGAAAATGACTATTTCTTAACAATGTTTTACTTAGTTTATATGCTATAATCTTCAGCGTTTTATCCCGTGCTTTTAGTAAAGCTAAATTAAAATATCGTTTGCCCGTGCATATAATTACAAAAAAATTAAGATTTTCAATGTCATTTGACCAAAAACGATTACTTTTCCTAGATTTATCTGTAAGTTTGATAGTGCAAATGATTAGTTTTTCATGGTTGTTTTTAGTATAAATTTCAGTGTTTTCTTTAAGTTGTTACTTATGTTAACGTATATATCGTGTGCAGATACATATGTTAATGCCAAAAAGTATATTTGCAATGTTGTTTTACTAAATTGACATACCCGTTGATTACTTTGAATTTTCATTTAACTTCATATGAAAATTTGGCTAAAATGATTACTTTTAACAGTGTTTTACTTTGTTTACATACTATAATCTTCAGCTTTAAATCCCGTGCTTTCAGTAAAGCTGTTAGCCCGTGCTTATAATTTCAATATAATTTAGATTTTCAGTTTAATTTGAGCAAAAACGATTATTTTTCCCTGATTTCTCTGTAAGTTTGATAGTGTAAATGATTAGTTTTTCATGATTGTTTACGTAGTGTTTCTAGTATAAATCTCAGTGTTTTTAAAAGTTCTTATTCATGTTAACGTATATATCGTGAGCAGATACATATGTTTATGTCAAAAAGTATATTTGCAATGTTATTTTACTAAACTGACATACCCGTTTATAACTTTGAATTTTCACTAAATCACGTATGAAAATAAAGCGTAAATGACTATTTCTTAACAATGTTTTACTTAGTTTATATGCTATAATCTTCAGCGTTTTATCCGTTGCTTTTAGTAAAGCTAAATTAAAATATCGTTTGCCCGTGCATATAATTACAAAAAAATTAAGATTTTCAATGTCATTTGACCAAAAACGATTACTTTTCCTAGATTTATCTGTAAGTTTGATAGTGCAAATGATTAGTTTTTCATGGTTGTTTTTAGTATAAATTTCAGTGTTTTCTTTAAGTTGTTACTTATGTTAACGTATATATCGTGTGCAGATACATATGTTAATCTCAAAAAGTATATTTGCAATGTTATTTTACTAAATTGACATACCCGTTTATTACTTTAAATTTTAACTAAACTACATATAAAAATTGGGCTAAAATGATTACTTTTAACAGTGTTTTACTTTGTTTACATACTATAATCTTCAGCTTTAAATCCCGTGCTTTCAGTAAAGCTAACTGTTAGCCCGTGCTTATAATTTCAAAATAATTTAGATTTTCAATGTAATTTGAGCAAAAACGATTATTTTTCCCTGATTTCTCTGTAAGTTTAATAGTGTAAATGATTAGTTTTTCATGATTGTTTACGTAGTGTTTCTAGTATAAATCTCAGTGTTTTTAAAAGTTCTTATTCATGTTAACGTATATATCGTGAGCAGATACATATGTTTATGTCAAAAAGTATATTTGCAATGTTATTTTACTAAACTGACATACCCGTTTATAACTTTGAATTTTCACTAAATCACGTATGAAAATAAAGCGAAAATGACTATTTCTTAACAATGTTTTACTTAGTTTATATGCTATAATCTTCAGCGTTTTATCCCCTGCTTTTAGTAAAGCTAAATTAATATATCGTTTGCCCGTGCATATAATTAAAAAAAATTGAGATTTTCAATGTCATTTGACCAAAAACGATTACTTTTCCTAGATTTATCTGTAAGTTTGATAGTGCAAATGATTAGGTTTTCATGGTTGTTTTTAGTATAAATTTCAGTGTTTTCTTTAAGTTGTTACTTATGTTAACGTATATATCGTGTGCAGATACATATGTTAATGTCAAAAAGTATATTTGCAATGTTATTTTACTAAATTGACATACCCGTTGATTACTTTGAATTTTCATTTAACTTCATATAAAAATTGGGCTAAAATAATTACTTTTAACAGTGTTTTACTTTGTTTACATACTATAATCTTCAGGTTTAAATCCCCTGCTTTCAATAAAGCTAACTGTTAGCCCGTGCTTATACTTTCAAAATAATTGTGATTTTCAATGTAATTTGAGCAAAAACGATTACTTTTCCCTGATTTCTCTGTAAGTTTGATAGTGTAAATGATTAGTTTTTCATGATTGTTCAAGTAGTGTTTCTAGTATAAATCTCAGTGTTTTTACAAGTTCTTATTCATGTTAACGTATATATCGTGAGCAGATACATATGTTTATGTCAAAAAGTATATTTGCAATGTTATTTTACTAAACTGACATACCCGTTTATAACTTTGAATTTTCACTAAATCACGTATGAAAATAAAGCGTAAATGACTATTTCTTAACAATGTTTTACTTAGTTTATATGCTATAATCTTCAGCGTTTTATCCGTTGCTTTTAGTAAAGCTAAATTAAAATATCGTTTGCCCGTGCATATAATTATAAAAAAATTAAGATTTTCAATGTCATTTGACCAAAAACGAATACTTTTCCTAGATTTATCTGTAAGTTTGATAGTGCAAATGATTAGTTTTTCATGGTTGTTTTTAGTATAAATTTCAGTGTTTTCTTTAAGTTGTTACTTATGTTAACGTATATATCGTGTGCAGATACATATGTTAATGTCAAAAAGTATATTTGCAATGTTATTTTACTAAATTGACATACCCGTTTATTACTTTAAATTTTAACTAAACTACATATAAAAATTGGGCTAAAATGATTACTTTTAACAGTGTTTTACTTTGTTTACATACTATAATCTTCAGCTTTAAATCCCGTGCTTTCAGTAAAGCTAACTGTTAGCCCGTGCTTATAATTTCAAAATAATTGAGATTTTCAATGTAATTTGAGCAAAAACGATTACTTTTCCCTGATTTCTCTGTAAGTTTGATAGTGTAAATGATTAGTTTTTCATGATTGTTCAAGTAGTGTTTCTAGTATAAATCTCAGTGTTTTTACAAGTTCTTATTCATGTTAACGTATATATCGTGAGCAGATACATATGTTTATGTCAAAAAGTATATTTGCAATGTTACTTTACTAAACTGACATACCCGTTTATAACTTTGAATTTTCACTAAATCACGTATGAAAATAAAGCGAAAACGACTATTTCTTAACAATGTTTTACTTAGTTTATATGCTATAATCTTCAGCGTTTTATCCCGTGCTTTTAGTAAAGCTAAATTAAAATATCGTTTGCCCGTGCATATAATTACAAAAAAATTAAGATTTTCAATGTCATTTGACCAAAAACGATTACTTTTCCTAGATTTATCTGTAAGTTTGATAGTGCAAATGATTAGTTTTTCATGGTTGTTTTTAGTATAAATTTCAGTGTTTTCTTTAAGTTGTTACTTATGTTAACGTATATATCGTGTGCAGATACATATGTTAATGTCAAAAAGTATATTTGCAATGTTATTTTACTAAATTGACATACCCGTTTATTACTTTAAATTTTAACTAAACTACATATAAAAATTGGGCTAAAATGATTACTTTTAACAGTGTTTTACTTTGTTTACATACTATAATCTTCAGCTTTAAATCCCGTGCTTTCAGTAAAGCTAACTGTTAGCCCGTGCTTATAATTTCAAAATAATTTAGATTTTCAATGTAATTTGAGCAAAAACGATTATTTTTCCCTGATTTCTCTGTAAGTTTGATAGTGTAAATGATTAGTTTTTCATGATTGTTTACGTAGTGTTTCTAGTATAAATCTCAGTGTTTTTAAAAGTTCTTATTCATGTTAACGTATATATCGTGAGCAGATACACATGTTTATGTCAAAAAGTATATTTGCAATGTTATTTTACTAAACTGACATACCCGTTTATAACTTTGAATTTTCACTAAATCACGTATGAAAATAAAGCGAAAATGACTATTTCTTAACAAAGTTTTACTTAGTTTATATGCTATAATCTTCAGCGTTTTATCCCGTGCTTTTAGTAAAGCTAAATTAAAATATCGTTTGCCCGTGCATATAATTACAAAAAAATTAAGATTTTCAATGTCATTTGACCAAAAACGATTACATTTCCTAGATTTATCTGTAAGTTTGATAGTGCAAATGATTAGTTTTTCATGGTTGTTTTTTAGTATATATTTCAGTGTTTTTTTTAAGTTGTTATATATGTTAACGTATATATCGTGTGCAGATACATATGTTAATGTCAAAAAGTATATTTGCAATGTTATTTTACTAAATTGACATACCCGTTTATTACTTTAAATTTTAACTAAATTACATATAAAAATTGGGCTAAAATGATTACTTTTAACAGTGTTTTACTTTGTTTACATACTATAATCTTCAGCTTTAAATCCCGTGCTTTCAGTAAAGCTAACTGTTAGCCCGTGCTTATAATTTCAAAATAATTCAGATTTTCAATGTAATATGAGCAGAAACGATTACTTTTCCCTGATTTCTCTGTAAGTTTGATAGTGTAAATGATTAGTTTTTCATGATTGTTCAAGTAGTGTTTCTAGTATAAATCTCAGTGTTTTTACAAGTTCTTATTCATGTTAACGTATATATCGTGAGCAGATACATATGTTTATGTCAAAAAGTATATTTGCAATGTTACTTTACTAAACTGACATACCCGTTTATAACTTTGAATTTTCACTAAATCACGTACGAAAATAAAGCGAAAACGACTATTTCTTAACAATGTTTTACTTAGTTTATATGCTATAATCTTCAGCGTTTTATCCCGTGCTTTTAGTAAAGCTAAATTAAAATATCGTTTGCCCGTGCATATAATTAAAAAAAATTAAGATTTTCAATGTCATTTGACCAAAAACGATTACTTTTCCTAGATTTATCTGTAAGTTTGATAGTGCAAATGATTAGTTTTTCATGGTTGTTTTTAGTATAAATTTCAGTGTTTTCTTTAAGTTGTTACTTATGTTAACGTATATATCGTGTGCAGATACATATGTTAATGTCAAAAAGTATATTTGCAATGTTATTTTACTAAATTGACATACCCGTTGATTACTTTGAATTTTCATTTAACTTCATATAAAAATTGGGCTAAAATGATTACTTTTAACAGTGTTTTACTTTGTTTACATACTATAATCTTCAGGTTTAAATCCCGTGCTTTCAATAAAGCTAACTGTTAGCCCGTGCTTATAATTTCAAAATAATTGTGATTTTCAATGTAATTTGAGCAAAAACGATTACTTTTCCCTGATTTCTCTGTAAGTTTGATAGTGTAAATGATTAGTTTTTCATGATTGTTCAAGTAGTGTTTCTAGTATAAATCTCAGTGTTTTTACAAGTTCTTATTCATGTTAACGTATATATCGTGAGCAGATACATATGTTTATGTCAAAAAGTATATTTGCAATGTTATTTTACTAAATTGACATACCCGTTTATAACTTTGAATTTTCACTAAATCACGTATGAAAATAAAGCGAAAATGACTATTTCTTAACAATAATTTACTTAGTTTATATGCTATAATCTTCAGCGTTTTATCCGGTGCTTTTAGTAAAGCTAAATTAAAATATCGTTTGCCCGTGCATATAATTACAAAAAAATTGAGATTTTCAATGTCATTTGACCAAAAACGATTACTTTTCCTAGATTTGTCTGTAAGTTTGATAGTGCAAATGATTAGTTTTTCATGGTTGTTTTTAGTATAAATTTCCGTGTTTTTTTTTAAGTTGTTATTTATGTTAACGTATATATCATGTGCAGATACATATGTTAATGTCAAAAAGTATATTTGCAATGTTATTTTACTAAATTGACATACCCGTTGATTACTTTGAATTTTCATTAAACTACATATAAAAATTGGGCTAAAATGATTACTTTTAACAGTGTTTTACTTTGTTTACATACTATAATCTTCAGCTTTAAATCCCGTGCTCTTAGTAAAGCTAACTGTAAGCCCGTGCTTATAATTTCAAAATAATTTAGATTTTCAATGTAATTTGAGCAGAAACGATTACTTTTCCCTGATTTCTCTGTAAGTTTGATAGTGTAAATGATTAGTTTTTCATGATTGTTTACGTAGTGTTTCTAGTATAAATCTCAGTGTTTTTAAAAGTTCTTATTCATGTTAACGTATATATCGTGAGCAGATACATATGTTTATGTCAAAAAGTATATTTGCAATGTTATTTTACTAAATTGACATACCCGTTTATAACTTTGAATTTTCACTAAATCACGTATGAAAATAAAGCGAAAATGACTATTTCTTAACAATGTTTTACTTAGTTTATATGCTATAATCTTCAGCGTTTTATCCCGTGCTTTTAGTAAAGCTAAATTAAAATATCGTTTGCCCGTGCATATAATTACAAAAAAATTGAGATTTTCAATGTCATTTGACCAAAAACGATTACTTTTCCTAGATTTGTCTGTAAGTTTGATAGTGCAAATGATTAGTTTTTCATGGTTGTTTTTAGTATAAATTTCAGTGTTTTTTTTTAAGTTGTTATTTATGTTAACGTATATATCGTGTGCAGATACATATGTTAATGTCAAAAAGTATATTTGCAATGTTATTTTACTAAACTGACATACCCGTTGATTAATTTGAATTTTCATTAAACTACATATAAAAATTGGGCTAAAATGATTACTTTTAACAGTGTTTTTTTTTTCATGGTTGTTTTTAGTATAAATTTCAGTGTTTTCTTTAAGTTGTTACTTATGTTAACGTATATATCGTGTGCAGATACATATGTTAATGTCAAAAAGTATATTTGCAATGTTATTTTACTAAATTGACATACCCGTTTATTACTTTAAATTTTAACTAAACTACATATAAAAATTGGGCTAAAATGATTACTTTTAACAGTGTTTTACTTTGTTTACATACTATAATCTTCAGGTTTAAATCCCGTGCTTTCAGTAAAGCTAACTGTTAGCCCGTGCTTATAATTTCAAAATAATTGAGATTTTCAATGTAATTTGAGCAAAAACGATTACTTTTCCCTGATTTCTCTGTAAGTTTGATAGTGTAAATGATTAGTTTTTCATGATTGTTTACGTAGTGTTTCTAGTATAAATCTCAGTGTTTTTAAAAGTTCTTATTCATGTTAACGTATATATCGTGAGCAGATACACATGTTTATGTCAAAAAGTATATTTGCAATGTTATTTTACTAAACTGACATACCCGTTTATAACTTTGAATTTTCACTAAATCACGTATGAAAATAAAGCGAAAATGACTATTTCTTAACAAAGTTTTACTTAGTTTATATGCTATAATCTTCAGCGTTTTATCCCGTGCTTTTAGTAAAGCTAAATTAAAATATCGTTTGCCCGTGCATATAATTACAAAAAAATTAAGATTTTCAATGTCATTTGACCAAAAACGATTACATTTCCTAGATTTATCTGTAAGTTTGATAGTGCAAATGATTAGTTTTTCATGGTTGTTTTTTAGTATATATTTCAGTGTTTTTTTTAAGTTGTTATATATGTTAACGTATATATCGTGTGCAGATACATATGTTAATGTCAAAAAGTATATTTGCAATGTTATTTTACTAAATTGACATACCCGTTTATTACTTTAAATTTTAACTAAATTACATATAAAAATTGGGCTAAAATGATTACTTTTAACAGTGTTTTACTTTGTTTACATACTATAATCTTCAGCTTTAAATCCCGTGCTTTCAGTAAAGCTAACTGTTAGCCCGTGCTTATAATTTCAAAATAATTCAGATTTTCAATGTAATATGAGCAGAAACGATTACTTTTCCCTGATTTCTCTGTAAGTTTGATAGTGTAAATGATTAGTTTTTCATGATTGTTCAAGTAGTGTTTCTAGTATAAATCTCAGTGTTTTTACAAGTTCTTATTCATGTTAACGTATATATCGTGAGCAGATACATATGTTTATGTCAAAAAGTATATTTGCAATGTTACTTTACTAAACTGACATACCCGTTTATAACTTTGAATTTTCACTAAATCACGTACGAAAATAAAGCGAAAACGACTATTTCTTAACAATGTTTTACTTAGTTTATATGCTATAATCTTCAGCGTTTTATCCCGTGCTTTTAGTAAAGCTAAATTAAAATATCGTTTGCCCGTGCATATAATTACAAAAAAATTAAGATTTTCAATGTCATTTGACCAAAAACGATTACTTTTCCTAGATTTATCTGTAAGTTTGATAGTGCAAATGATTAGTTTTTCATGGTTGTTTTTAGTATAAATTTCAGTGTTTTCTTTAAGTTGTTACTTATGTTAACGTATATATCGTGTGCAGATACATATGTTAATGTCAAAAAGTATATTTGCAATGTTATTTTACTAAATTGACATACTCGTTGATTACTTTGAATTTTCATTTAACTTCATATAAAAATTGGGCTAAAATGATTACTTTTAACAGTGTTTTACTTTGTTTACATACTATAATCTTCAGCTTTAAATCCCGTGCTTTCAGTAAAGCTAACTGTTAGCCCGTGCTTATAATTTCAAAATAATTGAGATTTTCAATGTAATATGAGCAGAAACGATTACTTTTCCCTGATTTCTCTGTAAGTTTGATAGTGTAAATGATTAGTTTTTCATGATTGTTCAAGTAGTGTTTCTAGTATAAATCTCAGTGTTTTTACAAGTTCTTATTCATGTTAACGTATATATCGTGAGCAGATACATATGTTTATGTCAAAAAGTATATTTGCAATGTTACTTTACTAAACTGACATACCCGTTTATAACTTTGAATTTTCACTAAATCACGTACGAAAATAAAGCGAAAACGACTATTTCTTAACAATGTTTTACTTAGTTTATATGCTATAATCTTCAGCGTTTTATCCCGTGCTTTTAGTAAAGCTAAATTAAAATATCGTTTGCCCGTGCATATAATTACAAAAAAATTAAGATTTTCAATGTCATTTGACCAAAAACGATTACTTTTCCTAGATTTATCTGTAAGTTTGATAGTGCAAATGATTAGTTTTTCATGGTTGTTTTTAGTATAAATTTCAGTGTTTTCTTTAAGTTGTTACTTATGTTAACGTATATATCGTGTGCAGATACATATGTTAATGTCAAAAAGTATATTTGCAATGTTATTTTACTAAATTGATATACCCGTTGATTACTTTGAATTTTCATTAAACTACATATAAAAATTGGGCTAAAATGATTACTTTAAACAGTGTTTTACTTTGTTTACATACTATAATCTTCAGCTTTAAATCCCGTGCTCATAATAAAGCTAACTGTTAGCCCGTGCTTATAATTTCAAAATAATTGAGATTTTCAATGTAATTTGACCAAAAACGATTACTTTTCCCTGATTTCTCTGTAAGTTTGATAGTGTAAATGATTAGTTTTTCATGATTGTTTACGTAGTGTTTCTAGTATAAATCTCAGTGTTTTTAAAAGTTGTTATTCATGTTAACGTATATATCGTGAGCAGATACATATGTTTATGTCAAAAAGTATATTTGCAATGTTATTTTACTAAACTGACATACCCGTTTATAACTTTGAATTTTCACTAAATCACGTATGAAAATAAAGCGAAAATGACTATTTCTTAACAATGTTTTACTTAGTTTATATGCTATAATCTTCAGCGTTTTATCCCGTGCTTTTAGTAAAGCTAAATTAATATATCGTTTGCCCGTGCATATAATTACAAAAAAATTGAGATTTTCAATGTCATTTGACCAAAAACGATTACTTTTCCTAGATTTGTCTGTAAGTTTGATAGTGCAAATGATTAGTTTTTCATGGTTGTTTTTTAGTATATATTTCAGTGTTTTTTTTAAGTTGTTATATATGTTAACGTATATATCGTGTGCAGATACATATGTTAATGTCAAAAAGTATATTTGCAATGTTATTTTACTAAATTGACATACCCGTTTATTACTTTAAATTTTAACTAAATTACATATAAAAATTGGGCTAAAATGATTACTTTTAACAGTGTTTTACTTTGTTTACATACTATAATCTTCAGCTTTAAATCCCGTGCTTTCAGTAAAGCTAACTGTTAGCCCGTGCTTATAATTTCAAAATAATTCAGATTTTCAATGTAATATGAGCAGAAACGATTACTTTTCCCTGATTTCTCTGTAAGTTTGATAGTGTAAATGATTAGTTTTTCATGATTGTTCAAGTAGTGTTTCTAGTATAAATCTCAGTGTTTTTACAAGTTCTTATTCATGTTAACGTATATATCGTGAGCAGATACATATGTTTATGTCAAAAAGTATATTTGCAATGTTACTTTACTAAACTGACATACCCGTTTATAACTTTGAATTTTCACTAAATCACGTACGAAAATAAAGCGAAAACGACTATTTCTTAACAATGTTTTACTTAGTTTATATGCTATAATCTTCAGCGTTTTATCCCGTGCTTTTAGTAAAGCTAAATTAAAATATCGTTTGCCCGTGCATATAATTACAAAAAAATTAAGATTTTCAATGTCATTTGACCAAAAACGATTACTTTTCCTAGATTTATCTGTAAGTTTGATAGTGCAAATGATTAGTTTTTCATGGTTGTTTTTAGTATAAATTTCAGTGTTTTCTTTAAGTTGTTACTTATGTTAACGTATATATCGTGTGCAGATACATATGTTAATGTCAAAAAGTATATTTGCAATGTTATTTTACTAAATTGACATACCCGTTGATTACTTTGAATTTTCATTTAACTTCATATAAAAATTGGGCTAAAATGATTACTTTTAACAGTGTTTTACTTTGTTTACATACTATAATCTTCAGCTTTAAATCCCGTGCTTTCAATAAAGCTAACTGTTAGCCCGTGCTTATAATTTCAAAATAATTGTGATTTTCAATGTAATTTGAGCAAAAACGATTACTTTTCCCTGATTTCTCTGTAAGTTTGATAGTGTAAATGATTAGTTTTTCATGATTGTTCAAGTAGTGTTTCTAGTATAAATCTCAGTGTTTTTACAAGTTCTTATTCATGTTAACGTATATATCGTGAGCAGATACATATGTTTATGTCAAAAAGTATATTTGCAATGTTACTTTACTAAACTGACATACCCGTTTATAACTTTGAATTTTCACTAAATCACGTATGAAAATAAAGCGAAAATGACTATTTCTTAACAATGATTTACTTAGTTTATATGCTATAATCTTCAGCGTTTTATCCGGTGCTTTTAGTAAAGCTAAATTAAAATATCGTTTGCCCGTGCATATAATTACAAAAAAATTGAGATTTTCAATGTCATTTGACCAAAAACGATTACTTTTCCTAGATTTGTCTGTAAGTTTGATAGTGCAAATGATTAGTTTTTCATGGTTGTTTTTAGTATAAATTTCAGTGTTTTTTTTTAAGTTGTTATTTATGTTAACGTATATATCATGTGCAGATACATATGTTAATGTCAAAAAGTATATTTGCAATGTTATTTTACTAAATTGACATACCCGTTGATTACTTTGAATTTTCATTAAACTACATATAAAAATTGGGCTAAAATGATTACTTTTAACAGTGTTTTACTTTGTTTACATACTATAATCTTCAGCTTTAAATCCCGTGCTGTTAGTAAAGCTAACTGTAAGCCCGTGCTTATAATTTCAAAATAATTTAGATTTTCAATGTAATTTGAGCAGAAACGATTACTTTTCCCTGATTTCTCTCTAAGTTTGATAGTGTAAATGATTAGTTTTTCATGATTGTTTACGTAGTGTTTCTAGTATAAATCTCAGTGTTTTTAAAAGTTCTTATTCATGTTAACGTATATATCGTGAGCAGATACATATGTTTATGTCAAAAAGTATATTTGCAATGTTATTTTACTAAATTGACATACCCGTTTATAACTTTGAATTTTCACTAAATCACGTATGAAAATAAAGCGAAAATGACTATTTCTTAACAATGATTTACTTAGTTTATATGCTATAATCTTCAGCGTTTTATCCGGTGCTTTTAGTAAAGCTAAATTAAAATATCGTTTGCCCGTGCATATAATTACAAAAAAATTGAGATTTTCAATATCATTTGACCAAAAACGATTACTTTTCCTAGATTTGTCTGTAAGTTTGATAGTGCAAATGATTAGTTTTTCATGGTTGTTTTTAGTATAAATTTCAGTGTTTTTTTTTAAGTTGTTATTTATGTTAACGTATATATCATGTGCAGATACATATGTTAATGTCAAAAAGTATATTTGCAATGTTATTTTACTAAATTGACATACCCGTTGATTACTTTGAATTTTCATTAAACTACATATAAAAATTGGGCTAAAATGATTACTTTTAACAGTGTTTTACTTTGTTTACATACTATAATCTTCAGCTTTAAATCCCGTGCTCTTAGTAAAGCTAACTGTAAGCCCGTGCTTATAATTTCAAAATAATTTAGATTTTCAATGTAATTTGAGCAGAAACGATTACTTTTCCCTGATTTCTCTCTAAGTTTGATAGTGTAAATGATTAGTTTTTCATGATTGTTTACGTAGTGTTTCTAGTATAAATCTCAGTGTTTTTAAAAGTTCTTATTCATGTTAACGTATATATCGTGAGCAGATACATATGTTTATGTCAAAAAGTATATTTGCAATGTTATTTTACTAAATTGACATACCCGTTTATAACTTTGAATTTTCACTAAATCACGTATGAAAATAAAGCGAAAATGACTATTTCTTAACAATGTTTTACTTAGTTTATATGCTATAATCTTCAGCGTTTTATCCCGTGCTTTTAGTAAAGCTAAATTAAAATATCGTTTTCCCGTGCATATAATTACAAAAAAATTGAGATTTTCAATGTCATTTGACCAAAAACGATTACTTTTCCTAGATTTGTCTGTAAGTTTGATAGTGCAAATGATTAGTTTTTCATGGTTGTTTTTAGTATAAATTTCAGTGTTTTTTTTTAAGTTGTTATTTATGTTAACGTATATATCGTGTGCAGATACATATGTTAATGTCAAAAAGTATATTTGCAATGTTATTTTACTAAACTGACATACCCGTTGATTAATTTGAATTTTCATTAAACTACATATAAAAATTGGGCTAAAATGATTACTTTTAATAGTGTTTTTTTTTCATGGTTGTTTTTAGTATAAATTTCAGTGTTTTCTTTAAGTTGTTACTTATGTTAACGTATATATCGTGTGCAGATACATATGTTAATGTCAAAAAGTATATTTGCAATGTTATTTTACTAAATTGACATACCCGTTGATTGCTTTGAATTTTCAATAACTACATATGAAAATTGGGCTAAAATGATTACTTTTAACAGTGTTTTACTTTGTTTACATACTATAATCTTCAGCTTTAAATCCCGTGCTTTCAGTAAAGCTAACTGTTAGCCCGTGCTTATAATTTCAAAATAATTTAGATTTTCAATGTAATTTGAGCAAAAACGATTACTTTTCCCTGATTTCTCTGTAAGTTTGATAGTGTAAATGATCAGTTTTTCATGATTGTTTACGTAGTGTTTCTAGTATAAATCTCAGTGTTTTTAAAAGTTGTTATTCATGTTAACCTATATATCGTGAGCAGATACATATGTTTATGTCAAAAAGTATATTTGCAATGTTATTTTACTAAACTGACATACCCGTTTATAACTTTGAATTTTCACTAAATCACGTATGAAAATAAAGCGTAAATGACTATTTCTTAACAATGTTTTACTTAGTTTATATGCTATAATCTTCAGCGTTTTATCCCGTGCTTTTAGTAAAGCTAAATTAAAATATCGTTTGCCCGTGCATATAATTACAAAAGAATTGAGATTTTCAATGTCATTTGACCAAAAACGATTACTTTTCCTAGATTTGTCTGTAAGTTTTATAGTGCAAATGATTAGTTTTTCATGGTTGTTATTTAGTATAAATTTCAGTGTTTTTTTTAAGTTGTTATTTATGTTAACGTATATATCGTGTGCAGATACATATGTTAATGTCAAAAAGTATATTTGCAATGTTTTTTTACTAAATTGACATACCCGTTGATTACTATGAACTTTCACTAAACTACATACGAAAATTGGGCTAAAATGATTACATTTAACAGTGTTTTACTTTGTTTACATACTATAATCTTCAGCTTTAAATCCCGTGCTTTCAGTAAAGCTAACTGTTAGCCCGTGCTTATAATTTCAAAATAAATTAGATTTTCAATGTAATTTGAGCAAAAACGATTACTTTTCCCGGATTTCTCTGTAAGTTTGATAGTGTAAATGATTAATTTTTCATGATTGTTCAAGTAGTGTTTCTAGTATAAATCTCAGTGTTTTTAAAAGTTCTTATTCATGTTAACGTATATAAAGATAGCAGATACATATGTTTATGTCAAAAAGTATATTTGCAATGTTATTTTACTAAACTGACATACCCGTTTATAACTTTGAATTTTCACTAAATCACGTATGAAAATAAAGCGTAAATGACTATTTCTTAACAATGTTTTACTTAGTTTATATGCTATAATCTTCAGCGTTTTATCCCGTGCTTTTAGTAAAGCTAAATTAATATATCGTTTGCCCGTGCATATAATTACAAAAGAATTGAGATTTTCAATGTCATTTGACCAAAAACGATTACTTTTCCTAGATTTGTCTGTAAGTTTTATAGTGCAAATGATTAGTTTTTCATGGTTGTTTTTAGTATAAATTTCAGTGTTTTTTTTAAGTTGTTATTTATGTTAACGTATATATCGTGTGCAGATACATATGTTAATGTCAAAAAGTATATTTGCAATGTTTTTTTACTAAATTGACATACCCGTTGATTACTATGAACTTTCACTAAACTACATACGAAAATTGGGCGAAAATGATTACATTTAACAGTGTTTTACTTTGTTTACATACTATAATCTTCAGCTTTAAATCCCGTGCTTTCAGTAAAGCTAACTGTTAGCCCGTGCTTATAATTTCAAAATAAATTAGATTTTCAATGTAATTTGAGCAAAAACGATTACTTTTCCCGGATTTCTCTGTAAGTTTGATAGTGTAAATGATTAATTTTTCATGATTGTTCAAGTAGTGTTTCTAGTATAAATCTCAGTGTTTTTAAAAGTTCTTATTCATGTTAACGTATATAAAGATAGCAGATACATATGTTTATGTCAAAAAGTATATTTGCAATGTTATTTTACTAAACTGACATACCCGTTTATAACTTTGAATTTTCACTAAATCACGTATGAAAATAAAGCGTAAATGACTATTTCTTAACAATGTTTTACTTAGTTTATATGCTATAATCTTCAGCGTTTTATCCCGTGCTTTTAGTAAAGCTAAATTAATATATCGTTTGCCCGTGCATATAATTACAAAAAAATTGAGATTTTCAATGTCATTTGACCAAAAACGATTACTTTTCCTAGATTTGTCTGTTAGTTTGATAGTGCAAATGATTAGTTTTTCATGGTTGTTATTTAGTATAAATTTCAGTGTTTTTTTTAAGTTGTTATTTATGTTAACGTATATATCGTGTGCAGATACATATGTTAATGTCAAAAAGTATATTTGCAATGTTTTTTTACTAAATTGACATACCCGTTGATTACTATGAACTTTCACTAAACTACATACGAAAATTGGGCTAAAATGATTACATTTAACAGTGTTTTACTTTGTTTACATACTATAATCTTCAGCTTTAAATCCCGTGCTTTCAGTAAAGCTAACTCTTAGCCCGTGCTTATAATTTCAAAATAAATTAGATTTTCAATGTAATTTGAGCAAAAACGATTACTTTTCCCTGATTTCTCTGTAAGTTTGATAGTGTAAATGATTAATTTTTCATGATTGTTCAAGTAGTGTTTCTAGTATAAATCTCAGTGTTTTTAAAAGTTCTTATTCATGTTAACGTTTATATCGTGAGCAGATACATATGTTTATGTCAAAAAGTATATTTGCAATGTTATTTTACTAAACTGACATACCCGTTTATAACTTTGATTTTTCACTAAATCACGTATGAAAATAAAGCGTAAATGACTATTTCTTAACAATGTTTTCTTTGTTTATATGCTATAATCTTCAGCGTTTTATCCCGTGCTTTTAGTAAAGCTAAATTAAAATATCGTTTGCCCGTGCATATAATTACAAAAGAATTGAGATTTTCAATGTCATTTGACCAAAAACGATTACTTTTCCTAGATTTGTCTGTAAGTTTTATAGTGCAAATGATTAGTTTTTCATGGTTGTTATTTAGTATAAATTTCAGTGTTTTTTTTAAGTTGTTATTTATGTTAACGTATATATCGTGTGCAGATACATATGTTAATGTCAAAAAGTATATTTGCAATGTTTTTTTACTAAATTGACATACCCGTTGATTACTATGAACTTTCACTAAACTACATACGAAAATTGGGCTAAAATGATTACATTTAACAGTGTTTTACTTTGTTTACATACTATAATCTTCAGCTTTAAATCCCGTGCTTTCAGTAAAGCTAACTGTTAGCCCGTGCTTATAATTTCAAAATAAATTAGATTTTCAATGTAATTTGAGCAAAAACGATTACTTTTCCCTGATTTCTCTGTAAGTTTGATAGTGTAAATGATTAGTTTTTCATGATTGTTCAAGTAGTGTTTCTAGTATAAATCTCAGTGTTTTTAAAAGTTCTTATTCATGTTAACGTATATATCGTGAGCAGATACATATGTTTATGTCAAAAAGTATATTTGCAATGTTATTTTACTAAACTGACATACCCGTTTATAACTTTGAATTTTCACTAAATCACGTATGAAAATAAAGCATAAATGACTATTTCTTAACAATGTTTTACTTAGTTTATATGCTATAATCTTCAACGTTTTATCCCGTGCTTTTAGTAAAGCTAAATTAATATATCGTTTGCCCGTGCATATAATTACAAAAAAATTGAGATTTTCAATGTCATTTGACCAAAAACGATTACTTTTCCTAGATTTGTCTGTTAGTTTGATAGTGCAAATGATTAGTTTTTCGTGGTTGTTATTTAGTATAAATTTCAGTGTTTTTTTTTAAGTTGTTATTTATGTTAACGTATATATCGTGTGCAGATACATATGTTAATGTCAAAAAGTAAATTTGCAATGTTATTTTTCTAAATTGACATACCCGTTGATTACTTTGAATTTTCATTAAACTACATATGAAAATTGGCCTAAAATGATTACTTTTAATAGTGTTTTACTTTGTTTACATACTATAATCTTCAGCTTTAAATCCCGTGCTTTCAGTAAAGCTAACTGTTAGCCCGTGCTTATAATTTCAAAATAATTTAGATTTTCAATGTAATTTGAGCAAAAACGATTACTTTTCCCTGATTTCTCTGTAAGTTTGATAGTGTAAATGATTAGTTTTTCATGATTGTTTACGTAGTGTTTCTAGTATAAATCTCAGTGTTTTAAAAGTTGTTATTCATGTTAACGTATATATCGTGAGCAGATACATATGTTTATGTCAAAAAGTATATTTGCAATGTTATTTTACTAAACTGACATACCCGTTTATAACTTTGAATTTTCACTAAATCACGTATGAAAATAAAGCGTAAATGACTATTTCTTAACAATGTTTTACTTAGTTTATATGCTATAATCTTCAGCGTTTTATCCCGTGCTTTTAGTAAAGCTAAATTAATATATCGTTTGCCCGTGCATATAATTACAAAAAAATTGAGATTTTCAATGTCATTTGACCAAAAACGATTACTTTTCCTAGATTTGTCTGTTAGTTTGATAGTGCAAATGATTAGTTTTTCATGGTTGTTATTTAGTATAAATTTCAGTGTTTTTTTTAAGTTGTTATTTATGTTAACGTATATATCGTGTGCAGATACATATGCTAATGTCAAAAAGTATATTTGCAATGTTATTTTACTAAATTGACATACCCGTTGATTGCTTTGAATTTTCATTAAACTACATATAAAAATTGGGCTAAAATGATTACATTTAACAGTGTTTTACTTTGTTTACATACTATAATCTTCAGCTTTAAATCCCGTGCTTTCAGTAAAGCTAACTGTTAGCCCGTGCTTATAATTTCAAAATAAATTAGATTTTCAATGTAATTTGAGCAAAAACGATTACTTTTCCCTGATTTCTCTGTAAGTTTGATAGTGTAAATGATTAGTTTTTCATGATTGTTCAAGTAGTGTTTCTAGTATAAATCTCAGTGTTTTTAAAAGTTGTTATTCATGTTAACGTATATATCGTGAGCAGATACATATGTTTATGTCAAAAAGTATATTTGCAATGTTATTTTACTAAACTGACATACCCGTTTATAACTTTGAATTTTCACTAAATCACGTATGAAAATAAAGCGAAAATGACTATTTCTTAACAAAGTTTTACTTAGTTTATAATCTATAATCTTCAGCGTTTTCTCCCGTGCTTTTAGTAATGCTAAATTAATATATCGTTTGCCCGTGCATATAATTACAAAAAAATTGAGATTTTCAATGTCATTTGACCAAAAACGATTACTTTTCCTAGATTTGTCTGTTAGTTTGATAGTGCAAATGATTAGTTTTCCATGGTTGTTATTTAGTATAAATTTCAGGGTTTTTTTTTAAGTTGTTATTTATGTTAACGTATATATCGTGTGCAGATACATATGTTAATGTCAAAAAGTATATTTGCCATGATATTTTACTAAATTGACATACCCGTTGATTGCTTTGAATTTTCAATAACTACATATGAAAATTGGGCTAAAATGATTACTTTTAACAGTGTTTTACTTTGTTTACATACTATAATCTTCAGCTTTAAATCCCGTGCTTTCAGTAAAGCTAACTGTTAGCCCGTGCTTATAATTTCAAAATAATTTAGATTTTCAATGTAATTTGAGCAAAAACGATTACTTTTCCCTGATTTCTCTGTAAGTTTGATAGTGTAAATGATTAGTTTTTCATGATTGTTTACGTAGTGTTTCTAGTATAAATCTCAGTGTTTTAAAAGTTGTTATTCATGTTAACGTATATATCGTGAGCAGATACATATGTTTATGTCAAAAAGTATATTTGCAATGTTATTTTACTAAACTGACATACCCGTTTATAACTTTGAATTTTCACTAAATCACGTATGAAAATAAAGCGTAAATGACTATTTCTTAACAATGTTTTACTTAGTTTATATGCTATAATCTTCAGCGTTTTATCCCGTGCTTTTAGTAAAGCTAAATTAATATATCGTTTGCCCGTGCATATAATTACAAAAAAATTGAGATTTTCAATGTCATTTGACCAAAAACGATTACTTTTCCTAGATTTGTCTGTTAGTTTGATAGTGCAAATGATTAGTTTTTCATGGTTGTTATTTAGTATAAATTTCAGTGTTTTTTTTAAGTTGTTATTTATGTTAACGTATATATCGTGTGCAGATACATATGCTAATGTCAAAAAGTATATTTGCAATGTTATTTTACTAAATTGACATACCCGTTGATTGCTTTGAATTTTCATTAAACTACATATAAAAATTGGGCTAAAATGATTACATTTAACAGTGTTTTACTTTGTTTACATACTATAATCTTCAGCTTTAAATCCCGTGCTTTCAGTAAAGCTAACTGTTAGCCCGTGCTTATAATTTCAAAATAAATTAGATTTTCAATGTAATTTGAGCAAAAACGATTACTTTTCCCTGATTTCTCTGTAAGTTTGATAGTGTAAATGATTAGTTTTTCATGATTGTTCAAGTAGTGTTTCTAGTATAAATCTCAGTGTTTTTAAAAGTTGTTATTCATGTTAACGTATATATCGTGAGCAGATACATATGTTTATGTCAAAAAGTATATTTGCAATGTTATTTTACTAAACTGACATACCCGTTTATAACTTTGAATTTTCACTAAATCACGTATGAAAATAAAGCGAAAATGACTATTTCTTAACAAAGTTTTACTTAGTTTATAATCTATAATCTTCAGCGTTTTCTCCCGTGCTTTTAGTAATGCTAAATTAATATATCGTTTGCCCGTGCATATAATTACAAAAAAATTGAGATTTTCAATGTCATTTGACCAAAAACGATTACTTTTCCTAGATTTGTCTGTTAGTTTGATAGTGCAAATGATTAGTTTTCCATGGTTGTTATTTAGTATAAATTTCAGGGTTTTTTTTTAAGTTGTTATTTATGTTAACGTATATATCGTGTGCAGATACATATGTTAATGTCAAAAAGTATATTTGCCATGATATTTTACTAAATTGACATACCCGTTGATTGCTTTGAATTTTCAATAACTACATATGAAAATTGGGCTAAAATGATTACTTTTAACAGTGTTTTACTTTGTTTACATACTATAATCTTCAGCTTTAAATCCCGTGCTTTCAGTAAAGCTAACTGTTAGCCCGTGCTTATAATTTCAAAATAAATTAGATTTTCAATGTAATTTGAGCAAAAACGATTACTTTTCCCTGATTTCTCTGTAAGTTTGATAGTGTAAATGATTAATTTTTCATGATTGTTCAAGTAGTGTTTCTAGTATAAATCTCAGTGTTTTTAAAAGTTCTTATTCATGTTAACGTATATATCGTGAGCAGATACATATGTTTATGTCAAAAAGTATATTTGCAATGTTATTTTACTAAACTGACATACCCGTTTATAACTTTGAATTTTCACTAAATCACGTATGAAAATAAAGCGAAAATGACTATTTCTTAACAAAGTTTTACTTAGTTTATATGCTATAATCTTCAGCGTTTTATCCCGTGCTTTTAGTAAAGCTAAATTAATATATCGTTTGCCCGTGCATATAATTACAAAAAAATTGAGATTTTCAATGTCATTTGACCAAAAACGATTACTTTTCCTAGATTTGTCTGTTAGTTTGATAGTGCAAATGATTAGTTTTTCATGGTTGATATTTAGTATAAATTTCAGTGTTTTTTTTAAGTTGTTATTTATGTTAACGTATATATCGTGTGCAGATACATATGCTAATGTCAAAAAGTATATTTGCAATGTTATTTTACTAAATTGACATACCCGTTGATTACTTTGTATTTTCATTAAACTACATATGAAAATTGGGCTAAAATGATTACATTTAACAGTGTTTTACTTTGTTTACATACTATAATCTTCAGCTTTAAATCCCGTGCTTTCAGTAAAGCTAACTGTTAGCCCGTGCTTATAATTTCAAAATAATTTAGATTTTCAATGTAATTTGAGCAAAAACGATTACTTTTCCCTGATTTCTCTGTAAGTTTGATAGTGTAAATGATTAGTTTTTCATGATTGTTCAAGTAGTGTTTCTAGTATAAATCTCAGTGTTTTTAAAAGTTGTTATTCATGTTAACGTATATATCGTGAGCAGATAAATATGTTTATGTCAAAAAGTATATTTGCAATGTTATTTTACTAAACTGACATACCCGTTTATAACTTTGAATTTTCACTAAATCACGTATGAAAATAAAGCGAAAATGACTATTTCTTAACAAAGTTTTACTTAGTTTATATGCTATAATCTTCAGCGTTTTATCCCGTGCTTTTAGTAAAGCTAAATTAATATATCGTTTGCCCGTGCATATAATTACAAAAAAATTGAGATTTTCAATGTCATTTGACCAAAAACGATTACTTTTCCTAGATTTGTCTGTTAGTTTGATAGTGCAAATGATTAGTTTTTCATGGTTGTTATTTAGTATAAATTTCAGTGTTTTTTTTAAGTTGTTATTTATGTTAACGTATATATCGTGTGCAGATACATATGCTAATGTCAAAAAGTATATTTGCAATGTTATTTTACTAAATTGACATACCCGTTGATTGCTTTGAATTTTCATTAAACTACATATGAAAATTGGGCTAAAATGATTACATTTAACAGTGTTTTTTTTTGTTTACATACTATAATCTTCAGCTTTAAATCCCGTGCTTTCAGTAAAGCTAACTGTTAGCCCGTGCTTATAATTTCAAAATAAATTAGATTTTCAATGTAATTTGAGCAAAAACGATTACTTTTCCCTGATTTCTCTGTAAGTTTGATAGTGTAAATGATTAGTTTTTCATGATTGTTCAAGTAGTGTTTCTAGTATAAATCTCAGTGTTTTTAAAAGTTGTTATTCATGTTAACGTATATATCGTGAGCAGATACATATGTTTATGTCAAAAAGTATATTTGCAATGTTATTTTACTAAACTGACATACCCGTTTATAACTTTGAATTTTCACTAAATCACGTATGAAAATAAAGCGAAAATGACTATTTCTTAACAAAGTTTTACTTAGTTTATATGCTATAATCTTCAGCGTTTTATCCCGTGCTTTTAGTAAAGCTAAATTAATATATCGTTTGCCCGTGCATATAATTACAAAAAAATTGAGATTTTCAATGTCATTTGACCAAAAACGATTACTTTTCCTAGATTTGTCTGTTAGTTTGATAGTGCAAATGATTAGTTTTTCATGGTTGTTATTTAGTATAAATTTCAGTGTTTTTTTTAAGTTGTTATTTATGTTAACGTATATATCGTGTGCAGATACATATGTTAATGTCAAAAAGTATATTTGCCATGATATTTTACTAAATTGACATACCCGTTGATTGCTTTGAATTTTCAATAACTACATATGAAAATTGGGCTAAAATGATTACTTTTAACAGTGTTTTACTTTGTTTACATACTATAATCTTCAGCTTTAAATCCCGTGCTTTCAGTAAAGCTAACTGTTAGCCCGTGCTTATAATTTCAAAATAAATTAGATTTTCAATGTAATTTGAGCAAAAACGATTACTTTTCCCTGATTTCTCTGTAAGTTTGATAGTGTAAATGATTAGTTTTTCATGATTGTTCAAGTAGTGTTTCTAGTATAAATCTCAGTGTTTTTAAAAGTTGTTATTCATGTTAACGTATATATCGTGAGCAGATACATATGTTTATGTCAAAAAGTATATTTGCAATGTTATTTTACTTAACTGACATACCCGTTTATAACTTTGAATTTTCACTAAATCACGTATGAAAATAAAGCGAAAATGACTATTTCTTAACAAAGTTTTACTTAGTTTATATGCTATAATCTTCAGCGTTTTATCCCGTGCTTTTAGTAAAGCTAAATTAATATATCGTTTGCCCGTGCATATAATTACAAAAAAATTGAGATTTTCAATGTCATTTGACCAAAAACGATTACTTTTCCTAGATTTGTCTGTTAGTTTGATAGTGCAAATGATTAGTTTTTCATGGTTGTTATTTAGTATAAATTTCAGTGTTTTTTTTAAGTTGTTATTTATGTTAACGTATATATCGTGTGCAGATACATATGATAATGTCAAAAAGTATATTTGCCATGATATTTTACTAAATTGACATACCCGTTGATTGCTTTGAATTTTCAATAACAACATATGAAAATTGGGCTAAAATGATTACTTTTAACAGTGTTTTACTTTGTTTACATACTATAATCTTCAGCTTTAAATCCCGTGCTTTCAGTAAAGCTAACTGTTAGCCCGTGCTTATAATTTCAAAATAAATTAGATTTTCAATGTAATTTGAGCAAAAACGATTACTTTTCCCTGATTTCTCTGTAAGTTTGATAGTGTAAATGATTAGTTTTTCATGATTGTTCAAGTAGTGTTTCTAGTATAAATCTCAGTGTTTTTAAAAGTTGTTATTCATGTTAACGTATATATCGTGAGCAGATACATATGTTTATGTCAAAAAGTATATTTGCAATGTTATTTTACTAAACTGACATACCCGTTTATAACTTTGAATTTTCACTAAATCACGTATGAAAATAAAGCGAAAATGACTATTTCTTAACAAAGTTTTACTTAGTTTATAATCTATAATCTTCAGCGTTTTCTCCCGTGCTTTTAGTAATGCTAAATTAATATATCGTTTGCCCGTGCATATAATTACAAAAAAATTGAGATTTTCAATGTCATTTGACCAAAAACGATTACTTTTCCTAGATTTGTCTGTTAGTTTGATAGTGCAAATGATTAGTTTTCCATGGTTGTTATTTAGTATAAATTTCAGGGTTTTTTTTTAAGTTGTTATTTATGTTAACGTATATATCGTGTGCAGATACATATGTTAATGTCAAAAAGTATATTTGCCATGATATTTTACTAAATTGACATACCCGTTGATTGCTTTGAATTTTCAATAACTACATATGAAAATTGGGCTAAAATGATTACTTTTAACAGTGTTTTACTTTGTTTACATACTATAATCTTCAGCTTTAAATCCCGTGCTTTCAGTAAAGCTAACTGTTAGCCCGTGCTTATAATTTCAAAATAAATTAGATTTTCAATGTAATTTGAGCAAAAACGATTACTTTTCCCTGATTTCTCTGTAAGTTTGATAGTGTAAATGATTAATTTTTCATGATTGTTCAAGTAGTGTTTCTAGTATAAATCTCAGTGTTTTTAAAAGTTCTTATTCATGTTAACGTATATATCGTGAGCAGATACATATGTTTATGTCAAAAAGTATATTTGCAATGTTATTTTACTAAACTGACATACCCGTTTATAACTTTGAATTTTCACTAAATCACGTATGAAAATAAAGCGAAAATGACTATTTCTTAACAAAGTTTTACTTAGTTTATATGCTATAATCTTCAGCGTTTTATCCCGTGCTTTTAGTAAAGCTAAATTAATATATCGTTTGCCCGTGCATATAATTACAAAAAAATTGAGATTTTCAATGTCATTTGACCAAAAACGATTACTTTTCCTAGATTTGTCTGTTAGTTTGATAGTGCAAATGATTAGTTTTTCATGGTTGTTATTTAGTATAAATTTCAGTGTTTTTTTTAAGTTGTTATTTATGTTAACGTATATATCGTGTGCAGATACATATGTTAATGTCAAAAAGTATATTTGCCATGATATTTTACTAAATTGACATACCCGTTGATTGCTTTGAATTTTCAATAACTACATATGAAAATTGGGCTAAAATGATTACTTTTAACAGTGTTTTACTTTGTTTACATACTATAATCTTCAGCCTTAAATCCCGTGCTTTCAGTAAAGCTAACTGTTAGCCCGTGCTTATAATTTCAAAATAAATTAGATTTTCAATGTAATTTGAGCAAAAACGATTACTTTTCCCTGATTTCTCTGTAAGTTTGATAGTGTAAATGATTAGTTTTTCATGATTGTTCAAGTAGTGTTTCTAGTATAAATCTCAGTGTTTTTAAAAGTTGTTATTCATGTTAACGTATATATCGTGAGCAGATACATATGTTTATGTCAAAAAGTATATTTGCAATGTTATTTTACTAAACTGACATACCCGTTTATAACTTTGAATTTTCACTAAATCACGTATGAAAATAAAGCGAAAATGACAATTTCTTAACAAAGTTTTACTTAGTTTATATGCTATAATCTTCAGCGTTTTATCCCGTGCTTTTAGTAAAGCTAAATTAATATATCGTTTGCCCGTGCATATAATTACAAAAAAATTGAGATTTTCAATGTCATTTGACCAAAAACGATTACTTTTCCTAGATTTGTCTGTTAGTTTGATAGTGCAAATGATTAGTTTTTCATGGTTGTTATTTAGTATAAATTTCAGTGTTTTTTTTAAGTTGTTATTTATGTTAACGTATATATCGTGTGCAGATACATATGCTAATGTCAAAAAGTATATTTGCAATGTTATTTTACTAAATTGACATACCCGTTGATTACTTTGTATTTTCATTAAACTACATATGAAAATTGGGCTAAAATGATTACATTTAACAGTGTTTTACTTTGTTTACATACTATAATCTTCAGCTTTAAATCCCGTGCTTTCAGTAAAGCGATCTGTTAGCCCGTGCTTATAATTTCAAAATAAATTAGATTTTCAATGTAATTTGAGCAAAAACGATTACTTTTTCCTGATTTCTCTGTAAGTTTGATAGTGTAAATGATTAGTTTTTCATGATTGTTCAAGTAGTGTTTCTAGTATAAATTTCAGTGTTTTTAAAAGTTGTTATTCATGTTAACGTATATATCGTGAGCAGATACATATGTTTATATCAAAAAGTATATTTGCAATGTTATTTTACTTAACTGACATACCCGTTTATAACTTTGAATTTTCACTAAATCACGTATGAAAATAAAGCGAAAATGACTATTTCTTAACAAAGTTTTACTTAGTTTATATGCTATAATCTTCAGCGTTTTATCCCGTGCTTTTAGTAAAGCTAAATTAATATATCGTTTGCCCGTGCATATAATTACAAAAAAATTGAGATTTTCAATGTCATTTGACCAAAAACGATTACTTTTCCTAGATTTGTCTGTTAGTTTGATAGTGCAAATGATTAGTTTTTCATGGTTGTTATTTAGTATAAATTTCAGTGTTTTTTTTAAGTTGTTATTTATGTTAACGTATATATCGTGTGCAGATACATATGATAATGTCAAAAAGTATATTTGCCATGATATTTTACTAAATTGACATACCCGTTGATTGCTTTGAATTTTCAATAACTACGTATGAAAATTGGGCTAAAATGATTACTTTTAACAGTGTTTTACTTTGTTTACATACTATAATCTTCAGCTTTAAATCCCGTGCTTTCAGTAAAGCTAACTGTTAGCCCGTGCTTATAATTTCAAAATAAATTAGATTTTCAATGTAATTTGAGCAAAAACGATTACTTTTCCCTGATTTCTCTGTAAGTTTGATAGTGTAAATGATTAGTTTTTCATGATTGTTCAAGTAGTGTTTCTAGTATAAATCTCAGTGTTTTTAAAAGTTCTTATTCATGTTAACGTATATATCGTGAGCAGATACATATGTTTATGTCAAAAAGTATATTTGCAATGTTATTTTACTAAACTGACATACCCGTTTATAACTTTGAATTTTCACTAAATCACGTATGAAAATAAAGCGAAAATGACTATTTCTTAACAAAGTTTTACTTAGTTTATATGCTATAATCTTCAGCGTTTTATCCCGTGCTTTTAGTAAAGCTAAATTAATATATCGTTTGCCCGTGCATATAATTACAAAAAAATTGAGATTTTCAATGTCATTTGACCAAAAACGATTACTTTTCCTAGATTTGTCTGTTAGTTTGATAGTGCAAATGATTAGTTTTTCATGGTTGTTATTTAGTATAAATTTCAGTGTTTTTTTTAAGTTGTTATTTATGTTAACGTATATATCGTGTGCAGATACATATGTTAATGTCAAAAAGTATATTTGCCATGATATTTTACTAAATTGACATACCCGTTGATTGCTTTGAATTTTCAATAACTACATATGAAAATTGGGCTAAAATGATTACTTTTAACAGTGTTTTACTTTGTTTACATACTATAATCTTCAGCTTTAAATCCCGTGCTTTCAGTAAAGCTAACTGTTAGCCCGTGCTTATAATTTCAAAATAATTTAGATTTTCAATGTAATTTGAGCAAAAACGATTACTTTTCCCTGATTTCTCTGTAAGTTTGATAGTGTAAATGATTAGTTTTTCATGATTGTTCAAGTAGTGTTTCTAGTATAAATCTCAGTGTTTTTAAAAGTTGTTATTCATTTTAACGTATATATCGTGAGCAGATAAATATGTTTATGTCAAAAAGTATATTTGCAATGTTATTTTACTAAACTGACATACCCGTTTATAACTGTGATTTATCACTAAATCACGTATGAAAATAAAGCGAAAATGACTATTTCTTAACAATGTTTTACTTAGTTTATATGCTATAATCTTCAGCGTTTTATCCCGTGCTTTTAGTAAAGCTAAATTAATATATCGTTTGCCCGTGCATATAATTACAAAAAAATTGAGATTTTCAATGTCATTTGACCAAAAACGATTACTTTTCCTAGATTTGTCTGTTAGTTTGATAGTGCAAATGATTAGTTTTTCATGGTTGTTATTTAGTATAATTTTCAGTGTTTTTTTTAAGTTGTTATTTATGTTAACGTATATATCGTGTGCAGATACATATGCTAATGTCAAAAAGTCTATTTGCAATGTTATTTTACTAAATTGACATACCCGTTGATTACTTTGTATTTTCATTAAACTACATATGAAAATTGGGCTAAAATGATTACATTTAACAGTGTTTTACTTTGTTTACATACTATAATCTTCAGCTTTAAATCCCGTGCTTTCAGTAAAGCTAACTGTTAGCCCGTGCTTATAATTTCAAAATAAATTAGATTTTCAATGTAATTTGAGCAAAAACGATTACTTTTCCCTGATTTCTCTGTAAGTTTAATAGTGTAAATGATTAGTTTTTCATGATTGTTCAAGTAGTGTTTCTAGTATAAATCTCAGTGTTTTTAAAAGTTGTTATTCATGTTAACGTATATATCGTGAGCAGATACATATGTTTATGTCAAAAAGTATATTTTCAATGTTATTTTACTAAACTGACATACCCGTTTATAACTTTGAATTTTCACTAAATCACGTATGAAAATAAAGCGAAAATGATTATTTCTTAACAAAGTTTTACTTACTTTATATGCTATAATCTTCAGCGTTTTATCCGGTGCTTTTAGTAAAGCTAAATTAATATATCGTTTGCCCGTGCATATAATTACAAAAAAATTGAGATTTTCAATGTCATTTGACCAAAAACGATTACTTTTCCTAGATTTGTCTGTTAGTTTGATAGTGCAAATGATTAGTTTTTCATGGTTGTTATTTAGTATAAATTTCAGTGTTTTTTTTAAGTTGTTATTTATGTTAACGTATATATCGTGTGCAGATACATATGATAATGTCAAAAAGTATATTTGCCATGATATTTTATTAAATTGACATACCCGTTGATTGCTTTGAATTTTCAATAACTACATATGAAAATTGGGCTAAAATGATTACTTTTAACAGTGTTTTACTTTGTTTACATACTATAATCTTCAGCTTTAAATCCCGTGCTTTCAGTAAAGCTAACTGTTAGCCCGTACTAATAATTTAAAAATAAATTAGATTTTCAATGTAATTTGAGCAAAAACGATTACTTTTCCCTGATTTCTCTGTAAGTTTGATAGTGTAAATGATTAATTTTTCATGATTGTTCAAGTAGTGTTTCTAGCATAAATCTCAGTGTTTTTAAAAGTTCTTATTCATGTTAACGTATATATCGTGAGCAGATACATATGTTTACGTCAAAAAGTATATTTGCAATGTTATTTTACTAAACTGACATACCCGTTTATAACTTTGAATTTTCACTAAATCACGTATGAAAATAAAGCGTAAATGACTATTTCTTAACAAAGTTTTACTTAGTTTATATGCTATAATCTTCAGCGTTTTATCCCGTGCTTTTAGTAAAGCTAAATTAATATATCGTTTGCCCGTGCATATAATTACAAAAAAATTGAGATTTTCAATGTCATTTGACCAAAAACGATTACTTTTCCTAGATTTGTCTGTTAGTTTGATAGTGCAAATGATTAGTTTTTCATGGTTGTTATTTAGTATAAATTTCAGTGTTTTTTTTAAGTTGTTATTTATGTTAACGTATATATCGTGTGCAGATACATATGCTAATGTCAAAAAGTATATTTGCAATGTTATTTTACTAAATTGACATACCCGTTGATTACTTTGTATTTTCATTAAACTACATATGAAAATTGGGCTAAAATGATTACATTTAACAGTGTTTTACTTTGTTTACATACTATAATCTTCAGCTTTAAATCCCGTGCTTTCAGTAAAGCTAACTGTTAGCCCATGCTTATAATTTCAAAATAATTTAGATTTTCAATGTAATTTGAGCAAAAACGATTACTTTTCCCTGATTTCTCTGTAAGTTTGATAGTGTAAATGATTAGTTTTTCATGATTGTTCAAGTAGTGTTTCTAGTATAAATCTCAGTGTTTTTAAAAGTTGTTATTCATGTTAACGTATATATCGTGAGCAGATACATATGTTTATGTCAAAAAGTATATTTGCAATGTTATTTTACTAAACTGACATACCCGTTTATAACTTTGAATTTTCACTAAATCACGTATGAAAATAAAGCGTAAATGACTATTTCTTAACAATGTTTTACTTAGTTTATATGCTATAATCTTCAGCGTTTTATCCCGTGCTTTTAGTAAAGCTAAATTAATATATCGTTTGCCCGTGCATATAATTACAAAAAAATTGAGATTTTCAATGTCATTTGACCAAAAACGATTACTTTTCCTAGATTTGTCTGTTAGTTTGATAGTGCAAATGATTACTTTTTCATGGTTGTTATTTAGTATAATTTTCAGTGTTTTTTTTAAGTTGTTATTTATGTTAACGTATATATCGTGTGCAGATACATATGCTAATGTCAAAAAGTCTATTTGCAATGTTATTTTACTAAATTGACATACCCGTTGATTACTTTGTATTTTCATTAAACTACATATGAAAATTGGGCTAAAATGATTACATTTAACAGTGTTTTACTTTGTTTACATACTATAATCTTCAGCTTTAAATCCCGTGCTTTCAGTAAAGCTAACTGTTAGCCCGTGCTTATAATTTCAAAATAAATTAGATTTTCAATGTAATTTGAGCAAAAACGATTACTTTTCCCTGATTTCTCTGTAAGTTTAATAGTGTAAATGATTAGTTTTTCATGATTGTTCAAGTAGTGTTTCTAGTATAAATCTCAGTGTTTTTAAAAGTTGTTATTCATGTTAACGTATATATCGTGAGCAGATACATATGTTTATGTCAAAAAGTATATTTGCAATGTTATTTTACTAAACTGACATACCCGTTTATAACTTTGAATTTTCACTAAATCACGTATGAAAATAAAGCGAAAATGATAATTTCTTAACAAAGTTTTACTTACTTTATATGCTATAATCTTCAGCGTTTTATCCGGTGCTTTTAGTAAAGCTAAATTAATATATCGTTTGCCCGTGCATATAATTACAAAAAAATTGAGATTTTCAATGTCATTTGACCAAAAACGATTACTTTTCCTAGATTTGTCTGTTAGTTTGATAGTGCAAATGATTAGTTTTTCATGGTTGTTATTTAGTATAAATTTCAGTGTTTTTTTTAAGTTGTTATTTATGTTAACGTATATATCGTGTGCAGATACATATGATAATGTCAAAAAGTATATTTGCCATGATATTTTATTAAATTGACATACCCGTTGATTGCTTTGAATTTTCAATAACTACATATGAAAATTGGGCTAAAATGATTACTTTTAACAGTGTTTTACTTTGTTTACATACTATAATCTTCAGCTTTAAATCCCGTGCTTTCAGTAAAGCTAACTGTTAGCCCGTGCTTATAATTTCAAAATAAATTAGATTTTCAATGTAATTTGAGCAAAAACGATTACTTTTCCCTGATTTCTCTGTAAGTTTGATAGTGTAAATGATTAGTTTTTCATGATTGTTCAAGTAGTGTTTCTAGTATAAATCTCAGTGTTTTTAAAAGTTGTTATTCATGTTAACGTATATATCGTGAGCAGATACATATGTTTATGTCAAAAAGTATATTTGCAATGTTATTTTACTAAACTGACATACCCGTTTATAACTTTGAATTTTCACTAAATCACGTATGAAAATAAAGCGTAAATGACTATTTCTTAACAATGTTTTACTTAGTTTATATGCTATAATCTTCAGCGTTTTATCCCGTGCTTTTAGTAAAGCTAAATTAATATATCGTTTGCCCGTGCATATAATTACAAAAAAATTGAGATTTTCAATGTCATTTGACCAAAAACGATTACTTTTCCTAGATTTGTCTGTTAGTTTGATAGTGCAAATGATTAGTTTTTCATGGTTGTTATTTAGTATAAATTTCAGTGTTTTTTTTAAGTTGTTATTTATGTTAACGTATATATCGTGTGCAGATACATATGCTAATGTCAAAAAGTATATTTGCAATGTTATTTTACTAAATTGACATACCCGTTGATTACTTTTTATTTTCATTAAACTACATATGAAAATTGGGCTAAAATGATTACATTTAACAGTGTTTTACTTTGTTTACATACTATAATCTTCAGCTTTAAATCCCGTGCTTTCAGTAAAGCTAACTGTTAGCCCGTGCTTATAATTTCAAAATAAATTAGATTTTCAATGTAATTTGAGCAAAAACGATTACTTTTCCCTGATTTCTCTGTAAGTTTAATAGTGTAAATGATTAGTTTTTCATGATTGTTCAAGTAGTGTTTCTAGTATAAATCTCAGTGTTTTTAAAAGTTGTTATTCATGTTAACGTATATATCGTGAGCAGATACATATGTTTATGTCAAAAAGTATATTTGCAATGTTATTTTACTAAACTGACATACCCGTTTATAACTTTGAATTTTCACTAAATCACGTATGAAAATAAAGCGTAAATGACTATTTCTTAACAATGTTTTACTTAGTTTATATGCTATAATCTTCAGCGTTTTATCCCGTGCTTTTAGTACAGCTAAATTAAAATATCGTTTGCCCGTGCATATAATTACAAAAAAATTGAGATTTTCAATGTCATTTGACCAAAAACGATTACTTTTCCTAGATTTGTCTGTTAGTTTGATAGTGCAAATGATTAGTTTTTCATGGTTGTTATTTAGTATAAATTTCAGTGTTTTTTTTAAATTGTTATTTATGTTAACGTATATATCGTGTGCAGATACATATGTTAATGTCAAAAAGTATATTTGCCATGATATTTTACTAAATTGACATACCCGTTGATTGCTTTGAATTTTCAATAACTACATATGAAAATTGGGCTAAAATGATTACTTTTAACAGTGTTTTACTTTGTTTACATACTATAATCTTCAGCTTTAAATCCCGTGCTTTCAGTAAAGCTAACTGTTAGCCCGTGCTTATAATTTCAAAATAATTTAGATTTTCAATGTAATTTGAGCAAAAACGATTACTTTTCCCTGATTTCTCTGTAAGTTTGATAGTGTAAATGATTAGTTTTTCATGATTGTTCAAGTAGTGTTTCTAGTATAAATCTCAGTGTTTTTAAAAGTTCTTATTCATGTTAACGTATATATCGTGAGCAGATACATATGTTTATGTCAAAAAGTATATTTGCAATGTTATTTTACTAAACTGACATACCCGTTTATAACTTTGAATTTTCACTAAATCACGTATGAAAATAAAGCGAAAATGACTATTTCTTAACAAAGTTTTACTTAGTTTATATGCTATAATCTTCAGCGTTTTATCCCGTGCTTTTAGTAAAGCTAAATTAATATATCGTTTGCCTGTGCATATAATTACAAAAAAATTGAGATTTTCAATGTCATTTGACCAAAAACGATTACTTTTCCTAGATTTGTCTGTTAGTTTGATAGTGCAAATGATTAGTTTTTCATGGTTGTTATTTAGTATAAATTTCAGTGTTTTTTTTAAGTTGTTATTTATGTTAACGTATATATCGTGTGCAGATACATATGTTAATGTCAAAAAGTATATTTGCCATGATATTTTACTAAATTGACATACCCGTTGATTGCTTTGAATTTTCAATAATTACATATGAAAATTGGGCTAAAATGATTACTTTTAACAGTGTTTTACTTTGTTTACATACTATAATCTTCAGCTTTAAATCCCGTGCTTTCAGTAAAGCTAACTGTTAGCCCGTACTAATAATTTAAAAATAAATTAGATTTTCAATGTAATTTGAGCAAAAACGATTACTTTTCCCTGATTTCTCTGTAAGTTTGATAGTGTAAATGATTAATTTTTCATGATTGTTCAAGTAGTGTTTCTAGCATAAATCTCAGTGTTTTTAAAAGTTCTTATTCATGTTAACGTATATATCGTGAGCAGATACATATGTTTACGTCAAAAAGTATATTTGCAATGTTATTTTACTAAACTGACATACCCGTTTATAACTTTGAATTTTCACTAAATCACGTATGAAAATAAAGCGTAAATGACTATTTCTTAACAAAGTTTTACTTAGTTTATATGCTATAATCTTCAGCGTTTTATCCCGTGCTTTTAGTAAAGCTAAATTAATATATCGTTTGCCCGTGCATATAATTACAAAAAAATTGAGATTTTCAATGTCATTTGACCAAAAACGATTACTTTTCCTAGATTTGTCTGTTAGTTTGATAGTGCAAATGATTAGTTTTTCATGGTTGTTATTTAGTATAAATTTCAGTGTTTTTTTTAAGTTGTTATTTATGTTAACGTATATATCGTGTGCAGATACATATGCTAATGTCAAAAAGTATATTTGCAATGTTATTTTACTAAATTGACATACCCGTTGATTACTTTGTATTTTCATTAAACTACATATGAAAATTGGGCTAAAATGATTACATTTAACAGTGTTTTACTTTGTTTACATACTATAATCTTCAGCTTTAAATCCCGTGCTTTCAGTAAAGCTAACTGTTAGCCCGTGCTTATAATTTCAAAATAATTTAGATTTTCAATGTAATTTGAGCAAAAACGATTACTTTTCCCTGATTTCTCTGTAAGTTTGATAGTGTAAATGATTAGTTTTTCATGATTGTTCAAGTAGTGTTTCTAGTATAAATCTCAGTGTTTTTAAAAGTTCTTATTCATGTTAACGTATATATCGTGAGCAGATACATATGTTTATGTCAAAAAGTATATTTGCAATGTTATTTTACTAAACTGACATACCCGTTTATAACTTTGAATTTTCACTAAATCACGTATGAAAATAAAGCGTAAATGACTATTTCTTAACAATGTTTTACTTAGTTTATATGCTATAATCTTCAGCGTTTTATCCCGTGCTTTTAGTAAAGCTAAATTAATATATCGTTTGCCCGTGCATATAATTACAAAAAAATTGACATTTTCAATGTCATTTGACCAAAAACGATTACTTTTCCTAGATTTGTCTGTAAGTTTTATAGTGCAAATGATTAGTTTTTCATGGTTGTTTTTAGTATAAATTTCAGTGTTTTTTTTAAGTTGTTATTTATGTTAACGTATATATCGTGTGCAGAAACATATGTTAATGTCAAAAAGTATATTTGCAATGTTATTTTACTAAATTGACATACCCGTTGATTGCTTTGAATTTTCGATAACTACATATGAAAATTGGGCTAAAATGATTACTTTTAACAGTGTTTTACTTTGTTTACATACTATAATCTTCAGCTTTAAATCCCGTGCTTTCAGTAAAGCTAACTGTTAGCCCGTGCTTATATTTTCAAAATAATTTAGATTTTCAATGTAATTTGAGCAAAAACGATTACTTTTCCCTGATTTCTCTGTAAGTTTGATAGTGTAAATGATTAGTTTTTCATGATTGTTCAAGTAGTGTTTCTAGTATAAATCTCAGTGTTTTTAAAAGTTGTTATTCATGTTAACGTATATATCGTGAGCAGATACATATGTTTATGTCAAAAAGTATATTTGCAATGTTATTTTACTAAACTGACATACCCGTTTATAACTTTGAATTTTCACTAAATCACGTATGAAAATAAAGCGAAAATGACTATTTCTTAACAAAGTTTTACTTAGTTTATATGCTATAATCTTCAGCGTTTTATCCCGTGCTTTTAGTAAAGCTAAATTAATATATCGTTTGCCCGTGCATATAATTACAAAAAAATTGAAATTTTCAATGTCATTTGACCAAAAACGATTACTTTTCCTAGATTTGTCTGTTAGTTTGATAGTGCAAATGATTAGTTTTTCATGGTTGTTATTTAGTATAAATTTCAGTGTTTTTTTTAAGTTGTTATTTATGTTAACGTATATATCGTGTGCAGATACATATGTTAATGTCAATAAGTATATTTGCCATGATATTTTACTAAATTGACATACCCGTTGATTGCTTTGAATTTTCAATAACTACATATGAAAATTGGGCTAAAATGATTACTTTTAACAGTGTTTTACTTTGTTTACATACTATAATCTTCAGCTTTAAATCCCGTGCTTTCAGTTAGCCCGTGCTTATAATTTCAAAATAATTGAGATTTTCAATGTAATTTGAGCAAAAACGATTACTTTTCCCTGATTTCTCTGTAAGTTTGATAGTGTAAATGATTAGTTTTTCATGATTGTTCAAGTAGTGTTTCTAGTATAAATCTCAGTGTTTTTAAAAGTTGTTATTCATGTTAACGTATATATCGTGAGCAGATACATATGTTTATGTCAAAAAGTATATTTGCAATGTTATTTTACTAAACTGACATACCCCTTTTATAACTTTGAATTTTCACTAAATCACGTATGAAAATAAAGCGTAAATAACTATTTCTTAACAATGTTTTACTTAGTTTACATGCTATAATCTTCAGCGTTTTATCCCGTGCTTTTAGTAAAGCTAAATTAATATATCGTTTGCCCGTGCATATAATTACAAAAAAATTGAGATTTTCAATGTCATTTGACCAAAAACGATTACTTTTCCCTGATTTCTCTGTAAGTTTGATAGTGTAAATGCTTAGTTTTTCATGATTGTTCAAGTAGTGTTTCTAGTATAAATCTCAGTGTTTTTAAAAGTTGTTATTCATGTTAACGTATATATCGTGAGCAGATACATATGTTTATGTCAAAAAGTATATTTGCAATGTTATTTTACTAAATTGACATACCCTTTGATTACTTTAAATTTTCACTAAACTACATATGAAAATTGGGCTAAAATGATTACTTTAACAATGTTTTACTTTGTTTACATACTATAATCTTCAGCTTTAAATCCCGTGCTTTCAGTAAAGCTAACTGTTAGCCAGTGCTTATAATTTCAAAATAATTGAGATTTTCAATGTAATTTGAGCAAAAACGATTACTTTTCCCTGATTTCTCTGTAAGTTTGATAGTGTAAATGATTAGTTTTTCATGATTGTTCAAGTAGTGTTTCTAGTATAAATCTCAGTGTTTTTAAAAGTTGTTATTCATGTTAACGTATATATCGTGAGCAGATACATATGTTTATGTCAAAAAGTATATTTGCAATGTTATTTTACTAAACTGACATACCCGTTTATAACTTTGAATTTTCACTAAATCACATATGAAAATAAAGCGTAAATGACTATTTCTTAACAATGTTTTACTTAGTTTATATGCTATAATCTTCAGCGTTTTATCCCGTGCTTTTAGTAAAGCTAAATTAATATATCGTTTGCCCGTGCATATAATTACAAAAAAATTTAGATTTTCAATGTCATTTGACCAAAAACGATTACTTTTCCTAGATTTGTCTGTTAGTTTGATAGTGCAAATGATTAGTTTTTCATGGTTGTAATTTAGTATAAATTTCAGTGTTTTTTTTAAGTTGTTATTTATGTTAACGTATATATCGTGTGCAGATACATATGTTAATGTCAAAAAGTATATTTGCCATGATATTTTACTAAATTGACATACCCGTTGATTGCTTTGAATTTTCAATAACTACATATGAAAATTGGGCTAAAATGATTACTTTTAACAGTGTTTTACTTTGTTTACATACTATAATCTTCAGCTTTAAATCCCGTGCTTTCAGTAAAGCTAACTGTTAGCCCGTGCTTATAATTTCAAAATAATTTAGATTTTCAATGTAATTTGAGCAAAAACGATTACTTTTCCCTGATTTCTCTGTAAGTTTGATAGTGTAAATGATTAGTTTTTCATGATTGTTCAAGTAGTGTTTCTAGTATAAATCTCAGTGTTTTTAAAAGTTGTTATTCATGTTAACGTATATATCGTGAGCAGATACATATGTTTATGTCAAAAAGTATATTTGCAATGTTATTTTACTAAACTGACATACCCGTTTATAACTTTGAATTTTCACTAAATCACGTATGAAAATAAAGCGAAAATGACTATTTCTTAACAAAGTTTTACTTAGTTTATATGCTATAATCTTCAGCGTTTTATCCCGTGCTTTTAGTAAAGCTAAATTAATATATCGTTTGCCCGTGCATATAATTACAAAAAAATTGAAATTTTCAATGTCATTTGACCAAAAACGATTACTTTTCCTAGATTTGTCTGTTAGTTTGATAGTGCAAATGATTAGTTTTTCATGGTTGTTATTTAGTATAAATTTCAGTGTTTTTTTTAAGTTGTTATTTATGTTAACGTATATATCGTGTGCAGATACATATGTTAATGTCAATAAGTATATTTGCCATGATATTTTACTAAATTGACATACCCGTTGATTGCTTTGAATTTTCAATAACTACATATGAAAATTGGGCTAAAATGATTACTTTTAACAGTGTTTTACTTTGTTTACATACTATAATCTTCAGCTTTAAATCCCGTGCTTTCAGTAAAGCTAACTGTTAGCCCGTGCTTATAATTTCAAAATAATTGAGATTTTCAATGTAATTTGAGCAAAAACGATTACTTTTCCCTGATTTCTCTGTAAGTTTGATAGTGTAAATGATTAGTTTTTCATGATTGTTCAAGTAGTGTTTCTAGTATAAATCTCAGTGTTTTTAAAAGTTGTTATTCATGTTAACGTATATATCGTGAGCAGATACATATGTTTATGTCAAAAAGTATATTTGCAATGTTATTTTACTAAACTGACATACCCCTTTTATAACTTTGAATTTTCACTAAATCACGTATGAAAATAAAGCGTAAATGACTATTTCTTAACAATGTTTTACTTAGTTTACATGCTATAATCTTCAGCGTTTTATCCCGTGCTTTTAGTAAAGCTAAATTAATATATCGTTTGCCCGTGCATATAATTACAAAAAAATTGAGATTTTCAATGTCATTTGACCAAAAACGATTACTTTTCCCTGATTTCTCTGTAAGTTTGATAGTGTAAATGCTTAGTTTTTCATGATTGTTCAAGTAGTGTTTCTAGTATAAATCTCAGTGTTTTTAAAAGTTGTTATTCATGTTAACGTATATATCGTGAGCAGATACATATGTTTATGTCAAAAAGTATATTTGCAATGTTATTTTACTAAATTGACATACCCTTTGATTACTTTAAATTTTCACTAAACTACATATGAAAATTGGGCTAAAATGATTACTTTAACAATATTTTACTTTGTTTACATACTATAATCTTCAGCTTTAAATCCCGTGCTTTCAGTAAAGCTAACTGTTAGCCAGTGCTTATAATTTCAAAATAATTGAGATTTTCAATGTAATTTGAGCAAAAACGATTACTTTTCCCTGATTTCTCTGTAAGTTTGATAGTGTAAATGATTAGTTTTTCATGATTGTTCAAGTAGTGTTTCTAGTATAAATCTCAGTGTTTTTAAAAGTTGTTATTCATGTTAACGTATATATCGTGAGCAGATACATATGTTTATGTCAAAAAGTATATTTGCAATGTTATTTTACTAAACTGACATACCCGTTTATAACTTTGAATTTTCACTAAATCACATATGAAAATAAAGCGTAAATGACTATTTCTTAACAATGTTTTACTTAGTTTATATGCTATAATCTTCAGCGTTTTATCCCGTGCTTTTAGTAAAGCTAAATTAATATATCGTTTGCCCGTGCATATAATTACAAAAAAATTTAGATTTTCAATGTCATTTGACCAAAAACGATTACTTTTCCTAGATTTGTCTGTTAGTTTGATAGTGCAAATGATTAGTTTTTCATGGTTGTAATTTAGTATAAATTTCAGTGTTTTTTTTAAGTTGTTATTTATGTTAACGTATATATCGTGTGCAGATACATATGTTAATGTCAAAAAGTATATTTGCCATGATATTTTACTAAATTGACATACCCGTTGATTGCTTTGAATTTTCAATAACTACATATGAAAATTGGGCTAAAATGATTACTTTTAACAGTGTTTTACTTTGTTTACATACTATAATCTTCAGCTTTAAATCCCGTGCTTTCAGTAAAGCTAACTGTTAGCCCGTGCTTATAATTTCAAAATAATTTAGATTTTCAATGTAATTTGAGCAAAAACGATTACTTTTCCCTGATTTCTCTGTAAGTTTGATAGTGTAAATGATTAGTTTTTCATGATTGTTCAAGTAGTGTTTCTAGTATAAATCTCAGTGTTTTTAAAAGTTGTTATTCATGTTAACGTATATATCGTGAGCAGATACATATGTTTATGTCAAAAAGTATATTTGCAATGTTATTTTACTAAACTGACATACCCCTTTTATAACTTTGAATTTTCACTAAATCACGTATGAAAATAAAGCGTAAATGACTATTTCTTAACAATGTTTTACTTAGTTTACATGCTATAATCTTCAGCGTTTTATCCCGTGCTTTTAGTAAAGCTAAATTAATATATCGTTTGCCCGTGCATATAATTACAAAAAAATTGAGATTTTCAATGTCATTTGACCAAAAACGATTACTTTTCCCTGATTTCTCTGTAAGTTTGATAGTGTAAATGCTTAGTTTTTCATGATTGTTCAAGTAGTGTTTCTAGTATAAATCTCAGTGTTTTTAAAAGTTGTTATTCATGTTAACGTATATATCGTGAGCAGATACATATGTTTATGTCAAAAAGTATATTTGCAATGTTATTTTACTAAATTGACATACCCTTTGATTACTTTAAATTTTCACTAAACTACATATGAAAATTGGGCTAAAATGATTACTTTAACAATGTTTTACTTTGTTTACATACTATAATCTTCAGCTTTAAATCCCGTGCTTTCAGTAAAGCTAACTGTTAGCCAGTGCTTATAATTTCAAAATAATTGAGATTTTCAATGTAATTTGAGCAAAAACGATTACTTTTCCCTGATTTCTCTGTAAGTTTGATAGTGTAAATGATTAGTTTTTCATGATTGTTCAAGTAGTGTTTCTAGTATAAATCTCAGTGTTTTTAAAAGTTCTTATTCATGTTAACGTATATATCGTGAGCAGATACATATGTTTATGTCAAAAAGTATATTTGCAATGTTATTTTACTAAACTGACATACCCGTTTATAACTTTGAATTTTCACTAAATCACATATGAAAATAAAGCGTAAATGACTATTTCTTAACAATGTTTTACTTAGTTTATATGCTATAATCTTCAGCGTTTTATCCCGTGCTTTTAGTAAAGCTAAATTAATATATCGTTTGCCCGTGCATATAATTACAAAAAAATTTAGATTTTCAATGTCATTTGACCAAAAACGATTACTTTTCCTAGATTTGTCTGTTAGTTTGATAGTGCAAATGATTAGTTTTTCATGGTTGTAATTTAGTATAAATTTCAGTGTTTTTTTTAAGTTGTTATTTATGTTAACGTATATATCGTGTGCAGATACATATGTTAATGTCAAAAAGTATATTTGCCATGATATTTTACTAAATTGACATACCCGTTGATTGCTTTGAATTTTCAATAACTACATATGAAAATTGGGCTAAAATGATTACTTTTAACAGTGTTTTACTTTGTTTACATACTATAATCTTCAGCTTTAAATCCCGTGCTTTCAGTAAAGCTAACTGTTAGCCCGTGCTTATAATTTCAAAATAATTTAGATTTTCAATGTAATTTGAGCAAAAACGATTACTTTTCCCTGATTTCTCTGTAAGTTTGATAGTGTAAATGATTAGTTTTTCATGATTGTTCAAGTAGTGTTTCTAGTATAAATCTCAGTGTTTTTAAAAGTTGTTATTCATGTTAACGTATATATCGTGAGCAGATACATATGTTTATGTCAAAAAGTATATTTGCAATGTTTTTTTACTAAACTGACATACCCGTTTATAACTTTGAATTTTCACTAAATCACATATGAAAATAAAGCGTAAATGACTATTTCTTAACAATGTTTTACTTAGTTTATATGCTATAATCTTCAGCGTTTTATCCCGTGCTTTTAGTAAAGCTAAATTAATATATCGTTTGCCCGTGCATATAATTACAAAAAAATTGAGATTTTCAATGTCATTTGACCAAAAACGATTACTTTTCCTAGATTTGTCTGTTAGTTTGATAGTGCAAATGATTAGTTTTTCATGGTTGTTATTTAGTATAATTTTCAGTGTTTTTTTTAAGTTGTTATTTATGTTAACGTATATATCGTGTGCAGATACATATGTTAATGTCAAAAAGTATAATTGCAATGATATTTTACTAAATTGACATACCCGTTGATTGCTTTGAATTTTCAATAACTACATATGAAAATTGGGCTAAAATGATTACTTTTAACAGTGTTTTACTTTGTTTACATACTATAATCTTCAGCTTTAAATCCCGTGCTTTCAGTAAAGCTAACTGTTAGCCCGTGCTTATAATTTCAAAATAATTGAGATTTTCAATGTAATTTGAGCAAAAACGATTACTTTTCCCTGATTTCTCTGTAAGTTTGATAGTGTAAATGATTAGTTTTTCATGATTGTTCAAGTAGTGTTTCTAGTATAAATCTCAGTGTTTTTAAAAGTTGTTATTCATGTTAACGTATATATCGTGAGCAGATACATATGTTTATGTCAAAAAGTATATTTGCAATGTTATTTTACTAAACTGACATACCCGTTTATAACTTTGAATTTTCACTAAATCACGTATGAAAATAAAGCGTAAATGACTATTTCTTAACAATGTTTTACTTAGTTTATATGCTATAATCTTCAGCGTTTTATCCCGTGCTTTTAGTAAAGCTAAATTAATATATCGTTTGCCCGTGCATATAATTACAAAAAAATTGAGATTTTCAATGTCATTTGACCAAAAACGATTACTTTTCCATGATTTCTCTGTAAGTTTGATAGTGTAAATGATTAGTTTTTCATGATTGTTCAAGTAGTGTTTCTAGTATAAATCTCAGTGTTTTTAAAAGTTGTTATTCATGTTAACGTATATATCGTGAGCAGATACATATGTTTATGTCAAAAAGTGTATTTGCAATGTTATTTTACTAAACTGACATACCCGTTTATAACTTTGAATTTTCACTAAATCACGTATGAAAATAAAGCGAAAATGACAATTTCTTAACAAATTTTTACTTAGTTTATATGCTATAATCTTCAGCGTTTTATCCCGTGCTTTTAGTAAAGCTAAATTAATATATCGTTTGCCCGTGCATATAATTACAAAAAAATTGAGATTTTCAATGTCATTTGACCAAAAACGATAACTTTTCCTAGATTTGTCTGTTAGTTTGATAGTGCAAATGATTAATTTTTCATGGTTGTTATTTAGTATAAATTTCAGTGTTTTTTTTAAGTTGTTATTTATGTTAACGTATATATCGTGTGCAGATACATATGCTAATGTCAAAAAGTATATTTGCAATGTTATTTTACTAAATTGACATACCCGTTGATTACTTTGAATTTTCATTAAACTACATATGAAAATTGGGCTAAAATGATTACATTTAACAGTGTTTTACTTTGTTTACATACTATAATCTTCAGCTTTAAATCCCGTGCTTTCAGTAAAGCTAACTGTTAGCCCGTGCTTATAATTTCAAAATAATTTAGATTTTCAATGTAATTTGAGCAAAAACGATTACTTTTCCCTGATTTCTCTGTAAGTTTGATAGTGTAAATGATTAGTTTTTCATGATTGTTCAAGTAGTGTTTCTAGTATAAATCTCAGTGTTATTACAAGTTCTTATTCATGTTAACGTATATATCGTGAGCAGATACATATGTTTATGTCAAAAAGTATATTTGCAATGTTATTTTACTAAACTGACATACCCGTTTATAACTTTGAATTTTCACTAAATCACGTATGAAAATAAAGCGAAAATGACTATTTCTTAACAATGTTTTACTTAGTTTATATGCTATAATCTTCAGTGTTTTATCCCGTGCTTTTAGTAAAGCTAAATTAATATATCGTTTGCCCGTGCATATAATTACAAAAAAATTGAGATTTTCAATGTCATTTGACCAAAAACGATTACTTTTCCTAGATTTGTCTGTAAGTTTTATAGTGCAAATGATTAGTTTTTCATGGTTGTTTTTAGTATAAATTTCAGTGTTTTTTTTAAGTTGTTATTTATGTTAACGTATATATCGTGTGCAGATACATATGTTAATGTCAAAAAGTATATTTGCAATGTTATTTTACTAAATTGACATACCCGTTGATTGCTTTGAATTTTCGATAACTACATATGAAAATTGGGCTAAAATGATTACTTTTAACAGTGTTTTACTTTGTTTACATACTATAATCTTCAGCTTTAAATCCCGTGCTTTCAGTAAAGCTAACTGTTAGCCCGTGCTTATAATTTCAAAATAATTTAGATTTTCAATGTAATTTGAGCAAAAACGATTACTTTTCCCTGATTTCTCTGTAAGTTTGATAGTGTAAATGATTAGTTTTTCATGATTGTTCAAGTAGTGTTTCTAGTATAAATCTCAGTGTTTTTAAAAGTTGTTATTCATGTTAACGTATATATCGTGAGCAGATACATATGTTTATGTCAAAAAGTATATTTGCAATGTTATTTTACTAAACTGACATACCCGTTTATAACTTTGAATTTTCACTAAATCACGTATGAAAATAAAGCGTAAATGACTATTTCTTAACAATGTTTTACTTAGTTTATATGCTATAATCTTCAGCGTTTTATCCCGTGCTTTTAGTACAGCTAAATTAATATATCGTTTGCCCGTGCATATAATTACAAAAAAATTGAGATTTTCAATGTCATTTGACCAAAAACGATTACTTTTCCTAGATTTGTCTGTAAGTTTTATAGTGCAAATGATTAGATTTTCATGGTTGTTTTTAGTATAAATTTCAGTGTTTTTTTTAAGTTGTTATTTATGTTAACGTATATATCGTGTGCAGATACATATGTTAATGTCAAAAAGTATATTTGCAATGTTATTTTACTTAATTGACATACCCTTTGATTACTTTAAATTTTCACTAAACTACATATGAAAATTGGGCTAAAATGATTACTTTAACAATGTTTTACTTTGTTTACATACTATAATCTTCAGCTTTAAATCCCGTGCTTTCAGTAAAGCTAACTGTTAGCCAGTGCTTATAATTTCAAAATAATTGAGATTTTCAATGTAATTTGACCAAAAACGATTACTTTTCCCTGATTTCTCTGAAAGTTTGATAGTGTAAATGATTAGTTTTTCATGATTGTTCAAGTAGTGTTTCTAGTATAAATCTCAGTGTTTTTAAAAGTTGTTATTCATGTTAACGTATATATCGTGAGCAGATACATATGTTTATGTCAAAAAGTATATTTGCAATGTTATTTTACTAAACTGACATACCCGTTTATAACTTTGAATTTTCACTAAATCACGTATGAAAATAAAGCGTAAATGACAATTTCTTAACAATGTTTTACTTAGTTTATATGTTATAATCTTCAGCGTTTTATCCCGTGCTTTTAGTAAAGCTAAATTAATATATCGTTTGCCCGTGCATATAATTACAAAAAAATTGAGATTTTCAATGTCATTTGACCAAAAACGATTACTTTTCCTAGATTTGTCTGTTAGTTTGATAGTGCAAATGATTAGTTTTTCATGGTTGTTATTTAGTATAAATTTCAGTGTTTTTTTTAAGTTGTTATTTATGTTAACGTATATATCGTGTGCAGATACATATGTTAATGTCAAAAAGTATATTTGCCATGATATTTTCCTAAATTGACATACCCGTAGATTGCTTTGAATTTTCAATAACTACATATAAAAATTGGGCTAAAATGATTACATTTAACAGAGTTTTACTTTGTTTACATACTATAATCTTCAGCTTTAAATCCCGTGCTTTAATAAAGCGAACTGTTAGCCCGTGCTTATAATTTCAAAATAATTTAGATTTTCAATGTAATTTGAGCAGAAACGATTACTTTTCCCTGATTTCTCTCTAAGTTTGATAGTGTAAATGATTAGTTTTTCATGATTGTTTACGTAGGGTTTCTAGTATAAATCTCAGTGTTTTTAAAAGTTGTTATTCATGTTAACGTATATATCGTGAGCACATACATATGTTTATGTCAAAAAGTATATTTGCAATGTTATTTTTCTAAATTGACATACCCGTTTATAACTTTGAATTTTCACTAAATCACGTATGAAAATAAAGCGAAAATGACTATTTCTTAACAATGTTTTACTTAGTTTATATGCTATAATCTTCAGCGTTTTATCCCGTGCTTTTAGTACAGCTAAATTAAAATATCGTTTGCCCGTGCATATAATTACAAAAAAATTGAGATTTTCAATGTCATTTGACCAAAAACGATTACTTTTCCTAGATTTGTCAGTGAGTTTGATAGTGCAAATAATTAGTTTTTCATGGTTGTTATTTAGTATAAATTTCAGTGTTTTTTTTAAGTTGTTATTTATGTTAACGTATATATCGTGTGCAGATACATATGTTAATGTCAAAAAGTATATTTGCAATGTTATTTTACTAAATTGACATACCCTTTGATTACTTTAAATTTTCACTAAACTACATATGAAAATTGGGCTAAAATGATTACTTTAACAGTGTTTTACTTTGTTTACATACTATAATCTTCAGCTTTAAATCCCGTGCCTTCAGTAAAGCTAACTGTTAGCCCGTGCTTATAATTTCAAAATAATTGAGATTTTCAATGTAATTTGAGCAAAAACGATTACTTTTCCCTGATTTCTCTGTAAGTTTGATAGTGTAAATGATTAGTTTTTCATGATTGTTTACGTAGTGTTTCTAGTATAAATCTCAGTGTTTTTAAAAGTTCTTATTCATGTTAACATATATATCGTGAGCAGATACATATGTTTATGTCAAAAAGTATATTTGCAATGTTATTTTACTAAACTGACATACCCGTTTATAACTTTGAATTTTCACTAAATCACGTATGAAAATAAAGCGTAAATGACTATTTCTTAACAATGTTTTACTTAGTTTATATGCTATAATCTTCAGCGTTTTATCCCGTGCTTTTAGTACAGCTAAATTAAAATATCGTTTGCCCGTGCATATAATTACAAAAAAATTGAGATTTTCAATGTCATTTGACCAAAAACGATTACTTTTCCTAGATTTGTCTGTAAGTTTTATAGTGCAAATGATTAGTTTTTCATGATTGTTCAAGTAGTGTTTCTAGTATAAATCTCAGTGTTTTTAAAAGTTGTTATTCATGTTAACGTATATATCGTGAGCAGATACATATGTTTATGTCAAAAAGTGTATTTGCAATGTTATTTTACTAAACTGACATACCCGTTTATAACTTTGAATTTTCACTAAATCACGTATGAAAATAAAGCGAAAATGACAATTTCTTAACAAATTTTTACTTAGTTTATATGCTATAATCTTCAGCGTTTTATCCCGTGCTTTTAGTAAAGCTAAATTAATATATCGTTTGCCCGTGCATATAATTACAAAAAAATTGAGATTTTCAATGTCATTTGACCAAAAACGATAACTTTTCCTTGATTTGTCTGTTAGTTTGATAGTGCAAATGATTAATTTTTCATGGTTGTTATTTAGTATAAATTTCAGTGTTTTTTTTAAGTTGTTATTTATGTTAACGTATATATCGTGTGCAGATACATATGCTAATGTCAAAAAGTATATTTGCAATGTTATTTTACTAAATTGACATACCCGTTGATTACTTTGAATTTTCATTAAACTACATATGAAAATTGGGCTAAAATGATTACATTTAACAGTGTTTTACTTTGTTTACATACTATAATCTTCAGCTTTAAATCCCGTGCTTTCAGTAAAGCTAACTGTTAGCCCGTGCTTATAATTTCAAAATAATTTAGATTTTCAATGTAATTTGAGCAAAAACGATTACTTTTCCCTGATTTCTCTGTAAGTTTGATAGTGTAAATGATTAGTTTTTCATGATTGTTCAAGTAGTGTTTCTAGTATAAATCTCAGTGTTATTACAAGTTCTTATTCATGTTAACGTATATATCGTGAGCAGATACATATGTTTATGTCAAAAAGTATATTTGCAATGTTATTTTACTAAACTGACATACCCGTTTATAACTTTGAATTTTCACTAAATCACGTATGAAAATAAAGCGAAAATGACTATTTCTTAACAATGTTTTACTTAGTTTATATGCTATAATCTTCAGTGTTTTATCCCGTGCTTTTAGTAAAGCTAAATTAATATATCGTTTGCCCGTGCATATAATTACAAAAAAATTGAGATTTTCAATGTCATTTGACCAAAAACGATTACTTTTCCTAGATTTGTCTGTAAGTTTTATAGTGCAAATGATTAGTTTTTCATGGTTGTTTTTAGTATAAATTTCAGTGTTTTTTTTAAGTTGTTATTTATGTTAACGTATATATCGTGTGCAGATACATATGTTAATGTCAAAAAGTATATTTGCAATGTTATTTTACTAAATTGACATACCCGTTGATTGCTTTGAATTTTCGATAACTACATATGAAAATTGGGCTAAAATGATTACTTTTAACAGTGTTTTACTTTGTTTACATAATATAATCTTCAGCTTTAAATCCCGTGCTTTCAGTAAAGCTAACTGTTAGCCCGTGCTTATAATTTCAAAATAATTTAGATTTTCAATGTAATTTGAGCAAAAACGATTACTTTTCCCTGATTTCTCTGTAAGTTTGATAGTGTAAATGATTAGTTTTTCATGATTGTTCAAGTAGTGTTTCTAGTATAAATCTCAGTGTTTTTAAAAGTTGTTATTCATGTTAACGTATATATCGTGAGCAGATACATATGTTTATGTCAAAAAGTATATTTGCAATGTTATTTTACTAAACTGACATACCCGTTTATAACTTTGAATTTTCACTAAATCACGTATGAAAATAAAGCGTAAATGACTATTTCTTAACAATGTTTTACTTAGTTTATATGCTATAATCTTCAGCGTTTTATCCCGTGCTTTTAGTACAGCTAAATTAATATATCGTTTGCCCGTGCATATAATTACAAAAAAATTGAGATTTTCAATGTCATTTGACCAAAAACGATTACTTTTCCTAGATTTGTCTGTAAGTTTTATAGTGCAAATGATTAGATTTTCATGGTTGTTTTTAGTATAAATTTCAGTGTTTTTTTTAAGTTGTTATTTATGTTAACGTATATATCGTGTGCAGATACATATGTTAATGTCAAAAAGTATATTTGCAATGTTATTTTACTTAATTGACATACCCTTTGATTACTTTAAATTTTCACTAAACTACATATGAAAATTGGGCTAAAATGATTACTTTAACAATGTTTTACTTTGTTTACATACTATAATCTTCAGCTTTAAATCCCGTGCTTTCAGTAAAGCTAACTGTTAGCCAGTGCTTATAATTTCAAAATAATTGAGATTTTCAATGTAATTTGACCAAAAACGATTACTTTTCCCTGATTTCTCTGAAAGTTTGATAGTGTAAATGATTAGTTTTTCATGATTGTTCAAGTAGTGTTTCTAGTATAAATCTCAGTGTTTTTAAAAGTTGTTATTCATGTTAACGTATATATCGTGAGCAGATACATATGTTTATGTCAAAAAGTATATTTGCAATGTTATTTTACTAAACTGACATACCCGTTTATAACTTTGAATTTTCACTAAATCACGTATGAAAATAAAGCGTAAATGACAATTTCTTAACAATGTTTTACTTAGTTTATATGCTATAATCTTCAGCGTTTTATCCCGTGCTTTTAGTAAAGCTAAATTAATATATCGTTTGCCCGTGCATATAATTACAAAAAAATTGAGATTTTCAATGTCATTTGACCAAAAACGATTACTTTTCCTAGATTTGTCTGTTAGTTTGATAGTGCAAATGATTAGTTTTTCATGGTTGTTATTTAGTATAAATTTCAGTGTTTTTTTTAAGTTGTTATTTATGTTAACGTATATATCGTGTGCAGATACATATGTTAATGTCAAAAAGTATATTTGCCATGATATTTTCCTAAATTGACATACCCGTAGATTGCTTTGAATTTTCAATAACTACATATAAAAATTGGGCTAAAATGATTACATTTAACAGAGTTTTACTTTGTTTACATACTATAATCTTCAGCTTTAAATCCCGTGCTTTAATAAAGCGAACTGTTAGCCCGTGCTTATAATTTCAAAATAATTTAGATTTTCAATGTAATTTGAGCAGAAACGATTACTTTTCCCTGATTTCTCTCTAAGTTTGATAGTGTAAATGATTAGTTTTTCATGATTGTTTACGTAGGGTTTCTAGTATAAATCTCAGTGTTTTTAAAAGTTGTTATTCATGTTAACGTATATATCGTGAGCACATACATATGTTTATGTCAAAAAGTATATTTGCAATGTTATTTTTCTAAATTGACATACCCGTTTATAACTTTGAATTTTCACTAAATCACGTATGAAAATAAAGCGAAAATGGCTATTTCTTAACAATGTTTTACTTAGTTTATATGCTATAATCTTCAGCGTTTTATCCCGTGCTTTTAGTACAGCTAAATTAAAATATCGTTTGCCCGTGCATATAATTACAAAAAAATTGAGATTTTCAATGTCATTTGACCAAAAACGATTACTTTTCCTAGATTTGTCAGTGAGTTTGATAGTGCAAATAATTAGTTTTTCATGGTTGTTATTTAGTATAAATTTCAGTGTTTTTTTTAAGTTGTTATTTATGTTAACGTATATATCGTGTGCAGATACATATGTTAATGTCAAAAAGTATATTTGCAATGTTATTTTACTAAATTGACATACCCTTTGATTACTTTAAATTTTCACTAAACTACATATGAAAATTGGGCTAAAATGATTACTTTAACAGTGTTTTACTTTGTTTACATACTATAATCTTCAGCTTTAAATCCCGTGCCTTCAGTAAAGCTAACTGTTAGCCCGTGCTTATAATTTCAAAATAATTGAGATTTTCAATGTAATTTGAGCAAAAACGATTACTTTTCCCTGATTTCTCTGTAAGTTTGATAGTGTAAATGATTAGTTTTTCATGATTGTTTACGTAGTGTTTCTAGTATAAATCTCAGTGTTTTTAAAAGTTCTTATTCATGTTAACATATATATCGTGAGCAGATACATATGTTTATGTCAAAAAGTATATTTGCAATGTTATTTTACTAAACTGACATACCCGTTTATAACTTTGAATTTTCACTAAATCACGTATGAAAATAAAGCGTAAATGACTATTTCTTAACAATGTTTTACTTAGTTTATATGCTATAATCTTCAGCGTTTTATCCCGTGCTTTTAGTACAGCTAAATTAAAATATCGTTTGCCCGTGCATATAATTACAAAAAAATTGAGATTTTCAATGTCATTTGACCAAAAACGATTACTTTTCCTAGATTTGTCTGTAAGTTTTATAGTGCAAATGATTAGTTTTTCATGGTTGTTTTTAGTATAAATTTCAGTGTTTTTTTTAAGTTGTTATATATGTTAACGTATATATCGTGTGCAGATACATATGTTAATGTCAAAAAGTATATTTGCAATGTTATTTTACTAAATTGACATACCCGTTGATTACTTTGAATTTTCATTAAACTACATATAAAAATTGGGCTAAAATGATTACTTTTAACAGTGTTTTACTTTGTTTACATACTATAATCTTCAGCTTTAAATGCCGTGCCTTCAGTAAAGCTAACTGTTAGCCCGTGCTTATAATTTCAAAATAATTTAGATTTTCAATGTAATTTGAGCAAAAACGATTACTTTTCCCTGATTTCTCTGTAAGTTTGATAGTGTAAATGATTAGTTTTTCATGATTGTTTACGTAGTGTTTCTAGTATAAATCTCAGTGTTTTTAAAAGTTCTTATTCATGTTAACGTATATATCGTGAGCAGATACATATGTTTATGTCAAAAAGTATATTTGCAATGTTATTTTACTAAACTGACATACCCGTTTATAACTTTGAATTTTCACTAAATCACGTATGAAAATAAAGCGAAAACGACTATTTCTTAACAATGTTTTACTTAGTTTATATGCTATAATCTTCAGCGTTTTATCCCGTGCTTTTAGTACAGCTAAATTAAAATATCGTTTGCCCGTGCATATAATTACAAAAAAATTGAGATTTTCAATGTCATTTGACCAAAAACGATTACTTTTCCTAGATTTGTCTGTGAGTTTGATAGTGCAAATAATTAGTTTTTCATGGTTGTTATTTAGTATAAATTTCAGTGTTTTTTTTAAGTTGTTATTTATGTTAACGTATATATCGTGTGCAGATACATATGTTAATGTCAAAAAGTATATTTGCAATGTTATTTTACTAAATTGACATACCCTTTGATTACTTTAAATTTTCACTAAACTACATATGAAAATTGGGCTAAAATGATTACTTTAACAGTGTTTTACTTGGTTTACATACTATAATCTTCAGCTTTAAATCCCGTGCCTTCAGTAAAGCTAACTGTTAGCCCGTGCTTATAATTTCAAAATAATTGAGATTTTCTATGTAATTTGAGCAAAAACGATCACTTTTCCCTGATTTCTCTGTAAGTTTGATAGTGTAAATGATTAGTTTTTCATGATTGTTTACGTAGTGTTTCTAGTATAAATCTCAGTGTTTTTACAAGTTCTTATTCATGTTAACGTATATATCGTGAGCAGATACATATGTTTATGTCAAAAAGTATATTTGCAATGTTATTTTACTAAACTGACATACCCGTTTATAACTTTGAATTTTCACTAAATCACGTATGAAAATAAAGCGAAAACGACTATTTCTTAACAATGTTTTACTTAGTTTATATGCTATAATCTTCAGCGTTTTATCCCGTGCTTTTAGTAAAGCTAAATTAATATATCGTTTGCCCGTGCATATAATTACAAAAAAATTGAGATTTTCAATGTCATTTGACCAAAAACGATTACTTTTCCTAGATTTATCTGTAAGTTTTATAGTGCAAATGATTAGTTTTTCATGGTTGTTTTTAGTATAAATTTCAGTGTTTTTTTTAAGTTGTTATTTATGTTAACGTATATATCGTGTGCAGATACATATGTTAATGTCAAAAAGTATATTTGAAATGTTATTTTACTAAATTGACATACCCGTTTATTACTTTAAATTTTAACTAAACTACATATAAAAATTGGGCTAAAATGATTACTTTTAACAGTGTTTTACTTTGTTTACATACTATAATCTTCAGCTTTAAATCCCGTGCTTTAATAAAGCGAACTGTTAGCCCGTGCTTATAATTTCAAAATAATTTAGATTTTCAATGTAATTTGAGCAAAAACGATTACTTTTCCCTGATTTCTCTGTAAGTTTGATAGTGTAAATGATTAGTTTTTCATGATTGTTCAAGTAGTGTTTCTAGTATAAATCTCAGTGTTTTTACAAGTTGTTATTCATGTTAACGTATATATCGTGAGCAGATACATATGTTTATGTCAAAAAGTATATTTGCAATGTTATTTTACTAAACTGACATACCCGTTTATAACTTTGAATTTTCACTAAATCACGTATGAAAATAAAGCGAAAACGACTATTTCTTAACAATGTTTTACTTAGTTTATATGCTATAATCTTCAGCGTTTTATCCCGTGCTTTTAGTACAGCTAAATTAATATATCGTTTGCCCGTGCATATAATTACAAAAAAATTGAGATTTTCAATGTCATTTGACCAAAAACGATTACTTTTCCTAGATTTGTCTGTGAGTTTGATAGTGCAAATAATTAGTTTTTCATGGTTGTTATTTAGTATAAATTTCAGTGTTTTTTTTAAGTTGTTATTTATGTTAACGTATATATCGTGTGCAGATACATATATTAATGTCAAAAAGTATATTTGCCATGATATTTTACTAAATTGACATACCCGTTGATTGCTTTGAATTTTCAATAACTACATATGAAAATTGGGCTAAAATGATTACATTTAACAGTGTTTTACTTTGTTTACATACTATAATCTTCAGCGTTTTATCCCGTGCTTTTAGTAAAGCTAAATTAATATATCGTTTGCCCGTGCATATAATTACAAAAAAATTGAGATTTTCAATGTCATTTGACCAAAAACGATTACTTTTCCTAGATTTATCTGTAAGTTTGATAGTGCAAATGATTAGTTTTTCATGGTTTTTTTTAGTATAAATTTCAGTGTTTTTTTTTAAGTTGTTATTTATGTTAACGTATATATCGTGTGCAGATACATATGTTAATGTCAAAAAGTATATTTGCCATGATATTTTACTAAATTGACATACCCGTTGATTGCTTTCAATTTTCAATAACTGCATATGAAAATTGGGCTAAAATGATTACTTTTAACAGTGTTTTACTTTGTTTACATACTATAATCTTCAGCTTTAAATCCCGTGCTTTCAGTAAAGCGAACTGTTAGCCCGTGCTTATAATTTCAAAATAATTGAGATTTTCAATGTAATTTGAGCAAAAACGATTACTTTTCCCTGATTTCTCTCTAAGTTTGATAGTGTAAATGATTAGTTTTTCATGATTGTTCAAGTAGTGTTTCTAGTATAAATCTCAGTGTTTTTAAAAGTTGTTATTCATGTTAACGTATATATCGTGAGCAGATACATATGTTTATGTCAAAAAGTATATTTGCAATGTTATTTTACTAAACTGACATACCCCTTTTATAACTTTGAATTTTCACTAAATCACGTATGAAAATAAAGCGTAAATGACTATTTCTTAACAATGTTTTACTTAGTTTATATGCTATAATCTTCAGCGTTTTATCCCGTGCTTTTAGTAAAGCTAAATTAATATATCGTTTGCCCGTGCATATAATTACAAAAAAATTGAGATTTTCAATGTCATTTGACCAAAAACGATTACTTTTCCTAGATTTGTCTGTAAGTTTTATAGTGCAAATGATTAGTTTTTCATGGTTGTTTTTAGTATAAATTTCAGTGTTTTTTTTAAGTTGTTATTTATGTTAACGTATATATCGTGTGCAGATACATATGTTAATGTCAAAAAGTATATTTGCAATGTTATTTTACTAAATTGACATACCCTTTGATTACTTTAAATTTTCACTAAACTACATATGAAAATTGGGCTAAAATGATTACTTTAACAGTGTTTTACTTTGTTTACATACTATAATCTTCAGCTTTAAATCCCGTGCTTTAATAAAGCGAACTGTTAGCCCGTGCTTATAATTTCAAAATAATTTAGATTTTCAATGTAATTTGAGCAGAAACGATTACTTTTCCCTGATTTCTCTCTAAGTTTGATAGTGTAAATGATTAGTTTTTCATGATTGTTTACGTAGGGTTTCTAGTATAAATCTCATTGTTTTTAAAAGTTGTTATTCATGTTAACGTATATATCGTGAGCACATACATATGTTTATGTCAAAAAGTATATTTGCAATGTTATTTTTCTAAATTGACATACCCGTTTATAACTTTGAATTTTCACTAAATCACGTATGAAAATAAAGCGAAAATGACTATTTCTTAACAATGTTTTACTTAGTTTATATGCTATAATCTTCAGCGTTTTATCCGGTGCTTTTAGTAAAGCTAAATTAATATATCGTTTGCCCGTGCATATAATTACAAAAAAATTGAGATTTTCAATGTCATTTGACCAAAAACGATTACTTTTCCTAGATTTGTCTGTAAGTTTGATAGTGCAAATGATTAGTTTTTCATGGTTTTTTTTAGTATAAATTTCAGTGTTTTTTTTAAGTTGTTATTTATGTTAACGTATATATCGTGTGCAGATACATATGTTAATGTCAAAAAGTATATTTGCAATGTTATTTTACTAAATTGACATACCCGTTGATTACTTTGAATTTTCATTAAACTACATATAAAAATTGGGCTAAAATGATTACTTTTAACAGTGTTTTACTTTGTTTACATACTATAATCTTCAGCTTTAAATCCCGTGCCTTCAGTAAAGCTAACTGTTAGCCCGTGCTTATAATTTCAAAATAATTTAGATTTTCAATGTAATTTGAGCAAAAACGATTACTTTTCCCTGATTTCTCTGTCAGTTTGATAGTGTAAATGATTAGTTTTTCATGATTGTTTACGTAGTGTTTCTAGTATAAATCTCAGTGTTTTTAAAAGTTCTTATTCATGTTAACGTATATATCGTGAGCAGATACATATGTTTATGTCAAAAAGTATATTTGCAATGTTATTTTACTAAACTGACATACCCGTTTATAACTTTGAATTTTCACTAAATCACGTATGAAAATAAAGCGAAAACGACTATTTCTTAACAATGTTTTACTTAGTTTATATGCTATAATCTTCAGCGTTTTATCCCGTGCTTTTAGTACAGCTAAATTAAAATATCGTTTGCCCGTGCATATAATTACAAAAAAATTGAGATTTTCAATGTCATTTGACCAAAAACGATTACTTTTCCTAGATTTGTCTGTGAGTTTGATAGTGCAAATAATTAGTTTTTCATGGTTGTTATTTAGTATAAATTTCAGTGTTTTTTTTAAGTTGTTATTTATGTTAACGTATATATCGTGTGCAGATACATATGTTAATGTCAAAAAGTATATTTGCAATGTTATTTTACTAAATTGACATACCCTTTGATTACTTTAAATTTTCACTAAACTACATATGAAAATTGGGCTAAAATGATTACTTTAACAGTGTTTTACTTTGTTTACATACTATAATCTTCAGCTTTAAATCCCGTGCCTTCAGTAAAGCTAACTGTTAGCCCGTGCTTATAATTTCAAAATAATTGAGATTTTCAATGTAATTTGAGCAAAAACGATTACTTTTCCCTGATTTCTCTGTAAGTTTGATAGTGTAAATGATTAGTTTTTCATGATTGTTTACGTAGTGTTTCTAGTATAAATCTCAGTGTTTTTAAAAGTTCTTATTCATGTTAACGTATATATCGTGAGCAGATACATATGTTTATGTCAAAAAGTATATTTGCAATGTTATTTTACTAAACTGACATACCCGTTTATAACTTTGAATTTTCACTAAATCACGTATGAAAATAAAGCGTAAATGACTATTTCTTAACAATGTTTTACTTAGTTTATATGCTATAATCTTCAGCGTTTTATCCCGTGCTTTTAGTACAGCTAAATTAATATATCGTTTGCCCGTGCATATAATTACAAAAAAATTGAGATTTTCAATGTCATTTGACCAAAAACGATTACTTTTCCTAGATTTGTCTGTAAGTTTTATACTGCAAATGATTAGTTTTTCATGGTTGTTTTTAGTATAAATTTCAGTGTTTTTTTTAAGTTGTTATATATGTTAACGTATATATCGTGTGCAGATACATATGTTAATGTCAAAAAGTATATTTGCAATGTTATTTTACTAAATTGACATACCCGTTGATTACTTTGAATTTTCATTAAACTACATATAAAAATTGGGCTAAAATGATTACATTTAACATTGTTTTACTTTGTTTACATACTATAATCTTCAGCTTTAAATCCCGTGCCTTCAGTAAAGCTAACTGTTAGCCCGTGCTTATAATTTCAAAATAATTCAGATTTTCTATGTAATTTGAGCAAAAACGATCACTTTTCCCTGATTTCTCTGTAAGTTTGATAGTGTAAATGATTAGTTTTTCATGATTGTTTACGTAGTGTTTCTAGTATAAATCTCAGTGTTTTTACAAGTTCTTATTCATGTTAACGTATATATCGTGAGCAGATACATATGTTTATGTCAAAAAGTATATTTGCAATGTTATTTTACTAAACTGACATACCCGTTTATAACTTTGAATTTTCACTAAATCACGTATGAAAATAAAGCGAAAACGACTATTTCTTAACAATGTTTTACTTAGTTTATATGCTATAATCTTCAGCGTTTTATCCCGTGCTTTTAGTAAAGCTAAATTAATATATCGTTTGCCCGTGCATATAATTACAAAAAAATTGAGATTTTCAATGTCATTTGACCAAAAACGATTACTTTTCCTAGATTTATCTGTAAGTTTTATAGTGCAAATGATTAGTTTTACATGGTTGTTTTTAGTATAAATTTCAGTGTTTTTTTTAAGTTGTTATTTATGTTAACGTATATATCGTGTGCAGATACATATGTTAATGTCAAAAAGTATATTTGAAATGTTATTTTACTAAATTGACATACCTGTTTATTACTTTAAATTTTAACTAAACTACATATAAAAATTGGGCTAAAATGATTACTTTTAACAGTGTTTTACTTTGTTTACATACTATAATCTTCAGCTTTAAATCCCGTGCTTTAATAAAGCGAACTGTTAGCCCGTGCTTATAATTTCAAAATAATTTAGATTTTCAATGTAATTTGAGCAAAAACGATTACTTTTCCCTGATTTCTCTCTAAGTTTGATAGTGTAAATGATTAGTTTTTCATGATTGTTCAAGTAGTGTTTCTAGTATAAATCTCAGTGTTTTTACAAGTTCTTATTCATGTTAACGTATATATCGTGAGCAGATACATATGTTTATGTCAAAAAGTATATTTGCAATGTTATTTTACTAAACTGACATACCCGTTTATAACTTTGAATTTTCACTAAATCACGTATGAAAATAAAGCGAAAACGACTATTTCTTAACAATGTTTTACTTAGTTTATATGCTATAATCTTCAGCGTTTTATCCCGTGCTTTTAGTACAGCTAAATTAAAATATCGTTTGCCCGTGCATATAATTACAAAAAAATTGAGATTTTCAATGTCATTTGACCAAAAACGATTACTTTTCCTAGATTTGTCTGTAAGTTTTATAGTGCAAATGATTAGTTTTTCATGGTTGTTTTTAGTACAAATTTCAGTGTTTTTTTTAAGTTGTTATTTATGTTAACGTATATATCGTGTGCAGATACATATGTTAATGTCAAAAAGTATATTTGCAATGTTATTTTACTAAATTGACATAACTTTTGATTACTTTAAATTTTCACTAAACTACATATGAAAATTGGGCTAAAATGATTACTTTAACAGTGTTTTACTTTGTTTACATACTATAATCTTCAGCTTTAAATCCCGTGCCTTCAGTAAAGCTAACTGTTAGCCCGTGCTTATAATTTCAAAATAATTGAGATTTTCTATGTAATTTGAGCAAAAACGATCACTTTTCCCTGATTTCTCTGTAAGTTTGATAGTGTAAATGATTAGTTTTTCATGATTGTTTACGTAGTGTTTCTAGTATAAATCTCAGTGTTTTTAAAAGTTCTTATTCATGTTAACGTATATATCGTGAGCACATACATATGTTTATGTCAAAAAGTATATTTGCAATGTTATTTTACTAAACTGACATACCCGTTTATAACTTTGAATTTTCACTAAAACACGTATGAAAATAAAGCGTAAATGACTATTTCTTAACAATGTTTTACTTAGTTTATATGCTATAATCTTCAGCGTTTTATCCCGTGCTTTTAGTACAGCTAAATTAAAATATCGTTTGCCCGTGCATATAATTACAAAAAAATTGAGATTTTCAATGTCATTTGACCAAAAACGATTACTTTTCCTAGATTTGTCTGTAAGTTTTATAGTGCAAATGATTAGTTTTTCATGGTTGCTTTTAGTATAAATTTCAGTGTTTTTTTTAAGTTGTTATATATGTTAACGTATATATCGTGTGCAGATACATATGTTAATGTCAAAAAGTATATTTGCAATGTTATTTTACTAAATTGACATACCCGTTGATTACTTTGAATTTTAACTAAACTACATATAAAAATTGGGCTAAAATGATTACTTTTAACAGTGTTTTACTTTGTTTACATACTATAATCTTCAGCTTTAAATCCCGTGCCTTCAGTAAAGCTAACTGTTAGCCCGTGCTTATAATTTCGAAATAATTTAGATTTTCAATGTAATTTGAGCAAAAACGATTACTTTTCCCTGATTTCTCTGTAAGTTTGATAGTGTAAATGATTAGTTTTTCATGATTGTTCAAGTAGTGTTTCTAGTATAAATCTCAGTGTTTTTACAAGTTCTTATTCATGTTAACGTATATATCGTGAGCAGATACATATGTTTATGTCAAAAAGTATATTTGCAATGTTATTTTACTAAACTGACATACCCGTTTATAACTTTGAATTTTCACTAAATCACGTATGAAAATAAAGCGAAAACGACTATTTCTTAACAATGTTTTACTTAGTTTATATGCTATAATCTTCAGCGTTTTATCCCGTGCTTTTAGTAAAGCTAAATTAATATATCGTTTGCCCGTGCATATAATTACAAAAAAATTGAGATTTTCAATGTCATTTGACCAAAAACGATTACTTTTCCTAGATTTGTCTGTAAGTTTTATAGTGCAAATGATTAGTTTTTCATGGTTGTTTTTAGTATAAATTTCAGTGTTTTTTTTAAGTTGTTATTTATGTTAACGTATATATCGTGTGCAGATACATATATTAATGTCAAAAAGTATATTTGCCATGATATTTTACTAAATTGACATACCCGTTGATTGCTTTGAATTTTCAATAACTACATATGAAAATTGGGCTAAAATGATTACATTTAACAGTGTTTTACTTTGTTTACATACTATAATCTTCAGCTTTAAATCCCGTGCCTTCAGTAAAGCTAACTGTTAGCCCGTGCTTATAATTTCAAAATAATTGAGATTTTCTATGTAATTTGAGCAAAAACGATCACTTTTCCCTGATTTCTCTGTAAGTTTGATAGTGTAAATGATTAGTTTTTCATGATTGTTTACGTAGTGTTTCTAGTATAAATCTCAGTGTTTTTACAAGTTGTTATTCATGTTAACGTATATATCGTGAGCAGATACATATGTTTATGTCAAAAAGTATATTTGCAATGTTATTTTACTAAACTGACATACCCGTTTATAACTTTGAATTTTCACTAAATCACGTATGAAAATAAAGCTAAAACGACTATTTCTTAACAATGTTTTACTTAGTTTATATGCTATAATCTTCAGCGTTTTATCCCGTGCTTTTAGTAAAGCTAAATTAATATATCGTTTGCCCGTGCATATAATTACAAAAAAATTGAGATTTTCAATGTCATTTGACCAAAAACGATTACTTTTCCTAGATTTATCTGTAAGTTTTATAGTGCAAATGATTAGTTTTTCATGGTTGTTTTTAGTATAAATTTCAGTGTTTTTTTTAAGTTGTTATTTATGTTAACGTATATATCGTGTGCAGATACATATGTTAATGTCAAAAAGTATATTTGAAATGTTATTTTACTACATTGACATACCCGTTTATTACTTTAAATTTTAACTAAACTACATATAAAAATTGGGCTAAAATGATTACTTTTAACAGTGTTTTACTTTGTTTACATACTATAATCTTCAGCTTTAAATCTCGTGCTTTAATAAAGCGAACTGTTAGCCCGTGCTTATAATTTCAAAATTATTTAGATTTTCAATGTAATTTGAGCAAAAACGATTACTTTTCCCTGATTTCTCTGTAAGTTTGATAGTGTAAATGATTAGTTTTTCATGATTGTTCAAGTAGTGTTTCTAGTATAAATCTCAGTGTTTTTACAAGTTCTTATTCATGTTAACGTATATATCATTAGCAAATACATATGTTTATGTCAAAAAGTATATTTGCAATGTTATTTTACTAAACTGACATACCCGTTTATAACTTTGAATTTTCACTAAATCACGTATGAAAATAAAGCGTAAATGACTATTTCTTAACAATGTTTTACTTAGTTTATATGCTATAATCTTCAGCGTTTTATCCCGTGCTTTTAGTACAGCTAAATTAATATATCGTTTGCCCGTGCATATAATTACAAAAAAATTGAGATTTTCAATGTCATTTGACCAAAAACGATTACTTTTCCTAGATTTGTCTGTGAGTTTGATAGTGCAAATAATTAGTTTTTCATGGTTGTTATTTAGTATAAATTTCAGTGTTTTTTTTTTAAGTTGTTATTTATGTTAACGTATATATCGTGTGCAGATACATATATTTATGTCAAAAAGTATATTTGCCATGATATTTTACTAAATTGACATACCCGTTGATTACTTTGAATTTTCAATAACTACATATGAAAATTGGGCTAAAATGATTACATTTAACAGTGTTTTACTTTGTTTACATACTATAATCTTCAGCTTTAAATCCCGTGCCTTCAGTAAAGCTAACTGTTAGCCCGTGCTTATAATTTCAAAATAATTGAGATTTTCTATGTAATTTGAGCAAAAACGATCACTTTTCCCTGATTTCTCTGTAAGTTTGATAGTGTAAATGATTAGTTTTTCATGATTGTTAACGTAGTGTTTCTAGTATAAATCTCAGTGTTTTACAAGTTCTTATTCATGTTAACGTATATATCGTGAGCAGATACATATGTTTATGTCAAAAAGTATATTTGCAATGTTATTTTACTAAACTGACATACCCGTTTATAACTGTGATTTATCACTAAATCACGTATGAAAATAAAGCGAAAATGACTATTTCTTAACAATGTTTTACTTAGTTTATATGCTATAATCTTCAGCGTTTTATCCCGTGCTTTTAGTACAGCTAAATTAAAATATCGTTTGCCCGTGCATATAATTACAAAAATATTGAGATTTTCAATGTCATTTGACCAAAAACGATTACTTTTCCTAGATTTATCTGTAAGTTTTATAGTGCAAATGATTAGTTTTTCATGGTTGTTTTTAGTATAAATTTCAGTGTTTTTTTTAAGTTGTTATTTATGTTAACGTATATATCGTGTGCAGATACATATGTTAATGTCAAAAAGTATATTTGAAATGTTATTTTACTAAATTGACATACCCGTTTATTACTTTACATTTTAACTAAACTACATATAAAAATTGGGCTAAAATGATTACTTTTAACAGTGTTTTACTTTGTTTACATACTATAATCTTCAGCTTTAAATCCCGTGCCTTCAGTAAAGCTAACTGTTAGCCCGTGCTTATAATTTCAAAATAATTGAGATTTTCAATGTAATTTGAGCAAAAACGATTACTTTTCCCTGATTTCTCTGTAAGTTTGATAGTGTAAATGATTAGTTTTTCATGATTGTTTACGTAGTGTTTCTAGTATAAATCTCAGTGTTTTTAAAAGTTCTTATTCATGTTAACGTATATATCGTGAGCAGATACATATGTTTATGTCAAAAAGTATATTTGCAATGTTATTTTACTAAACTGACATACCCGTTTATAACTTTGAATTTTCACTAAATCACGTATGAAAATAAAGCGTAAATGACTATTTCTTAACAATGTTTTACTTAGTTTATATGCTATAATCTTCAGCGTTTTATCCCGTGCTTTTAGTACAGCTAAATTAATATATCGTTTGCCCGTGCATATAATTACAAAAAAATTGAGATTTTCAATGTCATTTGACCAAAAACGATTACTTTTCCTAGATTTGTCTGTAAGTTTTATACTGCAAATGATTAGTTTTTCATGGTTGTTTTTAGTATAAATTTCAGTGTTTTTTTTAAGTTGTTATATATGTTAACGTATATATCGTGTGCAGATACATATGTTAATGTCAAAAAGTATATTTGCAATGTTATTTTACTAAATTGACATACCCGTTGATTACTTTGAATTTTCATTAAACTACATATAAAAATTGGGCTAAAATGATTACATTTAACATTGTTTTACTTTGTTTACATACTATAATCTTCAGCTTTAAATCCCGTGCCTTCAGTAAAGCTAACTGTTAGCCCGTGCTTATAATTTCAAAATAATTGAGATTTTCTATGTAATTTGAGCAAAAACGATCACTTTTCCCTGATTTCTCTGTAAGTTTGATAGTGTAAATGATTAGTTTTTCATGATTGTTTACGTAGTGTTTCTAGTATAAATCTCAGTGTTTTTACAAGTTCTTATTCATGTTAACGTATATATCGTGAGCAGATACATATGTTTATGTCAAAAAGTATATTTGCAATGTTATTTTACTAAACTGACATACCCGTTTATAACTTTGAATTTTCACTAAATCACGTATGAAAATAAAGCGAAAACGACTATTTCTTAACAATGTTTTACTTAGTTTATATGCTATAATCTTCAGCGTTTTATCCCGTGCTTTTAGTAAAGCTAAATTAATATATCGTTTGCCCGTGCATATAATTACAAAAAAATTGAGATTTTCAATGTCATTTGACCAAAAACGATTACTTTTCCTAGATTTATCTGTAAGTTTTATAGTGCAAATGATTAGTTTTACATGGTTGTTTTTAGTATAAATTTCAGTGTTTTTTTTAAGTTGTTATTTATGTTAACGTATATATCGTGTGCAGATACATATGTTAATGTCAAAAAGTATATTTGAAATGTTATTTTACTAAATTGACATACCTGTTTATTACTTTAAATTTTAACTAAACTACATATAAAAATTGGGCTAAAATGATTACTTTTAACAGTGTTTTACTTTGTTTACATACTATAATCTTCAGCTTTAAATCCCGTGCTTTAATAAAGCGAACTGTTAGCCCGTGCTTATAATTTCAAAATAATTTAGATTTTCAATGTAATTTGAGCAAAAACGATTACTTTTCCCTGATTTCTCTCTAAGTTTGATAGTGTAAATGATTAGTTTTTCATGATTGTTCAAGTAGTGTTTCTAGTATAAATCTCAGTGTTTTTACAAGTTCTTATTCATGTTAACGTATATATCGTGAGCAGATACATATGTTTATGTCAAAAAGTATATTTGCAATGTTATTTTACTAAACTGACATACCCGTTTATAACTTTGAATTTTCACTAAATCACGTATGAAAATAAAGCGAAAACGACTATTTCTTAACAATGTTTTACTTAGTTTATATGCTATAATCTTCAGCGTTTTATCCCGTGCTTTTAGTACAGCTAAATTAATATATCGTTTGCCCGTGCATATAATTACAAAAAAATTGAGATTTTCAATGTCATTTGACCAAAAACGATTACTTTTCCTAGATTTGTCTGTAAGTTTTATAGTGCAAATGATTAGTTTTTCATGGTTGTTTTTAGTACAAATTTCAGTGTTTTTTTTAAGTTGTTATTTATGTTAACGTATATATCGTGTGCAGATACATATGTTAATGTCAAAAAGTATATTTGCAATGTTATTTTACTAAATTGACATAACTTTTGATTACTTTAAATTTTAAATAAAATACATATGAAAATTGGGCTAAAATGATTACTTTAACAGTGTTTTACTTTGTTTACATACTATAATCTTCAGCTTTAAATCCCGTGCCTTCTGTAATGCTAACTGTTAGCCCGTGCTTATAATTTCAAAATAATTGAGATTTTCAAAGTAATTTGACCAAAAACGATCACTTTTCCCTGATTTCTCTGTAAGTTTGATAGTGTAAATGATTAGTTTTTCATGATTGTTTACGTAGTGTTTCTAGTATAAATCTCAGTGTTTTTAAAAGTTCTTATTCATGTTAACGTATATATCGTGAGCACATACATATGTTTATGTCAAAAAGTATATTTGCAATGTTATTTTACTAAACTGACATACCCGTTTATAACTTTGAATTTTCACTAAAACACGTATGAAAATAAAGCGTAAATGACTATTTCTTAACAATGTTTTACTTAGTTTATATGCTATAATCTTCAGCGTTTTATCCCGTGCTTTTAGTACAGCTAAATTAAAATATCGTTTGCCCGTGCATATAATTACAAAAAAATTGAGATTTTCAATGTCATTTGACCAAAAACGATTACTTTTCCTAGATTTGTCTGTAAGTTTTATAGTGCAAATGATTAGTTTTTCATGGTTGCTTTTAGTATAAATTTCAGTGTTTTTTTTAAGTTGTTATATATGTTAACGTATATATCGTGTGCAGATACATATGTTAATGTCAAAAAGTATATTTGCAATGTTATTTTACTAAATTGACATACCCGTTGATTACTTTGAATTTTAACTAAACTACATATAAAAATTGGGCTAAAATGATTACTTTTAACAGTGTTTTACTTTGTTTACATACTATAATCTTCAGCTTTAAATCCCGTGCCTTCAGTAAAGCTAACTGTTAGCCCGTGCTTATAATTTCGAAATAATTTAGATTTTCAATGTAATTTGAGCAAAAACGATTACTTTTCCCTGATTTCTCTGTAAGTTTGATAGTGTAAATGATTAGTTTTTCATGATTGTTCAAGTAGTGTTTCTAGTATAAATCTCAGTGTTTTTACAAGTTCTTATTCATGTTAACGTATATATCGTGAGCAGATACATATGTTTATGTCAAAAAGTATATTTGCAATGTTATTTTACTAAACTGACATACCCGTTTATAACTTTGAATTTTCACTAAATCACGTATGAAAATAAAGCGAAAACGACTATTTCTTAACAATGTTTTACTTAGTTTATATGCTATAATCTTCAGCGTTTTATCCCGTGCTTTTAGTAAAGCTAAATTAATATATCGTTTGCCCGTGCATATAATTACAAAAAAATTGAGATTTTCAATGTCATTTGACCAAAAACGATTACTTTTCCTAGATTTGTCTGTAAGTTTTATAGTGCAAATGATTAGTTTTTCATGGTTGTTTTTAGTATAAATTTCAGTGTTTTTTTTAAGTTGTTATTTATGTTAACGTATATATCGTGTGCAGATACATATATTAATGTCAAAAAGTATATTTGCCATGATATTTTACTAAATTGACATACCCGTTGATTGCTTTGAATTTTCAATAACTACATATGAAAATTGGGCTAAAATGATTACATTTAACAGTGTTTTACTTTGTTTACATACTATAATCTTCAGCTTTAAATCCCGTGCCTTCAGTAAAGCTAACTGTTAGCCCGTGCTTATAATTTCAAAATAATTGAGATTTTCTATGTAATTTGAGCAAAAACGATCACTTTTCCCTGATTTCTCTGTAAGTTTGATAGTGTAAATGATTAGTTTTTCATGATTGTTTACGTAGTGTTTCTAGTATAAATCTCAGTGTTTTTACAAGTTGTTATTCATGTTAACGTATATATCGTGAGCAGATACATATGTTTATGTCAAAAAGTATATTTGCAATGTTATTTTACTAAACTGACATACCCGTTTATAACTTTGAATTTTCACTAAATCGCGTATGAAAATAAAGCTAAAACGACTATTTCTTAACAATGTTTTACTTAGTTTATATGCTATAATCTTCAGCGTTTTATCCCGTGCTTTTAGTAAAGCTAAATTAAAATATCGTTTGCCCGTGCATATAATTACAAAAAAATTGAGATTTTCAATGTCATTTGACCAAAAACGATTACTTTTCCTAGATTTATCTGTAAGTTTTATAGTGCAAATGATTCGTTTTTCATGGTTGTTTTTAGTATAAATTTCAGTGTTTTTTTTAAGTTGTTATTTATGTTAACGTATATATCGTGTGCAGATACATATGTTAATGTCAAAAAGTATATTTGAAATGTTATTTTACTACATTGACATACCCGTTTATTACTTTAAATTTTAACTAAACTACATATAAAAATTGGGCTAAAATGATTACTTTTAACAGTGTTTTACTTTGTTTACATACTATAATCTTCAGCTTTAAATCTCGTGCTTTAATAAAGCGAACTGTTAGCCCGTGCTTATAATTTCAAAATTATTTAGATTTTCAATGTAATTTGAGCAAAAACGATTACTTTTCCCTGATTTCTCTGTAAGTTTGATAGTGTAAATGATTAGTTTTTCATGATTGTTCAAGTAGTGTTTCTAGTATAAATCTCAGTGTTTTTACAAGTTCTTATTCATGTTAACGTATATATCATTAGCAGATACATATGTTTATGTCAAAAAGTATATTTGCAATGTTATTTTACTAAACTGACATACCCGTTTATAACTTTGAATTTTCACTAAATCACGTATGAAAATAAAGCGTAAATGACTATTTCTTAACAATGTTTTACTTAGTTTATATGCTATAATCTTCAGCGTTTTATCCCGTGCTTTTAGTACAGCTAAATTAATATATCGTTTGCCCGTGCATATAATTACAAAAAAATTGAGATTTTCAATGTCATTTGACCAAAAACGATTACTTTTCCTAGATTTGTCTGTGAGTTTGATAGTGCAAATAATTAGTTTTTCATGGTTGTTATTTAGTATAAATTTCAGTGTTTTTTTTTTAAGTTGTTATTTATGTTAACGTATATATCGTGTGCAGATACATATATTTATGTCAAAAAGTATATTTGCCATGATATTTTACTAAATTGACATACCCGTTGATTACTTTGAATTTTCAATAACTACATATGAAAATTGGGCTAAAATGATTACATTTAACAGTGTTTTACTTTGTTTACATACTATAATCTTCAGCTTTAAATCCCGTGCCTTCAGTAAAGCTAACTGTTAGCCCGTGCTTATAATTTCAAAATAATTGAGATTTTCTATGTAATTTGAGCAAAAACGATCACTTTTCCCTGATTTCTCTGTAAGTTTGATAGTGTAAATGATTAGTTTTTCATGATTGTTAACGTAGTGTTTCTAGTATAAATCTCAGTGTTTTACAAGTTCTTATTCATGTTAACGTATATATCGTGAGCAGATACATATGTTTATGTCAAAAAGTATATTTGCAATGTTATTTTACTAAACTGACATACCCGTTTATAACTGTGATTTATCACTAAATCACGTATGAAAATAAAGCGAAAATGACTATTTCTTAACAATGTTTTACTTAGTTTATATGCTATAATCTTCAGCGTTTTATCCCGTGCTTTTAGTACAGCTAAATTAAAATATCGTTTGCCCGTGCATATAATTACAAAAATATTGAGATTTTCAATGTCATTTGACCAAAAACGATTACTTTTCCTAGATTTATCTGTAAGTTTTATAGTGCAAATGATTAGTTTTTCATGGTTGTTTTTAGTATAAATTTCAGTGTTTTTTTTAAGTTGTTATTTATGTTAACGTATATATCGTGTGCAGATACATATGTTAATGTCAAAAAGTATATTTGAAATGTTATTTTACTAAATTGACATACCCGTTTATTACTTTACATTTTAACTAAACTACATATAAAAATTGGGCTAAAATGATTACTTTTAACAGTGTTTTACTTTGTTTACATACTATAATCTTCAGCTTTAAATCCCGTGCCTTCAGTAAAGCTAACTGTTAGCCCGTGCTTATAATTTCAAAATAATTGAGATTTTCAATGTAATTTGACCAAAAACGATTACTTTTCCCTGATTTCTCTGTAAGTTTGATAGTGTAAATGATTAGTTTTTCATGATTGTTTACGTAGTGTTTCTAGTATAAATCTCAGTGTTTTTAAAAGTTCTTATTCATGTTAACGTATATATCGTGAGCAGATACATATGTTTATGTCAAAAAGTATATTTGCAATGTTATTTTACTAAACTGACATACCCGTTTATAACTTTGAATTTTCACTAAATCACGTATGAAAATAAAGCGTAAACGACTATTTCTTAACAATGTTTTACTTAGTTTATATGCTATAATCTTCAGTGTTTTATCCCGTGCTTTTAGTAAAGCTAAATTAATATATCGTTTGCCCGTGCATATAATTACAAAAAAATTGAGATTTTCAATGTCATTTGACCAAAAACGATTACTTTTCCTAGATTTGTCTGTAAGTTTTATAGTGCAAATAATTAGTTTTTCATGGTTGTTTTTAGTATAAATTTCAGTGTTTTTTTTAAGTTGTTATATATGTTAACGTATATATCGTGTGCAGATACATATGTTAATTTCAAAAAGTATATTTGAAATGTTATTTTACTAAATTGACATACCCGTTTATTACTTTAAATTTTAACTAAACTACATATAAAAATTGGGCTAAAATGATTACTTTTAACAGTGTTTTACTTTGTTTACATACTATAATCTTCAGCTTTAAATCCCGTGCTTTCAGTAAAGCTAACTGTTAGCCCGTGCTTATAATTTCAAAATAATTTAGATTTTCAATGTAATTTGAGCAAAAACGATTACTTTTCCCTGATTTCTCTGTAAGTTTGATAGTGTAAATGATTAATTTTTCATGATTGTTTACGTAGTGTTTCTAGTATAAATCTCAGTGTTTTTACAAGTTCTTATTCATGTTAACGTATATATCGTTAGCAGATACATATGTTTATGTCAAAAAGTATATTTGCAATGTTATTTTACTAAACTGACATACCCGTTTATAACTTTGAATTTTCACTAAATCACGTATGAAAATAAAGCGTAAATGACTATTTCTTAACAATGTTTTACTTAGTTTATATGCTATAATCTTCAGCGTTTTATCCCGTGCTTTTAGTACAGCTAAATTAAAATATCGTTTGCCCGTGCATATAATTACAAAAAAATTGAGATTTTCAATGTCATTTGACCAAAAACGATTACTTTTCCTAGATTTGTCTGTGAGTTTGATAGTGCAAATAATTAGTTTTTCATGGTTGTTATTTAGTATAAATTTCAGTGTTTTTTTTAAGTTGTTATTTATGTTAACGTATATATCGTGTGCAGATACATATATTAATGTCAAAAAGTATATTTGCCATGATATTTTACTAAATTGACATACCCGTTGATTGCTTTGAATTTTCAATAACTACATATGAAAATTGGGCTAAAATGATTACATTTAACAGTTTTTTACTTTGTTTACATACTATAATCTTCAGCTTTAAATCCCGTGCCTTCAGTAAAGCTAACTGTTAGCCCGTGCTTATAATTTCAAAATAATTGAGATTTTCTATGTAATTTGAGCAAAAACGATCACTTTTCCCTGATTTCTCTGTAAGTTTGATAGTGTAAATGATTAGTTTTTCATGATTGTTTACGTAGTGTTTCTAGTATAAATCTCAGTGTTTTTACAAGTTCTTATTCATGTTAACGTATATATCGTGAGCAGATACATATGTTTATGTCAAAAAGTATATTTGCAATGTTATTTTACTAAACTGACATACCCGTTTATAACTGTGATTTATCACTAAATCACGTATGAAAATAAAGCGAAAATGACTATTTCTTAACA
>OY757939.1:29806744-30144244 GCA_963585895.1 Sepioteuthis lessoniana
GAACGTGTCTTTCAGGATGGTGAGTACTTTGTGCATTAATAATTGTTTAACTTAATTCTTTTTGTTAATTTTGTTTGTGAGTATGTGAGACATGATTCATCTCAAGACCAGGTCATTGTTTCTCTCTGTCTCGCTTCTTTTTTCAGTATATGATAGAAAGTTAGAAACTAATGATAACTTTAAAAATCCCAAACATTCCAAAAAAGTAGAATGTCTTTCCTAAAAAAGAAAAATCATATGAAATCAGGCATATCTTATATGTATCTTGGCCTGACACAATTTGATTTGATAATGGTTATATTAGTTTTTCTATCACTTAAATAAATACAGGAGGAATTACTTCTGTTATATAGTTATCATATTTCGGTCTAGCCCGTAAACCATTGATTTATCTAGTTTGGTTGAACTTACCAGGACAACTTGCTCCTGTCAATATAGATTTCTGGATTAGCTGGTAACACAAACTTCCTCACCATAAGAGGGTATATTGTTATGACTTTGATTTTTTTTTTTTTTTTTTTTTCTTTTATGGGTTAGATCATATTTTTGATGCACTTTAGAAATTCAGAAAAGTGGCATGTTTTAGACCTGATTATTTTAGACTTAAGATCACTCACTGATTTGTTTTCTCTCTCTATGTTTCCAGTTTTTAAAAAATCCCTCCAAAATACTGTTGTGCTTCATTTGGCTCTTCTTTTAACTAAGGAAATCTTAGTTAAAAGCATTCATTATCAATATTATTTAATCTATAAATTGCTGAATTTTTTTTTCTTTTTTTGCTCCTTCTATCCATTAAAGTTCTCTTGTTGACTTTAAAAATAATTCAAACTAATTACTAAAACAATTCACATAAGTGAGCTGTAGTTTATATTATATAAAAAATGTTCAGATATTAACTTATTTTTTCATGAATGGCGAAGGACATTAAAATACTGTATAGTGGGTGTGTCTGCTCTACTGGGTCTTCATTGGTAGAAAATGTTTACTTTTCTACTCAAGTGACTGGCAAATTTCTCGCATAACATACTTCCTTTGATATCTTTTTTCTTTTTCTTGTCTGTATTAGTTGAAGTTGGAGTATTGTTTGTTATAAGGGAGTATTTTTAAATGAATTTGTAAATGAACTGAAATAAAGTTTGATGTCATAATCTATATTTATATTAATCAGGTTTGATATTTACTTATTCATTAACTCTATTAGACTTGTAATTCTAAATGAGCAACCAGAGAGAATTTAAATTGAATTCTTAATTTCTAAACACTAAAAGTAACTGATTAATATCTAGAGAAACCTACCCACTTTTCATAATTAACTTTTGTTCAAAAATGTCTTTTGATAATGTACATATAAAGTATTTAATCTCTCTCAAAGTTGTTTTGGAGAGAAATTACTATAAACCCTTGGTTCAATGAAAATTCCTTATCGCATGAATATTAAGTGTTCATTGACTTGATCACACGTTCCTGTAATATCATTCTCCTTTTTCTCTTCCACTATCGAATGTGCTTCTCTACGCTTTTCATGTTCAGTGATTATATCATTTTTAAACTTTTTTTCTTTTACTTATTTTGCATGCAAGGATAAGGCAGCCTACTGCAATACATTGCGAACAAGTGACCAGACCACTGCTAAACTGTGGTACTAATCGGTCCCTATAGTTAAAAACTCTATGAATTAACATAGTGCTGTTTTTCTTTTCAATTTAGAAGGAGAGACATGAGGTTCATTTTTGAGCAACAACTAATGCTACATGTCTACAAAGTCTCTTTGCTCTTAGTCTGTGTGTCACTACAGGAGATTGTTGAGCTGCAGACAAACAAAAAAAACATACAATCAAAGGATTCTAATTCTTGAACCCCCAAAATTAATCAGAACATATTTTGAAGTTGAGACATGCATCCAAATGGTTTCTTGGTGAAAATAATTTGTATTCCAATCAAATTGGCAATGTGATAGTTGATTTCATTATTTAACTGCAGTAATTACACAATTGATAGAATATATTTTTTCTTTTAAATATGAGTACATTTCAACAATTTGATAGGCACTCAAAATCAGTTTTCAACCTTTAATGACTTGCTTTTCTCAAGTTTTTTTTTAATTTGAATTAATCTATTTTTATTAATCTATTTTTATTATTGAAATGTTTTCAACATCTGTCTGTCCATTTATAATCTCTGAGTTAATTTACAAATGTTCATCTGTAAACAGTAACTGACTCTCATCATTTGTGAACCTTTGTTTGGATTTCCCAAATCTACTTATGACTGATGCCATTAACCCATACAAACCTACACATGCTCTCACTCCCACCTACTTTGTTCTTTTTTTCTGCATTCAGCTTTGAATTTTTCTTTTCTCTCTCTCTCTCTCTCACATACATCAACAGTATCTTTGCTCATAATGTTGATGTAAATTAAGAGCATTACTCTTTACAATCCATTACATACACATAAGAACATAACTTTTCTATTGAAAAGTTTGATTAGATTTTTGTTCTAGATATTTTTATTAACATTACTAAAGAGTGCATGAGAAACCTCTCTTAGTAATGGTGAGGAGCTGTATATGACCAAGTATTTAATGTGTGTTTATTTCTCATTATATATGATTATTTCTTCTTTTTTAATTACTGCTACTAATAGTAATTATGATGAAGGTTTGGGATGGTATAGAAGAGCCTATTCAATTTGGTTGGTTGCATATCTGCTGAATGTTTTAATTGTAAAAAGTTACTGAACAAATTATGATCACTTATTAACTTGTATGCTTTGTTGAAAGTAAGAAGGCCTCAAATATGATTCATCAGTTCTAATTTGTACCAAATGGAAGAAAAAAAAGAATCTCAAAAGTCAAAATGCTTTGTATATATAATTTGATAATTGAGGATATCTAGCAATAGTTGAAAAATGATTTCAATAAATTTGGCTTCACAAAAAAATTTTTTCATGTATCTTTAAAAGGAATTAAAGAAAAATACGATTACATAAAAGCTTATTTACTTATCGAAATGGGTGATAAATCATTGTTGAAAGATTTAACATGATAAATTTCCACCTTGATACGCTTGTCTAAACTATTTAACTACTATGAAAAAGAAAACGAATTGTTTGAGTGTTTGATTTTTAGTGTATGTGCCCTACTTCTGGCCTTTGTTAAATTAACTAAGCTTAGTAAATTATTACTATCAAGAGTATACTCATAATTTGGCTTAGTGTTTGTATGTAACCTGGTAGATTTGTCTTGTATTTTAAGTCATAAGCATTTTTTAAAAGTATCATGTGATTTTTTCTTTGATTGTAGTTCTGTTTTAAATTTATGAAACCAGATTAATTTTTAAAATCTCTAAGCTTGGTAACAATTGAAATTTCATCGTTTTTGAAAGCTCTAATTTGTGATATTGAGAATTGTTCTGTGCTAAATATCAACTGTAGAAATTTATCTTTGAAATATATCAAAAATTAATGTTGAATTGAAGTATTGACTGAAGTGTTTAAGTTTGAAAATTTTTTAGTTTGGAAGTTGAGGAGTCATTTCATGATGATCCATCACTATATATAAGGCCAACATCATTGAATGAAATTGAAGTTTCAAAATGTCTCTTCAGAAAATAATCAAAATAGAACACAAAATAATTAATATAAAGAAAATCCTGAAACTGAGCAAACTTTTACAATAAAAATGTTGAATTCTTAAATAATGGAGAAAGTGCAATCATCTTTTCTTCATTTTAGTTTTCTTTATATAATACACAAACTATTTTGCTGTTAATGGCAAATTATCAAGAACAGGAACACAATAGATCTATCAAACTTTTTTCTTCTTACTTACTTGACCATTGCTTCAAGACTTTCCAGGTCATCTGTGGTTAGGGATAGAAGTACATTGATCTGCTTCAGGAAGATATCCCTTGAACTGCAATTTCCCATTTCACTTAGGCATTCCTAAAAGAGAATGCTCATAACTAGCTACTTTTTGTGTGTGTGTGTGTGTGTGTGTGTGACATTTTTATGAACACTGTCAGCAAAGTTGATCTAAGTTCTCATATTAAGGCATGAAAATAAAACAAAGCTATAAAAATTAGTAAGTTAAAATACCTATTCATGATAGTTTGAGTCCTACCAAAGTCAATGACAAATGACTTGTTCTGAGCCTGAAAAGCCCTACCCCCAGAATTTCATTGACATTTTATTTATATTCTAGTTTCATTTCCAGAAATGGAGTGGATTTAAACAGCAGAAAATTTTAAAATAGATTCTTTAATTTATAAAAAAAATTCTCAAACTTTGAGACTAAACATATCCAATTTTTTCCTTCTTGAATTTTACATAGCTTATCCATAAAATCCTTCAAACTAATCTGTATCAAATATTTGGGTTAATAACCTTAAGTTATTCAGGATTAGATAAATTTGATTTCTCTCATACCCCATAATGTTCCCAATGTGTTTTTAGAATAGAGTAAACCAAAATAGTTTGGTACCTTCCATTCATCTGTGAACCCCCTACTGCAATACAAAATCTGTTACTCACTGACTTTGACTTGGGATCCTCATCTTTTAATTGATATGTAAATCTTTATTACTACAAGGAACTTTTGTCAGTCTGTTATATAATAATCCTCTTATTCTGTCTCTGTTGGTTTCTTGAAACTTTGGATTGGATCCAGCTACCCTTCTGTTTTTTAGGTGCCACTTCCCACTTTTCTCACAACGATGAACTGCAACAAACTAATAAGAAATCTACATTCACTGCATTACACTTGTCTGACTAATATTTCTGTGTTACACAACACTTGAAAAGTTTTCCAGATTATGTGTTTTACCTTTCATTTTGCACTATTTTGAGAAAGAGATGAGTTTATAAGGAGCAAAGTATCTTCTGATGAGATACATCCCCTTCAGGCTACATTACTACTACTACTTATTTGGTATTTTTCTTGTATTGCTAAATCTAATTTTTTGAACCTTGCAATAGAAATAAAGAGCTGATACATTTATGATTCAACTGTATCAATTTACCAAATTGTTTTCTTTGATTAATCTTTTATGCACACCCACACCCTACAAATATCAATAACTTTTCAAAATTGATTGCTGAGTCTAGTAAAATAAAACAAACCTATTGTTTATGTTCTGAAATAGTTGGATCTAACTGGAGTTTGTTTTCAGAATCTTTCCTTGTGATTGAGCATCAGTAGATGACCATATTGTCTTTAAACTCCAGAGCCTCATTTTGAAAGCAGTTGGTTTTTCTTGTATGTATTTGCTCAGATATTGTATGAAATATATACAGGAACTTTTGAATATCTTCCTTTACAGAACTAACTTATCAGAGATTATGATAAAAAGAGGAGGAAAAAAAAAACACAGAAACTTTTACAACATCAATAACCTTTATGAAAGAACTCTCACTTTAAATTATTTTGAACTGTTTTATATAGATAAAGCATTCTTAAAAATTGAACAGCAAATACTTATTGCATATCTTCTGTCCTGTCTGCAGAGCTTAAAATCCACTGACTGTATCTTCTGCAGCAGGGTGAGACTCCTAAACAAAACATAGTGTCCTGAGTATGACACTAAACTGCATCTGGTGGGTGAGATTCTAGTTCTGGAGCTCTGGAGAATGTAAAGTATTCCTTGATTGCCACTCTGATTTAGAGTGATAGTACCTGTTAGGGTATCATCTATGGGTCAAATAAATCTGTTCAAAATTATTTGTATTGGATAAGAATACATGGAACCATTACTGTTTGCCAACAAATTCTTATAGACAAAAAAAAAGTGCAATGAAATGTTGGAAATATTGTTGTTATTGTAATCAAGCATGTAGAAAAAAATCTAATTTTGGCATTAGATTACCCATAAAGAATTAATATGCCATTAAGCAAACCATTATTGCTTATCTCGTGCTCAGTAATTGAAGTGAAAATTTAAAAATAAATTCTTGTTGGTCATTACACCACACACACACACACACACACACACATGCACGTGCACACACACTTTCTCTTGGTTTTGTGTATGTTAGTGGGTATTCTAGTTTTTTTCTTGATCTTTCATATTGAGGGAAAAAAGATGATTAGTCTGAAGAGAAATATATTTTGTTTCTTATAGAATGCTCTGAAAGTTATTATGTCTATCTACAAGTTCATAAAGAGAAAATGACATCTTGTGCATCATGACACATATAGAGGTTGGTGTACCGAAATATTATTCTGTGGCCTAATTTTTGGAAAGTGACATGGCAAGGAATGTGGCTGTTATTTCTCTTTTAATGATGACAGTAACATTATAAAAGTAGAAGAGAACATTGCTCTGTATATCAATCTTGTCTGGGATGAAATAATTCTGTTATTATCATTAAAAAAAACAAAAACTCTTCCATTATAGTTTCTTTAAAAAAAAAATTACTTAATTGAAATAAGATTTTTTGAGATGTTGTTGTATAATTGATAATGTGTGCTAGGATAAGACTTCAGTATTGTTGTAAAGATAGAAATAAATTTCAAAAATGTGATATGGAGAGATATTAGTCATAATCAGTGACAGGCTAATTGAATTTAAGTGTAAAATTGAAGTTAGTTGTTTTAAATAAATTGAAACTTGAATGAGAAAATTTTTCTATGCAATATTTTTAAATGTCAGAATTGTTCTGAGATAAAAAGAAAATGAATTAATGTCTAATATCCTGCTATGAAATATGCCATGGGAAAATATATTGTAAACAATCATATCTTAAGAGGAAGCTAGACAAATATCTGCTTAAACATTAAAAAGCCTAAAACAATTGTCCACTATTCTGTTATTTTGTTCTCTAGTTGCTTTCTCAGTGGGAACAAAGTGAGCATGACATTTACTGACTTAAATAATATTTCTCAATTTTCAGGTGATTAAATTTCCAGTTTTCCTTGAACATGTAAGGCATTAGTACAACTTTTCCATATTTACAGTATCTCAATAAGAATTGAATCTCAAAGGGTCTGAAAATATTTTGATTTACTCACTTCCTTTTATTATTAAATTTTATTTAACTGTTTTGATTCTTTTATTGTATCAGTGTACTTGATACAATTTTAAAGTTCTTTTGTTTTTTTCTACAGCACCAGATTAATGTATGTGGTGCATTCAATAAGTTTCCAGATTTTTTTGTACAGGCATTTAAAATTGCTGTAGACTCTTGAAAATTCAGTATGTTATTGCTATACATCTTATGAGATGACTGTCCAATTTTTATGATTTCAAGTTTAAATGAACAGCTACAGCAGGAATTGGGATACACCCTACTAAAGCCTGACTGTCACAGCTGGTGAATTTCAAAAATGCAATCTGGACGTAAGGACACTTTAGAAGAACGATATACAATAATATTCTGTTTTAAACTTGATAAAAATGCCACGGAAACGTATGGAATGCTTCAGACTGCTTTTGGAGTATCTTGCATGAATCGAGCACCAGTTTTTGAGTGGCATAAGAGATTCAAGGAAGACAGGGAGTCTGTGAGGGATGATGAGAGGTGTGGGAGGAGTAAGGAAGTCAATACACCAGAGTTCATTGGCCAAAGGGTTAGGGTTACTATGTTGAGGTTTTACGGGAGTTCAGGAAGAGATTCCGTCGGGTCAATGGCATTTCCACGAGGACAATGCACCAGTTCACAACTCCGTCCTTGTCACAGACTATTTGAGCAAGATGGGCATCAAGACAGTTCCTCAGCCTCCCTTTCGTCCAGACCTTGCTCCCTGTGACTTTTGGTTATTCCCTAAGCTCAGAGGCTGTTGTTATGAGACAATTGGGGAGATGAAAGAAACTGTGACGAAGGTCATTGACGTGTTCACACAAGAGGACTTCCATGGGGCCTTTCAGAAGTTGTTGGAACAGTACAACAAGTGCATTGCAGCCGGAGGAGATTACTAGGGGTCTAGAGTTTTATGTGTGTACTATCAATAAAAGTGCCCATACGAAAAAAGTCTGGAAACTTGTTTAATGATTCTCGTAGATTCTAAGTGGATTTTATATCAATTCAGAAACTTTCAGAAACTTATTGTTCTTCCTATTATCTTTTGAATTATTCTCTATTTGCTATCCTTTGTTGATATATCTCAGTTATTTCTCCTGCATTTTCCCAAAAATCTTGACATTTATTTTTTTATTCATTTTGATATCTTTTTAAAATGGCTGTCCAATCTTTGATAAATTCTCAATCCTTTACAATCTACAATCCACTTCTGCTTCTATTACTATTACTCAGTTGCATATGTTATGTCAGTCAAGTTCTTTGATAGTGATAGTCATTTTCTGAGTGAAGAAAGTACAACCGTGTCTATCTCAACTATTTCCAGAATTCTGTAAACTCACTCACCTGTGTAGACAACCACTATACCTGCTGTATTTCATATCTGCCTTTGTGCATATTTATAACTTTCCTGTTCATCTTTATTGCAATGTTTGAACAACACAATTTTCAATAGAACTTGCAAAGAATTTTTACAAGATCAACAGTTTGGGAAATCTTAACTGGTTATTGACTTAAAACAGTAGATACCAAAACTTCATACATGACATGTTGAATTGGTGGGTGTGGGGGGCTTCTATATGTATTGAATGGGACTTCATTTTAACTCCTTGATCATCTTGCTATAGAAGAGGAGTTTATTTTTCAGAGCTAATGGCTTCTATGAAGGTCATTTCGGGGAATTTCACTTATCTTGGTTTCAGTATTTGCAAATTCATTTTTCCGTTGTATAAAAAGGAAACAACTTGATAGCTTACAAAAGTATTTAAAAATAAATCTTCAGCTTGGGGATCTCCTCAACTATATTTCCCCTAATTTTGACAAATCATCTTTCACCATCTCGCTGGCTAACTAACAAATTCTCACTGATCTGCTTATATTTGCTAGTTTAGAATCTTTCTATTATTTACTTTATCAATCACAGGAGAAATGAGGAGTTTACCTTCCATCTTAGTTTTTTGTTATTTTCTTTTTCTAATGATTAGTTATCAAAGTGCATTGAGGATGTATGCATACTATAAACAGTTTAAATATTTAAAATATCATTCCCTTATTACTAATTTTATCCTAGAGGCTGTTATTCTTTTGATGATTGTTTAGTCTCAAACAGAATGAGGTACCTCAGAAATTGAGGAACTAATTCTTCCTCACACACACAATATATATATATATATATATATATATATATATATATATATATATATCGAGAGAGAGAGAGTGGTTGGAAAAGAGAGAGAGTTATAGAGAGACCAGTAAAGACTTCAGAGAGAATATTCCTGGTAAGTTGGGATATTTTAGATCAAAATAAGCAAAGGCTATTTATATGTTTGATAAAGTTAATATTTTCTCTTATCTCTATATAAAAAAAAAATCTTATTTGCAAGAAATAATGAAAAAAAAGGTCATGCAATGTGTCTTGAGAATGATTGGTTGGATGAAATTCTGATAGAAGAAAGATTATTGCCTGTTGGGCTATATGCTAAAAGTGGAAGGTGCCGTAGATTGGTCCCTTTATTCTGATAAGGATTTGCTCACAAGTAGAAGAAGCCAGGCTGAAAAAAGACTATTATCAGCTTTATCAGCTTGTTTTGTGATGAACTACTCATTGAATATTCCTGGATAAGTCATATGGATTATTCAAAATAGATTTGATGATGATGATAAAGTTAAGACAGAATGATCTGTTGCGGACCTATTTATATTTAGCTCTCAGAAAGATTTTTTCCTTGAAAGAGCAAAAGTCCTTCACTTTTCATGAGTTAGGGTTACTTGAAAATGTAGTTTTCATAATTATTTAGTATTACGAGTCTTGTTGCTCTATGTGCTTAAAAATAATTTATACAAATTGTTAGGTGATATAGCTGTATTAAATCTCTAAACTTGTAGCTATGAACATCTACTTCTAAATAAGTGTACAAAATTATTTTCCAACTTACAAGTTTGTTGAAAATGACATATACTCTTGTATTGGTTAAATTTTGAATCCCTGTTGGCAAGACTTAGAATACATCAAACATATCTCCTGCAGGAGGGTAAGACACTTCCTCCAAAAAGAATTGGGGGTTTCCTAGGTATGGCACTAAACTGCAGTGTAGAGTATTCTTTTATTCACATTACTCCCAAGTACTACGCATGTTAGAATTTCATCTATGGGTTTAATAGATCTGTTTGAAAATTAATAGTATTGTATAGGAATATGTGAAACCATATAACTGAGCAAATAATTATTAAATAAAATTTATAATGTTAGATAGAAATACTTAAAAATATTTAACTGTATGTAAATTATTTGTATGAAGAATAGTTACTTGAAGCTATAGTTGTTTACTCAGGATTATTAATATTTACTCAAAATTATTATAGTTTGCAAATTGTTGGCATTACATAGGGATACTTAAAACCTTATAACTTTGTAAGTTTTTGACAAATAATTATTATTAGATAAGAATAGTTACTTTAAACCATATTATTGTACACAGATTATTTGTATTAGATGGGAATATTTGAAACCATACAACTGTATACAAACGAATGATTATAGACAAATAAAAAAACGTTCAGTCAAAAGAAAAAGCCAATGGAACATTGAAATTATAATTATGACTACTGGCAAAAATTTTAGCATTAAATAACCCAGAAGGAGTTGATATGCTGGTAAATAAATAAGCAAAACCAAACCGATCAAATTTGAAAACCTAGATTTTAAGCAAAAAAAATAGACTTGGCCTATCCATGAGTGATAATTTTTTAAGCTTGAAATTCAAACATAATGGGAAAAAATAGAAGTAACCCTTGGGTTTAAAAATTAATTCTATATTTTACTGCTTTTGTGATCATAAATCAAGAATTGAATTATTCATAAGTGTAAATAGTAATGTCTATATGATAGTAAGTTATGACAAACTGAATCAGTTTTATTGATTCAAAATAAGTGCAAAAAAATGAAATTTAAATAATGTTGGTGGTGTTTCAAAAATAAAACTGGAACTTATCTTAGGCTTTAATGTCTCCCTCTTTTTCTTTTTTAATAGAAATTGTCTCTTTACCAGCAATTCAGTTAACATTTGCATCAGAAAAATTTTTTTTCTTGTTTTAATATAAAGAATAGGTTAATTACACTTGAGGTAAATATGTTACATAAATTGTTTTTATTCCAACCCTTAAGGATACAAAGAACACATGAGTCACAAGAACTAATCCATTTAATATATTTCTCAGGTTTGTGCTAATTAAGATGAATGACTGTCTAATTTTGAAATACAAAAGTTAAAATAGTTGTGAGTGGTCAATTTCACATTAGGAATTTTATCTGCTTTTCTTTTAAGTTGGAATAGACAAAACAGTTACAAGATGACAATGATACTTATTGGTTCCTTGCCGTCTATATTTGCATGGGGTAGAAATGATGGATATGAAAGGTTGGAGAAGGAATCTGACTTTCTGACATTAATGTAATGTATGTTATTGGATGTGAGGCAAGTCCCACCTGCTGGGAAAGTTTTTATATGAAGTTTTACTTAATAGGGAAGCTAGATAAAGCCTAATAATTTGAGAAAAGCATATTATTTAATAATATTGAATTAAGCAAGTCTAAAGAGAGAAATTTATAATCTTTTGATAATAAAAAGATAATGGTATACCATGTGCTCTCTTGTGATTTTATTATGGAATAAATTGGGAAATTTCAAATAGCCTTTTTAACAAAAGATGAGGTGTAGAATATGTTAATTTAAAGAGCAATCATTGGCTAATTAAGCTTTTATTTTTTTGAATTAGGGATTCTATCATGTCTAGAAAGTCCTTCATTGGTAAAAACTTGAATTTCTTTGAATGTTAGCTTTAATGTTTCATTCATTTGAACTGTTCTCAGTGAATGGCTCAGTGCACTTCTTCTCCATATTGCATTAACTCTGGTTTCTTTTCTCATCTCATTCCTAATATTACAGTCGAGATAGCTTTTCTTTTGAGTCTGATAAAGAGATTATCAACTCCTATGTATAGACAGTGCTAGCAGTGAATGTAGTTCAATAGACATGAAAGCCATAAACTATTTTCTGCATACATATATATATATATATATATATATATATATATCACACACACAGAGCTAAATTTGAACTTGTAAATCAACTTTGAGAACTAATGATAGATGTCAGGGCTTTGCTGTTTGTAGTACCTCTTTCTCCCCCTTGGTAATGAAATAAATACCATCTAATTTGGAAACTCTTCTGACCTTATTTCCTCACCCCAACTTCGCCTCTTTTTTCCATCTTCTCCCTTGCTGGAATTCTCATTTTATGTATTTATTTACTGTCATTGTGCACTTACCATAAAATCATTTCATATCATCTGCTGACTCAATAAGATCATTCTTACTAACCTTTATTTATATATATACAATCTATGTATGAGAAAAGTCTTTCTTTAGAGTTAAAGAAGCTGCTTCCCAACTGGAATCATCTGTCTATTTGCACAAACATTATCATGTAGAAAATCTCATGATGAATTGTCAAATTTTGCCTGCAACACACCTACCACAAGTGAACTTGTGTCTTTGATTATTTGACTTCTTACTTCTGACTTCCTTATTTTCATCCATACCCAATGTTCTAATACTGACACTGTTGCCATGGAGAATGTTGTTTATATTACTTTGACTTAAACCTGGAATCAAAAGAAAGGAATTTCTATTGGCCATTCAGAGTGCCTATTCCACAGAAATGTTGAAGGAACATATGCCAAATGGAGCCACCACCTAATCTACCATGTTCCAAATTTTTCCTAGACTGTTTCCTTCATTTTTGTTGAAGATTGGACATGGGAAATTTTCCTTAAATTTGATTATCAGGATACTATGTTGCATAATTTCTTTTGTAATATCTCTCAGTACACATCCCTTTAATATTGTACTTAGTCATGTTACTAGCAGCAAGGACATCCTTGACCAGATCTCTTATTACATGTCTTAGATGGATTGCATTTACAGGGTTAAAGAGATCTTGTTTTGCTATTTTACCTATAATTCAGCATTTATTTTAAGTGAATGCAGACTGTCCCAGCTTGAATTTGAACTTAGTTTGCTGATTCCATCCTGTCATTAGATTGCACATCTCTTTTGTTGTAGATCAGAATCTAAAAATGTATTTTTGACTACTGAGTTTTTCTGCTCTTTTATATTTCACATCTATGTTACAATAATCCAATTATTGTATGTTATCATAACACTGCAAAAACAGCACATCATATAAAGATTTTTGTAAGTCTAATAAAATGCTCTAAAGTAATTTCTGATCCAATTTGCAGTTTAGTAATATTAATGTGGGATGTGTATTTGCATTCAGTATAATCATTATGTGTTATATTGTCATCTACAGCATCATAACGACACAATGATAAAGACAGACGCAGGAAGACTTCTTTATAAATATATGTACCTCTCACTTTATTGTAAGGGTTCGAAAAGGGTTACTAAAGGTTTGTGTGTGAGAGGGAGTTGGAGACCGAACGTAACTGCAACATTTTGACCCCTACTCTTATGGCTGTCAGCTTTGTGTCTTTCTTGTTCTCCTGATGCTCAACCAGAAGCCCAGAGGCCCACTCTGCTGGGTGATGGCTTTCTTTACTGCATCTTATCAGCAACTCCTCTGGTCCCCAAACTCCATTGGGGTTCCCGAGGGCCCCTTCGGCTGGGTGTGGCTTTCCCTACCACATCTCATCTATAACTCCGTCCGATCTCTAACTGGAACTCGAACTCATCAGGGGCCCCAAGGCCTCTTGGCCTGATGTCGCTTTACCTACCACATCTAGTCTATCTCCAACTCTAACTGGAACTGTCTTGACTGAGTTATATAATAGTTCAACGCCCACTCAGTCGCCTACTCAATCTTTGAAATTGCATGTTTTATCATCATCAAACGGAAATAACTGTCATGTAGTTCACAGGTCACTCTCTTCCGGTGCATCAGTCTATGAGTGTACCATGGGAATCCTTTCACCTCGTCCCATTTCACCAGCCAATTTCCGCCCACACGATTTCCTCTCATAACTGCCATTAGAATGTGTCACTTCCTTCCGGAATGGCATTTTTGGCCAGGTCGAAGGCCAAAATACAACATATGATTTCTCAGCAAATTTAACTATTAAATGCTAATTATAGAATACTTCCTCTTTATTTATTTGCAATAAATTATGATATTGTAGCAAGAGAAATAACATACCACTGAGCTCAAAGCAAGCACAAACATGTCTTGGGTTCAGGATACCAACAGTGAGAAATATGGCCATTCTTGGAGTTACAATTCATAAGATACCTGTCTAGAGATATCTAGTGAGACAAAATTTGTAATATATTCAAATTTTAGCTTCAATTGAAAGAGAAATATGTCAGTTGCAAGGGCAATTCTGAGCTTTGGGTACAGCTGTCTGACCGAATGCACTAACAAAGTGAGTGAAGAGAAATTTATAGTCAGACTTGGTTTTTAAAATTACACTGGTTTACAAAAATAAATTTTTAATCCGAGGCAAGAATGGGGATAGGTGTTTTTTGTTAATTTGGGTGTGCTGAATTCAAATTTAGAAAATAGTTTTGCTCTATCACCTCTAGTTTTCTGGCTTTTGAATAGTCTCATTTTAGTACAAACAGAGAATATATGTGCATATTTCAAGAGTTGCAGCAGCTTATAACAAATAAAACAGGATAGATAAAGAACACTGATTGAATCAATATACTTGGATGACACAATTACACAATTCATAGTACCACAGACAGTCAAAAGTGTGTTTTCTTAGAAGATCTGGTGTATTTTGCCTCCGGGATGTCACGCAAGAGCATCCAGCAGAAGTTTCCCATCATGCCGGGGTTCCATTTGCCTTGATAGTTGCTCTCCATCTTCATAATGTCTTTGTGGAATCTTTCTCCATGCTCATCACTCACTGCTCCAAGGTTTGGCGGGAAGAAGTTGAGGTGGGAATGGAGAAAATGAATCTTGAGTGACATTCGGCACCCCATATCCTCGTAAGACTTTAGCAACTTCTCAATACACGCTTGGTAATCTGATACATGTGTGTTACCAAGGAAGCCACTACAGACTGACTTGAATGCTCTCAGTTCCTTTAAGTTAAGAAGCTCCTCAAAATCAGTATCCTTCAGACCTTGTCAGATCTGAGGTCCGACAAAGATGCCCTCTTTGAGCTTAGCAGCACTAAGACCTGGGAACACAGTAGACAAGTGTTGGAAGGCAGCATCATTTTTGTGCAACGCCTTCAGGAAATTCTTCATCAAACCAAGCTTGATGTGAAGAGGAGGAAGAAGCACCTTATTCATGTCCACCAGAGGATTCTCCTTGAGGCTGTGTTCGCCAGGAACAAAAGTGCTTCTAGACCCCCAGTCTTTCTGCTTGTAATGCTGGGATACAGCTCAACTATCCCAGAGACAGAGAAAACAACAGTACTTTGAAGCCCGTTTGCATACCCATAAGAAGACCAATGACCTTATTTGTTCCAATTCCTGGAACTGGTGATCATTACATCTTCCTGTTTAAGCCGAGAAGCCAAGAGCTCTGACTGCTGTTTTGACAGATACAAATTACGAGCAAGATCATTCTAGTCTTCTTGCGTGATCCAGTGTGGCTCATTGCTACTTGTTCCTGAATATGTAGACTCAATATCTTCCAAAGATATTGACTCGGCAGAATCCTCCCTTGAAGGCATTTCTTCATCTGATAAGAAAAGAAGATCCTTATTTACTGGAGGTGTGGGTACAGGAAGATCATCTGAATGGGGAACGGGTCTCATAGCAGATCGAAGGTTGGGATATTTGATCTTTTTCCTAGAAGATGCATTGAAACCAGTTATATTAGTTAAACAAAAATAACAATCATCTGCGTGGTTTCGCGGCTCTCTCCAAACCATCGGGACTGCAAAGTTGAAAGCCGCTTTCTTGCCATTAAACCATGCAGTTAGTCCATTGTAGCAGGGTTTACAACAGATGTGTGGAGTCCAAGACTTGTCCTGATCACCAATTTTACAGTCAAAATAGTGAAAGTAGGCGGTTCTGAGGAGGGAAGTGATGGTTCGACGCTGTGCAACTGTTGTGAAGTCCCCACACACATAGCAGAAAGAATTGGCCTTGTTGAGGCATTCTCAACATTTTGACGTGCTTGAAGCCATTGGAGAATCTGAAAATATAACAAAGTAAAACTAAATGTGCATTTGAAAATGTAATATTAATATTTAGTAACCCAAAAGATGTGTAACACGATAGTTGAAGGACAACAACCTCCTGCACCGCCTGCGAGACAACCTCTTCCAATGACTCCCAGAGTGTGGATTGAGACCTGCTGCCTTAACTGTCAAAATCTGTCATATATATATATATATATATATATATATAATGTAATGCTATCACTTACATTTAGTGCATAATAACTAAAAAATAAGCCATAAGTCTCACAATATTAGAATTAACCCTGAATTCATATACGCCTTTATGTACCATATATGCACAAAATGCACACTATGCATATCTAAAAAAAACTAGAGGTGATGAGCAAAAATGGATTTCAAATTTGAATTCAGCACCCTCAAATTAGGTAAAAACGGATGTTTTTGTGCTTGCCTCAATTTCTTTATAAACCAGTGTTATCAATTGGAATGACACTACAAATATGAGTATAAATAGGATGTGATTCTACTTCATGCTTCTGTAATTTAAATTCTCTATCTTAAATTTTGATTGCTGAAGAAGTTCAGGATACGCTGCATTTGATTGCTGGGAGCATGAATATTTTGGAAGCGAAGGTTGAAATACGCAACTCCTAGCTTTTTATTTGAAGAAAAAATCTATATTGAATATATAAACAAGATCCTTTAGATTATTTTGATTGTTAAAATAATGAACTATGGAAATTCAGATTATTATACAGAAACATTTTTTAAAGTTATTTTTTATTTTAATAATTTTCACCAAAAAAAAATTTGATTTTGATTTCAGACTTTTGTATACAGTTATTGCCCTCCAATAGAACCTGATGTGCTATATGAAAATAAAGACCATTATCATATATTTGTGTGTGTTTTGTTTTCATTAATATACATTTCAAATTATACCCACTTGATTAAAACTTGGGGAGTCCTTGTGGTGTAATAACTAATGTGCTCTACTGTGACATTGAAGTAAGTAAGTTCTAACAACAGTTGTGCTATTGCATTCACTTTCAGACTAATACTCTCAAGAAAGGTATGTACCCCTTATTCCTCCCCAGTTATGGGCTAAATAGTACTACTACTGCTCTTCTACAAGGATGGCCTTGGCATTAAATAACTCAAGAAGGTTGATATCCCATTTAACAAGTAAACCCTCATAGATTAAAAATAACTTTTTGCTTTTGTTGATTCTACAAGTCATCTGTATGTTGATCTATTGTTTTTATTGATCATTTGTAATCTTGGCATAAAACAATTGTAGGGTCATAAGTGTAAAAGTGAAACCACCTTTTAAAATTATAAATAAAGCTTATAGACAATCATTAAACCAGCTTCTTTTTCTAATGTAAACTGTTGTAAATTTGAATAATTCTTTCCATTTCTTTCATTGATTAAAGAAGATAACGCTTTTTTTTTTTCAGCTTGCCAGAAAATAGTTCAAACCAGGTATCCCCAAATCATGGCAGCAGGGTCTGCAGCTGCTACTGGAACCTCAACCCCATCTTCTTCCACTTCCACATTACCAAGTACTCCTAATCATTCACAAAGAAGTTACTTTCAATCAAAACCTTATGATACCCACAGTACAAGCAGCCAATCAACGTCAAGTTCAGGGACACTGGTGACTACGACAGGTACACCGAACAGCAGTGGCCATAGCTTGGCTCAGGTAAGTTATTCTCTTCCTACTCTTTGCCTTCTTTCATTGTCTCATGATAGTTGCCATATTTCATGACTATGATAGGACAAATTCTGCATAATATTTCTAGTGTATTTCTTGTTTTTCTTGACAGCAACACAAAATACTTCAAACCTCCTGGCTCACTTGGAATTTTTACAAGCAAACTTATCAAAATTTTTGAATTTTTAGAAAAAATTTTAATTTTTTTTTTTTTAATTTTTTTTCTTTTTTTACCAATTATTGTAAGGATTTAAAATTTGCTGTTTTTAGCTGCTTCTTGTTTTCTAAGAATTGTTTTTGTGGACCCTATACACAAGAAGAAAATATTTTACCTCTAAAAAGGATTTGTGTTTTCTGTGCCATCTGTTGAAAAAGAAAGCTCCACCAAGAATTAAGCAAGTTTTATATAGCCATTCAGATATGTTAATTCCTGTTCTTTTCGGTTAATCACAACCGATCACAGTCTGCTTTGAATCATAATAATTATGATTTTTTTTTGCATTCGAATTTACCCTCCCTCAGATTTTTTACTTTGAACTTGTGATGCAAATTTCTGACACTTTTACATCTCTGGATTTTCATCTTAAGATCTGCTCCCTTTTCATTGATATTTAATCACAGATCTTTATTTAATTATTGTACATATGATCTCCACTTGCATTTTGTTATGCTATAAGCTTTTACATCATATATACTTAACAAAGAAAAAAAAATGGCTGTATGAAGTATGTCAAAAAGCAACCTTTTTCAAAAATGATTTTATTGTTTTACCAACAAATTAATGAAGCTTATCTCTTTTAAAATATATTCTCTACCATTCACTGTTGATATTACCCCAAAGTTGTATTCCAAGGAATGGTGTCCAGGTGTCATCCCAACCTTTTCTTGAAGCTTTTTTATCATTTGAAATTAAATGCCATTTCAGAGTGAATTTAAGAACAAAAAAATCTGTTTCCAAATCTAGAGAATAGTTTTTTTATGACACAAACCTTTACTGATTCCTTTCAGAAATTTCATAGACAGATGATTCTTTCGAAAGGTCATTGAATACACTTTCTTAATACAATCATTGTTTGTTGATCTGATTTCAGATTTTCTTTGGGAGATGTGCTTCCTAATTTGAAACATTGCTATCACTCATGACAATATATATGATTCAAACAATTTTCTTCATAGACCTGTTTCAATTTTTTGTTCTTCACTAGTTCATCTTGGGTGGTTGGTAGGGGTGCACAACATGTGGATCTAACGATGTTTACTTGAGTACATGTAGCTCACTACTCACCAATGATGAATTCTTTCTTACATAAGGTCAAGGTCATTACTCCACAAAATTTCAGTCTTAAGCTTTAAGTCCATAATGTCATGTTGGTTTCTGTTTTAATATACTTATATTTTGAGATCCTTTACAAAAGCCTGAAAGAGAAAATTCAGATAGACTTTTCTATTAACTTGTTGCATTAGTTTTGTCTCATTTAAATTTTATCATATATTAAAAGTGAACAAGATGTTATTAACAAATATTGTTTGATAATTCAAGGTTAGATATAAATTTGTTTGGAGAAGTTAAAAATTTTTATTCGTTTACTATCAAAAGAACAAATATAATCAGTGAGTTATATCCAGAACCAAGCTACAGTGAATTCAAAGAAGTGTCTTAGATGAATTAGTAAGGAAACAAATTTTTAAATTTATAACATTTTAAAAACGGTTTTTACTTTTTCAAAGATATGAACATTGTTTTTCTCCACTTATTATTGCTTTTTTTCTTTTCATTATTTATCTATTTCATCAAAAACATATGGTGCAACATTCATATTATGTTGTTTAACAAACTTTTTATTAACAAGTTTTGTTAGTGTGACTTATTTTCTGTATATTGCATATTTTTTCTATTTTTAGAGAAAAAATGTCTATAAAGTTTTTCTTTGAACCAAAACTACTGTCTCTGGGGTACAACCAAAATATTTTTCATTTAATTCCTTTTTCCTACAATTTTTGTTCACCATATTCAGCAAGATATTTTCCTTTAGCATCATCATCTGTTTGAGTTCAGTGGAGAGATTCTCATAAGTTATTGTTTTGATAAATCATTTTTTTTTTCTTTCTTTTTTTTTTCTTTTTTTTGTATAGACAAGTCTTATTTGCTATATTAAGTCAAAAAATACTGATTTATAATGAAATTATTTAAAAAAATACTTTTTTCCTGCTCTTTTCAACTGCTTTCAATTAATTTCCATAACTGTTTTTTTTTATTGTTTTTTTTTTTTTTTCTTACTTGGAGCAAAATTCATTTTCTAGTCTTGATGTATCAGCAATACTAATCCCCCCTCATCATTTCTCATATCAAATCTCATGATTGTGCTACTATCTTGCATGAACAATGAATCTCTGTGCAGGACCCTTACCAGAGTCAGGCCTAGGGATAAATGTCATGAAAGTGTCGCGTGATATCCCGCGGAGACGATAGAGGTAAGATTAATACTATCCTCCCGTTGGAATGAACAGTGGAAACCCCGTCAAAAAAGTGACCGTTAAGAGAGAATGTGGGTCACAGAGGGGATATCAACAGGTGTTGGTACTTAGTAACCTCAGGTCGCCGGACACCGGAAGGGGAGGGAGAGAGAAGCCAAATGATTGGCTGGGACCCCAAAACGGAAGTGGGGCTTCCCCCCACCTGTCAGCGGAAATAGATAGTAAGAAAGTGAGTTTTTGAACAGGGCTCGTGGCAGACAGACCCATAGCCATTTACTCCGTGTTGAAGACAAAAGAATATCTGAGACACGAGGGACCCCAGGTTCTTCAAGCCAGCGTAAAAAAATAGAATAAAGTCTATTAACCCGTGAAAGAAGAAAGATTCTCCAGTGGAACCCTGTCGAAAAATAAGATAAGTAACTTTGGGGCTATTTCTCCCTTATACCCAAATTTTATATACCACTCTCTCTCTCTCTCTCAATTTGAAGAAAAACGAAAGTCAAGAAAAGACATTTATATTCGTGGACTGTCCAATTATTATATGTTTTGACACTTTGAAAGTGTATATAACTGTAGTAAAGGAAACGTATTTTTATGTTACCACGGGGTCTATGTTGTTCTTTGCAGTTCTGCTACGAATTTGTTACTTCATGCTTCCTTTTCAGCTTCTATTCGCCTTATGTTATCTTGCCTATAAATTCCCTTAAAATATCACATGGGAAACTGGAGTTGCCGACTACTACAATATGATATTATTACGACTAAAACCTATAGGTCCATATTCTTCCATTATCTAGGGGAAGGAAGGAAAGCGGCCTGGTGGGTGTGTGGATAGTGTGAAATTTGGAACCCCTTGGCAGCGGCGGTCAGTCTGGCCCTAAATTAGTCCCTCACATAATATGCCAGTTCTTATATGCCTGAGAGAAAAAACTCTGAATGAGGACTTATTCTATAGGGGATCAAGTGCCAACCTGCCCCATCTTCACACGTGCGAAAATAAAGTCCCGTTTTGGGATTTTAGTCATTTCGCGTCACAAAAGCAAGATCACAAAGCAGCTTGGTGTACTGCTTCAAAACTTTTGAAATTATTAGTCCCCAACATTTTTTTGCTGATGAAAAATACCTTGATTATCTTTATCATTTGCATAACAATATCCTCTTCAGATTCAGTTGATTGACTTTGAGAGAGTTTTTTGATACTAAAACACTGTTTTTTGTTTTTTTTAGTTTTGTTTTGTTTTTTTTTTGGTTTTTTCAATTTCATGTAGATTTTAATGAGTCTTTTAAAAAAGCTGAGACTCAACAAGAAGAGAAGCAATAAAATGCTTTTATCTAAAAAGACTTACATAATTTCTTAAGTTCATTAAATGATAAAATTTCTCTTTACAATATCAGCTGTTAATTTAGAATTAAGTAGGTTCTTCTTCCAATGATTCACTTTTTTCAAAAATTGGAATTGGAAGAAAAAGGTTATTTTGACTAGCATCATGTTAAGAATGAAAATAGAAAGTTGAGTTGGAATGTTTTAATTAAAATCACAAGCATAATTTTCACCAAGCTCAAAGACTTTTTTTGCACATTATTTTAATGTCAAGCTGTCTAAAAATCCCACTTATTTCTTGTTATCTCATTTTTCACTAAGTGCTATTGCCTCCTATGGAACTCTACATTTGACTCTTGCTTAGTATGCCACTTGCCTGCCACTTCTGTATAGTGGTAACAATGTTTTCTTATCTGTCATTTGAAAATGTGTGCTAAATGTCTTAAAATCCTAAATGCAAATATTTTGTTGATAAAGCAGACAGAAGTAGTGGGTTTTTTACTAGTGTTACTTGATATATCAAAAAGGCATGTTTTATCATTGTAGGAAATGGAATTGATGATTGAAGTTCAAATCCTAATTGTTTCATTTCACACTAATGCTCTTGAGGGGGAAGCATGAATATATGTTCTAGTCATTTTCTTATATTAGATCTCTCAACATTTGAAGTATGTAGTTTAGGTAGATTATAAACAAATATGGTGCTACATCGTTTTCTCTGAAGACATTTTGATTTTTCCAAAGATTTTTCTCAATTTCAGGTTTGATATGGTTGAGAAGCTGAGTATTTTAAACCTTAGCTGCTATAGCAGTAAGAGTGATGCTTCTGTAGTTCTTATTGCTTCCAAGGTCACCATTCTTAGGGAAGAAGAGGATGCAACCTTTTGTCTATTTTTCTATTGTTTTTTGTTTATACACAGTGTTATACTAAACATGCCTTTTGTTATATCAAGTAACACTAGATGGAATTATTTCATAAGTTATGTTTCTTTATAAATACTAACATCCATACAGAAAACTAGACCCACATATAAGTAACAATGGAAATAATTAAATCCAGAACTTTAAAATAATATTGTAATAAACTGGTTTTCTCTGGGGAAGACAAATTCAAAGAAAATTATATATAGGAAAGTCTGTGAAGGTGAAAGGATTTGCCTTTAACGTAAGTTTCATGTAAAGAAATACTTTTCTATTTGAAAGACTATTAAGAAAAGATATTTGGAAATTTCCTATCAATGTCTTTATTTGTGTAGTAACCTCTGTTAGAGCTTAGAATACACTAACAGCATTTTTTACCAACTGTCTTGGCTATGACACTCTGTTGCATCTTTTACAGGCTGTCCTGGCTATGACATTCTGCTGTATCTTTTACAGGCTCTGCTGGCTTTGAAACTCTGCTATATATTTGACTGACTGTCCTGGTTATGACATTCTGCTGCATCTTTTACAGACTGTCCTGGCTATGACATTCTGCTGCATCTTTTACAGACTGTCCTGGCTATGACACTCTGTTGCATCTTTTACAGACTGTCCTGGCTATGACACTCTGTTGCATCTTTTCCCAACTGTCTTGGCTATGACACTCTGTTGCATCTTTTACAGGCTGTCCTGGCTATGACACTCTGCTACATATTTTACAGGCGGTCCTGGCTATGACACTCAGCTATATTACTGACTGTCCCAGCTATGACATTCTGCTGCATTTTTACAGACTGTCCTGGCTATGAAACTCTGTTGGATCTTTTACTGACTGCCCTGGCTATGACATTCTGCTGCATCTTTTACAGGCTCTCCTAGCTATGACACTCTGCTACATATTTTACAAGCTCTCCTGGCTATGATACTCAACTGCATCATATTAGTGAGATTCCAGTTCTGGTGTTCTGGGGAGTATGGAGTACCTCATCATTGCCATTAGGTTTCCTTTGACTTGAAGTTGTAGTCTCTGACAGAGTCCCATCTATCAATTAATAAATCTGTTTGAAAATTATTAGCTTTGGATGGCAATACTTGATAACATATAACTGTGTGAAAATTATTGTATTTGTTAACTAATAATAATAATCCTTAGTAACTTGAAATCATAGGTATGTGCAAAAAAATTTTATTAGATAGAAATAGTTACTTTAAATTGTGTATAAATTATTACTATTAGATAGTAATACTTGAAACCATACAACTCCATGGAAATGATTTATATTCAATAGGAATAGCTAGGAATCATATAACTGCGTGAAAATAAATTATTTTAGATGAAAAAAGATGCAGTAGAACATTGAAAATATTTTCAATGTTCTTGAAGTTAAATTCTTGAAAAGGTGGTTTTCCACTCTTTATTCCTCCGTGTACTTGTCTCTCTCTTTTTTTTTTCTTCTTATGCATAGCTAAAATAAGTAAAAGTAAGTAAAGTTAGCGACCATAGTCGAGGGTGACCCGAAGGCTCCCTTTTCGATAGCTACTACACCAAGGTGTAGGGGAGGGCGCTACTCCATTCCCAGGATTGCTCCACTTTACCCTTGAACCGTACCTTATAATGCTGAGTGTTAAGCAAGGTGGTATCAAGTTCCATTTTTAAAGTCTTTGGTATGACTCGACCTGGGATTGAACCCAGGTCTCCCGGGCCATTGGCGAACACTCAAACCGCTGGGCCAATGTCCCGGTTTATAGCTAAAATAAATGGACAAAATTCACTAAATTCTAATTTTATAAGAATGATTAAATGTTGCTAATAATATTTTGTCTCAAAATTGATATTTAATTATTCCCTTGCTTATTCTCTTTAAAGTTATTTGTTTGAACACTGGATTTTCCCCCTTCAATATTATGGCCTTTAATTTGTTTTTTAAAAGAATAAGAAAAAATGAATTTAATAAATTCATCAAATGCCACTCTAACATTTCAAACAGGAATAAAAGTTGCAAAACACTAAATAATTCTAAGATAATTCAAAATACTAAATAGATTATATACGAGGTGCATACGATGTTTGCAGACTTTTTTCGTATGGGCACTTTTATTGATAGTACACACATGAAACTCTAGTCCCCTTTGAAGTAATCTCCTCCAGCTGCAATGCACTTGTTGTACCATTCCAACAACTTCTGGAAGGCCCCATGGAAATCTTCTGTGAGCGTGTCAATGACTTTAGTCACAGCTTCTTTCATCTCAATTGTCTCATAACGATAGCCTCTGAGCTTAGGGAATAACCGAAAGTCACAGGAAACAAGGTCTGGACTATAGGGACAGTGAGGAACTGTCTTGATGCCCATCTTGGTCAAATAGCGTGTGACAAGGATGGAGTTGTGAACTGGTGCATTGTCCTCGTGGAAATACCATTGACCCGATTTGAAGAGTGCTGGCCTCTTCCGACGGAATCTCTTCCTGAACTCCCTTAAAACCTCTACATAGTAACCCTAACCCTTTGGCCAATGAACTCTGGTGTATTAACTTCCTTACTCCTCCCACACCTCTCATCATCCCCCACAGACTCCCTGTCTTCTTTGAATCTCTTATGCCACTCAAAAACTGGTACTCGATTCATGCAAGATGATCGAAAAGCAGTCTGAAGCATTCCATACGTTTCCGTGGCATTTTTTCCAAGTTCAAAACAGAATTTTATTGTATATCGTTCTTCTGAAGTGTCCTTACGTCCAGATTGCATTTTTGAAATTCACCAGCTGTGACAGTAGGGTGTATTCCAATTGCTGCTGTAGCTGTTCATTTGAACTTGAAATCATAAAAATTGGTCAGTCATCTCATAAGATGTATAGCAATAACATACTGAATTTTCAAGAGTCTGCAACAATTTTTAATGCCTGTACCAAAAAAGTCTGGAAACTTATCGTATGCACCTCATAAAATAGTCTTGTTAGGATTGTGCATGTTAACATTTCTTGGTTTTGATAGATTAAAAATATTTTGAATCCTTGAAATTTAGTAATTCATAGTAATGTATAGGGTATTTTATAAAAGGCTGATGATTGTAACTTTTTACCCTAGAGATTGTTTTCTCTGCTTTTGAAGGTGTTTTAGTAAAACACTTAGAACTCCACAAGGATATTATTTCTATGTTGAGAAAGCAGCTGACTAGAAACACTATTTGATCCTTGAAATTACTACAGCATATCATCTCAAAAGTAAATCTGCATATTTTTATTAGAATCTTTACCTTTGGGGAAAGATAAATGATATGTTATCAGGCAAAAAATTAGGTAAGGAAAAAGTGACTTGAAGTCTGTTGTACATCATATTCGTGGTTTGACTGAAAATGTTTCAATTGTCTTCATTTTATGGGAATAAGTTACGTGAATTTCAGAAAGATTTTGAAATGTTTTGCATTTGCAGTGAAACTTAATCTTGGAAAATTTGACTGCCTTTATTTTGAACTCTTTTTTTTTTTTTTTTTTGTTCATTTGAAAACCATGTGTTATTGGACTTGTTCACTTGAACCAAGGCTTCTCTAACTTTTTTCTTGTTACACACACCTTGTAACTAAATTTGATTTCCATGCATCCCCAAATTAATTGTGGTGGGGTGTTCATGATATAATGGTTTAAGTGCTGGACTGCAGAATCATAGTGAGTTCAAACTCCAGTTGCACTATTACATTCACTTTCGGACAAATACCCTTAGGAAAGGTATGAACCCCCTTAACCTCCCTGCTATGGGTTAAATAGCATCACTGCTGTTCTTCAAGAAGGGTGGCTTTGGCATTAAATAACCCACTATGGTTGATATGCCATTAAACCAAACCAAATTAACTGAATATTGCTGACATGGAGTCCATGATGTGAGATTGATTTTTTTTTAATGTTTTCAGTTTCAAGATTAAAGTTTTGACAAAATACAGAAATGTTATAAAGGGAATATTGAATCATAGTAACACCCACACCAACAAATTTCTTGCAATACTGGAAAAGAAGGTTAGTATTATTCTAGGAAATGAGATTGGCAATTCTAGTTCAAATCCTGGATAAAGCTGTTTGTGTTTCACTTTGTGCCAATGTTCTTGGAAAAGGCATGAATTCGTGTATCATCCCTGTTGCTATGAGTAAATAGTAGGGCAGACTAGGTTCTTTAGCTTTGGTTAGGCAACCAGTTCAGAAGAAAAACTCTGAATTCAAACCAGTTTTACTCTGATTCGAAATTAACTTTAAATCACAACCTTTCCATGGCCAAGGGTTGGGTAAATACATAGATAGGAACATCTGATGAAAAAAATTATTTCATAAATGTTAAATACTTAAAACAAGAAATGCTTATTTAGAACTTTGAGAGAAGAAACTTTTGCTATTTCTATAGATTTTGCATGTATCCAACTGATCATTCAGAATCTTGGCAAGGAAGTCCCCAGGGTGTAATGACTAAAGTACCGAACTCTGCAGCCTCAAAATAAGTGAGTTCCAACTCCAGTCATGCTATACATTCATTTTCAGACTTATACCCCTGGGGAAAGTATGTGAACACCCTTATCCTCCTAGCTATGGGTTAAATAATATCACTGTTGTTTTTCTACAAGCATAGCTTTAGGATTAACCCATGAAGGTTGATATGCCATTAAACAAAGAAACCAACTATCCATTCTAAATCTTGTAAAATTGGAATGCAAAGAAAGAAAAAAAATCATTAATTTAACAAGTATATTCAGTGGATTTGAAAAAGAAAAATCAATTTCAATTTTTTAGTCTGAGTTTTGGTTTTGACATCTTCAATTAGAATCTCAATTTCTTTGAGAATGAATTTCTATCTAGAGATAACCATAATCAAGGAGTCAGTGATACCCCCCAGACCTGAACTGCTGCAGTCTGTTGATTGTTGGGTGGGGACAAATGATGGCTGAGCAATGAGGAAGAGAATGAGAGAAAAAATCAGCTAGAGATAGAGGCAAATGTAATGCTGATGCAATCCAAGAGGAAGTTGATACCTCTGTGTACACACATGATGGCTGGAGTGTGTGTACATGTGTAATGCAGGTGCTGGATGTTGGGAATGGGTTTATGAATTTGTAGTCTAGCAGAGAGAAGGAATTTCTACTGTTGAATGCTTTGCCAATGTCAAGGATGTCCTTGATTTATTGATTCTGTTTGGGTAGCCCCAGTCTGCACGAGTTAAGCACAAAGCTACTTTGTTAATTATTCATACAACTAATAACTCAGAATTGAAGAATTGCCAAAATGATTGTTTATTTCTGGTAGTTAATGATTTTTATCTTATCTACGTTTACCGTGCCAATAATTAAACATGTTAATGAGTAGAATAGGAAATAACAGAAAACAAACGCCTGTTAATTTTTTTCTACTTTTATCTATAATGGAAAAAATCATTTCTTTTCATTTGAAATTTTTCATATAATGTTTAACCTTTCACTTGGAATATTTAAAAGCAATCACTAATAACCATCTTAAAAGGCAACAACAACCTTTTTGTAGTTATTAGTGCAAGCGGCAAAGGAATTACAAAAAAAGATTTTTTTCTTTTATAAATATCTTGCATATCTCGACAAATTATTTTATTTTTGGTACATTTCTTCATTAGGGATTAATCCCTATTATTTCATTCACCTTTTTATTAACTCATATCTATAGAAACCTGAAAAGAAGGAATTACTGACTGAAATAGTCAAATAGTGATGGGAGTTGTATTTATTTATTTATTGGTGTGTGTTATTGGAAAAAATCAGTTAAAAATCTAAGTTTTAATTAAAAAGAAAAAGGAGAAAATACAAAAACACTTGAAACTTGTTAGTGATAATGAAAGAGATATATAGGTTTGATTAGATAATTAAGACACGTCTATGTAATTTTATTAGGATCCTTTCAAGTTTCCTGACAAGTGCTTTGGTTTGAGGCTGGGGTTGGTTGATGAATTTACCAAAATTGTCCCGAGCACTTTTGGACACTTCATAGGCCACCATCAGGGGTTTTGCAAATTTAAAGAATGTTTTTTGTTGGTTTGTTTTTTTTTAATTGCAAAAACATTACATAAATGTATAGTTGGATTAAACAGATTCTAATGACATCAAACAGATTTAAAACAAAATTCTATCAATGGAAATAGAATACTTTATTAAGAGAAAAAAATAAAAAACAAAAAAAAAATGAAGGCATTTCAAAACATTGTCACTATTTTCAAAATTAATTCTATTAATTATAGTTTTTTTATGGCTTATTAATTTCATATGCTATTATAGTAGTGTTTTCAACTAGAATTTTTTAAAATTTCTATTTGAGGAAGGAGTAGCTTTTAAGATTAAGATGTATGGTGATAAAAATAGTCATTGAGGTGTATTGTAACATGTCTTGAATGAGTCATATGTATTATTTTCATTGGAGACACAATCTCCCAAGGTACATTTGAACATATATATGTTTTTCCTCTCAAGAAGTTCAGTGGTGGGATAGAGTTATTGGAAATAGTTAGGTTGGAAGTTTTAAATTTGTTGTAGTAAATAAGTTTTTTGTTTGGATCAGTAGGAAGAGCTTTTTTTTTTTTTTTGTTGTTTTGATTAAGTTTTTAATATTTGTTCATAATTATGAAAGTGGTTTTAGTTGTAAAGGTTTATTGGTTGTTTATGGTTTAGGGTAGTGTCTATGTTATGATGTTCATTTTTTTTAACGAAATGTTTAATTTCCTTATCAATAAAACCTGTTATTAATTAATGTTTTTTTTTTAACCTTTAAGTTTGTTAAGGAAGGTGGTTTGAGAGGAAGAGATTAGGTTAGCTCTTTGCATGAGTTACTTATGAAATGAAAAAGATAAAGTTTTTAAAACATTCTATTTCTCTTGATAAAATATTCTATTTCTGTTGTTAGCATTTTGTTTTAAATCTGTTTAATCCAACTCTACATTTATGTAACATTTTTGCAATTGAGAAAACTTTAAAAAAAAAAAAAAAAAAAAAGATCTTAAAAAAACAGCATTCTTTACATTTGCAAAATCCATGATGATAGTTGTCTATGAAGGGTCCAAGAGTGCTTGTGACAATTTCAGTAAATTCATCTATCAACCACAACCTAAAAACCAAAACACTTGTAAGGAAACTGGAAAGGATCCTAATAAAATTATATAGACATGTCTTAATTATTTAATCAAACCTGCTTAAATTAAGAAGTGCTGTCTTGCTGCACACACACACACACATAAAATCATAGATGTTACATATACATACACACAGACAAGAAATATGATGAAAAAATAAAAACAGTTATTGAATTAAAAATTTATTTGCATAACATGTTTCAGATATGACAAAATTAATTTTTAAATGTTTGTTGATCACATGGAAACAATGACTGAACATCAGTTGCTTGAAAGCTTTTAAATTTGAAAATCTTTTTTCAGGATTACTGTTATTGATTTAAGATAAACTAAAAATAACAATGAATAATTACTGAGTAAAAATAATGTTATTAGAATATAACCAAAGATTATTATTGAAGAAAAATGTAGTCACTCAGTTTCTTTTCATCTAATTTATTTTATCTTAATATTAATTTCACTTTAAAAAAAGTATATATTAAAGAAATCAGAAATTGACTTATTGTTTGATATTGTGAGATTAAAGTGGATTCTAAACATAGGCATTTAGATTTGTTTAGCTTTTTTTTTTTAATTATTTGGACTTTATCTTGACCAATTTTGTTTTTGTGGGGTTTTTTTTCTAAACATATTTTAAGCATGTTTCATTAAAAACAATGAATAAGATTCTTTTTAACAGTGTTTTATTCATTTTTCTTACCATCTTTTGTTGTTTTTTGTTTATTACATTTTCACATTTTGGGGGTAATTCAGCTCACACATTCAGAAATTATGATATAACTTGTGTTACTATTACTCATTGTGTTGTAATAGTGATCCATGATAATAGTAATACTTTTATTTATGGAAGAGTGGAGGATTCTAATCAGCATTTAAGTTATCTTTGTTATATTGAGAACTTGAATGATTAAAAAATAATGTTCGGTAATATGTTGTGATAAAAATAACAAGTATGTGGATACAAGTCTAAATGACTCAAAAAAAAAAATGATACCAATGATTTGACAAAATTTCAAGCCATATTTACAAATTTATTCTGTTTTTCCCTTCTGTTTATAAAAGACAATAAACATGTTTCTTGTCATTTTTACAAAGTAGCTTTATTTGCTTTGAGTTTTTTTCTCTAGTTAGCTTATTTTGACACAAGGCTATATATGTAGAGTACTCAATGAGAATCAAGCTTGCTCTTCAGTAACCAATATACCAAAACAAAGCATTTACTTTAAGAATTGATATTTTTTTCATTTAATTAGATATGCTTGACAGAATGCAATATGTTTATTTTCAATTTATTTCTAAATATGTTGTCTACTTAATTTCCTATCTAGCTTTTTTCTTAGAATCCCTGCCATAATCAATCAGAGCAGTGATTTGGAACTAAACACGACCCTCCCACACACACACAAAAAAGGTTAAGGAATGTAAAATGAAATCTTTGGTAGGCTGAAAAAGAGGTTGTGTTAGCCTGTGGAATTCTGCATTGACCCCAGAATATAGAAGAGACATTGTTTCTTCTCTAATGTTAACCATTTTTACACTCACTAGTCAGTAATTTAATCTCGCCACAATTTCGACATTATTTTTAATCATTTTGTGTTGGCATTACATATAAAATAATTCCTTTATTGAAGACATGAGTAAATTCACTTATACTTTGAGGTTTACTTCTTTAAATAACTGTGTATATGTAGGTTTTTGTCATTTTTGATGGCTAATCTTTGCTGTAAAAGTGATTATAAATTTAGATCTATATTAATATTGGTTTATATTTTGATCTGGTCACAATGGACAATGCAGTAAGTTAATTACTGCATTGTCCATTGTTATCAGATCAAAATAATTACAAACAATTCTCAAAAACAAAAGAATGCAACTCATTATGTGGAACACAGTTTTATTGATGAGTTATTTATATAGTTTATAAAAATCATAAAAAATATTTTAAAATAATTTTGAATCTATTGTTCATTAAGGGAAACAACCTTAGTTTGGCTATAAAAGTTAACTCCCTTGAAATTCAGTTCACTAGAATTTTTAGATTTTAATGAAGGTGAAGAATTGAAATTTTTTTTGTTTAGTTTTTTTTTTTTAAATCTTTAAATGAATTTTTAAAATCTTTTTTTAAGAAATATTTTAACTTAAAATAAATGATATTCCAACCTGTAAATGATTACATCAACTTAAATTTACTGTAAAGTGTTGTGTATTTTTTTTTTTTTTTTTTAAAGTTTTTTTTTAACTCTCATATTTTCATAATTGCTTGGCAATTCAGATGTAATTCTCAGTTAAACAAAAAGATACTTGGAAAAAAAATTGTAACAAGGTATCCATTCTTTGTTACCATCTTCACTTTCTTCTCCATATTTTTCATTTCTCTCTTGCTCTCCCTCTCAGTATTTATTTTCCTTTAATGATTAATAAAATATTTACTTTCAGAAATTGTTTAAAATACATTCTTTTTGATTCCTGGAATTTTGATAGAATAATTTTTTTTTCCATTAGTGAGGGACATTTTCCTGTTTTTCTGATTTATTTTAGCATATTATTTTCTGGTCTTTTATAATTTTGTTTTCCAAAACAGTTCTTATTAATATAACATACAAATATCCAGCAAAACTACCATTCTCTGAATGATTGAATATCAATTATATATCCTAAGCTTGAATGTGTGTGTGTGTGGGGGGGGTGCAATTGAAATATGAGATAACATTTATTTGATTTATAGTTTTGGTTCTTGTAAATTGTTTTTAGATTATGGTAAGCCCCATTTTTATCATTTAATTGTTGTTGCTATCATCATCAGCTGCAGCAGCTTAAGATTATTTTGCAGAAATTTGAGGAAAATATCTTTTTAAAAAAAATACAGTTGAAATAATGGAAACGGAAAAGTTTATTAGATGATAATTTTTAAGCAGATTTCCATTAGTGTTTGTTATTTTACTTTCTTGATAAGAAGAGCAAATAATGTTCAAATGATCATTGTTGTTTTCTTAGTAATGGAAGAAGAATTGAAGGGTTTTTTTTTGTTTTCTTTTTATATCTTTAAATGAATTTTTTAAATCTTTTTTTAAGAAATATTTTTATTTCAACATAAATAAATACATTTTGTACATTAGTACTAGTATTAGTATTTCTCTCTCTCTCTCCCTCTCCATACATATATATATATATATAGTAGAAAATTAATATAAGCTCTAATACAGAAGAAAATACTTCCCTGTCTATTTTTTATTTATGCTGTAACCCCCACCCCAGCATATTGTGAGTATGTTTTGATTTTAGATGCACAAAAGAATTGAAAATATCACTGTAGTACATAAAGAGTTAAAGATTTGAAATTGAACAACATAAGAACTAAATTTGAAGAATTCATGTACAAAAATTAGTTAACTGAATGCTTTATTTTTATTTTATCTGAGAAATTCTTTTTCCTTTTATGTTAACTTTGTCAAAATATGGGTAAACGATAAAATAAGTGTGGAAATTGAAAAATGTGAAAGTTTATCCCAGACTGTTTATGCTTTTGTTAATGCATTTTAACTTTTATCTCTCTTTCTACAAATACTTGTACAATATCAGAAAATAGAGAATAGAGAAAATAACTGTTATTTTCAAGAAAAATGTGCGGTTGAAAATATTATTGCTTAATTTCTATTGGAGCCTTAAAGGTGGTGTATGGTCCTATGTATCAGGTTCAGTGGCCTACACGCAGTGCAGATTGTAGTAATTAGGGGCCAGAAAGCTTGATCCAGGACTTTCTCTTCCAAGGGACACTTTTCATGTATCACCATCTATCTTTCAATTTTCAATTACTATCTTCAATTACCATCAACGGTCTCACCACAAACGTCTCTAGCTTAGAAAAGTGCACTCACCAACCACAATGCTTGAGTTCACTACGAACACAGATGCTGTCTCTGTCACCTAGGCTCTTTTTAAAAGCTCAGGGCTTTGCACGCATCCTTGTCAAGTCTTGTCAGTCTCTTAAGAATCCAAGATCGTGAGTTCTTAAAACACGAGGTTGGAGTGGCCATTTTCGTCTTTGCATGCCAGGCACACATGAGCATGTTTTTTCTGGGGGCAAGTCCATTTCTCTTCTACCTCACAGACAGAGCATCCATCTTAAGCTGTTCGTCAGAGCATTTCCAGACTCTCTTTAGTGTTGACTGCACTGTCCAGGAATCAGCATTTCCCTGCATTACCTAACAAACCAGTAAAAATGAAACTGGATGAGTTGACCATCAGTTGAATGACTATCAAAGCCATAGAATAGCTAAAGAGTGATCAGGCCAGTCAGCTGGAGCTGGAGAATACTGCATCTCTGCTGAGGGATAAGCCTCCCCTCCCCAATGAGTGTTCTGGATATGACATTAAACCATCTGATGGTGAGCTTCCAGTCTTGACCCTGTTGGCTGGGGCTGTAGAATATACGGACTGCACATCAGCAGAGGGTTAAGACCCCCACCTCATACCTGTTAGGTATGAATAGCAACCTGTGATACTTTAGGAAGGGATCCTGGTGGCTGAGCAGTCTATGACCCAGTTGTCTAAGTAGACACATGATTAGCAACACTCCACTTTAGCCCTTAGACGGTCAGTCAGAGAGGCCTAATCCGATCAATTGACTGGTTATGTCAGCCCTCTTTCAGATTTTTTCAAAATTTGAATGATGGCAATGGCTGTAGAATCAATCATGCTGAGGAAGGATCTGTATCCCCTTTCTGTTCCTGGAAATTAAAACCCAAGGACAAAATAAAACATCGGCATGAGTATACTGACTATGTAACCTGGTGTTACTAGCAAATGGGTTTCCCCTAGGCACATCCCCATAGTCAATGAAATTCATTGACTCTCTTTATGGCTCCTGAAAATAAAACCCAAGCAAATACTAATAAATTAATCATCATCATGCTGCGCCATCTATATGGATCTTCCTGACCCTCTCTCTGCCACCCTTCTCTATCGTCCATCACTTCCAGTAGGTCTTGAAGGCTACATCCTGTATCGGCACAGAGCTGTTATATGTAGGTTCTAGCTGGTCATCCTGCCTTTGCTCGTCCATGTGAAGGGGTCCACAGGAGTATGTGACTTATGAGTTCATCCCTACTTCTCCAACATTATCCCACATGTCTGGTTCGTCTAACTTGGATAGTTTTCGTTATGGGTGGTAAGTGGCCGTACAACTGCTGCTTTGTGGGGTCCTACTCTGGGACTTGTTCAGTATTGCTTGCAGCATTCTTATGTAGTTGCTGTCAAGCTTTCTCTCTAAAGTTTGCATCCCAGTAGTGCATCCATACAGCAGTATTGACACAAATGCTTGGAAAAAAACTGAGTTTCATTCTATCAGTCAGGTCTGACTTCCATATGACCGATAGCATATCGATAGCTATTCATGCCTTTGCTAATCACGTGTTGATGTCTGTCTGGGTTGATGAGACACTGCTTCCTAGGTAGGTGAACTTGTCTACTAGTTTCAGAGAACTACTGTTTAGTGTGGAGATGTCGCCTCTTTGATTAAAGCACATGTATTCTATCTTGTGTGTGTTGACATTGAGGTCTATACCTGCAGTTGCTCATTCCAGACTATGTAGCAAGATTTCAGCTTGGACGGGTATATTTACCAGAAGCGCTATGTCATCGGCATAGTCTGTGTCCATAATTGTTTGTGCGAGGTATCTTCTGCTTCTTTCCTTTGTCAGCTTGAAACTGTTGTCTTTCATTTTATCAATAGGCATTCTAAGCACGTTGTCTAAACAGATGATAAAGTGGTATGGGGCTAATGTGTCTCCTTGCAGCATACCTGCTTCATGTCGAAGTAGTCTGTGTCTCCATCCGCAGAGCAGACTTTTACTTTCATGTTTCTATATAGCATCATTATGGCTGCGACAGCTTCTTTGGGTAGGCTGTAGGCGAGTTGTATTGGCTCTATCTTTCCTCTGTGTATGGAGTCAAAGGCCTTGGTGAAGTCGACAAATAATATTGTTGCTGCAAGGTTTTTTGCACATACACCTTCAAGAATTTGATGGATAGTCAAAATTTGTGATGTTGTGGATTTATTTCTCTGAAAGCCATTTTGGTTCTTCCTAAGTATGTTCTCAATTTTGGGTTCTATGCGGTTGCATATTCGAGCATTGTATATCTTGGCTGCTATGGATGTAAGGGTTATACTTCAGTAGTTCTTGGCTAATCCGAGGTCGCCCGTCTTAGGGAAGGGGAGTATGCATAAAACCCTCCAAAAGAGCACATCCAGACTCTGATATATACACCACTCTCTCCTTTTATAATAGAAAAAATTCTCTCTGCAAATGTAGCTCCCAAATCAGTAAAAGCAACATGCAACAATACCCTGATAGTGGAAGTTAAAAATAAGAAATATCCAGAACTATTTTTAAAAACCACTACTCTACACATGAAAATAAAAGCATACCCTCACAGATCCCTCAACAATTTCAAGGGAGTGGCGAGAAGCAACTAGTAAGAGATGTAAAAGAATCTCAAAGAAAAATAATCAATACCAACTCCCAAACCACTACCAGTACCTAAGATTGACTACATAATAATGAAAGTGGATATTTATGTCCCTAATCCACTTCAATGCTATAACTGCCAAAAGTTTGGGCACCACAAGAGCCGGTGTACAAGAGTAAAAATATGCAAAAATTGCAGAAAGGATGGATCTGACCACCAGGAAGCCACTTTCCAGTGGCCGAAATGTGTGAACTACCAAGGAGAACACCTGGCTAACTCAAGATTCTGCGATGTGTGGAAGAAAGAAAAAGATTTTTAAAAATTAAACACACGCGGAACATCTTCCCAGAAGCCCGAAAAATTGTAGAGACTACTCACCTAGCCCAGTCTTAAGAGTAGCACAACCAATGCAAACCCCTTCCACTCCTGAGTGCCAAAAATGTAACCTCCTTATTAAAAATCTAATGAATATGAACCCAAACAAATGAACTAACCTTCATAAAAGAGCTACAAACCTCCACACAACAACCTAAACGAACTTCATCCCAAAACCCCCATCCATAGAATGAAATGCCAAAGCACCCTCAAAATCATCAATATCTCCAAGAAAACAACTTTGCTGTATGGAAACCACACCAACACAGACAAAACCCAGCATCAACAGAGGGTATCCTCATGGTGTAATGGTTAAAGTGATGGATTGCGGAATCGTAGTTTGCCTTCCAGTCACGCTATTATGTTCACTTTTGGGCAAATACCCTTTGGGAAAGGTATGAACTCCCTTATCCTCCCAGCTATGGGTTAAATAGGACCACTACTGTTCTTCTAGGAGAATGGCTTTGGCATTAGATAACCTACAAAAGGTTCATATGCCATTAAAACAAAGAAAGCAAACCAGCATCAACAGTCATCACCCAAACCAAAACATCAAGACAAACCATGTCAACAATCTCAATCCAGACACAAACAAGAAACAAAAACTTTGAATGAAACACCAGGATCAAGCGACAGATATAGTATACAAGAAAAAATGGAATTCAAAGAAAGTCCCCCAATTCCCAGAAACAAATCCCATAAAACAGAAAATACTCAAAATACTCAAAACCTAAAACTAAACCATGGGTCAAATGGAACCTGAAAAAAACAAAACAAAACATGATACAGTGGAACTATAGAGGCATAAAACCAAACTATGAGGAAATAAAATGCGTAATGATGAACTACAATCCTAACATAATTTGTTTACAAATGACACCTCAGTTATAATCAAAAACCAAATACCAATGCAGTACTACCACTATAAACAAACCTCCAAGCAATAGCAATAAAAGCTTCACTTCATCGAACTATAACCAGTTGCTCAATTTACACCCCACCAAAACACAAACTAAATATGACCGAAATTGAAAGTTTGATTGAACCATTCCCTATCCCTATCATACTAATGGGGGATTTTAATGCCCACAGTAAAATGTAGGGATGCAACCTAACTGGAAAATCCTCAAATCCATACTGGAATCACCCAAACTATGTATCCGTAATGATAAAACCCACACCTGCCTTCATCCAGGCACTGGAACAACATATGCTCTCCCTCGATCTTCATGAACTTTCCCTGGGGAGTCTATGATGATCAATGTGGCAGCGACCACTTTCCAATATTCCTCAACTCAAAGAATTCTACACCTGAGGAAACATTTAAAAAGCTGATTGGATCAAATTTGACTAACTTTGCTCAACACTAATTGATGAGGGAATATTCAATAAACCAGACCCAATGTCAGCCTTCACCAACACCCTAATCAAAATAACAAAACAAACAATCCCTAAATCCTCCACCAAATCACACCCAGAAACAAACCCTTGGTTCACAGTAGAATGCAAAGAAGTAGTAAAAACCAGGGAAAAATGCTCATGCTTTTTAAACACAACCCTACCAGAACCAATCTTCAGAATTACCAACAAGCCCTAGCAAAAGCATGCTATACTATCAACAAAGCTAAAAAAGAAACCTGGAGAAATTACATCTCCAGACTAAATGACAAAACTCTAATAAACAAAACAAGGGAAATCATAAGGAAAATAAGTGGGGAAAAAACTCCGAACAACTATAATCTAACTAAATACACCAAATGGAGGAAAAACCACTGATAGAAATGAAATAGCCAACCAAATAGCAGCAGAATTCAGCCAAAACTCATCCAACCATTACTCTTCCAAATTTCAAAAATATAAGAACATTGCTGAGAAAGAAAAACTCAACTTCACATCAAACAACAAGGAAAACTACAACTCTTCTTTCACTATTACAGAACTAAAATCTCAATAAATAAAGGAAAAAACACAGCTACTGGTTCAGATGAAATCCACTATCAGTTCCTGAAACACCTGCTAGAAACATCCCTCACAATTCTTCTGCAAATATTCAATGGCATATGGTGGTCAAACAATTTCCCTAAACATTTGCTTGAAACTATTATCATCCCAATCCCTAAACTAGGATCACTAACCCAACAAACTATTGCTCCATTGCCTTAACAAGTTGCATCTGTAAGACAATGGAAAGAATGGTCAATACATGACTGATCTGGTATCTGGGAAAGCATAACATCTTATCCAAATACCAAAGTGGATTTCGACGAAATCAAGGTGCCAATGACCAACTTATAAGGCTCAAAACATACATCTGCAATGGCCTAATTAAAAACCACCATGTAGTTACAATCTTTTTTGATCTCAAAAAACCATCCGATACAACATGGAGGTACGGAATCCTAAAAGAACACCTCAAAACCAGAATTAAAAGGAAACATGGCCGCATTCATTCAAAATTTCCTTTCTCACCAAACCTTTACAGTATGACATGGAAACACTAGTTCAGATCTATACAAACAAGAAACAGGAGTTCCTCAAGGTAGTGTTTTATCATCAAAATCAACAGCATCACAGGATTTGTCAGCATAGGAATTGAAAAATTTCCCATAAGTAGATGACTTTGCCATAACATGTTCATCACCAAACATGCCTACACTTGAAAGACAGATCCAAAACTGTCGATCTTCATTAGCCACTCCTCAAGATCTTTTATTGTCTTCTGTTTTGCGGCTGTATCCTTCAGACTACTGTTGAAAGTCTTGCCCAAGCTCTTAATAGGCTTTTTGCTCAGAGTAGGTATTGTTTTTCCTGCGACTGTAAATCGGACTTTCTCCATGACCTTGCCTTTTTTTAATACTAGTGACCTGGATTTTACTGGCTTGAAATACATTCTAGCCCAGGTCATATTTCTCTCGAGACCCTTTAAGAGCCATCTACCTCCCATGACAGATGTCGTCGTCACAGTTAAATCATCCATGTAAGCCCTTATTGGTGATTGGCGGACTCCTGATATAGACAAAGGGCCTCGGCATTCCACCTCTGCCTCCTTTACAAGCTTGTTCATAGTCAATGAGAATAGGACAGCAGACATAGTACACCCTGTAATGATACCCTTTTCCAGGGTCTGCCACTCTGATGTTACTGTACTTGAACATGCTCTCAGCTGGAAATTCTTATAATAGTCTGCGACGAGATCGCATACTGATGGCGGTACGTGGTGTCTTTTTAGGGCTTCTTCCATTAGTTTGTGTGGCATGAACCCGTAGGCGTTAGCGAGATCCAACCATAATACAGTCAAGTCCCCTTTGCTTTCCTTTGCCTCTCTCAGGAGCTGTCCGCCCTGTCAGCTGGGGCTGTAGAATACGCTGACTGCACCTCTGCAGAGGGGTAACCCCTCCCCCCAACAAGGCTACCTGTTGGCCATGAGTGGCAACCCGTGATGCTTAAGGGCAGGATTCTGGTGTTTGAGCAGTACTTGGCCTGAAAATCGAGTGGTCAAGTCTCTTGCAACACACCACTTTGGCCCTTACTGGGCTAGACGGGCAGTCGGAGAGACCCGATCCGATCAATCGGCTGGTCATGACAGTACTCTCTTAGATTTTTTTTTTTTTTTTTTTTTTTTTTAAATCTAAATGAGGACGATGGCTGTAGGGTCAATCATGCTGTGGAAAGACTCGTAGTCCTTTCTGTCCCTGGGGAAGTAGTTATCTTGGGAACGAAAACCCAGGGACAAAAAATTAATTTGTCTATCACCAGCATGAGTATACTGAACATGTAGCCCTGGTGTTGCAAGGAGAATGGGTTTCCCCCTAGGCACATCCCCATATGGGGCTCCGGGGTGGGTGGGGAGCATGTTCAATGAAACTCATCCAACACTTTTATGGCTTCCGTTAAAACAAAAACCCAAGCAAAAAGACCCCATATTGAATGTGATTCAGATGATGATGAGCCATACCCAAGGTTCATCATTCTAGAATCAAAAGAAAAACTACCGCTGACTAAAACATCTCCCTTCATCATAGAAGAAAGCATTTCAGCTTTAATAACACCCAAAACCGTAAAAAACTTGAAAAATGGAACCATCCTTATAGAGGTGACAGAAAATAAACAAGCTGAAATAATATTAAAGCAAAAAAAAATCCACAACATAGACATAAAAGCTTACCCCCATGAGAGGTTAAACACCTCTAAAGGAGTGATAAGAAATGGAGAGCTATCATTATGCTCAATAATGGAAATTAAAAATGAACTAAAAAAACAAAATGTAATAGACGTTAAAAGGATAACAATCAAAAAACAAAATGAAATAATAGAAACCAATACCTACATTTTAACCTTCAATAATCCCAAACCCCCTTTAGAAATAAAAATAGGCTATACAGTGGTTAAAGTTGAGACATATATCCCTAATTCTAGAAGATGTCATAACTGTCAGAAATATGGACACCTGAAGGAGCACTGCACAAGAAAACAAGTGTGTGTTAAATGTGGAGGGAAAGAACCAAACCACATAGAGGAATCCTGCAAAAACAGCCTAAACTGTAACAATTGCAAAGGGAATCATAGAGCGGACTCAAAGTACTGCAAAATCTGGGAAAGGGAAAAGGAAATTATCAAAATGAAAATCACCAAAAACATTACCTTCCCTGAAGACTTGTAGAAAATCCCTTTAACAAATTAACTTTCTCGCAGGTAACCAGGACTCCCTCAAACCAAATAGAAAACGAAGCAAAAACACAAATAAAAACAAAAAAAATAGAAGAATTAACAAACTTAATAAATGACCTACATGAACTTATCAAAACTCTTAAAACTATTATACCCAATGTACAACTAACTCCAACTGACAAATCAAAAAACATCCCTTCAACGTCTAGCCAAAAAAATGAAACGCTAACGAACAAAAGCAGAAACCGATCAACCTCAAGAACCAGAGAAAAAGAAGAAAAACAAAAACCTACTCAACACACCCCTACAAAAACCAAAAATAAATCCAGAAACATAGAAAGTATGGAAACCGAAATGGACTCGACACCTAAAATTGAAAATATGAAAATCAAATAATACACCCCAAACCCAAGACACACACTACATAAATAGTTATGGCCAAATATCAACATACCCACAAGATAATCCAATGGAACTGTCGTGGCTACAAGGCAAATTACAATGAACTCCAGCTGTTAATAACTGAACAAAATTCTACCATTATATGTTTCCAAGAAACATTTAAAAAAATCAATGATAAAACAAACATGAAAAATTATGAGCAATATGACTACATACATGACACGGGACTAAGAGCTTCAGGTGGTGTATCAATCCTAATAAGGAAAAACATCCCCCAAAGCAAAATCAACATCAGCACCCCCCTACAAGCAGTAGCAATTTCAGCAACTTTACGCAAAACCACCGCCATCTGCTCTATATACATTCCACCTCAAGACCCTATAAACGAAGAACAGCTAAATAACTTAATAAATCAACTCTCTAAACCATATATATTGATGGGAGATTTCAATAGCCACAACATTTTGTGGGGAAGCAGGACAACGAACAAAAGTGGTCAGACCCTCGAAAAAATCATTAATAACAACAACCTATGTCTCCAATCGGAAAGCTCAAACCCACCTAAGCTCATCCTCAGGTACATTCTCTGCTATAGATCTAACACTCAGCGATCCAGCCACCTTTATAGAATATAACTGGAGGGTAGAGGAAGATTCCTGTAGCAGTGACCACTTTCCAATCATAATAGAAAATACTAAACCAGGAAAATCAGACCCACAAACAGCCTCAAAAACCCTACGATGGAACTTCAAAAAAGCAAACTGGCAAGCCTACAAAAGACTATGCCTTGACACCCTAATCCCAGAAACAAATACAAACCAAGAACCTATAATACATTTCACAAACACCCTAATTAATATAGCAAACAAAACCATACCTAAAACTACAACATCCCCAAAACATAACAATCCCTGGTTTACAGAGGAGTGCAAAACTATGATCAGAGAACGCCAAAGAATCCTCAGGAAATTTAAAACCAACCTTTCATCAGAAAATCTAGACAAATATAGACAACAAAGAGCTAAAGCTAGACGCACAATTAAAGAAGCTAAAAGGTCCTCCTGGAGAAACTTCACCACAAAAATAAACTCAAATACTAATCCCAAAACAATTTGGAACTTTGTAAAGAAAATATCAAATAAAACTGTCCACACTCCTATAAATCATCTCTCCCTAGGAAACACAAAAGCCTTGAGTGAAAAACAAATAGCTAATCTGATGGCAGAAAACTTTGCCTAAGCATCATCTACCAAAAAATATTCCAACAAATTCAACTCCATCAGAATCAAAGAAGAAAAGAACAAAATAAAGTTCACCTGACGATACTAAATGCTACAACCAACTTTTCACCCTAGATGAACTCCAAAATTCATTATCCAAATCCAATAACTCAGTTGCTGGTCCAGATGAAATTCAGTACACATTTCTTAAAGAATTACCTATTATTTCCCAGAAATATCTCCTAAACATATATAACAATATCTGGATCTCAGGCAATATCCATACTTTATGGAAGCAAGCTACAATCATCCCCATCCTCAAAAAACAAAAAGTCCCAACAAATCCCACCAGCTATAGGCCCATAGCCCTAACTAGTTGTGCATGCAAAACTTTAGAAAGAATGATAAACCAAAGACCAATATGGTTTCTCGAATCAAATAAACTGCTCTCAAACCTACAAGCATGTTTCAGAACAAAAAGAAGCACAAATGACCAGGTGGTTCATATAGAAACCCTTATCAGAGAAACATACATAAAAAAGGAACATCTGGTGGCAGTCTTTTTTGATCTTGAAAAGGCCTATGACACAACATGGCCATACTGAATTCTCAAAGACCTTAAAAACTTTGGGTTACAAGGTAGACTTCCCATCTTCATCCAAAATTTTCTTGAAGACCGGTCTTTCAGGACACTGATTGGCAGCACATACTCTGACCTGAAGCCACAAGAGGTGGGAGTTCCTCAGGGCAGTATTTTATCAGTATCCCTATTTATAATAAAAATAAACAGCATAAAATCCTGCCTCCCTCCAGAAATCAAAGGGTCATTATATGTAGATGACTTCCTCATCTGCTATAACTCCAAAAACATGACAACCATTGAAAGGAAAATACAACAATGCATAAATAAAATCCAAAAATGGACCACAGAAAATGGATTTACAATTTCAAATAGTAAAACAAAATGTGTACACTTCTGTCAAATCCGCAAGATGCACAAACACCCTAAACTTACATTAAATAACACTGAAATACCCGTAACAGATGAACATAAATTCCTTGGCATTATCTTTGACTCTAAATTATCATTTATCCCACATATAAAATAGCTAAGAATAAAATACAATCAAACCATGCAATTATTGAGAGCCATAGCCCACACAGACTGGGGTGCTGATAGAAAGACCCTTATCAAGCTATATAGATCTCTAATAAGATCAAAACTTGACTACAGCTGATTCATATATGGAGCAGCCAGAAAATCCTACTTACAGTGACTGGAAACCATACACCACCAAGGACTTCGTCTCACTTTAGGAGCCTTTAATACTTCCCCAAAGGAAAGTCTATACATAGAAGCAAACGAACCTCCCTTCTATTTAAGAAGACAAAAATTAGCACTACAGTACTACAGCAAACTCATCTCCTGTTCACAAAATCCTGCTTATGACTACACCAGCAAAACAAAACATGAAAACCTGTATCAAAATAACCCAAAAAAAATCAGACCTTTTAGCTTAAGAATAAGTGACCTCCTCAACGAAATCAAAATCAACACTAAAATAGTACACCATACCATACTCTCCAAAAGGGCACCATGGACCATAAGGCAACCTATTATAAACTTAGAACTGATTAAGTTACCCAAAACAAAAATACACCCCATCACTTATCAAGAGAAACTCATAAGAATACAAAATAAGTTCCCAGACCACTATCACATCTATACTGATGGATCCAAATAAGGAATAAAAGTAGGTTGTGCTGCTATTTCTCAAAAAAAAGAATCCCTAAAACGCCTAAGGAATGAAGCTTCAATTTACAGTGCAGAAACCACAGCCATTGATCTAGCTATGAATATCATAGCAAATCATAAAGCTTCCAAATTTATCATCTACACAGACTCTAAATCAGTCCTGCTAGCGTTACAGAACAGAGACACATCATCCCCCCTGATTACAAAGCTCCTAAACAAACTAAACAACCTCTTTAAAAATAATAACATCATATTCACCTGGATACCAAGTCACATTGGCATCCAAGGAAATGAAAAAGCAGACAAAGCTGCAAAAAAAGCTCTTCAAATTGATATGGGCAAATCAAAAATCCCATATACAGATCTGAAACCAACCATAAAGAAATTTATATCAGACAAATGGCAGAAATCATGGGACAACCAGACCCAAAACAAACTCCATGAAATACAAGAAGCTATTGGAGAGTGGCCGATAGGCCACAGAAGTATCAGAAGAGAAGTAATACTTGCCAGATTGCGTATTGGGCACACCCACATTACTCATTCGCACCTGTTAAAAGGGGAGGATGCCCCAGTGTGCCCATCATGCAAAGTACAACTCACAACCAAACATATCCTTCTAAATTGTAACAACCTTAAACATATCCGCACTAAATACTATCAAGCAAGAAACCTGAAAGACATCTTTAAGAATACAAACCCTGAAAACATTTTTAATTTTCTAAAAAAAAGCAACTTTTTCAGTAAGATATAACCAAACATCTCTATAGAACCGCTATTTTAATGACTGAAATTAAAAATAACCTTTTTGGCATTAAATGACCCACAGGGGTTGATATGCCGTTAAACAAAACTCAAACTCAAACTCAAACTCTAGATTGTAACAACCTTAAACATATCCGCACTAAGTACTATCAAGCAAGAAACCTGAGGGACATCTTTAAGAATACAAGCCCTGAAAACATTTTTAATTTTCTAAAAAAAAAAAGCAACTTTTTCAGCAAGATATAACCAAACATCTCTATAGAACCACTACTTTAATGGCTGAAATTCAAAATAACCTTTTTGGCATTAAGTGACCCACAGGGGTTGATATGCTGTTAAACAAAACTCACTCAAACTCAGGAGCTGTGTCAGGACTCCTGTATGTTCAAGACACCCTGGCATACTGGCTACCCCGCCCTTCTGGACTGATGTATCAATGTAGCCGTTACCTAGAATGAAATCTGACAAGCGCCTTGACAATAAACCGAAAAAGATCTTACTTTCAGTGTTTAATAATGAAATTATTCGGAATTGGTCCAATGACTTCGAACCTTCCTCCTTTGGGATCCATACCCCCTCAGCGAATCTCCATTGCTCCACGATCTTGCCTCTCCTCCAAATGACTCTAAATATCTTCCACAGAATTTGTAGAATCCCTTTAAACCGCGTGTACACAATGTAAGGTACCCCACTTGGTCCTGGTGCTGAGGCGGATCTTGTGGCTCTCACAACTTCTTGCATTTCCTTCCAGGTTGGCAAGCGGATGTCATATTGGACCACTGGTGGCTTCTGCTGAATTAAGCGATTGTTAATACCCATTTCTAACTCTTTTGCAGGGTCACTCATTGTATCTCGAAGATACATACAAGAGATACTAGAAACATATCACTAACAAACTTTGGCAAAACAGTGATCTTGGCATGGGTGAGCATTAGGGGAAATCAAATGGCTGAAATACTCAGAAAAGAAACAACTAAAATGATAACAACTCTTAGACTTCCATTAACTGATTAGAAAGCCAAAATCAAACACTACACAAGAAGAAAATGACAAACGATATGTCCCCAAATAACAAACTCTTTGAACATCAACCCACAGTTAAAGTGGAAATCGCAGAACCATTACCTAACTGAAGATATGACATAACATGATGCAGAATACCTAACACATGCCTACCTGCTCAAGGAAGAAACTGCACCTTGGTGTACCTGCTGCAATCGACTATTCACAGTCAGTCACATATTGATTGGCTACAAGAAATATGAGAAAAGCTACCACGCAACAACCCTCACCCTGCTATTCAAAGATGTACCTGCCTCTCAAATAATAAAGTACCTTAAAAAGTAAACTACTTTCAACTCCTGTTGAACAAACACTAAGTACTTGAAATCTGTTTGACCATGTATTACTACTAAGTGAGCTTTGCTGATCTAGACTTTGCTACCCATAAACTATTTGTTTTCAAATTATACATATCATATATGTATAAACTGTGTTTGGCAATGACCTGCTGTGGTTCATATGCCATAAAACCAAAACATCTATCTATCCAGTCTTGGAGCTTTGGGGAATGTGGAGTTACCATTGCTCCCAGATCCACTCTGATCCACAGTGGTAGCACATGATAGGGTCCGGTCAATGGGTCAAACAGATTCTACTGAACAGACTGGTACCCACTATTGCTGAAGAACAGGAGCAGTACAAACATGTTGTTTGTTCCATGGCAGCTCCAAGGGAAGTGCTTGGAACAAATCATGGTGCCATATGTAACATTTGATCTCACTAAAACATTCAACACAGCAAGCAGAGGTGGAATGTGGCAGATCATGGAACAACTCACCTGTCTCCTAAAGTTGCTGATCATCCAGCTTCATGAAGACTAGTGTGGCGAAGTCAAATGCAACAATGACCTCTCAGAGCCCTTCTCAATGACCAACAGAAGGAAGCAGAGCTATGACCTGGCACCAACTCTCTTCACCATGATGCTCAAACAGGCTACAAAAGATCTTGATAGGAACAGAGTTGACATCAGATACTGTCTGGATAGTAGTCTGTTTAATCTTGAACAATTACAGGCCCACATAAAGACCTTTGAGCAACTGATCCTAAACCTCTTCAGCTTTGCCAAAGATGCTACTCTTATTGCCCATATGGAAAGAGCTTTGCAGCACATTACTTCCTGCTTCACAGAAGTATCCACCAGCCTACACCTCGGGAAGAATACTGCTCTCCTCACAATACCATCAGCATGACTGAGTTGAAGGCAGTCCATTGCTTCATCTATCCAGGGTACACCATCATATCAGATGCCAAGATCAATAAGGAAGTTAACAGACTGGTAAAGGTGAGCAGTGCATTTGGCAGACTATTTGAATGTGTGGTACAACAGACACCTAAAGGCACAAAGATCAGCGTGTATAGTCATAGTCTTGTCACTCTCCTATATACTTTTGTGTCATTTATCATCACCACATTTCAAGTAGTTCAACCAGTGCTGTCACCAAACTTGAAGTCCTTGAAAAAGTGAAAATCATCCACATCAAAGCCATGCTACAGAAGGCCCAGCTATCCTGGACAGGATACATCTCCAGGATGAGGAATCATCACCTGCCCTGGATCATACTGTATGGTGATCTCACTGCTGGCCATCATGACAGGAGCATCAAAGAAGCGATTCAAGGACTGACTGAAAAAATCCCTTGGTACCTGTCACATCAACAATTGCTAATGATCCATCCTATCTGAGAACTGTGATGCCTGATCTCCTACTTGAAAACACCCTCAAGGACAAAAGGTACTGAAGGAGGAACCACAACACTATACCATCAAACCCTGACCAGACCTTCAGCTTCAACTACTTGGTCCATTCCTGTAGGAATGGTCAAAGATGGGCAGTCCATGCAGTCTGTAGTTGGCATGGACTGCCCCTCATTCACAAAGCCAAGCCATTATTAATCTTTTATAAAAAAAAAAACAATCTTCAATTTAAAAATTTTTTTTTTTTTTTTTTTGCCTTGCTAAAAAGTAAAGAAACACACAATTACTATCTACCCATTCTCAAATTCAATGACCTTAATGATAAAAAAGTTGTTGCTCTTGTGTGTTGTAGTTGTTGTCAGAAGAAATTTTCCAAGATTAATCAGAACAAGTGCAAATCCTTAAGTAGAAATTGTTTTTAGAATTATTCTGTTGTAAAGTTGTTTCTAATAAGGACAAGTTATATTTACCAGCACCATTTTTGTAAGTTTAACCCTTTCACTGCATAGTTAAATTTCTTGGTAATTTCCATAAAATGTTAATTTTCCACCAAAACATATAAGTGATACTGGGTCAGTGACAGTTGACATGATATCCAGAAGTCACGGTGTATCCACTTCTTGCAGCATAAAGAAAGCTTTTTTCAAAGCCATGTTTAAATCCACTTTCTGCTGTTAACAGTAATAAAATGTTGAGTTGATATATCTACTTTCTGCAGCAAAAAGTTAAAAAGAAAATTAAACTAATTTTTTAAATGCTAAATACAGCCTGATAGTAATGCTTTGAGAAGCTAAAAATTTGGGATTTGAATTTGTTACCACACAAAAAGCTTACAAACCCAGTTTTGTTGGGGGGGGGGCTTTTAAAGGTCACCTTCTTGTGACCTGGTATGAAAACTGAGAGCAGGAATGAAAGAACAAAAATAAAATAATAAAAGTGACAAGGAAATCATTCCAATTAGAGTACCCTCCCTGCATTTATTTCACTCTTTAACAAGATTTTTTTATATAGCCTCAAGCTTCTGTATTCACTAATGTTCTGATCATGCATGGCATCTTGACTGGAAATAGAGGTTTGCTCATGACAATATTTTATGATGACCTCATGATGTAACTTACTTTTTATGAAAATGGTGAACCAAGAAAAAATCATAGCAACTTTTAAGAAATATCAGTTTTATTACAATTGTTTGTTCCACAACTGGTGGCTCACCTGATTATATAGTTAAGGAAAATAAATGAACAATGATATTAGCTAGTATCAGATTTTTTTAAATTAAAGATAATCATAGATATTTGTTATATACAATTAATACCATAAAGTTTGTAATTGACTTCTCATAGAAGCTGATGCCATATAATATGTATATGTATTTAACCAACCTCTCTGCCATGGGCTTTTAGTGGAGTAGTGTTGGTCTGGACTCAATTCTCCTTCTAGACCAGTTGCCATGCTAAGGCTAAAGGTCTCAGTTTGCCTTACTATTTACATATTGTTGGGGGTGTAAGAAGAACAGATGGATTCATGCCTTTTCCAAGGATATTAGTATGAAGAGAAGTGCAAACAGCTTTGTCCAGGGTTTGAACTCAGCTTGTCAAGCCTGTTATCTGACATGATAACCATTATGTCACACACTTCCACAAATATATATGAACATGTTTTTATAACCCACATACATAATCACAGGATAAAATCTTCGACTGCAAACTAAAGAAATATTTGCATTTCCAATAGTTTATTAATTCAGCTGTTTAGAATTGCATTTTATTTTTATTTTAATTACAACTCATTTAAAGAAAGCTTTTATACAGTCATTAAGTTCAGTATGAAATCATATCCTGTTTATAGAATTATTAAAAATACCTAAAAATAATAAGGGGAAATACTGTATTGCATTTAAGTTATCTCTTTTGAAAAATTATGAGTGAAGCAAGCACAAATACAAACTCACACAATTATTAACTTGCAAATTTGATTGGAAATAACTATTCGCCAAGTTGAAGCATTTTAATATTATTGCAGTACTAAAACTTTTGTTACAATTGTGTTGTTTTGTTATATTTAGGTAACATAAAAATCTGATCATTTTGATAGAGATGAGTCTAAATTTTGTGAATTATTTACTTTCTATCATCTTACATTGATCTGAACATAAAACAAAAAACTGTACAATCATGCCTTTAAAATAGTTACTTTTGTGTCCCTAACCTGGAAGCATTGAGCATCCAGTTAGAATCAAACTCACTTACAATGGGCTGCTAAGCTATTAACCATATGCCATTAAAATACCAATGATCTATCTCAATAGTGTCTTACACACACACACAGAGAAATATAGCCAAAATAATTTTGGATTTAGGCCTGTTCTTTATCATCAGTTTCTTATTTCTAGTTGATTTATGTTTGGTTTCTAGTTTTAACTGATGTTTATAGGTTACTTTGTTTCTTCTATCTGTCTATATTCTGTCTCATACACATTTTGTGAATGGAGTATCTTGCAGGACTAGTTTATGAAACTGTGAAAACTATCTTCAGAGATATTTTAGTATTTGTTATTTTGTCTTAATGGTAACATGCTTGTCTATAGAATTGATTTATTTTTCTGTCTCTCAAATAGTTATCATCATCATCATCATATCGTGCTGGCAGCACGGATATCCCTGACCCTCTCTCGCCACTCCTCCCTATCGTTCATCGCCCTAGGTAGGTCTTCAGGACAACAACCTGTATCCTCACATAGCTGCTGAATGTACGTTCGTGCTGGTCGTCCTGCTTTTGCGCGGCCGTGTGTGGGGATCCATAAGAGTACATCTCTTATGAGTTCATCTCTGCTTCTCCAGCAATGTCCCGTATGTCTGGTTCGCCTAACTTGAATAGTTTTCGTGATAGGGGGCAGGTGGCCGTACAGTTGGTGTCTTGTGGGGTGTTGCTGCCAGGACTTGTTCAGGATTGCATGCAGCATTTTTGTGTAATTGCCATCTAGTTTCTTCTCCAGCCGTTTTGTTAGCGTCCATGTAGTGCATCCATATAGCAGTATCGATGTTACCGCTGCCTGGAAGAAACTGCGTTTCATTTTATCGGTTAGGTCTGATTTCCATATAGTCGATAGCCTATTGATAGCTGTCCATGCTTTCGTTAACCTCGTTTCGATGTCCTTTTCGGTTGATTCGACGCTGCTTCCTAGGTACGTGAATTTGTCTACTAGTTTAAGAGGGGTTCCTTCTAGAGTGGAGATGTCCCCCTTTTGGTTATAGCACATATATTCCGTTTTGTGTGCATTAACATGGAGGCCTATGCTTGCTGCTGCTCGTTCCAGGCTATGCAGAAGTGTTTCGGCTTGGTCAGGTGTATTTGCCAGTATCGCTATGTCATCGGCGTAGTCGGCGTCGGTAATTGTTGTTGCGGGGTATCTTCTGCTTCTTTTCTTCGTCAGTTCGAAGCCATTCTCTTTGATTTTGTCAATCGATGTTCTAAGTACGTAGTCTAGACAAATGATAAAGAGATACGGAGCCAGCGTGTCCCCTTGTAGTACTCCTGCTACAATGTCGAAGTATTCTGTGTCTCCATCTGGTGATCGTACTTTTACTTTAGTGTTTCTATAGAGAATCGTTATTGCCGCTACGGTTTCTTTAGGTATGCCGTACGCTAGTAGGATTTGTTCCATCTTTCCTCTGTGAATGGAGTCGAAAGCCTTGGTAAAGTCGACAAATATTAATGTCGCTTGTAGGTTCTTTGCCCGTACACCTTCAAGGATTCTACGGATGGTTAGTATTTGTGAGGTCGTAGATCTATTTCTTCGGAAGCCATTTTGGTTTTTTCTAAGTATGTTGTCGATTTTGGGTTCTATTCGGTTTCGTAGTAGGGCATTGTAGATTTTGGCAGCTATGGATGTAAGTGTTATGCCTCGGTAGTTTTTGGCTAATCCGAGGTCCCCCTTTTTAGGGAAGGGTAGTATGCATCCCTTCGTCCATCTATCTATCGGATTTTGATTGTATACTGCGTTGCAGTGTCGGAGCAGTATGTCGTCGAATTGTCTGGTCTTCCATACTTCCGGGGGAATTTCGTCCAGTCCTGCAGCTTTCCTATTTTTAATTTTTCTGAGAACCGAGTCGAGTTCTCCTTGTGTGAACGGTCCAAGTTTAATGTCTAATTGTTTGCTAATTATTCTGGTGATTGGTTCATGCGTTATTTTTGGTGGGTTTCCAAGTAAGTTTTCGAAGTGCTGTTTCCACAGTTTTATTCTTTCTTGTTGGTTTGTTGCTTTAAGTTTTGCTTTGGCTGTGTTCTTTCTTCTGCTCACTTCGTTTATTGTTTGCCAGGCAATTCTAGATTGTCTATCTTCTACCGAGTCTCTAATCTTATCTATCTGATTTTGAATGTATTCTGTCTGTTCCTTTATATATATGCCTGCTAATTGATATTGTGCTGTTTTTAGTTTTAAGGCATTTGTGTTTGTTGGGTTTTTTCGATAGTTTTTGGAGGCTGTTTTCACTAGTGTACGTTTTTCTCTCACCGCTAAGGTTTCCCATGGGACTCTATATTTAGTTTTAATTTTTGTTGGAATATATTTTGCTGCTGCCTCAAGGTGTGCATTGACGAAATTTTCGTATTCGTCGTTTGGTGTACTTTTTTCCGTCTTTTCTTGTAGTGTTTCGAATCTGTTTCTTAATTCTAATACGTATTTATCTCTGACATCTTTGTTGTTTAATAGGGCCCAGTCATAGTGTTTGGTGGTCGCTGTTCGTTTGTCGTTTTTTCGTAGGCTTAACCGTATTTTCGCTGTGACTATTCGGTGATCGGTGGACACACCCTCAAAAGAGGAGTATGCCTCGCAATTCAATGCACTATTCTTCCATTTCTTGTTTATAAGGACGTAGTCTATCTGAGCTTTAGTATTGTTTGCGTACGTGTATGTCCATAGTTTGCCCTCTCTTTTTTGGTAGTTTGTATTGAGGCATGCTAATCTATTTTCTATCATGAAATCTGTTAGATGTTGCCCATTTCTATTTGACGTGTTGTGGAGGCTGTATTTGTTGTTTCCGTTTTTCCCGATTTGTGCATTCAAGTCTCCGCCAATGACTAACATGTTGTGTTTCGGGATACTACGCACTAATGAGGATAACTCATCGTAGAAGGTGACTATTTCATTTTCTTCACTAACATTGGTGGGGCTGTAGCATGAGACGATTGTTGCTCTGGGGTTTCCGTTAAATGTAGCTACCATCATTCTAGGTTGTATTTTCTCTATGCTATTAAGCGTTTTTAGTGCTCTAGGTCCTATAAGCAATCCTACCCCTCCCACTGCGGCGTTGACAGAGTTTTTCCATGCGGATACAGTGGCGAGCGACCATCCATTGCCAGTTTCGTGATATTTGATATCTTCTGTGTGCGTGTATCTGTGTTCTTGTATGCATATTATGTCTATTTTATGTTCTTCGGCCGATGCGATTAGCTCTGGGAGTTGTCCTATTCTATTTAAGGTTCTTACGTTAAATGTGGCTATTTGTAGTGTTTGTTTGCATTTTAGTAGTTTTGATTGTTTGAGCTCTGTAGCTGATTTTTCGAACACCGAGGCCAGGGCTCCAACCTCAGCAGGACGCGCCCCTTTTTTACCCGCGCGAAGAGCGATGCGGTTTGTGTAAGTGGTTTGAGTGTGGGTCATGGTTATCTTTCGATGGCTGTTTTATTCTCTTCTATAGAAGCCACTCTTATAGAGGAGCAGCAGTAGTTCCCCGATCGAACTGTCGATCCTGAGCGAAAAGTCGTCAAACTCACGTCCAGGACCCATTTGGGTATTGAGTTTGGTCGTCCATTGGTTTATTCAAATACCTTAACGTACATCATGCTGCTTCCCATGTGTACATAAAATAAAAATTAAAAAAAGGGGGGGGGGGAATTTGTTTTAAGTTTTAACTTAGTTAAAGTCCAACATTAAGGTACTTTCTTATGACTTTCACTAGTACTGACTTATACTTTTTTGCTGTATTGGGACTTTTCCAAGGGTTTTTCATTTTCTGGGGGGGGGGCTGTGGTAGCATTCTAGGCTTTTTCTTCTAAACTACTGTTAGGGCTTTCTTTACGAATTTTTAAATTATTCGATAGAAGATATTTAAAAACATTCTGCCTTGTTCGCTGACATGTGGATAGGCTTAATATCAAATTGGCTTTACAGTAGAGTAAGCGTGCCTTTACATTTAAAACGCATAGTTTAAGCATTATTTTACAGACAAAATACAGCATAACATTTTGTAAAATTCAGCATTTTAAATTGGAATTAAAGACATACTGACCAATATTGACATATTTCTTCCACTTGGCTCCTGAGTTCAAATGCTTCTTCTTCGTTTGGACTTTTATTTACTACTGATATTTTAGGTAGCTTTGGGGGCGGTCTAGTGGGGTGAAGGGGACAATTCGTTTTTGTTGCTTTTTTTTTTTTTTTTTTTTTTTTTCTCCTTTTTCCCTTTCTGAGGGGGGGGGGCTGTGGTAGCATACATACATATATATATACATACATATATATATACATATATATATACATACATAGTTATAGTCCAGTTAAAAATTTTCTATAAACACACTAATAAGAAATGAGGATTTGACTGATTATCCACCAGCTAATATTATTACTGGATAGTATTGACATTTTTTTCCCTTTACTATGAATGAAGTGTGGGGATAAGGTGACCTGATTATTCTTGTTTAGTGTGTTGCCATTGGAGTTTTGCATAAATCTTATCTTGCCTTATTCATTTCACATTGTCATCGTTTGATATCCTCAAGATAAATCTAACTGTCCATAAAAGCTATTCACACACTTTTTATTAAATTCAACTGTCTTAAAAAGAAGTGTTAATCTTCTGAATTTTCCTAATAATATTGTCATTTCCCCCATATTTACTTCCATTTTTCAAATCATCAAATGACTCAAGACATGAAACCATTTTGTCAATGGATTGAGAGTGGAGTACAAATAGAATGATCTTTAAATCCATTTTAATCTGTATTGTTTGATAAGCTGAAACAAATTTTTGCTCACTACTTTTCTGACATTGTTTCTATATAAGTTGTTTGTAATCTGAATTGATTTGGAAGAAAAACTTAGCAAGAAAATCTTCTGTTTTGTGAAAATCTTCACTCTTCAGAATAATGTTCTTTCTTGTTTGCTCTAAAAGGCACTCTATAACCCCCCCACACACACACACACACATATACATATGTGTTTATCAGTAAATTACATTCATTTTTTTTTTTTTAAGTTGTCTATATTTTTGATGAAACTAACTCCAATATCAGTAGATAACTCCTTTTTGTTGTTTGATTTTTTTTTATCAACTTGAGATAAATTGTCTTCACTTACAAGTTTTTGAAGCTGATATAAAATCCTTGTCTGTACAATTAATCATTTATGTTTTACTTAAAGTCTGAATCAGTTTCTTTTATATTGATTTTGAAATCAACATTTCTTCAAATTATGATCTCACTGACCTATTCAACGTAGAAATCAATTCCCCATACATGTTTTCCTTTTTCCTTAAACTTCAAAAAGCCTAAAATAAAAATATTTTTGGCAAATAACCTTTTAAGTTGATTTGTCCTTCTAATTCTATTGATACAAATATTAAAGCCTCTATAATTTTTTGATTTCAATACTGATATGTATTTTTTAAAATCCTGACAAGCTGCAACATTCCTGACTCAATACTTTTTGCATTATTCATTTATTATGGGCTGAGGGTAGGGGTCCCACTTACATAATGGCTGATATGTTGAACTAAGACATCGTAGTAAGCAAGTTTGAACTCCAGTCTTTCTATTTCATTTTCTTTCAGCCTATTGCCTTTGCAAAAGGTAAGAACCCCTTACCCTCCCAGCTATAGGTTAAATAGCACCACTACTGTTCTTCTAAAGGATAGCTTTGGCATTAAATAACCCACGAAGATTGATATACTTTTAAACAAAGTAACCAAACTATCTGTCATGTCTAACAATGGATACAAAATGCATTTGTTGTTCTATCTTGGTATTATTGGTATTATAAGTGGTGTAAGGATTGTGTGGTTCATGCTTTTTTTTTTTTTTTTTTTTTTTTCCCCCCACAAAGTAAATGTGACCTCAAAATCTATTCGAACGTAGGCCCATTTTTCCTTTCTTGTATATGCATTACATGATTGCACATTCTTAATCTAATGTAGAAATTGTTTTGCTAGTTATTCTAATATTCTATATTTTTCTGAAAAGTTTTATCCTAAACAAGTTTTTTTTTTTTTTTTTTTTTTTTTTTTTCATCAGATTGATTGTAAATGTAATTTCCAAGTGGGACAGACTGCTGTCATTACAGTTATTATTCTATACTTAGTAAAAAAAATTTTAAACATTCAGTCTTTTAAAAGAATCATTGTCAAAAAAAATGTAAAAAAAAATCAATGTAAAAGAAAAATAAATGATCATGGGCAAAGTTTAAAATGTCTCTTTTACCCATGATATACATCCTACAATCATTAATAAATTGTAATAATAAATAAGATAAACAATAAATTCTAAAATGAATTGAAGGGAATATTTTTTTACTGATGTTTGTTTCATAAAAAATGGACAACTATATCTGATTATTTGTAAATAAATCATAGAATGTAGATACATTTGTAGTTTTGTGGCTGTAGAGCACAGGATTTGTGTATCATTGTGTATCAACCATTAAAATTTGTCATGTTCTGTTGATAATGTGAGATTAATTTTTTTTTCTCTTCCTACCAATCTGCTATTATCTAAAGTTTGTTTGTGTGTCTTCCTTTGACCCTTCTATCATTCATAATACTTCCTCAATGACCACCCACACTTTTCCTACTAGAAGAGTTGACACTGATTATTGCAAAAGAATGACATAGAAATGCTTTTACTCTTTTAGGCTGAAATCCTTTTTACTTTTTTTCTTCTTTCTCTCTTTCATTGCCGTTAGCAGTTTTTGGGAGGAGTTTTTGTCTCTTAATATTTTTCTTTTCTTTCAAATTTTTTCTTTTAAAAAAGACCAAAAATAAATTGATCAATATGAATGCTTGTTCACTTTTTTCTGTGATGGACATTAATCATTATTTGCTGATGTACACATACTATAGAACACACAGCTTTAGTGGATAAAGACATCGGTTATTGTGTATTTACTTTTTGGTGGTTCTGAGTTAAATCTCTGGATCAGGTTGTCATATATTCCAGTTCAGTATAAAGAATAAACAAGCAACTTCTCAATGATAGATAAACAAGTAAGAATTAATCAAGTGAAAAAAAAAAAGAAAAAAGATATCTTTTAAGCATGAACAATGCAATGAAACAATCTACCTCCCTTAATAAAGGGCTGGATTCACAATTCCCAAAAGCTCACGGACAACAGCAGACACCAGAAGAGTGGTACAGAGGGTACAATGGCTGATTTGTTATGACTATAATAACAACCAAGATAATGAGACTCGTCCAAGTAGGTTAGTGTGTAAAAGTGCTTATTTACTGTTGCAACTTGGATTTTAAACAAGTTTCAAGATAAGTACTCGGTGAACTGTAGTATTTACCAGATTTAAATTGGTTGTTGCTCAAAAATGTTTCTCTTTACAACTTATCTAGGGTTGCAATTTGAGTAACAACTGTATGTAAACCTGTTAGAATATATTACTTTCTTTGTGCATCATTTGAAAAGATAATTATCTTTTAATAATGGTTAGTTTTGTGGGTAATTGAATAACACTTTGACTATACATATACATGCTTAGTGTAACAATCATTATCATAGGAGATGGAATTGGCAACCAAAGTTCAAATCCTGGACAAGGCTGTTTCAGTTTGTGCTAATGCCCTTGGGAAAGGCATGAATCTATCTGTTCTACCCACAGCTATGGGTAAATAGAAGAGCAAACTGGGTGGTTTAGCGTTGGTTAGGAAACTCATCTTGGAGAAGGAAACCTTTGAATGCAAACCATTTGTACTCTGCTTAAAAATTGACCTTGTGTCATTTCCTGCTCATGGAAGAAGGGTTGGGTAAATACATACATACAATGGATTGAATTAGTTTGCAAGCATGTATAGAATAAATCACATTGCTATACGCACAATGGATCATGAATTGATATCTTATACATTTCTTTGTCAACTTTTCTGATTACCTTGAAGGCTTTCCAAAATTTGTTGACTACTGGTTAATATCAATGTTTATCACTGAAATTTTTATGATATCCAGAAATAAAGATTAGAGAAATTTCAATAAGAATTTCTTCTAAATACCCAGAAAATTCTGCCTTTTGATTTACAAATCTGGTAATATGTATCAATAGTAATCTCTAATGAATAATTTAAGTGATCTTTAAATTTGATAATTTCTAATTAAACTTATGATTCTTTTGGAAATTTTTCTTCCATTTCCCATCTGAAAATTCCTAATGTCTAAATGATCATCTGAGCTGATTGTGAAACCAACCATTTCAATCTCTTTTTTTCCCCATTTACTGCCATTTCTCAGCAATAAAAACTTTTTATTTCAATAGATTTATTACTCATTTACCCTCAGGTTGTATCCATGTTGTTTCCCCTCTCCTCTTACTCCCTTCTACTTCATTTGAAATTGTTTTTCACCTTCCTAAATCCAATCATTGTTGGGGCCTGCTTGAAACTTCAATGTAACTATTGTGGATTTAGGATCAGCTGTTGAACAAAGAGTTGAGTAAGATTATTCTCCTCATGTTTAATATTAGAAGAAGGAGAGGAGGTCTTGGTACTCATGTGCTTGCTAGTGTGATGAGAAGACAAGGAGCAGGAGGGGGCATTCAGCCATTGTAACAGTATAACTGTGGTGATAACAATGACAGCAAGCAGCAGTAGACATTTAGTGCAGGTCTTTGCAAGAAGTTTAGTCTAAAATCTTGATCCCTCCTCTCTCTCTCTGCCTTGGACCACTTTAGCATGGATTTCAATTTATAAAAATGCTTGGAGCTATGCAGTTAATTTTATTGTTGCTTTTTTGGGGTCCCTTGGACTCAGCTAACCAAATCACCTATCACATCATGATTCTCACATGGTCCTGTTTGTCTATATCAAATACAAAAGTGTGATTAGATATATTCTAATCATAACGGCAAGTACTTTCTCCTTTTCATGCAGTCTATATTGATTTCTTTTTATAATAACAGATAATTTTCTTTTTACTACCTTCACTTGGTAGAATAGATTATGTACTTGGTTAGAATGATGACTTTGGTTTTGTAAAAAGCATGGGGGTGGGGCAATGAAATATTTGACTTTTTCCATTGTATCTGTGCATATATAGGTGATTACAAATCCTTTCAGTTTTTAAACGATAAAGAATATTTTGTATTGTTTATTTTCTCTTGATGCTCAAGTTTGTACTTTTTCTGGAAAGGGCATTGTTTTTATTTTTGATGCATGATTTTGTCAATCATTTACAATTGGCTATATTCTAAATTTTATAACTTGATAAAGTTAATCATTGTAATGATAAATTATATTTCCTTGAAAGTGTATCTTAAATTTGTTTTGAATTGCTATCATACTTTGAATGAGTTGGTTTCTCTTAAGTATCTTGTGTAACACAAAATATTTCATTTGTTTGTTTTTGTGGAGGTGGGGATCGACAACTGATGTATGAAACAAAACACTTCAACTTGAACAAATTATGTATAAATTTATAATACTGTAGAACCTGGAAAAGATAATTTGTCATTCTTTGTTAATTATACCTCTGTGTGTATGTGTTAAGGCCAATGTGTCAGTAATGTTAACATTCACTCTTATCAATGTGTTAATGATAGTAACCCATTTATGTTTTGTTGATAACCTCTGCAGCTTATGAGAATTCTAAGCTGACCCTAATAAGCTCTTCACTTCTGCTTACCTTTCTCCACTCCCTTCTCAAATTGCACCAGTCAAGCAGGATTGGAAAGGGAAGGATACTGCATTTTCATTTTTGCTAACTATGAATACCATGATTATTAAATTAGTCTTATGCTTAAACACCACTATATCCCCTCCAAAAGGTCAGCCAGTCCTTTTAAATTTTTGCTACTTTGTTCATTTTGATTGTCAACATATTTTTTGGGGAAATCTCTGTAAGTTAATAATTTTGAAATGACCATGTTTGTTTGTTTGTTTGTTGTTGGGTTGGGGTTTTTTTGTTTTGTTTCGGTTTTTTTTTAAGACAAATATATTAAAGATTGAATTTAGGTATTGATTTATATCCATATTAGGCTTCAATACAAGACTGACTTTGGATGAAGGGGCTTTTTAATTTAGAAAGATTCTCTCCTCTTCAATAAAATATTTGACTTTATGGCTGCCATTCAGTTGCTAAAATCATATAAAGTTTGATTGTTAATTAAAAAAATCAGTCACTGTAACAAGTCTTTATTTCATTATAATTATAAATTATCATAGCATGAATTAATAACTGTAACTCTTTAAAAAAAATAAAATGCTTAATATTATAAATAAGGTAATGGAAACTTTTCTATTTATATACTTTTACTGTTTGTTTTGTGTTTGTGTCTGTGTGAGAGAGAGATTTTTTTTATTTGAAATTCTCAAACCTGACAAATCTTTTTTTTTTTTTTTTTTTTTTTTTTGTTCTTTCCATAATCCTGAAATATTGTTTAGAACAGATTTCCAAACTATGTGTTAAGACAATTTAGCATATTGCTAATAGTTTTTAGAATAAATAAGTTTTTCATTAGATTATTTCTTTTTTTGTCATATTCTGAATTTTATTTGTCTTGGCTAAAAAAAAAAAAAAAAAAATTTGAATGTGTTACAAAAAATTCTTGGTCAGCCAACACTGGCATGTCCATGTGTAGCAGTCTATAAAGGAGCATCACTTATGAGTTTGTCCTTACTTCTCCAGCAGTGCTTTGCATGTTTTCTTAATCTTACTTGGATGGTTTGTCAGGAGATGGGAGGTAAGTGGCCATACAGCAGCTGGGTTTTTTTTGGGGGGGTCTGCTTCCAGAAATTGTTTAAAAGAGCACATAGGATTCTTGTATAATTCCCATTTAGCCTTTTCTCCACGTGTTTCATTAGAGACTGTGGTGCGTCCATACCGTTGTCCTAACAAGGCCACAGCTTGGAAGAAATCCTATTTAAGTAGTCTACTAGATTCATTCAATATTCTTTTATTACTTGCATGGTTGTATTTACCAAATCTCTCTGCCATAGGTAGCAGAGCTCAGCTAGTTTGAATTCAGTTTTCCTTCTCCTAGATAGGTTGCCTTACCAGGACTAGAGAACCCAGTTTGTCCTATTATTGATAGCTTAAAAGAAGAGATGGCTGCATGGAGCCATCTCTTTGGGGATCATTATTACTTGCATCTATGTATTTACCCAACCCTTCTTCTATGAGTAGGATGTGACACAGTCATTTTTCTAAGTGGAGTAAAGCTGATTTTGAATTCAGAGATTTCCTTCTTTTAGACTGGTTGCCCATCCTAAGCTAAAGAACCCAGTTTTCCCTTCTATTTACTCATAGCTGGAAAGAGAACAGATGGATTCATGTTTTTTCCCAAGGGCATTATTAGCACAGTGAAACACAAACAGCCTTGACCAGGGTTTGAACTCTGGTTGCCAATTTCATTTCTCATGACAATTACCATTACACTAAGTGCAACTACATACATATATCTTAAGAAATGATAAAATAATCTACAAGCAAATGTATGTTGTGGAAGAATTTGGATCATTATTTCCCAACAAAGGTTGATAGCAATAAGTTCAGTATTACAGCTTTTACTTGAAATACTTAAATTTATTGAACACTTGAGTTTCAGCATGTTTTCATGTTTAATAACAGACATGGTTTATTAACAGGGCAGTGGGTCAAAGATCCTTCATGTTAGGAAATTTTGTGTCCTTTATATATATATAATCTCACTTTGTTCACTGCACACTGGTGCAACCTTTAATTGATTAGTTTTGATTATTCACATTCAAAAGTTTTCAGGATACAAAATATTTCATATAGACACTTTATTATCCAATATAATCTAAAAAAGCAAAAGGTACTAAGTTTGAATATTATGGGATTTTGAAAACTTTACACATTGCTTATCATATACTAAAATAAAGATTTAATTATATATTTAAATGAAAGTATTAGTTATTTGTATTCTTTTCAAACTTAAAGAGTGTTGATTTCATTTTTGATTTTCATACGTAAATTCAAAGAAAATCTACTTTTTAGTAACTAATATAAGTAGTCTCTGGTAAAGTATTTTGAAGGTAGGGAAAAAAGAACAAAAAAAACTATCACCTCCTCCTCCTTCCAGATTTGATTGTTCTTGAGACAATAAATTAAACATTTTTTGTGTTTACTATTGTTTTTTACATTTTATAAAGCTAAATATTTTCTTTGATATTCTGCTAATAACATTAATTCAGTAACAAGAAAGGAGTTATCTTTTGATTTTTTATTTATGAAAAAAATAATCTATGAACAAGAATTTCATTATTGGTAATAATTATTCAATTCGTTATTTTTTATTTATTTGTAGATTTCTGTCTCTTCCTCCAAAGATCTGATGTCAAGAGAAAAAGACATGAAAGAAAAGAGCGATAAAAGTGAACGTCGCCAGAAAGATAAATCGGATACTGGCCAACCTGGGGACACACAGGTAACAACTGATATTATTCACAAACCATCTTCATAATTCCTGCCATCATCATGATATTTACTACTTATATTCCAAGCATAAAATGTAGTTATTCATATCAACTCTCTTGTCATTCAAATCTTTACTTCTCTTACCATTGGATACAATTTTTTTTAATCTTTTTTATTTATAACTTTTCATTATATCACATTTCTTATTGTTAAAATGTTCATTGAAATTATCACATGAGAACATGACCAGTGTATAATTTTATATCTTCTTTAATATAAAGTGAATCATTGTTTTAAGTTAGAAGAAATAACCCTTAAGAATGTTATTCATAAGCTAATTGTTGCTTTTTTTTTTCTTTTTTTAATGGAAAAATCTTTGCTTTATCAATGTCTGGCTGTGCTAAATAATGAATATATAAAGTATAATTGAAAAGTATTTTATTATGGTTTCTGATTTGAAATTAAGATCATTATTAAAAAATACCACCAAATTATTTAGTTAATCTTACCAGTTTCAACATAAATCAAAAAACATAATTTCTGTTCTCAAGTAAAGTACACTTAAAATTGAATTATTTCATTCATTAAAATTAGAATAACATTTTTGTTCATTTTTAATTTGATATCCCTAGAACATGAAGAAAATTAGATATTCACAATTTGAATAAGTTTCAATAGATATTTCTTTACCAAAAACCTCAATAGTCAATACCTGGTAATTCAAAATCAAAATAGATACATTGAATTTTCAATAACTATTGATACTATTTATAGCATAAAAATATTTTCATATATATATATATCTTAACACAGTAATTAAGCATATCAAAGAAGTTTTCTTATTATTCATGTTGTTTTCTTTTTAAATGTTTAGTAAGATGAATTATATTATAAGTCAAAATGAAAAAAAAACTCTTCAAATCTATTATATATTGGTTTTTGCTAGTCACTTATGGATTCCTAGCTACATTTTTTTTTTTTTTTTTAATATCTTCTTTTCTCTTTCTCAACTTAAACTTTTCCTTATGCTGATCACAGGTGGTGGCAGAAAAACAAAACTTGTCCTTGTGACAACAAAAGATTTTTGTGCATGCCTTGTGTCAGTTTAACATGCTTTTTCATTAATGCTTTGATTTCTATGATTCCACCACGAATTTTAGTCAATTTCTCTATGGTACTTGGCTTTGAATTCACCATTTCAATGTTGTGTATGTCTGTATGTATGTGCTAACCTTTTCAGTCATCTGCGCTCTGCTGGTTGTTGATGTTTTAGTTTGTGTCATCGTCGTCTTCTTCTGATTCTCTTTGGTTGTTCAACTCTTGCATGTGTTTTCGGCTGCCCTAACCCAGCTTAGGAAAAAGAAAAAAGGTTTTAAACTTAAAAATATACGTATATATTTGATTTTGGTTTTAAAAATTTGTACAGAAAAAATTCAATACCAACTTTCTTGCTGTGAAATATCCATATGAAGATGTTTTTTTTCTCTCTCTCTCAGCAATTGTCTTTTGCCATTCCATGCTATTCAGAATTTCAGTTAAAAAATGAAAAAAAATAAAAGAATGTTATTGGGTTTCACACCCAATAACATTCTTTTATTTTTTTTCATTTTTTATTTATTTATTTTTTACCCTAAACAATTTCTTGAATATATTATTATTATTATTCAAGTAAGATCTCTGCAAAATTATTCCTTTTTCAAATAGATTTTTATAATGATGAGGGGGGCTTCAAGTTATAAATACTCACATCCAAATAGATACCATGTAATAAGTTTCTTTTACCAAGATAAGAAAAACTAAGTACAGAATATCTTTTATTTCTGAAGAGGTCATATGGTTAAAATAACCAAGATGAAGACATTATTCTAAGTCCTCAATGTATAATAGCAGTAAATATCTCTAGAGCAACATGAACACATTCAATACTGGAAAGTTATATCTTTTCTATAAATAATGATTATTCATAGTTTTTCATATAGACTAAATGTCAACTTAAGATTTCAAGAGGAGATAACTCATTTTAGGCTAATTATCTTTTGTCCAGAAATGAATGGTTGATAGTTTGTTTTTTTTTTGTTTTTGTTTTTTTTGTTTTTTTCCCCAATTAATGAAATTATAAGATATTTTGTTACAAAAATAGCAATAAGAAGTTTCTTTTATTGATCAATCAAAAAGAAAATATTAATCCTGTTGCTTTTGTCTATTGCCAATTGGTTTTGTGCCATGCAATCCTTTCTGCAGAGTATTTTGCTTGTTTATTTGCTGCAACTTAAAGCATTGGTGTTGGAATGTTGACAATCAACACTGACTGAATGTCCTCTCAGTTAAGGTGTTAGGTTTTACCAATCAAGGACTTCCATTAAAAATGTAGTTTCCAATTATCTCATACCCATGAAGACACACTATGAAGAAAGTGGCTTGTTATGTGTCTTACCAACAGACATCATCCAGTTACTTATGGTAGGAAATGTGATACACACTCTCTTTCTCTCCCCTTCTTATAAAATCTTTTGTTTAACAATAGAATAATATCATAAAAAAAGTTTACTCAGCAATGTTCGTTATTTTCATTTTTTTTTTCTTAATTTATAAATCATTACTAATTCTCATTGATAAAATCAAATGATTTCAGGTTTTTTATCTTTGCATTGATATCTTTAAAAAGTTCATGAGTTTGAGATTCTTCGTATACTTCTCTATCTAAATGGGATTAAATTTTTTTTTTTTTTTTTTTTTTTTACTGTAGAAAATAAATTTGATGTATAAAGAATAAGACATTATTGCTTCTTCTGCTAATTAGTTATTTTGAATGTTATTGCCATGAAACATTTTTGATCCTTGGCTTTATAGTTTTGGTGTGTGTAACACGAAGCTAACTGCACAACACTAACCCCACCCCCACTACATGCAAACTTGTACTGCATAGCCAACTGCTTTCACATTCTAACATAACTGCTGCCTCAGATTTTAAGCATAGTGAAATTATTTTTTCTGTTCTGCTTGGGGGTTGGTCCTGTTATATCTTTATCCTTTCTCCTCTGCAAGAATTGGACATGGAATCAAAAGTATCTTTTTGAAGGATTCCTATCTCTCTCTCTCTCTCTCATATATCAAATTTATCATTTTTGAAGTTTATGCAGTTAGTCCCTATCATCTCTAATTTCAACCATCATTTCATATTTACTGGCCTTTCAGTTTTCAGAAAAAAAAATCTCTGCAATATACTCTTGTGTTGGTTGTATCATTTTATAGTTGTGGTCCAAGTTTATAGTTTTTGCATTTTATTCTGTAAAAGTTCTTTCTTCTGACAGTCTGGATCTCTGGATAACATTGTAGACAAATTTTCATGGCCTAAATATTTAAATGGACCTTACAGATAAAGCTACATGGTTATCTTGCTATTGAACTCTCTCCCATACTCAAGAAAAAATATTTTTCAAGACCAAGCTTCCTAAATTTGGCGAGTTTGTTTGTTATTCTAGCAGTTATATTTGGATGCAGTTGATGTTGTTCTAAATAAAGTCTGTATGAAAAGTTCTTCGGAAAATCCTTTTGGCCATTTCTCACTGTCTGATGCTGTTACTATATATAAAAATGATGTACTAGGGTGAATGTTGTTGGAGGAAATATTTTCTTTCATTTCAATCCCAAATGAAAATGCTTGCGCCAATGAAATTGTTGAATTAGTTGCTGCTTTAGATCCATTTTTTTAACATTTGAATTATAGTGTTTATTTGGCTGTTTTTTGTTGTTTTTTCCCTCTTTGACAGCTTTTTTGATTTGGAAACTTGTGCTTCTTCGGAGCCAAATTTTGAGAGCAACATGCATTAAACAAAAATAGTTTCAATAAACTTACTAACCACAAAATCTGCCAGCTTTTAATTTCTTCTACCTTTGTTCTTTCTCTATCTCTGTCTCTCTGATACTTGTAGATTTACTTTAATTGTAATATTGGAAGGGTGTAAATTTTTTCTCTTTTCTTTTCACTTTTTATTCATTCAAGAAAAATGAAATAGTTATTAAGTTGCTGGTACCATGTGTGTCCTATTGATTTGTGTTGCATGATTTACTCTGTTGATTTGAATGTGTGTTCTGAGGAGATCTGTGCTGGTTGCTATGTTGAAACATCTGATTTTAATGACAATGCATGCTGCATGCTACTTTTATTTTTAGGAGTCTGATAGGTTGGATTTCAGGGCGGGGTCTGGCTTAACACCAACTGCTGGCCGCAAGAACAAGCGAGCTTCATCTGTGCACAAGTCAAACTCATTCAGCGTAAGTGTCTCCGCATATCTTCTCTCCCTTCATCCTTTTTTTTTTCTTTTAAAAGAAATGTTCACCAATATTTAAAAAAAAATTTTTAAATATATATCCCTACCTTTCAGCCTTTAACTATATTAATAAGGAACCTTGTAGAAACATTTCATTTTGGTTGACTTAAGTGCTTTTTAATGTTAAGATTACTTTTGAGAACCAAAAAATATCAGACAAATTATTACAGTTTTATGTTATCATATATACAACATTTTCTTTTTTTATTCTTATCTATAAATCAAAATTCTATAAGCTGATGTTAATCAATTGTATCCTATCCAACCATTGATTTTTTTTTTCTTTTGTTTTACAATAAAGATATACTTGCATAATTACCATTCTTTTTTTGGATATTGTCTGTAAATGACCTTTATTTAAATATTTTATCCACTTGAAGTTTACTTTTTATATATATATATATAATTTTAGTTTAACAAAAAATATTGAAATTTTTTTTTCCTCTTATTGTCAACACTATCTATAAATAAAATTAAGATTTCAAAAAATCTAATGATAAAGTATCTTTCCTATCAAGATGCCGTAAGCATTCAAAATGGCTCCTAAACAATTATTACATTCAAACTGAGGCTTAAGTTTTTTGTTTTGCTATAAGAACCTTAGATTATTCCTCACACATACACACACACACTCTAAAGTTACACCTGTACTTATATATTTTGATTTATATATTTTTTGAAAAGCTAACCCTTTGTCTACTTGATTAAGTTTACACTTATATAAATCTTGTATATAAATAATGAAATTAAAAATTACTTAAATTCTTTACATAACTAATATATTAAAACAAAAACTCAAATTTTCATCACACAACGTGTGAAAGCACGTGGGATACCCTGTCCTCATCAGCCGCCAACCAGGGTGATAACACAGTTTTGGTAGCTCAAGGCAGTACTTTAAAAAGAAGTGAGTGAGGATGAGAACCAACATTAATTAACAATATTTAAAATCTGGATTTGAAGTAGAATCTTTTTATTCTATTAATTTCTCCTTAAATCTTTCATCTATCTCTTGGCTGGATTTCAATAATTATATTGAAAACAAACTTTAATAAAGAACTTAGCAACAGACATCTTTATAGAGGTGTGGGCGATTTAATTAACAGTATGGGTAAGGTGTGAATCCACTGCTCTCCCTTAACACTTAGAGGCAATTAGTAATGAAGACTTGACTTTTTAGCTTTATTCACCACCCTATAGTAGGGACCCTCCAGCCTTGGCAACAAATAATTTGGAGTGGAACCATAGAGGTAGACTGGTCCCCTTGTTCCATGTTGAAAAAATGGTGCCCCAAATAATTGTTATAGCCCTGAAAAATGTCATCAATAGAAATTACCCACCATAGTATCTCAACAGATTCAATAGATGATAGATTAAACTGAAATTGACATCTTTATGACTTTAAGTTTTAAAAGGATAAGTATATATTGAGTTAATCTTATCAAAGGAGATCGTTATTTGTTAATTTATTTATATGCATATAAAATTATCATTAGTTTTAATTTTATTATTGATCACTTGCAAATAAAAAAAAAATTCTTTAAAAACATTAATAGTTTCTACTTAGTCTTTTATTTTCATATTTTTGATAATTTTTAAAAATCAGTTTTTAATAAATGAACCACAGTTTTTATAAATTTGATTTGAATATGTAAAAACTTTTTACCCCATCTAAGTCTAAGAATTTTTTGGATTCATTTGTATTGCAAATAATTTTTTTAAAATTCTCTAACAGATCATCCACAAGGCAGAGAAAAAAGTGAAATTTTTGTTTCTGTAAAAGGAAGAAGAAAAAAAAGACACCAGCCTTTTCTCTCTCATTTACTTACCTTGTCAATTCATTATTCTCCCTACAAACCATTCATTATTCTTCATATGTTTGACAGAAATGTGTGTGTGTGTGTGTCATTTTGGAAAAATTGTTCTAATAAACCAGAATTAATTCACTTATTTTTTTAATAGCCAGCCTTAGATAGGGAAAAAAAACTACACTTAATGATTGCTACAAAATAATTACTGAAGAAAACACAAAACCATTCTTATTGATAATTCTATTAAGTTGTTCAGAACCACAGTTATCAGTGAAGGCTTCAATATTTCTTCACAATAACTGGACTAACATTACTAATTTGTTTGTTTTGGTTGATTTTTGCTTCATCTAAACCTCTACCTAATTATTTTTGTTTGTAAGTAGGTGTTTAAGGCCTTTCTTTTTTTAGTCAACACATTAGAAACATTATTTTCCTCCTTAGCATTTCTATAGATATTTATATTAAGTAACTATTGCAGAGTTTTACTAATATAAAACCAGACACTGTTCTAATTCTCAAATCCTTTTTATTTATTTTTCTGATGATATTATATTAACAACTCAGCATGCAAAATAGAAGTTGGCCTTTTGCAGCTATCCCACTGCATTAACCATTTATCTAAAAACTTGTTAGTATTATTTTATCATAAAACCAGATAAAACATTTTCTTATATTAGAAGATGATATATTAAGAAAAAGAAACTAAATATTGTGTGTGTGTGTGTGTGTGTGTGTGTGAAGAAAATGGAGATAAATCCAACAGTTTGTAAATGATTAATATACAAGGTATTCAGAGGATGATTTTATTTATAGTCAAATTATTTGCTAATATTAAATGTTTCAGTTTTTATGGTAAACCATTATTAAGGCAGTTAATGTGATGATGTATATTCTGAATTGCATTTAATTTTATTTTTTAAAATGGATCGGGAAAAGAAAATGAGAAAGCTTTTTAACATTCTATTTCAAAACTGATGATGAAAGTTTTATGTAAAAACCAAAATGTTTAACATTGGCAAATAATTCAACTATAAATAAAATAATCCTTGGAAAACCTTGTTTTTTCATATTTGTACATTTGCACACACACACACACACACACACACACACACACACACACACACACACACACACACACACACAAATATGCTAAATTTATTTTTGAATATCATTTTTAATATAAGGTAAAAAAAAAACAGACTCTAGATATTTCATTAGCTTTTTTTTCTCTTTTTTTCTTTTCCTTTACTAATTTTAGAAAAAAAAAATTTTAATTGCTTTGCTACGACATTAAACAGTTTTAATTTGTTTTCTCTAGCAAGGTTTTCATCTTTAATTTTTAGTTCCTAGTTTATCTTTTAACATGGTGCATGAAAATCTCAGTGACCTATTGAACTTTAAAAAATCTACTACATGATCAAGATTTTTGTATCAAGTCATCATCATTGGATTTCATGATTGGTAGAGTGAAGCATTGAATCTAACATTACAAATTGAAAAACTACTTTCTTTATAAATTGCATATATATGTATATATAAATTAATCAAGTCCCCAAAGCAGTAAAATTGAGAATAAGGAATTTATCCACTAACGAGAAAATATTCCAAGAAAGTAGTAAGATATATAAGGATGCCCTTAAAAATAGTGGTGTTAGGGAAGAGTTTACCTCCCAAGAAAAAGAAAAATTATAAGGTTTAACCCCCCCCCTTTGTTGATTAGCAAGTATAAATGTAGGTAAATATTTTTTGAAATTGATAGATAAGCACTTTAAACATAATAATATACTACATAAAATATTTAATAGAAATACGTTAAAAATTAGTTGCTCCTGCACGAAAAATATTTTTCAAATAATCAATAATCATAATAAAGAGATAATTAAGGAATTTTATGACTGAACAAATAATAATAATAATAATAATAATTGTAAACAAAACGAATGTATTGTAAAACTTGAATGAATTGTTCCATGAATGGATTATGTAATTTAGATAATGTTGTATACCAAGGAATCATTTACCCAAAAGAAAATGTTAAGGATAGAAAAACTTATATAGGGATTTTGTCAACAAAATGAAAGTCTAGATACTATAATCATATTTTTTCTTTCTCCCATGAACATCTGAAAAACCAAACAGCCCTATCTAACCAATTTTGGAGTTAGAAACATAAAGGTTTGACCCCTGAGATTCAATGGACCAAATTGAAAAAGTCGAATACTCCAAAATGCTTTGATAGTAGATGTAATCTGTGCCTAGAAGAAAAAATACAAATAACGATATACCCAGACCCTGAAAAATTATTAAATCAGCAATGTGAATTAATAGCTAGATGTAGACATAGGAATAAATCTAAACTATAGACAAATATCATAGAAAATGTTTGATTAACCAAAAAATAGGATTGATTTGAGGTGAAATGAATAAAATAAAAAAATGGGAAGATATCATGTAATGTGTACATACTTTTCAATAGAAGGGTAACTGAGTTAATAGGCACAAATATAGATTTTGAATTTAAAATTTTAATTTTGAATTTTGAATTTAATTTAAGATAAATATTACTATTATTATTATGTAAGGTTACTAAGGAATGTTGTACTTCCCTAAATTATTATCAAATCTGGAGTTTTATGTTGAAATGTATTTAGAATTTAAAATTTTTAAAAATTTAATTTACTGTGATTCCAACTGGTAATAAAAAATGAAAAAAGAAAAACCAGAAGTGGTAAATGGGTAGGAAACTCTTCACCTCTCTTCTACCTCCTCCCACCCTTTCCTCCTGTGTCTATTCTGTCAGTAATTATTTAATCCATTAGATCTGAAGAAGTCTTGTGATTTTTGGTTTTATTGATTCATATCAATACCCATAACAGGATGGAAATAGATTTATAATTCTAATGTGACCGTTTTTTGTTTTTCGTAAAGAAATTATTGCTCTGTGATGTCAGTTACATTGAGCTCTTTACCAGGAAAATTTAAATGTTCATAGTTGAATGATTTTTTTTGTCCTGACAGAATTATTCCCGACTCCAGTTTAACTGGACTGAATGATACACACACATATATATATATATATATATATATATATATATATATATATATATATATATATATATAACGGGGCTTTTTCTTTCTAATTTTCAATTATTAATAAATTTGCTTCCTTTTTGGTTTATGTCAGTTTTATTATTATTATTATTATTATCATCATCAAATGTGCAGATGTTATTTTATAATCAATTCTCTTGATATCTCTTTTTATCCAGCCCTTTTTGCTGAAGCAACATTCTATTTAAACTTTTTCCCTTTTACTTCTTAACCAGATAAGTCTTCTCTTTTTGTGTATGAATTCTTAATCAACTTTTTCATTTTGATAATTTGATAAAAATTCCTTTGTATATATTTAAGTGAAGAAATAAAAGATTATTTTCTGTGTTATTTAATTTTTGATTAAAAAAAATTATCTGATTCAGTACTTTCTGTAAAAATTCATTATTACTTTTAATGAATCTAAAGATAAAGGCTTTTTGATATATGTGTATTAGTCAACTTTCAGTGTCTCTAGTTAGAATAACCAACTGTAATTATATACCAGTCTAAAAGTATTTTATAAAAACAGCACCTTCCTTCTTCTTTTTTTTTAAATGTTAATCTATTCTAAGCTGTTGATTTTATATCTAGAAATTTCAAGCGATCTCTATTTGAATTTATTCTCTTGATCATTCTAGTTTTAAGTTTGCCCACTGTTGTTGAAGGCGACCCAAAGGCTCTCCTTTCATTAGCTATTACACCCAAGGTGTAGAGGAGGCCATTACTCTTTTTCCTGGATTGTTCCACTTATCCTTGATCCATGCCTTATAATGCTGAGTGTTAAGCAAGGAGGTATCAAGTATCATTTTTTTGAGTCTTTGTTATGACTCGATCTCGGATTGAACCCTTGTCTCCTAGACCATTGGCAAACACTAATTTCTTAAATCTTGACTACAATTCTATATATATGGGATTAGATACTGTCCTGAATAATGATTATATTCTATATGAAAACAAAATGATTTGAAATTTCTTTTTTCTCTGATTAAATTTCAAATAATTAGTTAAAAATATTTTCTAATTCTATATATATTCACTTCTACAACAGGTTCTTTCTTGTAAAATGCACACACCAACTCTTTTAATGATTAGTGTAAATTAAATCCTTGATTTAAACTTAACTTAGCTACCTTTTATGCGTAACTCCTCCTCTGCTGACTTAGAATATGTTTACTATATCCTCTGCAGATAGGTAGACCAAATTTCAAAAAGGGGTGGGGTGTCCTGGGTATGACATGCTGAATGCACTGTGTCTTCTGCAGAGAGATAAAACCTCCCTCCCTCCCTCCAAAAACAAATAAGTGTTCTTGGTATGACACTAAACTGCATTTGATGGTGAGGCTCCAGATCTGAGGAGTGTGGTATACCCCTTCACTCCTTAAACAACTATACAAAAAATGTGAATATAAATGTACAATGAACAATATAAAGAAAGAATATAATGTACAATGTATGCAATTTCCTAACCACTGGGCATGAAATAACTATGCCAATTGGCATGCCATTAAAATCTATCAATCAACCAAAGGATCTCTATTTTCATTTCATTTATTTAACTTGGAATGGAAAACTTTGATTTAACTCCCAAGTTCATTCTATTATTTAAAAAGACATAACAATGATTACTCAGCTGATATTTACATTTATAAAAATGGGTTTTGTTTTTAATCACTCTAATTCAATCAACTTATAGCCAAAAATAAAAGTTTGAGGAGTCTGGCATTGTGGCTAATGTACTGGACTGCAACATCGTAGTAAGGGAGTTCAAACTTCAGTTGCACTTATATGATTACTTTTGGACTAATACCCTTGAGAAAAGTATAAACCTCCTTATCCTAAGGACAACAATAAAACAGTGTGCACAGCTGTTTTAAACAAAACAATTCTCAAGAAAGCTCTTCCAATGGAAAGCTCTATCTTCACAGCAGAAGCCCGTGGAATAGACCTAGCTTTCAACATCATCTCGAAGAGTAAACATAAGAAATTTATCATATTCTCAGACTCACTCTCTGTCTTACTATCATTGAGAAATAACAAATTTGAGAACTCTCTTATCATTAAACTATTGAGTAGATTAGACTCTTTGTCAAATAGTAAAGAAATAATTATATGCTAGATCCCAAGCTACATTGGAGTGAGAAAAAAATGAAAGAGCAGACTCGGCATCCAAATTGGCCTTAGACCTGACCCCCAACAAATTCGGGATTCCATATACTGACCTGAAACCCACAATAAATAAATTCCTTCACACAAAATGGCCACAACAATGGGACAATAACATCCACAATAAACTCTTCCAAATTCAGCCCACCTTGGGAGAATGGAGACCAGCTTTGAAAAAATCAAAAAGAGAACAAGTCATTATATCCCGATTGCACATTGGTCATACAAGACTTCCTCACTCTTTCATACTGAAACAGGAACCACAACCACAGTGTTTGACCAGTTTGACACTTTGCACCATTAAACATATTCTTATAAAATGTAGAGCTTTCGCTCTCATCAGAAAGCAATTTTTCAAAGTGAATAGTTTAATCAATCTGTTTGAGAACATCAAAATAGATGAGGTTCTGTCCTTCTTGTGAGAGACAGGGTTGTACCAAAAGATATGACGAACTGAAACTGGTTAATCATGTACAAACAAATGAAACCCTGCTTATCAAAAATTTTACCTACTAATTATTCATTTAGAAATCTTAGGTTGAATGTACATACATATAAACAGAATTTGGCATTAAATAACCTTCAAAGGTTGATATGCCATAAAACCCAAACAAGCAACCAACCAACAACCTCCTTATCCTCTTCCCACCAGCTTTGGGTAAAATAGTACCACTACTGTCCTTCTACAAAGATGACTTTGACATTAAATAACCCACAAAGTTTGATGTGCCATTAAACAAAAGAAAACAAGTGGAGGAGGAAAAAATCTCAGATGCTCTCAGTATAAACTGTATTTGTCCTATTTGCATTTCTATAAGGATCTCAAAGTCAGAAAAGATCTTTTGATAATTTCATGATACTTTCTATGGCAAATGAATTTCTTTGTCTTCATATCTTTCTTGGTAGGATTGAAACCAGTAAAAAAATAATACTTCCATCTCTTTGATAATATTATCATTCTTTAACTTGTTTTACTGAAAGTCTTAGGAAAAATACAAACATACATACACAGGCTGATAATGCCAGATCTAAAAGTTTATGAATAATTTGTTGGTTAACTTTATTAAAAAGAGAAGGAAACTCCCCACCACCAAAAATAAACAAAAAATTAGGTTTTAATGTCAAGCATACATCCCCCTTATGCTTAGGATAACAGTCATTGTCAAAGGAAGTGGAATTGATAACCTGGGTTGAAATCCTGGTCAAGGCTTATTGCATTTCACTTTGTACTAATGTCCTTGGAAAAGGTATGAATCCATCTATTCCTCCCAGTTATGGATAAATAGATGGGCAAGTGGCTTTTGAGCTTTAGTAAGGCAACCAAAATAGGAGAAGGAAAACTGTACTCTACTTAAAAATTGACCTTGTCTTACATTCTGCTCATAAGGTGGTTGTAAATACATACATGAATTTTTTTCCTCCCTTTTTCTTTCAACATTTTAAAATGTTGCCATTAAGTGCAACTGTCTCTATTCAAATAATATTTAACTGATTTGATTAGAGCAACTTTTTCTTTAGTTCAATCATCACTTTTAAATGGAACTTTTCCATATTGGTAAAAATATTCAGTTTTACAAAAATTTAGGGGATGAAGAAAAAATTATTAATCTGAATATCAATAAACATTCAACTTTTAATTAAATTTGTGTAAATAATGACCTTTAATCTTCACCCTTGGTCCTTAGTGCACTTAAAAAGCTTTTAGATGATCCATTGTTTGTAATTTTGTTTCATTTTTCCAACCCCCTCTTTTTTTTAATGATTTCTCCCCATTCCTAAGTCCATCTGAGCTTTCACATAACAAGCAACTTTTTCTATAAAATTAATTTTTCTCCCATATCCCATCTCAATTTTTGGTTGATGGGTCCATTTTGAAAAGCATAAATTGCCTTATCAAAAACTCATTTGATCAACTAAAACCCTGTATAAATGTTTTGAGAATGGTCTTCAGTGGTGTACTGGCTTCATTGCAGTATTTGGGTTTTTCATATCTACTCCACCAGCAACCCTGACCTGATTCCAATATAAACAGGCCACTTTTTAATAACATCATGCTATGCTCCTTGAAGACATGATAAAAGTTTTGTAGATATTCTTTCAAAATCGATCTTGAAAATTCATTAATTTGTATGCATGCTTCAAATAAAACAACTGAATTTTTATTGTGCATTTATTAGCTTTGCTATTCCATCCTCACAAGTATTGTCAATGATTGAACTTGTAAAATCCAAGTTAGACAAACATACATTCCAGATGATCTTAAATAGGCCACTCTTCCAGTAATCCATCAAGAGGCTTTTTTATGTGTGCTCAGAATATTACTTGATGCTGTTGCATAACAAGAAAAAAGTGGAACTTGTCATCTTTAGATTATATGTTAGTTGTATTATGGCTACTTTGGTTAATGTTCGTTTTTCTTTCAAAACAGCTACAAATTCAAATCACTCAAGTTACCTATGTAATCAAAAATCCCTATAAAATTGAGGGCTATTATTAATTTTTTGATACTCATTTTCAGTTAATAAAAAACCAACCAATCATACTAAGCTGAATTAGAACTGTTTGAATAAACTGAATAGCTTGAAATAGAAATGTTTTTGACAATTAAACAGTGTACTCATGCTAAACTAAATTGTTTGAAATAGAACTGACTATTTGCATAAAAATAGACTTGGCATTAAATAACCTACGAAGGTTGATATGCCATAAAACCCAACCAACCATGAGTTAATGAAAATATGACTTCTCAATGCTTCTATATTGAAATCATTGTTTTATTACAAAGACTCCTTTTCTCAGCTGGTCATTGAATCAACTACTTTTGCTGTCATTGAGTATATCCCATATCTCATATTATGACTATTATTCCTCTCATAACCAAATAGAATGTTGCTTTGGCTTTTATTGCAAGTTTTTTTGTTTTTGTTTTTTTCAGCATTGTTTGTAAAGGTGGCTTTAACAATGACTGTTAACATTTCAGTATCAGTTAAAAAAAAACAACTTTTATCAACCCTGAGACTATATATATATATATATATATATATATATATATATGTGTGTGTGTGTGTGTTTGTACTGGGATGGAAAAACACAAGGTCTTCAGAGGATTATTTTACTCATAGAAATACTTGCCAGTGTTAAATGTTTCAGTTTTTAGATCTTCTTCAGGACATGTAAGTTATTGAATTATTTAAAACTTTCTTTTTTTATTCCAATTAGTAATTTACATGCTCTGATGAAGGTCTAAAAACCAAAACATTTAATGTTGATGAATATCTCTACTAATCAAATCATCCTCTGAAGACTTTCTGTTTTTATATAATATATATATATATATATACACACACGATATTCAAATATAATTTATCATTTTTATTTAGGAATTTCTCAAAGACTTGGTGAGAAAGTTCTTAATATCATGACATTTGTTGTGTAAGTTATTAAATTATTTAAAATGTTCTCATATTTTTCCTTTCATTTAATAAAATGCCCTGATGAAAGCCTAAAAACTGAAATGTCTAACATTGGCAAATATTTCTGAAGACCTTGTGTTTTTTCATATATATTTCATTCAAATATAATTTGTTATTTTAATTTATAAATTTCTAAAAGTCCTTTATATCATGACATTTGTTCCAAAGAATTTTTGTTAAAATGATTTTAAGTAGTTCTTCACAAGTGAAATTGTTCAGGTGTAGTTTTTAAGGATAGAATTTTTGAGAAAAATAACTTGTTTGTTTTTCTGTGCTTTAGGAAGGATATATATATATATATTTTTTTATATATATATCTATATATATATATAAAGTAATCAGAAATCAAACTGGATTTTTCTTGTTGCACTTTTTTTTTCTTGTTTAGAAATAATTCAGGCTCCATTTACTTCAATTGTCCTTGTGGCTAATTTTCAATTCAATTTTTCATTTATGAAAGATATTAGCAGAAAAATCATCCTTAGATTTTAAAAAAATGATACAAAATCACTTGGCAAAGAAACCATTTCTGGTCTCTTAAAAACAAAATATTGAATCACTCAATTGTCCATTTAACACCACCTTTACAATTACCTGTTACAAAAATTAAAACCGACTTTCTTGTATTTTTGTCTTTTTTTTTTGTCTATTTTTTTTTTTTGTCATTGTTTCACTTTTTTAAAAACCCTTTTTCCTCTGTTTATTTCTTTCTTCCTCCACCTATTTTTTTAAATTTTATTTATTTTTATGTTCCTCCTCATCACATTTTGCTGTTCATGGTGCATGCTTTGTTTTGTTTCTGCAGGGAGCAAGTGACTTAAGGCAGCTTCCCACTCCATCCAGCACTCCCATTCTTGGTTGGAAAAACAAAATCAAATCTAATTCTTTGACTGTAAGTCCCTCTGAGATAGCTAGTCGTCATACTTTACTAATCACACTATGACTTCTTTCTAGAATTATACCATTGACAGTTCCTCTGGAGGTATCTCAAATGAGAAAGAACTTCTCTCCTCCTCTTCCTCCCTGTAATCATCAAGTGCCTTCGCATAAATAGTTTTTATTATATATGCTATCTTCTTTACCTTTAAGTTTCTTCTTAACAAATTAATACATTTCCTTTACATAGCTTTCTTTTTCTTCTCCCACTCAAAAAACAAAAATAAAAACTTATTCTATGACTATTTTTTTCACCTGTCTAATTGGTATGAGGACTTATATTCTTTTTGTCCTCTTTATAACGTCACTCAATTCAATTGCTTCAGCCATAATCAGTCCTCCTCTCTGCCCTGTGAAGATGACCCCCTCCCCTGCCATCAACTGTTCAGTTGCAGACATTGGAATATGATCTTTATACCCAAGTTGGTTACATTTCAATATTTGCCATCAGAGATCTTTTCACTTCATCCCGTTCTTCCTGATATTCAGATTAAGCCTTATCTACTTTATTCGAGTAAAAATAAAAAAATTTAAAAAAATATAAGCCACGTGAATATTATCAAGAATAAAAAAAACTCTTTCTATTGATTTTTTTTTTTTTTCTGTATTGTTTTCCAGTAGATATCTTAATTATTCATTATAACTTTTTGTTTAAGATGACACATACTTCTGGACACTAAAAGTTTATCCTTTTTGGAAGAGTCAAAGGAATTTTCATAATAGATTTCATAATAATCTTTATTAAACTAAGATTATTTTTTTCAATTCTTAGGCTTACAGATTTGATTGATTTAATGAGAAAAGATAATTAATTTTGGTTTGATGTCCAAATTTCCTAGGTTAGAACTTTTCTCTCACTTGACTATTAAAGTATCATTTATTTCTATCCAGTTTTGTCTTGAGCTGAATTTCCATACAAGACTACTCTTTTTCTCCTCTTCCTCTTCTCAGAACTAACAAAAAAAAATGTTCACTTTTTATTCAAGTTTTTATATTCCATTTTATTATCTTTACTTTCTCATTATGTTTCTGTTTGCATCTATTTGCCTCATGAAGATATGGCTCTGTTTTTCTCCCTTGATATCGTGTTTTGTTTAATGGTGATTTTTTTAAAAAAATCTATACTAACGCAATAATGCATTCCTGATGACTGTACTCCCCTCTCTGTAACTCCCTCCCTCTCCTACTTTTTTCGGCCAATTGATTTTTTTATGCCTTTCTTTTCTCTTACCTAACCTGTCAAAACTATTAATGGAAATTAACCTATTTTTCTTACATACTGGCTCAGAAAGCTTTGCAAATAGCAAAGTAACTGTTTTCTCATAGCTGCAGCTTAGGAGGAGATGACTTGTGTGCAAGGCATTCAGTTCCAATATTCCAGAGATTCTTTAGAAACTATTTCTACTCTTTCCCTTTTAGTTAAATAAGGTCTTAAAATAGAACAATGTTATTATTACATCTATTATCTATTGTCATCTCATGTCTTCAAATGGTAAAAGCTACCATTTGTGATGGTAGGTACAAAAATACATTTTGGTGTTGTGTGTGTGTGCGTGTATGTTTTTTTTTTTTGTTTTGTTTTTTTTTTTTTAATTTTGGGCACGAAAACTTGTCATTTGATTTAGCATGCAAATCTAGATAGAGGTTCCTTTAGACTGGTGATTACTACAGTAAGTCCTTTCAACCAGTTTATAGGCACTTGTTTATTATTATTTAGTATATATTTTTAAAGATCTATTTCAATCACTCATTATTGTAATTGGTGTATTTTTCTCCTTTTTGCTAACTTAGCTCATTTCTTGAATTTCTTTTTTTATTGTTGGCACAATTCAAACAAATTTTGAACACCAAATTTAAATGTTTCTTCATAAGAATGTTGTTGGATTTTGTTTTGATTGTACCACTTGCAAGTGCTTTGTTTGCTAGAGTTATTTTTCTGCCTTTTTTTTTTTCTTTTTTTTTCATTTCTTTTTTTTTCTTTTTTTTTTTTAAGTTTAATTTATTTATGACCATCCTATTGCTTTTTGACTTTCTTCATCTGCATGATCACTTTTTGACAAATTTACATTCCCCTCCTCCTTCACTCTCTTTATGTTGGAATTGTACACTATATGTTCACTATAACAGCAGCAAACAAGTCCCCTTCTGTTCTGTACACTCTTCACAGTAAGTGGTGTTGAGAGCCATTCAAATCTATTTCTCCTCTATTGGTGCATGAAGTCCTAGAAGGAAGTTTAGGATCACACGTCATTGATAGGTTTTCAATATATCCGTGGTTTGTTCATCAATTAAACTTAGTCAGTTTGGAACTTTATTATTTCATTGCTTTGCAAACTTTTAAAATCTTTTCCAATCCTGCACTTGTATCTTTTTAAAGCACAATTTTTTAAAAAATTGTCCCCTATTAATCAGTTTTATAATGGTAGCTTTTAGACAGTTTCGAAGTAGTAATAGTAGTAGTATTATTGTGTTAATATTCTTATCATTCTTTTAAACGTCTCTTTTGGAGTGATAGTGTGGGGGGATGTTTCCTCATTAGTATTAATGAAAAGCAATTAATATACCTAAATAATTCAATGTGTAAAATCATTCTTCTCAGCCTTTTCACTTTTAATTTAGTTTCTTCATATTAAATGAAACACTTGGGAAATTCGTTTGTTTTATGATTAATGTAAATCATCTAACTTTTAATCACAGCTTTAATATGAAGGTTTAGCTTTATTTCATCTTTGTCATTTTAGATTTTGTTTTCTTTATTCATGTGATTGACTTTATAAATTTGACCCATTGCTGTTCACTAATCATGTTTTTCATTGCTACTAATATGTATCATTCATCTGTTGACTTGTGTTTATTATTCTTTTTATTTTCAAGCCAACATACGTGGTATGTGATATTCTCTGATTGCTTTCTTTCTTTCTTTCTTTCTTTTTTTTTTTTTTTTTTTTTTTTTTTGCTCTCCTGGATTTTATTTCCTGGTCCCTTTGTGTCACCACTAAATAGACTTAGTTGCCTAGTGCAGAACCATTTGACAATAGATTTTTAATCTTTTTTTTCTTTTTTTTTCCCCCCCCTCTTGATTTGAAAACCATTTAGAATCCTTCCTGTAATGGTATCTTTTTTTCTTTTCACTTCACTCTGACTTGTGTGGTTAGTTATACAAGTAGAATATCTTAGCCTTTTTATTGTAATGTATTTTAGTTTGTTTCTTGAAATCTTTTTCTTTTCTTCCTGTTTTATTTGATGGTGACATTGATTCTTATTAAGTTACAGTTCTACCTAAATTTTATTTATTAAGTGATTTTAATTTATAATAATTTGTTCTGCTGTTGTTTCTAGTCATTTCTTTCATATTCTGCTGCTGCAGTGTCATCATGCTGCAACACACACATTATTAGTTCTTATTCTAGTTGTGATATGTTAAAACATTTTTGTGATTATAATTGATTTGTTTGTGTCAGCTGATTCCCCTCCCTCCCCAAAAGCTGAGCGTGTGTGTGTGTGATATCTTTACTGCCACCTGCCAATAATCTGTCACCTTTATTTCTAAAAGAAAAAAAAATCCAATGAGGACTTGAGATGCTTATTGAAAAACAGTTAATATGTAAGAAACAACTGAATATCTACAGAAATTTTTCTTTCTGTAATTTCTCCTTTAAACTTTATTCACTTTGTTGTGATACTTGTTGAAAAACACAAATCATTTTTAACACTTTTTTTTTCCTCTTATTCAATTTGCTGTCCCCACCTCACTTTTATATCAAATGCTTTTTTTTTTTTTAAATCCATTTTTGGATGATTAGCTGAAGCTTCTATGATTGCCACAGGCTTTTTTGCTTCTTTCATATATTTGAGCATCTTATTTTCCTTTGCTTATGGAAGCCTATTCCTGTCTAAATTTATCTTCATCAACATCTTTATCCTTTGCTCATTTTTTCACATTTAATTTGCATGTATTATTCACTAATTCATCCATTTTATTATCATTATTACTATTTATTATTCAGTTTAATTCATTGTTGTTTCATATTTTATGATATTCAGTATGACGAGATTTTCTTTTGGGATTTATGGGTTGTTGTTTTTTTATTTCTCATTAGATTAATTGTTAAAGAAAGCTTTTTGATGAATGACAGATTGAAGGAGTGTTTATTATATAATTTGGATAAATACATTGTTGCAACTCCAAGATACATGAATTATTTTATTTTGTAAAAATAAATATATTTCTCAAATAAAGCAAAGATTATTTGATGCAAATACTTATTTGAATTATGTGCTACTTTGAGATTGCTTAGGAAAATTCTACTTTAATTTGATTAATTGATTTTGTGGTTGTTGAGTCACCAATGAAATTTTTCACTTGATTAGCTGTCACTAAAATGTATAAGCATGTCATGCTTCTAAGAACTTTTATCATCTGCTATGAAGGTATGACAAGATGTGACCATTACATTTATCAATAGAATATTTGTACAGAATTCTACTTTAAAGAGTAGCTGGAAATTCAAAGGATTCTTTCAAAGAAGTTTTTTTTTATCTAAAAAATTTTAAGAAAATATATATTTTTTATTCCTTAATGCTTATGGATATTGTTGGTAATTTGATAATAATTTTAGCTTGACTTAGTGTGATTGTATCAAATCTTATTGATTGTTGCATAGGTTTAAATATTCAACAACTAGATGTAATAAAGCTTTGATTTAAAAATATAAATTTCAAATTAGTGTATCTTAATTTTTTTAACTCAATATTTATCTAATGATTAAATTAGCAATTTTATGTTAAGTTACTGCTGACATTAAATGTGAAGACATTTGTTTAAAATGCATTAAATTAAAAAGTTAAGAATCTGTTACTATTTATCTCAGTTTAAAAAATGTTATATTTCTTAAATAATTTATATTTATCCCGATTTTAAATTTTACACAACTAATGTTTATTGAAACAAAGATCAGGATAAAATTCTTACTTATATCATAACAGTACTCTAAGCCCATAAATACCCATCTTGGCTTATAATTCTGTTTTTATTAAATCATTTTCATTCAAAGTTTTTATATGCTCCCTAACTTTCTTTTCATGAATTTTCTTCAACTTGTCAAAAACTGAAGGATTGATTGGCAAGAATGTTCTTGTTAACCTTCAGATTCTAATATCCCAACATTTTTTCTTTAATTTTCTTACACTACCATTAATGAAATTTATTGTAACAAGAACTGTGTTCATTTTGGGGGGTTATTTGTAGATTATTGGGTCAGTTTTTCCTTATTTATATCATTGCCTGTGTTATATAGGTTTTCAAAAGATATTTTTAGCAAACTTCAAGTTTTTGGTGGTTTTGAATTTTTGAATTTTATAAAAGTTATATATATATATATATATATATATATTAAAATCAAAATTATTTTTCTCTTTTATGATTTAGGAACAATAACATTGCTGTTTCTTTTTCTACGCATGTATTGGTTTTTACAAACACACACACACATATATATATAAAGAGAGAGATTTTCAATTGTTTTATTATATTTGTGAAATATATTTTGCTCTACTAATGATTGAATTAAAACAATTTTTCACAACAGGCTCAGTAATTGTCTTTGTTAAAATTACTTGTATTCATAAGCACTGTTAGAAATTGAGTAATATCATATAATTGAATATATCTATAGTAATCTTTATAAGTCTTTTGTCTTATTTTAATGTGTGTGTGTTGTAATATGTAAGTAGATAGACACACCTCATTGGGTGTTGGGGGATGTGTAAAAGTGAATCAATGTAAAATGACTCCTAAGCTCCCACTCATTCTCACTCTCTTCAACATTTTCTATCGGTAACTAAACTTTATTTCTTAGCTTTCTCCTTTCAGTTGGTCATCATTTTGTTATCAAAAGTTAAGAGATTAAGGATTATCTAGACTGTGGGATTAGAATAAAATTGTTGGCAACTTTTTGAAATCATGGCAAGTGTATTAAGGTAACATTTACCTATCATTCTAGCTTCCCTTGAAATGATTGTTTATTGTATAAAATAGTCTTCTTTAGGTCTTTTTGAATTAAGCATTAGCATTTTTTCATTCAAATGTATACCCATAAGTTTTTTAATTTGAAATACCAAATTAAAAAACTTATGAGTATATATTTCATGTCAGATAAAAATACTTAAAGTTATCAAAATATTCTTAAGGTTTAAAACAAATACTGATCAAAAAAATTTTTTCATGTGTTGTTATCAAATCCTATTTTGTTTTCATTATCAAATTAACCTATCTATTTTATTTATATAAACCTATTCCCTTGTCTTATAATCACCAATGCCCAATGATGTAGACATTAATTAGTCTTAGATTGATTTTAACTAATAATATCATTATTATTTAGAAAAGCCCCTCTTTCTGTGCTTAACATTTAATCTAAAAATGTTCTGGTGACAATACTTTTCAATTATGAAATCATCTTAAACAAGAAGTATTTTCTTTTGAAACTTCAACCTCATTATTCCATCAAACATGATAAATAACAATAAATTATTTAAATAAAAAGAAGGGAATTGTGTTTTCAAGCAGATGTTCAGAAGGATGAGGGTAAAAAGAAAACTTCCTAATTCATTAAAGCCCCCACCTCACTATTTAATCTCAGACAGATGCAACGTCTCTAGCCCAAGGCCAAAGACTTGGGCAACAGACTCTTAAATGTTTGTTGTTGGCTCTCATCATTTGTAAACTGTATCATCTCATGTTGGCAAGAAAAACCTTTCTCTATCTTCTTTAAAGTTTCTTTCTAATAACATATTCAACACTTGCACTTTTTCTTAATGCAGTCATTCATCTTTCTAATCTCATAAGCTTTTTGTCCTTAAGATTAGTCACTAAGTAAATAGAAAGTCAAGTACTTTGTTCTTTTAGCCAAGTTTTTTAAATACTTAATAGAAATTTTAGTCCTAATTTAGTCTTCAGTCCTACAGACACTCATTGTGAATATATTCTTTTCAATGAAAAATGTCTTTCATCAGGTATTGGTGATGATTTCAACTGAAAGAAGAACAGATAGAAAAGTAAATGAGAAACATTATTATTTGCAATATACACTTATGTACTTTTGGTGTCTTCATCTTTGTTGGTGTAATAATAACAGCATACTGAAATACTCTTCTGGTGTTTTTCATACAAGGTGCAATATCCAAAACTAAAATAACAACTAAGATGAGAATACTTGTCCAATTGTATCAGTGAATTATAATAATTCCTCATCTTGGAAATTCAGACTAAAAAAAAAAATCTTCAAACTTGTAATCTTCAAATTGTTATAAACATTTTTTCTTCCTTCTAACATTGGATATTTTTCTTTCATCTTCTTTTTGTTTCCTCACATTTAAAAACATCCCTTTCTGATTGTTTTCATTTATTGATTACTAAAATAGTTACAAATGTAATATCCCCTTTCTATGTATAACATAGTAAAGGTTTGTTTTTTTTATTTACTGATGTCACAGGCAAATCAAGAGTGGCATTTATAATATCTACAAACTCATCAAAAACCAATGTTCCCTTTAAGCAATATATATAATATATATAACCTTGTGTGTGTGTGTGTGTGTGTGTGTGTGTGCGCGCGCGCACACACACACACACACATACACACAGGGTAAGTTATCATCTAAATTATACAGAAATGAAAATAACACTGACATCTCACTTTATCATCTGTATTTACCAAAATTACTTGAAAATATCTTGAAATACTATATTTATTCAAAGAAATCTTGATTAGCTTCAACCATCGACTTCAGAAACTCCTACAAGACTTTCTGATTGTAACCTTGTTTGAATTGGTAAATACTGTTATCCTTGCCTTCAGTTCATCTTTGGTGTTGGATAGAGTTTTGGTCTCTCACTCAACTGAGCCCCACACATAGTAATCAAGGAGATTGCAATCTGGGGACTTGGGCAACCAGATGTTAGGGGCGATGTGGTCACAGAAATTTTCTCATAGCCAACACTGGGTTCTCTTGTTTATGTGGTATGGTGCAATGTAATGTTGCTCGATATAGGGTCTTCCAGTAGCTACCCTCTTGATCCACAAAAGCACTTCCTCTGTATTGAGTCTGAGATGGAAAGATAAAAGGAGACATCACCATCATTAATGACCACCCCAAATACCAGGATGTTGACTGGGTGTTCAGTTTTTATGAATATCAGTACATCTTTTAGCGACAGAGAAAGCCAACAGTTGTTTTGTGAATTCATCATTTGATCCTGGTAGAAATTTTTCTCATTTGAGAAAAAACAAAGCATGTTTGTTTGAAGGGGATGCTTGAGTTTGTCGAAAAGCTTTGCAGCTTGGTCTTTCCTCTCATCCTGTGATAAAAATTGATTGTTTCTCACCTTGTATGAGAAATAGCAAATGTCTTTATGCACTCTATGTCTGCTACTCAAACACTCTAGTGTCTCTGGTTACAGACCTGATTAAATTGTTGGGATCATTGCCAATCATGGCCTGGATCTCACCAACAAATTCAGTAGTACTTATCAGAATGAGGATTCCAAAGTTCTGTATCTTCATATTCAAATCTTTTCAAATCCTCTGCACTGTTTTTAGATTGACACCCAAACACTCTGATATCTTCATATTAGAGATTCTGGTTTGAATGCCATGTAGTTCAGCATGCCATTTCCAAATTTCTGGAGGAGTGAATTGAGTCATGGTGTTGCTTTCCTTACAGACAGTGCCCAACTTACTCTAGTTTGCTGCAACTGTAGACAATGTGTATGCACAAAATAAATAATTTAGAATGGTGACAATTTACCCATCGCTCTATATATATATATATATATATATATATGTGTGTGTGTTTGTGAAGTAAAATATCTCGTATGTAGATAAAAATTTAATAATATTTTAGTTTTTTTAAGTTATTTAATGTTACTTTTATTTATAGACACAGTAATACCATCTTAAATAAGATGAAGCCTATTTGATGGTGCTAATGTGATAATATTTTCTGTACAAAATATTAAAGAAAAAATGTTTTTCTTTATTTGATGATGATGATAGTTACTTTGTATTTTTATATCATCCAGTGGAATATCTTCCATTTTTTTTATCCCCACCCAATTTCTTTACCAGAAATAACTTTATACCTATTTTTGTTTTTATTATTATTATTTTAGTTTTTTTTTTTTTCTCAATATATTTTAATTATAAAGCATCTGTGTTTCAGTTAATCTGTCAATTGAAAAGATTTGTAAGTAAATATGAGGGGGAAAAGGGTACCATTTTCCCATGTTGGTTTACTACAAGTGTTTTCTGTTGAATAATAATATTGAGCTGTACTACTGCTTTAGTTTCTAGTATGTTGTTTCACATGTTTGAACTCCTCATCCTTTGTAGGGTAAAATGGATAAGTTTATGATGGATTTGAGTATCCACAACAGTAGTCCATTCACGCCTCTTCTGACTAGAATGGCCCAAGTCCGCTCCAGCCTGGTCATAGTAAGTGTCTCTCATCCATCTGTCCGTCATCATCTGTCCGTACATCCAGCAGCAGAATTTTGCCTTTATCTACATGTTTATTTTTTTCCAATTTTCTTTATAATTTTTTTAAGTAAACAAACTTTTCATCTGTTCATTGGCATTATTATTTTTAAATTAGAATAATAATAGTAATTATTATTATTATTATTATTATTATTATTATTATTATTGTCAAAAAATTTTGTTATTTTTCTTTATCTTATTTCTAAGTTTGTAATTTTTTTGTCTTGAAAAAAAAATTCAAACCCTGGAACTACCCTGCTTTTTGCCCACAACCTTGTTATGTTGCTATTCCTGAAATGGTTGTTCCCCACCCGACACCTTGTAGTAAAGACCTGTTTAGATGCTGTCAGACCTGCTCGTAATCAATTGTGCATATAGGCTGACCAATCATTTATTCCTTATTGCTCCTCCTTTATATGCAAAAAAGTTGCAACATTTCTAATCCTTCTAGATACTCCTTCCCCCACTTCCTTTTTTATTCTTTTTTGAAAATGAAATAAATATCTTGAGGTTTTATTTAGAAGCAGTGCTATTGATATTTAGTGGAATGCTATAATAATTTTATTATTATTATTCACTGTATGTGAGTTTTGATTCTGCTGAAACTTTTTGTGTGTGTGTTGCAACTTGCAGAACTTTGATGCATGAGAGTTGAGTGTCTCCTGAAAATTATCCATGTCATCTATGGTTACTGGAATGATAAAGAAAAGCATTGCCTGTTTTTTTTGGTGGGTGGGGTTGTCACATCTTATTTTATTTTTTAAACAAAATCATTAGAGATAGATGTTGGTTTTCAGTTTTCAACCCCCCTTTTTTTTCTGTGTTTGCCTACTTTATTTTGCATATATGTCTTGTTTAGAATGTTTAACAACACTTTTTCAAAGATTTTAGGGATTAAATAATAAATTGCTCACTATAAAAATTGTAATCCCTTTTTCTTATATCAATTATAGATTTTCATTAAATAGCCACTTAATTATCAAATTGGTCAAAAGGATACATACTAAAAACTACCTATATCATTATAACATAATTTGTTAATAACTACTGTAATTTCATTCTAACATTTTTAAATTATTAATAGGGATTCCTTCATTTTTGTGAGTGGGGTAAGCATAAATTTGTCTATATTGACTTTTTAGGGACATTTTTTTAGCTTTCTATCCCACTTTGCTATAACCCTCTGATCTCTCTTTTATCATTAAAGATAGAAGTCAGTTAAAACTGTCATGCTATTTGTCCACACACAATCACAGAGAACCCATTTTTTTAGTTGTGGTTATGTCTATCAACATCAACTATTCCTACCAATCTCTATCATTCATTCTCTCTCTCTCTCTCTCATTAAAATATTTTAAAATAACAGTAAAAAACAGTATTTCAAGGTTATCCTTTCATTATTGGAAGAAAATAGATGATAGCTGCTTTTCTAGTTGGGTGTTTTTTTAAATATATCATTGATTTATATATCATATTCTTATTTAAGAAAAATTGAAATGTGTATTGATCCTCCCCACCTCATGAAGAATATTAATGTTGTCAAAATTTTAAAATGAAATATAGAATGAGACATGGTGGATACAAGTGATTACTAATTGTTTTGAATGTTTATTAAAAAGGACAAACTAAATGTAGGTTTGACCCACCCCACCTCACTCCTGAATTATTACATTTTTTTAAAAAAAGATTATTTCCTAAAAATAACTGTCAGGTTTGTGATTTCAACAAGTGGCAGTTACTTTACAGATGAATTTTAGACAATATCAAAATGACATTTTTCAATTCAAACTTTCACTAGGAAAAAACTAGATATAAGTTCAATATATTGATTTTTTTTTCTTTAAGAATTTAAATTTTTATCATTTTAGGTATTTTTATCAACAAAGACATCTCAATCTAAGCAAAAATAAAACTATTGGCTAATTTATAATTTAATCTATTTGGAATTATTTATATCATGTTTTTATTGTTGTCACCCCCCCCCCATTTTAAATACAATGCAGTGACTGATTTTCATTCTTGTGGCACTTAATACTAGCAGATAAAAAGAAAATATAATAAAAGATAGCTCCTGAATCAAATATGGCTCTTTGGTATTTAATGTTCAGCTTGCAGAAATGTATTGACTTCTTTTTCTTGTCAGAGTTAATATAAAAAGTAAATAGGAAAACATCTCAAATTATATAATTATATACCAGATATGATCCTAGTCTCACTGGATTAAAACAAATTTAATATCCATGATTAGTAAAAATATTGAAGTAAAAATTCTATTAGAGGATTTATAATTTAGCTAAGACAGTCATTAATCCAGATTTTAAAAACCTTTAGTATAATATGTATAAACAGTCAATCATTTAGAAAGCATTTGATGAATCAAAAGTGCTCAAATGCAGGCTATTAGAACAGTATAAAAACTAAAAAGAATTTAAATCTCACCTTAGTTTTGTATATTCTATATGAAATAGAAATTAAAATTGTTGATTTATTCATATGAGAGAGAATGACAAAAATAAATAAAAATATATCATCACCTATACCAAATGTATATCTTTTGTTCTTAGCCTTTTTACACACACACACATGCATATGTATATATACCAGTAAATTTTCCTGCAGCTATACAGTAGATAAATTTTGTCCATAACAATGTCATAATATGCCTAGATAAAGCATAGTATTGACAAGTTAACAACCATATGAAAGTCTGATCTCCCTGATGAAATAAAACAAGAATTCTTCCAAGCTGTAGCCATGTCCCACCTGGACTCTAACTTGGATAAAAAGCTAGATGAAAACTACTCAAGGATGCTGCATGCTGTTTTCGAAGCAGCACCCCACAAAACAGCAATTGTATGGCCTCTTACCTTCCATCTCACAAACCATTCAAGTAAGATGACCGCTGTTGGAGATACAAGGATGAACCCATATGCAATGTTCTCCTATGAACTCCTACACATGGACACACCAGCAAAAACTTACATTCATCATCACTGTGTAAACACTTGATGCCATCTAAAGGACTTTCCAGGAGTGATGGCCAGTATGGACAGATGACAAGACAGTCAAGGAAATCTGTGTTGTCAGCATGCCTTAATGATGATCCATATATAAACCCAATATATCTCCATAGATGTAAACAAAAACCAGTATGAACAGACTACCCTTCCCAGAATGCCCCACTAACTATATTAACATTTCCATCCTGCACCACACATCAGTATATAAAGGTGAGATCCTCTTGAATTGATGAGTGTATTTTTGAAAAACTGGCTGTCACCAAGTACTCTTGATTATATATCTATGCTATTCAAACATATATATATATATATATATATATATATATATATATATATACACACCATATAAAAGAAAAACCTTTTAAAATTACTCATATTTTTTTGTAATAATATTTATTTCAGCAGACCCTATATTTTGAAAATGTTAGACACGGATCTAACATTTTAAATTATTTCTTTGTCTCAAGATGTAGATCTAACAAAATAAATATTATTACAAAAAATTATGAATAATTTTTTCTTTTATATGGAATTATTTGCTCTGTATTTTACTTTATTATTATTTTACATTGAGCTCTCTTTTGGATTTTGAATTACATGGATATTGTTGGAAGAAAATCCAAAAATAGAATCATTCCCACCATCAGCTGTCTTGGTGTTGGATAATATATATAAAACAATTGTTGGTTGTTTTCTATTTTATAGAAAATATGAAACTAAGAAAATAAGATTTTAATTCTTAATCTTTCTTTTTTTTTTTCTTCTTTACTGATAGCTTTTTAAATTGATACCATATAATTTACAAACATTATTAAAAGATTTTATCTGAAATGATTTTCCTTAATTAGGAATGTATTTACAATTAATGCAAATTTTCCAGGATTAGTGAGGAAAATATTTCAAAATTATAGAAACATCAAGGAAATATTTGTAAACAATTAGAATAATAATCATTGACATTTTTTAAGTTCATCTTGATTTTGGTGATTTTTATTATTCATTTTTATTTATGTGTGTCTTTTGACTTATTTGGTTTGTGTGTTGTGTGCAGATGAATTTATACAAATCTGAAGATGTTTATACAGGCTTTGCTTTCCTCTTTAAATGAAGTGAGAAACATTTTGGATCTAGTGTTTGTGTTACAACTTTTAAACAACATCAGCAGGAGGTTATTTGTCATTAAATATTTCAATATTTGGATTCATTTTTAGGATGTCAGCCTTAGCAGCTGTTCACAACTGATGAGCAGAGAAAACTATTCAAATTAGTATGCTCTACTCAAAACCAATTGACCAGAAAAAGGAATTAAACTTTCTAAACCATAATTATTGTTCCATCTAATTAAAGTCTATCTTTTTAAGGTTTCTGAAACCTTTTTGAATTTGCTCATTTTTCATTTATATGTTGGAACTTGTTTCAGTTTCTGGAAGACTGAAGAAAGGACCATATCATCTACAAGTTGAATTCCATGTATTTAAGTCCATTATCATTTCTACCAGTTGAATTTAGGGAACCTAATTTTTAGGTAAAATCTATACATAATTATTAATTTTGTAAAGTTGAAATTCCAAAGCAATAGTTTAAAAAATTAATGATTTCTTGACCATAAATCAAGAATTAACCTATACAATTTATACATGTGGCAATTTGTTTCATTTACATCTTGGGGATCTGAATTTTAAAAAAAATCTATGTGAAGAAGTCAGCCTAAAAACTTGTTCAAAATTTGTTTCTGTCATTTAGATTTCTTGATTAATTGAATTATTTCATTGCCAATAAAACCATTTTTCTGGTGGTAACCAGAATTTGTCAAAATGCTGAATGAAAATTTAGCTGTGCTGAGGGATACACTTTTTAGCTCTTCAGTTATTCATTGTCCTGTGTTAATGTTTTACACATCTTAATTTGTGGTTTCTTTAAAACCACATATTTAATATGAACTTCTTCAAATTATTTTAATGTTCTTTTTGTGTTGTAGATCTAAGGATAGAGAATATAGAATGAATATTTTCACATCTTTTTTTTCTAATTTAACTGGGCCCAAATAATCAATATAATTTTTCTTTTTGGAAAAACCTTTTCAGCTCTAATGAAAATAGTTCTCAATTTTACATGATTTTTATCTATAAGTTTTCAACATTAGCTACTTAAAAACTGCAAAATTATTTACAATAATATTATTTTATTGAACATCATTTTTAAAATCTTCATTTCTTTGTGGTTTATTTTTCTGATATATTCATAAAAGGCCAAGTTTTACTCTTTATATTGTTTAACTTTGTACAGTCTTGTCCACTGATGCCAACATTTTAGGTATTTTTAACTTTTGTTATCAAATATTCTTAACTTTCATAGCTAAAAAAAACAACCCCCACCTTTTTTTCTCTCAAATAAGTGTATAATTTATGTAAACCATATTTGGTTGTTTCAATATATAATCTGTTTCTTTTTAAACTCTTGGTTTCCACAATTTAAATTGTATCTGTTTTGCTGGGTTTATCTTTCTAATTGCAGTGAATTATTAAATTATATATTGGTCATTGCTCTGAAAACAAATTTTTGACACAACAGAATGTTGCTCTTAGTGGACATCACTTTCTCATTAGAATAGAATCTTTTTTTATTTAATTTAAAGTTGGTTTTTTTTTTGGGCGGGGGTCCCCCTCCTCTTCTCTCCTCTCCATATTTCAACTATGTTACCACACCAGTGATACAGTTAGTGAATAATTTGATTTTTTTTTCAGCAAATCTGATCAGATGTTTTAAAATGTTGCCTTTCTAATTGCTATTATACAAATTTTTTTTCCCTCTATCTATTTGAACATAATCTCAATTTATTATTGTGATTGCCAAGTTTTAAGAAAGTATGGTTAATTTAAATTTTTCAAAGAAGCAGCTTGGCATTTTTTGCAATCAAAAATGCTGGATAACAGATGAATTTAGATGTGTGCTGATCTTTCACTTTACATGTTCAGTTGATTTTCTTTTCATTGTTGTGCATGAAAAATAGAGCTTGATAATTTAAATTTTGAAAAAAAGTCCCTTAAAAACTATTGGTTTTACAAGTCAAGAAACTTTTCTTTTTGTCCAGCTAGGTTTCTGGATTAATAATAGAAAATTGTTTTCATTATTGTTTTCTTCTAATTGCTGAAAATATTAATATACACACACACACACTGTGCTGCTGACCAAAAAATTTATTCAAAGTAATTGTGTCACAGAACTGAGTCTCAAAATTATTTCTCTGTAGGTAATGATCATTAATTACTGACCCATTGAATCAATATAATTTCCAGTGTTTGTGAAATAACAAATTAATAGTTTATCTCACAATGTTGACATGGTGGATTCTATTTTTTTCTTTCTGAATATGTGCCTAAGTTATTGTGAAGATACAAACTTGAAATCTGAATAAAATTGCTATTTTAATAGGTACTTAGAAATCTGCTTACATTTCTCAGTTATTAAGAAACATCAACTCATTAAATATTGCAGTTTTAGGCAGTTGATTATCATTAAAATACAAAATTAAAGTCTTTTTCATCGACTGGATTTGTCAAATTATAATTCAGAATCAAAAACAAAAAAGCCTGACCTAGAAGGATATGTCAATGATTATACCTAATTTTGATATATTGGAACCACATGACAGAACTTTCTAAGTGCAGAGGATTATTGGCCCTCCTTGGTAGATTTTTAAAATTCTATTTTAGTTTTTCCTTAATTTAAAAAAAAAAAATCTTTGTGGTCTTACTGAAATCAAATATGCATTTGTAAAATTTAAAAAAAAAAAATTAACTTGTAAAATATTCATTAAATTAATTTTATATCCAACATCTGCTGTTGAAGCTGTTTTCTTTTGTAGCTGTAATGACTTCACAAAATTTTCAGGTCATCAATCTTAAGATGTCACTGTTCTGAACAACCACCTTTTTTTTTTTTTTTCTTTCCTCTCTCTCTCCATTCAATGAAACCAGACTTTTTCTTGCTGGCAGCTGGTGTCTCTCTCTTTCTTAATGTAGTCTTTTGCATGTGTTGGTCAGAATGGTTTTTGTTTTTGCTTTCCAATTTCTGCTTGTATTTTGTTAAAGTCTTCTTTTTTGTTTTTGTTTTTTTTTGCATGGCTATTTCATGTTTAAATTCTCTCTCTCTTTTTTTATATGTATTATATCTATGTATATGATAAATGACCTTTTTACAAGATATATATATGTAATCTTGTTGACTGCATGTCTGCTAATGGTTGTTTTATCCCAGTGGTAACTACAGTGCTACTAGTAACTAACCATTACTAACTCATGCTAATATACTTGTGTGTGTGCGTGCGTGCATATGTATATAATAGCTGATTTGGTCATGATAAAGATTGTGCCAAAGTTTAATTGAGGTACTAAGGACAAGCTCTGTTGCTCTGCTATCTGAACTAACATATAAACCATGTACTACTACGTTTCCAGGACAAACCAGATGGGAAAGATTTACCCACACCAAGCAGTACGCCTACACAGAGTAGGAAAAATCGACGGAGATCAAATCTTTTCAATGTAAGCAGACATTACATATCTGAAATCTGCATTCATCCGTTTTATCCTTTTTTTTCTCCTTCCCTTTTCCTTGTTTTTTTTCCCCTTAATTTGTGAAAAAAAAATTTTTTTTTTTAATTTTTAATTTTGTTATTATTCTTTTTTAATTTCTAAAGAATTTTTCTAGATGTACTTCTCTTCTTTTCTTCCAACCTTACTCCCTCTCTTTTTCTTGCACTCTTTGGCCACAATTATTTCATCTTTTAGATTACGGATTTTCAGTTGAAGCAAAAATGTTTATCCTTAAAAGAAAAGTCCTTTCTTGCATGATTAGAATAAAAACAATACTTCACAATTTCTTGCATCAAAGCACTGCATCTTATTAACGCTATAACAACATGATTAATTCTGTTGCTTATTGTCTCCTCTGTAAATAAGAATAAAATTGTCCATGAATTTTAATTGTCCTTATGGATCTTTTAAACTCAAATTATCTGCCACTTTTATATTACCAGTTGTGTGTGTGTGTGTGTGCGTGCAAGGCAAAATAAAATGTATTCAGCTTAAATTGTTTTTTGTATCGTGCTCAATATCTGAGAAGAGTTACAACAAAAATCGAATACAGACCCTTGATAAAATCACTTTTTAAAAGCATTTAAAATCAAATGATTGTCACAAGCCCTTCAGCATTACATGATGGTAAATAGTGTCAGATGCTTGTCTGATGAGTGAGTTACCATCATGAAACTGACAGTAATGCTTGAAGGGCTTGTGACAACCATTTGTTTTTAAATGTTTTTAAAAAGTGATTTTATCTGGGGTCTGCATTTGACTCGGTGTGTATGTGCACACACACACACACACACACACACACACACACACACACACACACACACACACAGAAGCTGTTGTCACAAACTCTTAGGATATTTCAATTCAAAACTCATCTGCATGTACTTGGATTGTAACTGCACACTTTTGTAACTGGAGTTTGGGTTTTAATTTTTTTTTTTTTTTTTTTCAATAACCTGAAGAATCCGTAATTTGAAAACTGAAAATAACTGTGATCTCTGAGAAATGTGATAATAATACTATGAAATTGAATGTACATTTGTGAATTTGTTTTATGATATCTGCTGATATATAATCATTTAGGTTTTGCTTTAATTTTCTCTTAAATATTTGCTTTTAAGGTGATCCAGAATGGGTTCAGATATTTTTCTTAATGTTGTATCAAACGACATGAGGAAGAGAAACCTTCAAAATCTTATCCTATTAAATGTCAATGAATCACTAAAGATTTTCTTAAGTTGTTAGAATTTTATATTTTAGTCCAGATAAATATCTAGTTTAAAGTATTTTCTAAACCTCTTGGAATCAATTGATAAAATGATTGTAACTATTAAAAAAGATATTTTATCTTGTATAACATGTTAAACAGGTAAAAGGTTTGCTTTTTTAAAGCCTCTTGGATTTGATGAGAACATCAAACCTACATTAAATGATTTATTAGTAATCTTATCCTTGATTGTTGTTATAGTCATGTTTTGACTGAAATGTCTTTAATGATGAGCAAGTTGTGCAGACATGTGTCTGAGTACATCAGATAATTCAAAGAATTTAGGATAACATATTAGTTTGTACATTCTAGAAAGTTAACTATGAGTAGGAAACCGATTCTAGAAATTGACTTTACACCAGTATGATTTAAAGGTCTGAAACGGGATGTGTTCAACCAGAAAGAGATTGATTGGGGAAAATGGTATGGCAATTGAAGATGTTTACTGAAATTGAACAGATTCATTAACCAGTTCACAATGTTTTCAATACAAATCCATTTTGTTTAAGGAGACAGTGTAAGAATTTTACTCATAAATTTGCAAAGCATCAAATGTTTGCTTGAAGATCAAAATAATTTTATACTTCTTTCAAGAGAATATGATATTCAGTTTATTGACTGAAGGAAATTTTGAACCTCTACAAATAAGTCAATGCTGATTCCAGTTTGTGATATTGTAGAAATTGGAAAACTATTTTAGTTTTTTTACTTAAATTTCTGAATATCATTATGCCAAACAAATTCGTAAGGAAAAAAAAGTATCAAGCAATCTCCGTTAATCTATGTTTTTCTGATTCTAAAGAAACACTGAGAGTGGAGAAATTGAAACTCCAAATTCACACCACAGCTCTTCTATTGTTAATGATAATTTAAAGAAAAAAAAAGGATGTCCCATGGCATCACTGGCTAAAGTGCTGGATTGCAGCCTCAAAGTAAGTGAGTTTGAACTCCATACTAGTATGTACACTTTCAAACTTTGCAAAGATATGAACCAATGCTATGGGTTAAAATCACTGCTGTTCTTCTACAAGGATGGCTTTGGCATTAAATAATCCATGTAGGTCAATATGCCATTAAACAAAGAAATTAAACCAAACCAAAGAAAGAAAATAAACAAGAACAAAGGTTGCCACTAGATTTGGGTTCAAACTGAGTAAGAATTGATTTAGCACTTTTTTAGTGCTGTTGTGGTTTCTCAATGCTGACATTGTGAAAATTAATTGTTTTGTATATAAAGGCATTCCTTGGGTACAAAATGTTAAATGATCCTATTGTAACACTCTGCGAGGGAGAAAAATTGTATAACTTAAATGACTATATGAAGTCAACCACTGAAAATATTTATATCAAGGCTCTTTGCATTTTAATAGGTTGGAAACATTAGTTGCTGCTGTGATTGCAAAAGTTAAAGAACCTTAAAGAACCTAGTTGTTACTTGAACAAATGATCACTACAGAATTTCAAGAAGTGTTTTGAGGAGAGAAAAAAAAGATTGATCTTTAAAGACAGTTTCTTATTTTAAAAAGAAAAAAAAATATCTTTTATAAAATGGCAGGGGACAAACATAATTTGCAAGTGAAGCCCAGAAAATAGAAAGATATTAATCAAATTCTTTATCTTGTTTTATTATGTACATGATTAAGCTTAATTTAAACATTTAGAAGTTGTAATGTATGTGTGTGTGTGAATAACTTATCTGAGTTCAAATAAACATTGGTTTTCTGTATTTTAATTTAGATATGAAAACTACTTCAATTTGCTTAAAGCAAATTGGGGTATTTTTCATCTCAAAATTGTCTCATGTTTCAAACCTATAATGTATTCAGGTGTATCAGAAATGATGGTAAAAGAATTGACTGACACATTGGTTATGAAAACCAATCACAAATATTTTCTAATGTTACATATTTCTTTGTTCTGGTATCAAAATGGAGATGTGTAGTGGCCTTGCTCAGTCAATGGAAGAAAAGGAGAAACCCTTTTATTAAATGTGGGACAGTTTCACTTCAGCTCCAATCTACTTTACACTTTGCTGTCTCAGTCCCAACTGACTTCAAATCTAACAAAACCTTGTGATCCATGCTTACTTCAGCAGAGATTAACTTTGACTTGTTGCTTGTTATGCCCCCTCCCTCCCTCCCTCCCTCGCCATCCTGAGTGTCACATATTTCTCAGCCTGTTGTTGTAGGTTCTTTCTTGGTAAAATGTTATTCAAAATTGCTGCAGGTACTAAAAATAAAGGAAATAAGCTTTTCTTTTCTTTTTTTAAAATTTTATTTACTATATGTAACTATAACATTACTACATCAATGATAATAACAACAATGATATCATTCAGTTACTGACCAACTGGGTTAAAGTAAGTTGGCGACCATAGTCGAGGGTAACCCGAAGGCTCCCTTTTCGATAGCTACTACACCAAGGTGTAGGGAAGGGCGCTACTCCTTCCCTGGATGGCTCTACTTTACCTTTGATCCGCACCTTATAATGCTGAGTGTTAAGCAAGGAGGTATCAAGTACCATTTTTTGAGTCTTTGGTATGACTCGACCTGGGATTGAACCCAGGTCTCCCGGGCCATTGGCGAACACTCTAACCACTAACTGGGTTAAAACCAGTTTTTATTTCAACTATATTATATATTCATAGTTGATTATTGGATGGGGTATCACATTATCCAATCCAAAATATGTAGACATCAAGGTTATTTACTCAACAATATTGTTTTAGATAATTAGAGTTTACACAAGAGAATATTACATGTTTTCCAAAGGAAAATTGAATGATATATTAAAATCCAGATGCGTTAGGATAATTCTTTGGAGAAAGTCAGATTGGCACCAAGAATTCCTGTCTCTTTTTACACTTAAGTTTTTCATATGGGTTCTTTGAAAAAAAAAATTAAGTTGGGGATAGGGAGTGATGAGCACAGGAAAAATTGAAATATAAATGAGGGTATTTGAATTATTTAATTGTAGAAACTTTCTTTAGACATTTCTCAGAAGCTGCTTGCTATTTTTTCTTTGGTCACAATTTTTAATGTTTTATTTCATCTTTGAAGATCTGTTTTTTTTTGTTTTTTTTTACTTCATTACAGAATGTATGGTATAACATTTTTTTTATCCTACGAGGATATTTTTAAAAATTTTATAAACATTTTGCAATTATACTTGTTTTAATTTTTATTTTAAATTATAATTAGAAATGTTTTCACTATGTGAAAAGTTGGGGTTTTTTTCATTACTTATGTCTATTTTTAATTTCTCAAGAGTCTACTAAAATATACCTTATCTTTTAATTCTAATATTGAAAAAAAAAAAGGAATTTTTTTAAAACTTTGATTTAATGGAAAAAATATTTGTATTATTAATCAATAATATTAATCAATTTTTTTTTTTTGCTAAATGTGATATAATAAAAATGTGATTTTTTTTTTTTAAGTAAAAATTCTGTTTTCAATTTGTTAATTGACCTGTTTTATTTTTAAGGTTTTTAATTTCCCTATGTAATTTCTCTTACCATTGTTTGATCTTGTCTGTCAACTATGAGAGCCTGCCTTTGCCACTTGAAGATTCCTTTCTTATTCATTATTCTCATCAATTCATTAAGAATTCATTTTAATCTTATTATACATTAGCTTTTTGATTTATTTTCTGTCGCAACAGATCTGTTATGCAATTTTTTACAATTTCTTGTGGCATATCACTTTCATACATGCCATCAAGTCTATTATTTACATTTCTTTAATATTTGTGCCCATCTGTGTGGAACAATTTAATTCTCAATTAGAAAGCCCATAAGAGCAGCTTTGTGAGTTCCAACTAAAAAAAAAAATAGTTGATGCAGTGATGTCTGAAAAAAAAATTAATCATGAAATGAAATGTTATCTCACTGACCAGGCTTAGTGTAAGGCAGCAGATTCTTGAGTCCAATGAACCTACACTGACAATTTTATATAAAGTTGGCAAACAGAATCTGACCCCACTCTATCAAACTTGGATCAACTGATTTCAATCTCTGACACGCATTTAATTGTCCTGTTGCCATAATTTATTTCTAAAACTTTGGAAGAAGCAAAAGCTGCTTTTTTTTTTTTTTTTCTTCATTTCACTTCTTTGATTTTCTTTTGTGTTTTGTCCTTTTTAAAAACCAGGCTGACAACAAAATGAAATTTCTTTTCTTATGTTGTAATGATGATGATTCTTTGTTTTTGCCATTAATTTCTGTGCCTTCCTTTTTAGTATTAGTTTGTTTTTGTTTTTTTTGTTTGTTTTTTTTCTTCCTGCTCAACTATTTTGTCATTTTCATTTAATTCTGGGATAACTACAAAACTTTATCTTTTCACTTTGTCGTGTCTATTGTTCATTAATGCTTTGAACAATTTTTGCATTTTGAATTGGGATGGGAGGGGGAATATATTTTCATCTATTCTACATCTTGATCTCAGTTTAGAAATTAGATCTTTTTGTTTTATTGAATTAGTCAAATAATCATAAATTTGAATTTATTAATTTTTTAAAACCATTAAAGATTTTCTTTCTGTAAACTTTGGAAATTTTATTCATTACAAAAAAAAAATCAAGATTGAGTTTTGAATGTTACATTTCAACCAGATTTGATGCTGATGAGAACAGGGTGAAGTAATACGTCATTTGATGCTGACAATGACTCTCCTCCTACACACAATTTGGTCATCATGTTGTCTACTAATGTAATTTCACCTATATTTTATACTCAACTTTATTCATCCTCCTCAATGCGCTGACCAAACAAATATTAAATAAGTCTTTCATCTGCATTGATATGAGGAAAAAATGTTTTTGCCATTTTAATTCTCTTTCGTGGAAAACTTAATGTCATTCATCTTTCTCTTGATTATTGTTGCTTTTGTTTGTCATCAAGAATTTTTTTGTTTCCTTTTTGATATAGACATACCTTAATTTGCAACATCAAAATATTCATCCTTATTTTATTCTTATTTCTCTTCATGTATTGCTTTCATTGCTATTTTGCTTTCTGTATTGTGTGTATTTGTGTCTTTGTCTTTTAGTGACTGCATCAAAGCAGAGCGTAGTAGCATTTTCATCCTGTTGCCTCATTGTTTTTGTCTCTGTATCGTCATCCTCCTCCTTTTTCTTCTCTTCCTACTCCTCACCACCTTATATTGTGTTGCTTGTGGCATTGTGCTCACTTCATTCATTATGATGCCAACTTTCATATATTGTCACAAAGCTGCCAGGCTCTTTAACCTGTGAAATATCTTACTTTACAGGAAATATTTTTAGCTTCTCTTAAAATTTACTAGATCAAGTTACAAAAACAAATTTTTCATTGCCAGATGATTGGGCCAAAACTCAGTTTCTTTTCATCAATAAATCCTATAGTTTGTCATTAAGATAGAATGAGGATCAATAACATAGTTTATAACATATATATATATATATATATATATATATATATATATATATATATATATACACACACACACACACACACATAATACACACATGCCAAAGATAATTTGCATTTAACAAATGGATATACTAATTTAGCAGTTCATTTTTCATTGTGTCCTTTCATAGCATATCAACTCTTAAAAACTTTCTAAAAAAACTTCTCACTAGTTGATAACAATCAAAAAATAAATGATTACAAAGAAATATTCCTATTTGTGTTATCATTTTTGCTCATCTCTCTTTCTCTCCCTTTCTCTCATATATATATATGCACACACTACACCTTAGACATACATATTTTAGAGACTTTGTATCAAAATAACTCTTTTATTCTTACAAATTTTCACTTTAAATCTGGAGTTTCTATTTTCCTTTTTATTTGAAAAAACAGTTTTTTTCCCAAGACTTTTTTCTTAATTATTAATAAAAGGCCAGATATTTTCCTTTCATACAAAAGAGTTAATATTTTACAATGTTATTTTTTCCAGTCTCTTCTCATTGAAATCAAATAATTGAATAGATTTCTTTGAGAGAAAAGTATAATCAGTGTTTCTATTAACACAATTCACTCTCAAACAAGTTGGGATTAATCTGTCCAACTTGCCTAAACATGAAACAAAGTTTTCCATTATTAACTCTGTTACATTTCCTTCAGAATGAAAGGATTTACTAAATTTACTGCTCACCATTCAATTATGACCCTGCTAGGCCTTATTCATAAACCCATGGCTTGTGACACTTAACACTTGAACAACTTAAGTTTTGATTTCAAATATGGTTGACCTTTCCCTCTTGGCTCTGCCAAATTCATTTCTTTAATCAACAAAAAGAAAATTGAACCTCTCTTCTCTGATACAAGGCTAACAATATCTTTAATAATCACAAGTGAAGTGCTATTGTTAGTCATTTCTCTTTCATCATAGCAAATACTCACATTCATTATAAGATCTTATGATGCGACATATCACCATGGAAAATGGAATTAACAAGTGCAGTTCAAATTCTGACTTTGGCTATTTGCATTTATTTTGAACTAATGAACTCTCACACCACTCTAGGTAAAAGTAGTTTGATAGACTGGGTTTTCTAGCCTTAGAGGAATAACTGTTCTGAGGGAAAATAATTTTGAATTCAAATTCACTGCAAACATTCCATAGGCTAAAGTGGCAGAGTAAAGTATATTACTCTACATATCCTAGCGATCTTGGGAAAGGCCTTAGTCCTACTAATACGAAAATACAAATAAACATCTATAAACATTTGTTCTTTTTTTATTATTTGGATAACAAAATTACCCTTTGATTTAGAATTTGTTTTTATATCTTTATTTCAATTTAGTTGACTGCACATACCATTTGTAACATGAAGAATATTCGGCCATCTTCATTCCTAATTTGCTACTTAAAAAGACCATTTTTTTTTTTTATTCAATTCACATTATATAATAAAAAATATTCCTACTTTTGTCTCTGCCTCTTTCACTCACACATCCACACATTGGTTTTTTATCAATTGGCTTAAGTATCCAGAACAATGATATAATGATAAAATATAACTTTTATTTGAGCTATATGAATTGACCATATCATTTTTATTAAAAAAAATCATTCGATTTATTTAAAAAAAAACGAAAAAAAACAAGTTAGTTATGATAACAAACTAAATCTCATAAGAACCTTGAAATTATTTTCATTTGCCTATTTACTATAGGATGTTTACCTATAAGATAATTTGTTTTTATAATTTTATTCTAATGTTAATTGTGTTCTTAGATTCTTATTCTAATATTTTCTATCCCACTCACTTTAAGAAAAAGTTTCTTTTTGAATCTTGTCTTTATTTTTATATTAAAAGTATTTCAAATTCCATCTTTTACAAGGAAAAATTATCAGCTTCATGCTTTTTTTTTTCTTTTTTATATATCTTTTTTTTTTTCTTATATATATATATATACGAGGGTCATTAGATAAGTTTCTAGACTTTTTTCGTATGGGCACTTTTATTGATAGTACACACATGAAACTCTAGTCCCCTTCGAAATAATCTCCTCCGGCTGCAATGCACTTGTTGTACTGTTACAATAACTTCTGGAAGGCCCCATGGAAGTCCTCTTGTGTGAGCATGTCAATGATCTTCATCACAGCCTCCTCAATTGTCTCATAACGACAGCCTCTGAGCTTAGGGAATAACCAAAAGTCACAGGGAGCAAGTTCTGAACTATAGGGAGGCTGAGGAACTGTCTTGATGCCCATCTTGGTCTGTGATAAGGATGTAGTTGTGGACTGATGTTATATCCTGGTGAGAATGCCACTGAACCGATTTGAAGGGTGCTGGCTTCTTCTGATGGAATCTCTTCCTGAACTCCCTCAAAACCTCTACATAGTAACCCTAACCCTAACTCTTTGGCCAATCAACTCTGGTGTATTGACTTCCTTACTCCTCCCACACCTCTCATCATCCCTCACAGACGCTCTGCCTTCCTTGAATATCTTATGCCACTCAAAAACTGATGCTTGATTCAGGCAAGATGGTCCAAAAGCAGTCTGAAGCATTCCATACGTTTCTGTGGCATCATTTTTTCCAAGTTTAAAACAGAATTTTATTGCATATCGTTCTTCTGAAGTGTCCTCACATCCAGATTTCATTTTTGAAATTCACCAGCTGTGACAATCAGGCTTTAGTAGGGTGTATTCCAATTGCTGCTGTAGCTGTTCATTTGAATCTAAAATCATGAAAATTGGTCTGTCATCTCATAAGATGTATAAAAATAACATACTGAATTTTTAAGAGTCTAAGACAATTTTAAATGCCTGTACAAAAACTCTGGAAACTTATTGAATGCTTCACGTATATTGTCATCCACAGACAGACTGTTTCATTGTATCACAACTTTTCAGTGTGGCTAGACACATAGGACGCTTAAAGCTGGGATTGAAACCCGCCCAACTTTGTTAGACTTAGTGTTAGACCACTCAGCCAAAAAGCGTACCACGTCAGCTAGGGAATTATAAGGTATTAAATAGTAGCATTCGCGTGTTTACATTTTATACCTTACCGGATACCAAAGTGCTCAATTCGTTCATAGAGCTTTACATTATGCGAGTGGCAGCCGTAAATTCCTTCACCAGAATGCTCAACCACCATGGGGGAGTGTACATATATTGTCATCCACAGATAGATTGTTTCGTTGTATCACAACTCTTCAGTGTGGCTAGACACGTAGGATGCTTGAAGCTGAGATTGAAACCCGCCCAAATTTACATTAGACTTAGTATTAGACCACTCAGCCAACAAGTGTACCAACCATACTACGTCAGCTAGGGAATTATTAGGTATTAAATCATAGCGTTCATTTGTTTACATTTTATACCTTACCGGATACCAGAGTGCTCAATTTGTTCGAAGAGCTTTGCATCTTATTCTTTTAATCTCCTTGCTTATAAAAGATTTCCATTACCTGAAGATCTAAACATTTTTTATTCTTTATATTCATATTTACTGTCTTTTGGTAAAGTTATCTGCATAAGAATTCTATCTTATCACAATATTTTATGTAGAAATAATGATATTATATGTACACATATAAGCACATTCATCCCTGTTTTGAGCTGAGCAGATGAAACAAGTTTACATTAGTTGTTTTTTTTTTTTTTGTTTCTCACAATAACTTTTTATTGATTAATTTTTCATTTGCAATCCATTGTTCATCTAATCATCTTGACAAAACACTTGTTTTGAATAACCTATTAGAAAACTGTCAGCGTTATAAAAATGAAACTTGACTGGTGTGTGTGACTGGATATAGTTGATGTTTTGGAACTCTCTTTTTTTTCTTTTTTCTGTTCCCCTCGCTCCTTGATGCCTTTTGTATGTCCATTAGAATTTTTTTTCCTATTGGAGTCCTTGCGTGTTAGCCATGTCTTAGTTTGAATTTATCTCACTACAGCCTAAAAAGGATGATGAGAAGAAACTGGAAACAGAGAAATTGGGAAGTGGTAGAGTTATACCAATCAAACAGGTGAGATACTGAACCTTATTTTTATTATTCTGATTTTGAATCCACCTAAAATCTATATTAAAAAACTTCTAATTTTGAATCCACCTAAAATCTATATCAAGAAAGTTCTTTAAGAATAATTTTTATTTGATAACTGTTTGGTTAATATGAAACTAGTGATTAACAGAATCTACAACCAGAGTTCAAAACAAAACCTGAACACAGCTCTTTGTGTTTATGTCTATAGGAAAGGTATGAATCCCCCTGTTCTTCCCAAACTATGGCTAGATAGGTTTCTTTTATGAAAGTCTTCTTCAAGGCTTCCCTGGTCTTAGTAGCTAAGGTATAAGACATGTTTAAAAATTAGATTTAAAACATGCAAATATTACACTGCAGCCATGTATTACAGTTAGGAACACAAAACAGCTATTATTCTTGGATCAGTGGCAATGGGAAGTAGTTCCTAAAATGTGTTTGTAAATTACATGTTTTCTAGGTTGGTAAATAAGAATTAAAAAAAAGAAAAATGAAAATAGGTCTGTTCAAAAATTCATACAATTTTGAATTTCAAGAAACTTTGTAAATTTTTTTCTCTTCATGATGTTTTAAATGGTTTTATTGGGATTAAAATTTGATTTTACCCAAAATTCAGTGTAGGTCATCAAAACTTGATTAAACCCATTTTCATTCTATGCCTGATGTTGTCATTTACTAAACTTAGCTTAGTTTAGCAAAGCTAGAAGTATAGAGCACTGAGTGAGAATTGAACTCACTGTCAATTTTCTGCTTGCCTAGCTTGCTAAAAATTACACCATGTGAGGCACTCCCATTATGAATTAAAGTAGTTTCACAAGGATAAACATTAAAGAGTTACTTTTATCTTTCCTGAAGCCAAAGCACTCAAGTTTTATGAATACCTCTTGTCTTGGTAATCTTGATAATCATTTGTCTGTTTGAAAAAGAATGTAATTTTTGAAAAGCTGATGTAATTGACTGTCATTTTTTGTTTTTCATTTAGGGCTATTTATATAAACGAAGTCATGGTCTGAATAAAGAATGGAAGAAAAAGTATGTGACACTACTGGATGATGGACGCTTGACTTACCATCCAAGCCTACATGTAAGTTGTATTTTTTTTTTGTTTGTTTTGTTTTTTTTCCTCTCTACATGGGTTCTATTATTCTCTTTACACATGAAATATATGTAAAGAAATTCATAGACTGACACAATCTGATAACAATATAAAAAGATATAACTGATATAGATGTTGCACTAAAGACAGGATTTTTATCTTCATGTAAGAGAGACAAAAATGCATTTTCAAATGAATTAAGGCAACAAAGGACAATCAACTCAGGTGTTCTGCCTGGGATTAAAATGTAGTATCTGTTAATCTCCTTCAGACTTGTTTACAGGCAGAATACAAGAGAAAAAAAGATAAAGCTGGTCTTGAGGATTCCAACTCTGAAGCAGAGGGAGTTGGAGTTTTCTGATGCCTTTATGACACAGATACACTCATAGAGATAGTGTAGAAAAATAAAGCTTTCAATAAAACTTTGTTTTACTTAAAATGTCAGTTTACTTACTATAAATACTTAGTCTATAAATTCCAGTTGCTATAATGACCAAGACAATTCCTTTAAGATATTCTGCTATTCTTCAGGAAGTGCTTGTTGCCATTATCAGAATTTGTCTCTTGATTATGACACTAAACTGCATCTGGTGGGGAGGCTTGAATTCTGGAGAGTGTGGAGTATTCCTTCATTGCTATTACTCCCAGGTTCACTCTGACCTGGAGTTGTAATACTAGTATGGGTCAAGTGTTCCTATCCAATACAAGTGATTATTATTGAATAGAATTATTAATGTTGATAGGAATACTTGAAACCAAATCATTTGTATTTAGAATAGTTACTTAAAGATACAAAGGATTGTTAGTTACTTGAAACCATAAAACAGTGTGCAAATAAATGATAATTGAATAGAAATAGTTACTTTAAACCATATAATTGCATGAATTGTTTGTGTTTGATAGGAATACTTGATACCATATAAATGTGCAAAGAATTAACTATTATAGTAAATAAAAAAAGTGATTAAAAAAGATTGTTATGGAACATTGTAATCATAGCCATTCCTATTTTCAATCAATCATACAAAAGAATACAATTTCAGCATTCAATAACCCATAATGGGTTGATATGCCATTAAACAAATCAACCAAACCAAACCATTATCAGTATTCTTATTGTTGAGGTAATTATAATCTTAATTTTGTAAACTTAGAGATGATTGGATTAAAACATCAGTTTAGTGTTAAAATCCCAAAGGAAAACATTTTGTCCTGAATAAAAATGCTAAATCTATATTGGTTTTCTTTTCTTTCAGGATTACATGGATGAAGTGCACGGTAAGGAGATCAATCTGGTGCGAACCACAGTGAAGATCCCTGGTCTTCGGCCCAAGGGCAGCCGAGGAATATCAACCAACCCTTCAATTATGGGTCCAGCCAGCATGACAGCCAATGGTACTACAATACATTCATTGATTCTAATTAATGTGCATGTGTAGCTAGTTTGAAGGGTGATTTTGGTCCTCCAGCTTGAAAAGTTTGTCAGGCCTGTGAGTTGTACATCCTAAAACCCTTTTTAACCCATTCAACAAAAATAACTATTTGATGTTTGATTAAGTTTTTTTCCCCTCATATTATTCTATAATGGTCTAGAGGAATTCTGCAGAAATACTTGTTTCTTTAAGAATTTCATATTCAAAATTGAGCTGCGTAAAAAAAAATTTAAAAAAAGAAATCTTTTGAGATTTTAAATATAAAGAGAAAATTATTGAAATGTCAATGAATGGAGGAGAAATTTATTTAAATCAAAAAAATTCAAACTGCCTTAAAAATGTTACAGAATCTCAATTAGTGTTTACAGTGAATTAAAAAAATATCCATTTGGTATATCTCATGAGGAGTCATTTAATTTTTTTAAGCAAAATAGTTTGGCATTTTATTTGATTTTTCTTTATCAATACAGACTCAAATCAAGACATCAATGTCATTTTTGTTGAATAACACATCTGCTTCAAGTTGTCAGTAGGTTTTGAATATACTGAAATCTTCACTTAGATCATCTTAGGGACTAGAATTGATGAGTTTAACATGGCATAACCAGTTATAGGCAGCTCTAAGTGCTTGGCCTTCACAATGTACCTAGGCTGAAGAGATAAGGTATGTATTTTAAATTCTGTTCACTCTCAATGAGATTTTTGCCTGCCTGATAGGAACATGATACACAAACATTAAACAAAAAAGCCAAAACCCATGTATTCATAGGATTTCTGGATGATCACATGAGCCGAGTCCACCCAAAACCTATGTACAGTGGCAACATGGTACAAGCAGCATGTTTACTCTTCTTGTTTTGAAAGTTTGGAATTTTTGCCATTGATAGGTTGATTTGAACGATTGGTCAAGACAACAACTCATAATTTTGAACAAGAAAAAAAAAGATAAAAGAAGCCTAAAAAAACACAACAAAACAAAAAAAAGATATCACCCTATTGTCCTAAGATATGGTAACCCAATGTTGATCCCATAAAAAGTATTGTGAACTTTGAATAAAATTGTTGCAGGTAAAAGTACGAAGGAGAAGGAGAATGTAATGTTAACTACATTTGATGGCCTCAATCAGCAGCAGTTACAAACCAATGTGGATGATGCAATTGTGATTTCAAATTCTTCTATTACTCCTGGTGAGTTTTCAGTTTTTTACTCCTAACTTTTCAACACTTACCTCACTTTCTTTATTGCGAAAATAATGAAACTCTAAGAGAAAAAAATCAATCACCTAACTAGCTGTATGCAATTCTGATGTTTTGAAACACTCGTTCACTTCAACCAATGTACTCCCCTAAAGTATAGCTAGTGATTGACAACAGATTTTCTGTTGCCTCTAGTTTCTTTTAAAGAAAAAAAGTAAAAAAAAAAAAAAAAAAAAAAAAACAATTGCCCAGTGGATGTTGGTGTATCATAATAGGTAGATGTTGCACCTATGTTTCTTGAACCTTAGCTATTTCTGGTGGCTGCTTGTTGTGTTGGCTCAGGATTGACCCCTATTTCCTTTGGTTGGTTTTGTGTTGCTATCCAATATCTTTTTTTTTTTCTCTCTCTTTTGGATTGCAACATGTTTGTCTGAAAGTAGATATGCATCAATTTAAGTTTGCTATATTGCCAATGCTCTTTAGCTTCCAACTACATCACATGCATGTGATATAAGCATTAAATATTGGAACCTGTCCAACACATCAAGTACTCCTCCTCCTACACATTTCTAAGAAGATTTTAATAGGTAAAGAAAGATTAGTTATTAGTTGTGGCTTCTTACCCCCACTACCACTCCCCAACCAAGCCCAACCCAGCCCCACCCCATCTCACCTAAAGCTCACTTCTGCAACTTTAACTTTTTCAGTTGTGTATTTCAGTGGAATAACATTTTCCTTTTGGATTTTGAGTTCACTTTGCTTTTTCTGTGTTTGTTTCATGAAAACTTAATTTTTTTTTCTTCTTTTCCTCTCAATTCTTTGTATTAAAAAAAATCATTTCATTCAGGTAACAATTCTTCCTTTTTATGATAAGTTGTTTGAACGATGGCTGTTTATTTAGTTTTGTTCGTTTCTACTAACACTTGTTTTTAATTTTTTTTAATTAGTGCTTATTGATATGAGTGGAATGAATGAAGGTTACCAAAATCACCTAATGCAACTTGTGATGAGCTTGAACTTTCATAATTATTCATACATTTAAATATTTCTTCATAAGCGCTTTTTAATAAACCTATCCACACATTAAATATACTTTTGATATGATTTGAACAACATATTTTTTTAATATATAATTTCTATTTGTAAGGTTCAAGACTTTACCTAATCTTCAACAAATCTAATCTGAACAATTTCAAAGACACTAAGTTTGCTGTTAAAAATGCATTTAAACTTTTCATGCTGAAAACATTAATGCAAACATTTTTATTTTTCTCTAATTTTCATTAACTGATTAAATTGAGTAACTGTACTTTTTTTTCTCAAAGTCTGTAACATGTGAAGTTTTATTGAGATCCTATTTTTCTTTTAGCTGTCAAAAAGACAAGATACACAACTTGATGGAAGATTTTTCTTAGATTATATTTCTTTATCTTATTCTTCTACTACAGCCATTGGTTTCTTTGTTAGCCATTTGTTTTATACATAACCAAATGTGTAATGCTTTTAGTTCTACATGTAATTTTGATCAAGTTTCATAATGCTTTAAATATCTTCATTGCTACAACCCAAACCTAGTTGATTGTATGGAGGGAAAAAGAACAATTATTCATTTATTTGAAAACTTTATCAATGAAATCACTTAGCATATTTTAAAGTCTAGCAATTTTTATTGATAATATAAATTACTGTCTATGCCAGCATATAAGTCAACCTTCAAGATTTACAGGTGTTCATATGGGTTTAGACCTCTGTTTACTAGGTAAGCTCTCCAGCCCTACTGCAAAAAAAAATTTGGCTTCCATCTGACTTATAAGAACGAACAATCTGAACAGGCCAATAGGATCTTTTTAGGTTATGCTTAAAAGTTGGCTTGTACATTGGCATATACAGGAATATATTCCTAGATTTTCTAATTTTGAACTGCACGCATTTATATATTTTTCCTTAAAAGGCTGGAGCCTTACCTCTATGTAAATATTACAATCCAAGTGTAAATTTCACTTAGTTCAGAATTTGTTTTCAAACAAATATTCATTATCTAAAGATTCTGATAAAATTCCATGAAAATGTTTGAATTATTTAATGTCTTTTGTTGTTTTTGAATACAGAGAATAGTAATTTCTCATTCCACACTTTTGTTACTTTTCTTGATAGTCAAGTTTTTATTTAATCTACTGTCTTCTTCAAAGATGTAAAACCCTTCAAATATTCTCTTTCTATAAATTTTGATAATATTTAACTTTGAACTCATTAGGAATCAAGATTTTGTAGCATACAATTGTGCTTAACTCAAATTCTACAATATAATACCAAATCTATTATTCATAGTTTAAATGTTAGTAAATCCTGGATTAGTTTCAACAATTAATTTTCTTTTTTTAAGCTCTGTTTTCCTCAAAATGGAATTTTTTTTTTTTTTCATGATGATCACCCCCACCGTCTTTTTTTTTTTTTTTTTTTTTTTTTTCATACCTCCTTCCCATTTTGAGTAAATCCCTACTATAGAAAAAGTTGTTTTACTGTTTTTATTTATGTTTTATTTATCTTCTTTTTTTTTTTTTTTTTTTTTTTTTTTTAACAATCGCCTTTTACCCTTACCTTCATCCCACACACACACACACACACACACACACACACACACACACACACGTGTATGTGTGTGTGTGTGTGTGTGTATAATTTGGTGTATGTGTGTGTCTCAACCTTTGCACCCAATTTGGTTGTAGTGTTAGTATATGTTTTGTTGATCAATTCTGCTGAGTAGTGTTATTCTTCTCCAAAGAAAAGATACTATCGTTCACTCACTCACTCATATTTCCTTTTGAGATTGGATCTAATGCTTGCCTTCTCTTTCTTCCATCATTTGTCATCCATGGACATCAAAATGGATGGTAAGATTTTTTTCATCTACTTTATTCCCAGTATATAGTCATTAATAATAGTAATAATAATAATAATATATTGAATTAACTAATCTTGACAGTATTCCCATGCTGGTATCTGTTGTTAAACTTTGGCCTTTTGTCTCTCTCTCTCGTCATGATGCATGTGTTGTATATTATTGTGGGCTTTTCTTTTTTTTTTTTTCTTTTTTTTTCTTTAGTGTGTTTTAAGACAAATGCAAGTTGTTTTCAGTGCAATTATAGTTTCAATATTGGCCTCACATTCATTTATAAAAGAATTTTTTGTTGTGTAGTACAACACATGAGAAAAATTTACTTCCAAAAATCTTTTAGCATTTTGGATTTTTATGAAAGTTGAAATATGTAAAGCAATTTGTCTAAAAAGAATAAATGGTTTTAAAGTTTGTTGATATTTTAAATAATTCTATTTGTATATAACTAAGATTATATATATCACCAGAAAAAATGTCATATAAAGATTTTTTTCAGAGCAATACATTTATAATGCTCTTATAGAATAAAGCAATTTCCAGTCCAATTTGAAAATGAGTGATAATTTTGAGGTCTGTATTCACACACTTTTAATCATCCAGATTCTTGATATAACAGAGATAACTATGAAATTCTGATTAGAATCCTTCATTCCTTCCTAAATAGAAGCATGAATATCATCATGGACAGTTATTATAATAAGAACCCAACAAAATCCCAAAGAATATAAATGAGTTTAAAAGGATGACTATCTTTATCATTTCTATAAACTGATTTTGGATTTGATGTCAGTGAGAACTGTTTTAGTCAGTAAATTTTACCAGATAAAAATATTAAAGAGGAAAAGAAGTTTTTATAAGTTTAAATTTGTAGTATTCTAGTGGCTTTGGTATTTAGTAGTCACATCAAAAATCCAAGTAATTTTGTATGGAGTAAATAACAAATTTCATTATTTTTAATGAAGCTGGACTATTTTCAAAAGTTAGTGAGTTAGTGCTTAGTGAGTTCATCTGATTTTTGATCTATTTGTAACACATTATATATAATTTGTATTTCTTCAGTGGATGTATAAATAAAATTGGATAATTATTAAACTGATGTCTACACACCTAAGTGCAATTTTCTCCAATTAGAAACCTGCTTTTAGGATAAAAACAGTACTTTTTTTAAAAAAAAGTTTCTGTAATAATAATGAAATGTTTTCAGAAAACGCAAAGAAAATCAATGTTATTGGTTAAATGCTTTAAATGAATAATTTTTAAGTTCATACTAAAAAAAGAGCAACAATTAAACTCTCTCTCTCGAATATATTGACTGCATCCTTTGCAGAGAGGTAAGACATCCCTCCCACTTTAAAAAGAAAATGGCCTCCTAAATATGACACTTAACTTCCAGTTGGGAGAATCCAGTTCTGGGGAGTGTGCAGTCACCTCTTCATTGCCATTACTCCCAGATCCATTCTGACAGAGAGTGCAAGTGTCTGTTAGGGTCCCATCTATGAATCAAATAGATCCATTTTAAGATTATAAGTATTGGATTGGAATACTGTAAGAATGCTGTGTGCAATCTTGAACAAGTCCTAGCGGCAACACCCCACAAGACACCAACTGTACGGCCACCTGCCCCCTATCACGAAAACTATTCAAGTTAGACGAACCAGACATGCAGGACACTGCTGGAGAAGCAGGGACGAACTCATAAGAGATGTACTCTTATGGACCCCCACACATGGCCGTGTAAAGGCAGGACGACCAGCACGAACATACATTCAGTAGCTATGTGAGGATACGGGATGTTGTCCTGAAGACCTACCTAGGGCGATGAACGATAGGGAGGAGTGGCGAGAGAGGGTCACGGATATCCGTGCTACCAGCGCGACATGATGATGATAATTGTTTACTAAGGATTATTTTAGTTACTTGAAGCCCCATAATTGCTTGCAAATTACTGGTGTTGAATAGGAATACTTGAAATCAAAAAGTTCAATTTAAAAAAAAGATAATTGCAATGGAACCTGGAAAATATAAATAGTTATGGTTTAATCAAACATTTACAAATTAATCAAATTTTTGGATTAAATAACCCATAAGGAGTTGATATACTGTCAAACAAATAAACCAAGCCAAACCAAACCTCTCTTACTTTGCTTGTTCCCTTTTCTCCTCTCTCAGATTATTCCCTTTTCTATTCCCCCTCTCTCCAACTTTCTGTATCCTCTTTCTTTCCCTCTTCCACTTCTTTCTTTCACTGTCTTCCTTTTCCACCCCTTCTCTTTGTAGATGTTCTTTCTCCACACCTCTATCTTCCACCTAGCCTTCACCTCTCTTTTGTTAAGCAGTCTCATACATTGCTTTGTCTTTGCTTTTGAAAATTTTTGCATATCAGATTTTTTAAACACTTTCTCTCATTTACTATAAATGTTCTTAGTTAATCCTATTTCAAAAATTATTGTAGTCTGGTGGTACATTGATGTGGGCTTGAAACATCTTATTTGATGATGCTCTGAAGCACTTTTGTGTTTGTACTTAAAGGCATCCATAAATATATTGGATATTGCTGATAGATCTTTTGGTAGAAAATTTTGACGTATTCAAAATTATTAAAAATCATAAATCTTGAATTTTAGAAAATCTGAACTAAATAAAAACATTTCTACTAAGATTAACCACATGCTTTTTGACCGATAAAGGTAAAAGTTCAACTTGAATTTTAACAGAGGGTTCCCCTTATTAACTTGGGTTATGAGGATTGTAAAGACAATTTGTATTCTAAGTCTTTCTGCTGAGGGAAGTTGATCTGGTTTGATTAAGAATTTTCCTTCTTCTAGACTGGTTATATCACCAACGCTAAAGAATCTTGTCTGCCTACTATTTACCCATAGCTAGGAAGAGAACAGATAGATTCATACCTTTCCTTGGAACATTAGCATTAAGTGAAATACAAACAGCCTCATCCAGGTATTGAACTCAAGTTGCCAATTCCATTTTCTACATTGGTTACTGTTACACTAATCACAATTTCTACCAGCCGTACTAACTAAATCATTATTGAATAACTGATAAATACAGAATTGCAAATAACTTCTACAAATTAAAAAAATTAACTAAAATATTATTACTGCCTCCTTGAATTCAATAAAAGTCAGAAGAATTACAAGACCAAAAAGGGGAGGGGGGAAAAATGCTAAAAAGATTTCTGATCTTAGAATTTGGCTCTAGCTTTTTCATTTATCTTAAAAAGGGTGAAAAATAAAGCAACTAAATGAAAGGATTTTTATAAAGATTAATATACATATTTTTTTAATAACTTACATTTTAACTTATCCAGGATAAAAAAAAAAATTTAAAAAATAATTACACACACATTCTATTTTCTGAAAATAAACTTTTATAAAAGTAAATTAGATACTTTTATAAAAGTTTATTTTTAGAAAATAGTTATTTCATAGAGATAACTTTTTCTTTCACACAAAAAAATGACTTTGCTTGAGAAGAAATAAAATTCAGTGTAACTTCTTCATTAAACTAACAACATTTTTCATTAAGGTTTTTTTATATGTAGATATGATTGACTAAGTGTTTTATTGGTGGTGGGTGGACATTAGTAAAATGCTAATTTCTTTTTTAATTTATATTTAATTTATCAATAAATTGAAAAAACATGGATCTTATGCTTGAATTGCAGTATAATGAAAATAGATTTTTAAATTAGTACAATTAGTTCTACTACATTGTCTTTTAGATTGATAAACAAAAAATGATTTGATAATGTTTCTGTGGCATAAATTTCATATTTCAGTAAATTGTTTTAAGCTTACATTATAATTTTGAAATTTTATAAACTTAGAATATCAAAAGCTTTTGACTATTTTCCTATGAAATGTTTAGCAATATCTGACATTTAATTAGATCTGAATTTTTATAAATAAAAGCAATCATTATACTGTTATACAATTTTTTTTTCTATTATGCAGAGAATATAAATATGCAAAAACAACATGATTAAAGGAATAATATCTGATAATAGAATCACTTGTAACTTTTATAGATGTGTATAAAAATTATGAATTAAAAGAAGTTTTGTGTTGTAAGTATTAAAAGAAACTGAATTTTTCTTTAAAATGTTTGTTTACAAAGAGGTGTTGGAAGTTCTAGAATGATAGAATCTAGAAGCATGAAACATGTGATTCCACATTCATCCTACAATTCAACACACAATTGCCACATTTTCTTAAATATCTTAAACCCTTCAAAACCACCCTGTTAATTAGGACTGTAGAATACATCAACTGTATATCTGCAAAAGAATAAGACCCACACACACACAAGGCTACCTGTTAGCCATAGATGACAGATCCTGGTGGTTAAGCAGTCTTTGAACCAGCACCTGAAGTGGTCAAGTGACTTGCAACCATCCATTTCGGCCTTTACTGATCCAATCAGTTGGCTGGTCAAGTTAAGCCCTAGCAACTAATATGATTGTCCTAACTGTATGCAAACCAATGAATAATGTTGAATAGAATTGTTGGTGTTAGATAGCAATACTTGAAACTTTATAATTGTTATAATCACTGTTTAGTGTCCTGAGTATGACATTCAACTGTATCTGATCTTGATGCTCTCGTCTTAGAGTTTGGGAAATGTGGATTTCACCCTCATTACCATTTCTCTCAGGTCCACTCTGCTCAGGAGTGGTAGTACTTGTTAAGGTTGTATCAGTAGATCAAATAGAACTGTTTAATCTTTTGCTTGGGATTATTATTAGTTATTTGACACCATATAGATGTGTATTAGATAGGAATACTTGATAAATAGAATTATTAGTGTTAAATAGCAATATTTGAAACCATTTGTGTACAAACAAATGATTAATATTTAATAGAATTCTTAATGTTGGATAACAATACTTGAAATCATTTAACTATATGCAAACAGGTGAGCTCTACTTCATTTAGAAATAATACTGCCTGCAGATTGTTCACTTACAAATTATATATATATACACAGGGTTTGGCATTAAATTACCCACAAGGGTTGATATACCATAGAATACAACCAAACCAAATCAAACCCTTTAAACAAAGGGAATAAATGTTCATGTTTGGACCAAGGACCTTTGAGGTGTCTCTCATCTATTGTCTAATTTTGATGTTATTAAATAAAATGCATATGTTAATAGATTATTAAAAATGTCTTATTTAAAGTTAGTTATTCTTATTAAGGTAAATGCATCATTATCCTGAAGAATTGTGTGCAAAGATGACCATGTCTGAAGATTTTTGTTTAGCTATATTTTCATTGTAATGGGCCACTATCTGTATAGATAAATTAGGATTTTTGTGCCATAGATATTTCTGTTAATTAAGTTTATTGTCGCTCATTGGCATTGCATGAATTATCTACCACACCCACCCCAATCTCTTTGATGTTTCCTCAAATGTTATTCCTTTTATTGTCTTTCCCTTGTCCCTCCATTCTCCACTTTAGTCGCCACCACACCGAAGCCCCATATTTTTGCATGGCATGTGATTGTTTCTATATATCATGTCCAACTACCCCTTCCCTCTTTGCCATCACCCACTCTCTGAAAAAAATTGCTGCTGCTGCTGTTATTCATCCCAAACTGCTTTTCATCTGTTGCTTTGCTCTAGTTTATAGCTACATACTAGATAATGGCAGTGGCCAAAGTGTTTTCTAATATCTTATTCTGATGATAATAATCATTCATGTCTCTTCTTTCTCTTATTCAATTGTTAATGATGCAATAACACGAGTTGAGAAATATCAAGAGATGAACAGCATCATTATAGATATGTATGTAACCATAACAGCAAAAATGGTACATCATTGTGAGATTTTTGTCAGCATAATTGCTTTAACATCCTCTAAAAGAATAAAATTGTTTATAGTCCAATTTGCGACTTCATAATTATCTTGATCATCATAATTTCACAAAGCTGATAACTATTAAGTATTAATTATAGAATACTTCTTATTTATTAATTTGTACTTTTTATGACATAAACTCTATAAATTGGATGCGAGTCAACATCAAGCTTAAGTCACTGAAACTGGACTTAAAGCAAATAATGATAAAATTTATAACATCTGTTAATTAGTCATATTGAACTTCTGATTGATAAATCTTGAGATATCTACATCCAAAAATGTTAAATTCAAAGACTTGAATTTAGTTCTGTGATAGAATGTCAAAGTATTTCTGTAAGCTGAAATGAAATCTATTGCTTATCCACCACCACACAAGTGCTGGTGGTGATGGCAGTGATTTTGGTTTTTGAATAAATCAGACATAAATATTTTAACTTTTGGGGCCTTAAAAATATGAATATTCAAAAATTGAAATTTAAGAATTATGTTAGCAAAAAATATAAAAACAGCTTTCCACTCTAATTAGAATCCTGAGGAGCCTCCCACAACTATAAGCCTCTCACCCTGAGGGTCTTCTGGCTTGAAAGATAGTGCTAAAATGTTGTAACCACTTTACCAGCTGTTAAATAACAGGTTGCAATATTCTATTGACAATGTGAAAATATACTTAAAAACTTAAAAATAATAGTTATTTCATTGGCATTAATGATGTAAAGATAAATCCTTAGCTTAAATTTTGGTCACTCAGTTTTAGTTAGTGGAACAAATAATGGTTGCTCAAATTGAAAGGGTTAAGAAAAATGAAATATATAATATGAATAGAAAAGATAAATTTATAAATTGTGAGTAGAAATTATGGGGACACACACACACACACAGAAGATTGGATTAAGGTATTGCATGCAATATTTATGGAAAATGTTAACATTTTTTGGTACAATTTATGCATACAAATAATTTTACATGGCCAATTTGCTGAAGAGTTACAATGCAATGACTATTGGGTTAATGAAAAAGTTATTTCTGGTTTGTTATTAAGAGCTTTTAGTTTTAAATTTTATTCAAAAATCAGTATACTTTTTTCTTTTTTTTTTTTTTCTTTTTTTTTTTTTTTCTTTTTAAACTAAAAAATCTTTTGAAAAAGTTGATTTGTCAAAAGATTTATTTTTTAGTTTAACATTGAAGACAAAAATTAACATTTTCAATACATTATTTTAAAAAAGGTAAAAATATTGTGTTTATAAAAAAAATATCTGTGTTGGAAATTTTTTGCTTAACAATGCTCCATAGTTGAATAGACAAGTTGATGTTGATAGCAATCAAATCAAAATGTTTCTTGAGAATAAAAAAAAATGTTATATAACAGTGTCATATCAAGTTTAAAATTGAGATACTTTTCTTTCTGTATTAATTCTGTTATCTCCAACTACTTTAGTTTTTATTAGGCAGAAGTAAGATCCTGATTAATCTATGACTTTTTAAAGCTGTTTTTCTCATTCAGTGACATCACTTCAAAAAATTTTGAAAATAATTTTTTTTTTCTAAATTAATAAAAAATTATCAAGATTAGTGTTTTTCATTTAAAGATTAGGAAAAATAGAACTTGCTATATATCTTTTATTAAACTAACATGCCTTATCTCTTGACACTTCACATCTTGTCTGAGTTTTAAATTTTAAAAAAACTTTAGTATATTTGTGTGTTAAATGAATCTGGGGTTTTTTTGTTTGTTTTTTTAAGTGTTTTTAAATGTTTCAATGTGTTATTTTGCTTTCTCTTTCTGTGCAAATATATTAATGCCCATTCATGGGTTCATCTTTGTTTTTAATTTGATCCTTAGACTTACAGAATTAAAATTCTTTAGAATAGCCAATTAGCAAGACTAGTTTCTGAATGAGCATTAATATTTCTGCACTGCTAAATAGTTTTGTTTATTTTTTTAAATGTAAAAAGTTAGTGATAAGTTTTTTTTGGCTAAAATTCACTTATGACAGCCTAATCTTTTCATTTACTGCATGTAACTTGTTAGAAAGACCATTTTTTGAGGCTATTATTTTCTATAAAATAAGCTAGCTATGATCTAACATTGCAATTGCAGTAAAGATCAAGAAAATCGTTGAAAATTTTATAAATAATCAATGGTCGTGTCTTTCAGAAGATTACTGTTAACTTTTGTAACCTAATTTAAGAACTTTTCTGTTGTTGTTTAGAAATGACTATTAATTGATACTTTTTCTCAAATAGATTTTTAAAAGATAATATTGTAAAACAAAATTAACCCTTGCTTTTCACAAAATATATTTGAGTCATTTAATAAAGATATTATTTCAAGTATGTCTTTTTAGATCAGGGCTTCTCAAACTTTTTTCTTGATACGCCTTTTGTAACCAAATTTAATTTCCATTCACCTCCAAATAGATTAATTCAATATCAAATTACAAAACATAACGAATTTACCAGTGTTTAATATAAAAAGTAAAGAATTAGTAAACAATAAATGTAAACACTTCTTTAATTCTTGAATTACTTTTTTAATGGAAAGGGTGAGTTTGCACCTCAAATCACTATATTCTATATTTAAAGTGCTTTTCTGTTTGCTTTATTAAGTAATGCACATGGCTAAACTCAGATTCAACCATATACAAACTTGGAATAGTTAGTAAAATGGGCTCAACATTTGCTCAAAGCTTGGGATATTTTATTACAGTTTTTAATACCTGGCAACTAGTTGACATCTAGCAGTTTTTGTTCTGTTTTAAGGGAATTTATAAATGCAAACTAGTAAATTCACTTCCTGTAAACTCATGAATTTTCTTCACCTCAACAGGTCTATATTGACCACTTTGAGAAGCCCTGGTTTAGATCTTAGGCAAGTCTTTCATGATTACTTTATAAATAATCTATTTACATGTTATAAATGTTTAAATAATTTCCAATAATCAACTTCTTCCAATTATAAAGGCAAAAATACTTAGTACTTCTCCTGCCTATATGGGCTCGTGTTGCAGGGTAACATCCATTGCTGACTTCATGTCTTACAAACTGTACAGATGGCTGAGAAAAAGACTGTTATGATGATAATGGTCTTTCAATACTTTAAAAACTCTAAATTGTAAAGATTTTAAAGTTTTCGACGAATATAATTCTTTTTTAATCAGTAGTTAATTTTTGCTTCTGACATCGGCTATGGGACATATTGTAGAATTTTTACACAAAGATTGTATTGTTGATATCAAAATGCTTTTGAATAAAATAACCTGGTATCTTATGATTGATGTAATTACTGATCTAATGATTTTTCTCTTACTTCTTTTTCAGCTCTCCTCAATGGAAATTCAATGGATTCTCTCTTTTCAAAATCAGGTGATAATAAAAACATAGGGTCAAAAATAGAGACTCCAAATGTAAAGAAAAGGCACAGACGAGCAAAAAGTGGAGGCCTTAAAAATATTGATCCTAGTCAATTAGATGGTATGTGAAATTCTGCTCTCTTTTTTTATCCTACCCCATTATTTTTCACAACCACCATTGTTGCTTATGTTCCAACAGTTACGCTTTCTTATATAAAAACAACCAAAAAACAAAAATTTTTCTATTAAGAACCTAAAAATACATTATATAAACAAAATACATAATGCATGTATTAAACAAAAACTAATTAACAATTTGTTCAATTAATGATTGACTTTATAAATAGAATATTTGCCTCCACAGTAGATTTTGTTTCGTCACATAAAACTGAAAGAAACAAATGCTTATTGCATTTTGACTTTTTGATCATAACTTCTTTCCAAATTTATTTTTTGTAACCAATTCTCTTTCTAATTTGCATCCCCCTCTGCCCCTCTTTCTTTTTCTTTTTTTTTTAACCCACTGAAATGCTGCCAAATTTTAATTTCTTTGCCAACTTGTTTGTTTCTGTGTATGCACATCCTTGACAGCACCAAATGTAGAAGCAAGCTGTTCTGAAAAAACTAAAATACAAAATACATTTAAACTGCAGCTTTGCATGGGCTTGTTCCATTTTCCTTGTCATGAATGCACATACCATGAAATGATCAAGTTGTTGCCAAGATATCTGCTTCTCTGCTTCTAACATTGCTTTGTCATAGACTCATTTTAATATTTAAATGCAGCCACCTTAATATTGTTTTATCAATTGCATTTATTTCCCTAAAACAAATTAAAACTTATTGTAAGCTTATTTCATAAAATGCACTATTTTTGTTAATGTTGATCATAATTAGTTTAAATACTGTAAACAAGCAATAAACATGTTTACTATAGAAAAGGAAAGAAAATTCAGAGAAGAAACTTTTCCTTTCGATTTTTAGTTGTGCCTCATAAGTTCCTTTAATAAAATAGAACTACCAATTAAATTCAAAACTTTCTAATTGTTATATTCAATGCTCCTTAATCCACAATTAACATCTGAAGACCCTCTAAAAGATAGGATTGGGGGTTGATGTTTAGCTCAGATTATTTCTTCAAGATGCAAGTTGGAACACTTGTCTTGTTCCCAGGTTTGTAAACAAAAAAAAAATCTTGTTTGTTATTGACTCATTGTTTGCAAATTTTGTGTCACACTGTATGATTCATATAGGTGTTGATGTGCCAAAAACCTATATTTATCTCATTTGACACTTAGCTGTTCATTGTATGAGTTGTTGTCTTCTCTATATTTAAATAGAGCATAAAAAGTGGGCCATATGTTAATTGTTTTTTTTTAAATTTTCTTTGTAAAATATATTCTCTCATTGTGATTGCTTTGCTTTGATATACATTTTTATTTATTTATTTTTGTTTTAAATAATTAGCTTGTCACTTTTTTTCCTTTCTCTCTTCACTCATCTGACACATGGTTTCATACATTTAGCTAATGTGACAATATAAAAATGAATTTGGTTAATTTTTTTTCTTTTCAGATTCTGATGGATATGAATTTATAATTGTCTCCCTTGATAGCAAACAATGGCATTTTGAAGCGCAGAGTGTTGAGGTAAGTAATGACCTAAAATCCATCTGAATTTAATGTTACTGCTTTGTAAACTAATAACCTTTTTCTTTCCTTGTTAAAAAATTAGCATTTTTTTGTAAGTATAAGGAAAGTAAGCGAATCCTGAAAAAATATTCTTTACTAAATTTTTTTTTTTTAATGTTTCTATGGTTTTAGGAAAGAGATGAATGGGTGAGTGCCATAGAACAACAAATTCTGTCCAGCCTTCAAGCCAATGAAAGTAGTAAGGCCAAGGTAAGAGAGATGCATACACATGCACCCCCCTTTTTAAATAAACATTCTATACAGATCTAACCATTTGATTTTGTGCCAAACACTATTCAGTTCAATAAAGGAAATACAATTTTGACCATACACTCAATAATGAGTATAAATTATTATGAATGTAATTATTGTTTCTTATATTATAAATAGAAATTTTTATTCCTTCCCTTCTCATGAAGTACAAAAAGTATTAAAGGAATCTCATGTATTTTTTACAATTGATGAATTTATACAAAAATGAATTTGAATGATTTTTTTATGCTGTTGAAATTATTACTGAAGGAGAGTTTTACAAAAATAGATTGAAAAGTTTTTTTTTGGAGGGGGGTAATTAAAAAAACTTCAAGAAACCAAAAAGACTTGATTTATTTTGATTTTAAAAAAACAACTCAACCAGTTTGACTGTTTCCTAACAGGCATTATGTGATGAGATTTTAAGCTATTTGTATTTGTAATTATTAATTTGTATTCCCATCCTCTTTTTATTTTATCTTTTTTAGAAATTTGTTAAAAACTGATTAAGTTGCTTTTCTACTGTTTGGATGCAACATATTATTCACTGTATTCTCAAATCAAAATTTAAAATATGACATCGCCTAATCAGATACTAAGTTATAAGGTTGTAAATTTACATTCAATAATTATTGTTAAAGACATAAAATATTGGTAACTCAAAGTTAAGCAGAACTGAATCTGTTTAGTATCCACATAAGTGACTATTTGAAAACTGAGTATTACTGAAGACTTGTATTGTGTTAACAAGAAATTTCTTCATATGTAAACTATTGTAAAGTAATTAAAATTAACATCTCTAAAAAAGTGCTTAGGTACAGACTATTTTTACTGTACTGATTTCCTGGAAACAAAAAGATTATTGCATAGTTTATTCTGTTTCAATATGTAGTGTATTATTAAAATAGGGTCATTCAATAAATAATAAGAATTTTTTGGAAAAAAGCTTTTATAAACTCTATATTATTTGAAATTGGTTTATAGCAAAACCTATTTTAATCTTTTAAAAAATATTTTTGAGACTATTCAAAATGTTGGCAAATTGAGCAGAATACTTCAGGCTTGAAAAGAAGTCTGTCATGATATTTTGGGTGGCTGAGAAATGCAAACCATGTGAAATTTGCAGAAGAATGTATAGAGAAGCATGTTTTAGTCAAAAAAATGTCTTCAAATGAGTTAAACATGGGCTTGCCACTATGAGTACGAGTTGAAAGCATCATTCATTGTGAGGTATAATTCGCCTTATTTTATGAATGACCCTCATAATATTAAAATATTAGTGTTTTTGCTTCAGTCCATACTAACTTAAATTAAATCATTATATTGCAGATTTTATTTTGAAATAGCCAAGACAATTAGAACATATATTCTCAACCATCTGATTATATAGCCTTTTTTCCTCTTTAGAATACAAGTGCAACTGACCCAGCCAGTATTCAGGCTATCCGCAACGTGCGAGGGAACAACTGCTGTACAGATTGTGGGGCAACCAGTAAGTCCTTCGCTTTTTGTTTAATTCATTTCATAAACATTAAAACTGATTTTCATGACAGAAAATCAGTGAAAGAAACTCTTAGTAATTTTTTCCCCAACAATCCTAATGTAGTTATTTATCTAAATTTCTGAGATGAAGCTTGATAATTTTTATCATTTAAGGTATTCAGACTATTATCATCATCTTCATTGTTATATTCACAATGTTTTAGCTGAGGCATACTTCAGCCTTCTTCAGGAGTTTCATGTCAAACTCAGAACTTCCAACTGAACCCTTTATTTAATCCACAAGGGTAGATGGTTCTAATCCCTGTAACCATTGTTGTGCCACAGGGATCTGTTGTGCAGACCAAGTATAGAAATGAATACAGTATGAACTCAGATAAAAAAAAATTGTACATAATAGTAATAAGCAGTATCTCATGAGTTGATGAAAACATTAGGTTTGTGAATCTCAAAAATTCTCTCAGATATTGGCATTTGGTTAAAAATGTTTCTTAGTTAAATTATCTGTAGGTTGCAGGTTCAATCCTAACTACAAATAAATAATAAGAAATACTTACTATGGTTGTACTTGGTCATGGTTAATGGAATTAGAATAATCTACTCCCTTTGATTAAATAAAGGGTTCCATTCAAAGTTCTGTGTGGGCTCCTGATTTCGACATGAAACACCTAATGAAGGCCAAAGGACACATAATTATAAAAATTCTAATGTAAATTTAGTATACTTATCCTATTAACAAAAAAAGGCTTTATCAATGTTTGTAGTGTTTGACTAAAGTCAGAGTAGGTTTAAAGCCAATGAAAAATTATGTTCATTTTTTTTAAATGGTTCATGATGTTACAAAAGAGAAGAATAAAATTTAAAGAGAGGGAAAATATGTCTGGTCTGCTTTTGCCTTCATTATTTTATGAATTTTCAAATGTGCAAAAATGGTTCTTGGACTATTGTCTTCATCTTTATTGTTATTTCCACAATGTTTCGGCCAATATGTCTTTCGGCCTTCTTCAGGTGTTTCTCGAACTCGGGAACCTTCACGTAACTTCGAACTACGTCCTTTATTGAATCCACAGGGGCCGCCTGTTCTGATTCCGTTAGCCATAACCGGGTACTAGTGTTAAGTATTCCTGTATTGTTACTCACCTGCAGTCAGGATTGAACCTGCAACCTTAAGATGATTGTCTCCTTAGTCTGAAAACCCTTAATGATAAAAATCATCAAGCTTTGTCTCAGAAATTTAGACAACTAATGCAAAAATGATAAATTAGAAAATAGATTAGAATATAGATTTTTTTTTTTCTCATTTTATATAATTAGGTTAGGTTTCAAACTGTGTTGTTTTCTTTTTCTTTTCAGTTAAGATGCCACTAGAAAATAGAGAGAAAATTTCTTGGATATAAAAATATTTATATTATTTAAAGAAAGCAGTATTAAATACCTGAAAAGTAAAAATTACTCAAATCTTAAAATATAATAAGAATTTCAGTCAGTTCATGCATTTCATCATTTTATTTAAACTATTTGAATTAGTGGACTTTTATTTTTAAAAAAGATGGGGGGGTTGGGGGGGGGTCTTATGATGTAAAAAAATGTCAAGTTACTTGAGTGCTTTCAAGAAAGTCAGTTTCAGTTATGCAGGATATTAGATTTCTTGTTTTTGATAGAAATTCTTGGTAGAAAATAAATTCTTGCTTTAATGATCTAATTAAATATAAATATAGAATCTAACCCAATTTAGTCTACAATACATTGACCATTAAATTATGCCACATTATGGGCAACCAGTCAAGGAGAAAGATAATTCTGAATTCAAATCCAGAAGCTAATCCATGTGTCAGTCTAATGTTGTCCTTAAACTCTTTATGGCAACACTGATGCCAAGCTATATTGGTCCGTAGACAACATTGGGAGACTTACTTCATGAGCTACTGCTAACCTTTTATGCAATTTTGCCCTGATCCATGATCTCATGACCCTAATGGATGCCAAGTCATAAGAGTTATATTCACACTGTAGATTGATTTATATAAAAAAATTTTTTTCTTTCTTTCTTTTAATGATCCTGTGACTTTGTTATTTCTGTTGTTGTGAATATTGAATATCCTTTTTAAAAAATTAGAAAAAACCTAAAACAAATCTGACAGACCCTAACAACCAAATTCTCAAATGTACTTGAAATATTCACTGCCTCCATTTTGATTGGGACTTCAAATATTTTTATTAAATTTTTATCCTTTCTCTTTAGATCCTGACTGGGCCAGTATAAATCTTGGTGCTCTTATATGTATTGAATGCTCAGGAATTCATAGGAACCTTGGAACCCACCTATCTCGAGTACGATCTTTAGATTTGGATGAATGGCCGTGAGTATTTTGTGCATATATTCATTGAAATCTTCATAGTTATGTGGTGCATTCAATAAGTTTCCAGACTTTTTTGTACAGGCATTTAAAATTGTCATAGACTCTTAAAAATTCAGTATGTTATTGGTATACATCTTATTAGATGACTGACAAATTTTTATGATTTGAGGTTCAAGTGAACAGCTACAGCAGGAATTGGAATACACCGTACTAAAGCCGTCACAGCTAGTGAATTTCAAAAATGCAATCTGAATGTGAGGACACTTTAGAAGACCGATATGCAATAAAATTCTGTTTTAAACTTGGAAAAATGCCACAGAAACAGATGGAATGCTTCAGACTGCTTTTGGACCATCCTGCGTGTCAGAAGAGGCTTGCACTCTTCAAATCAGGTCAGTGGCATTTCCACAAGGACAATGCACCAGTCCACAACTCTATCCTTGTCACAGACTATTTGACCGAGATGGGCATCAAGACAGTTCCTCACTGTCCCTATAGTCCAGACCTTGCTTCCTGTGACCTTTGGTTATTCCCTAAGCTCAGAGGCTGTCATTATGAGACAATTGAGGAGATGAAAGAGGCTGTGACGAAGGTCATTGACACACTCACAAAAGAGGACTTCCATGGGGCCTTCCAGAAGTTGTAACGGTACAACAAGTGCATTGCAGCCAGAGGAGACTACTTCGAAGGGGACAGGTGTGTACTATCAATAAAAGTGCCCATACGAAAAAGTCTGGAAACTTATTTAATGATCCTGGTATTTCTGGATTTTCAGTTTTTTGTAAATCTCTGACTTAATCTGTTTTATAACAATTTATGACTTTTCTTTGAAAAATCAAATCTTGGTTTTATAGAATTTAACTTTTAGAAGTGTCGTGGAAAGCAATAAATCAGCTTTGTAAAAACCAGTGAAAATAATTATTTTTAGATTTTTCTTTGATTTCTTCTTTCTTGTTCATTAATTTTAATTGCTGTTTGAAAAAAAACTGTCTTAATGCTTAAACAAACTTTTAAAGCAACAAGGCCTTTCTTTTTTCTATATTTCAGAGTTGAATACATTCTTGTTATGACTTCTATTGGCAATAGTATAGTAAATTCTGTTTGGGAGGCTAACACAAAAGGACGACTTAAACCTGGTGCAAATGCTTCTAGGTAAGTTACTGTTCAATCAGAAACCATTTCACACTTGATATTTGAAACCCCCTTTCAACAAGTCTATAATTTCATGCCTTATTAATTGACTGCCCTCAGTTACTAGCATAAAACTTAACAACTGGAAGAAAATCTTCATAATTAATGATTTAGATAAGACAAAATAGAAAATATTCTTCATGATCAATAATGACTTCACATCATGTGGACTGGAGTATAAATTTAATTTGAATTTCAAAGTTTACATGGATTTTTTTTCTCTTATTTGTATCTTATCTATTTATATGCAACTTGACACTTTCTCTTGACATTCATCCTTTTTGGTTTACTTTGTGACTGCCACCATCAGAGACTTTTTTGAATTGGGCAGGATTGGGGTAGTGAATTGATACAGCTGCATCTCTTGTTATTTTGAGTGAGCACTTTGGGGAAAAGACCTAGTTATGGCACCATTGTTCTTCATTATAATCCATTATATAACCTCACTCTTCAAACACAATGTAATATTACTGCCATTGACGGGGGTACTGGAAATACAAAGGTGCTGAGGAGATGTCAATTATAATCTTCCTCACTACTGGTTGCCTCTTTTTGAATTCCACGAGTAAAAATTCCAACTCCGACTCTTGGCCCAAGAATTACTCCACTCTGCCATCTGGAACCTATTCTCTCCTCCTGAGATGAGACAGGCTTTTATATTCATTACTGGGGTGGTAGAATTCTCTAGAATCTTCTCGACAATTCCATAACATTTGAGAAACAGGAAATGGATGGTCATTTGTTCCTTTTTCCATGGGTAGCCCATGGGTCATTTGATTTAACTGTCAAAATAGGCACTACATGACTTGATCATTATACATTACACCAATCCCATTTCTGTTCTGTGGGAGGCCAAATTGCAAATGGACTCCATTTGGATGCTACTAAAACTCACCAGAACAAAAAAAAATGCTAATAAAAATCTTTTCTTTAAAACAAAGTGCCTCCTCTCTCTCTCTCTCTCTCTCTATATATATATATATATATATATATATATATATATATATAATTTTTTTTCTCCCTTAAACTAAACTCTATCTAAAGTTTATAACAATCATGTTGAAAATGACTTCTTGTGGTGTAATGGTTAGTCAGCTAAGCTATTGCTAGTGAGTTTGATTCTTACTGCATACCCTATATTTCTGGCCTTGTGTCAAACTAAGCTAAGCTTAACTACTAATGTTGATGTGATGTGGAGGGAGGAGAAAGTTATAAGGTCACTATCAAAAATTTGACTCACCTGTTACAAATCATTTTTAAGAAAAGACACATTAACCCTTTTTTTTTTAAATAGTGGCTTCTTTTCCCTCCTTACCTATAATCGGAAAGAAGTCAGAAGTTCTGAACTCTCAGGTTGCTGTGGTGAGAGTCAGTCAGTTGAGAGTTGAGTACCAGAATAGCAAAGAGTGAAACCATATATTTGAAGGGATAGGCAATACCACTTCTTCAGGTAAGAGGGTGCCAATTATAGATGAACAAAGGCTTTTCTTCTATTAATAAAGAAAACCATTCTGCATATTTTAATATCCTTTTTATGGGTAGGAAGAACTTGTAACATGCAAAGTAAAATTTGCATAAGATTTCCTTTTTTTATTTTTATTTTTATTTTGTCTGTCTGTCTTCCTTTTCCTGATATGGAAAATTTCTTCATCTCTTTAACTTTTTTGATGGTCCCCACTTCACAATGCTGCATTTAAACCGGATTTTAAAAAGTTTTTTGTTTGTTTCATGCAAAAGACAGTAAGTTAACTCAAAATTCTCATCTTTTTCTTGCCTGTCCAATTTGCCTTTTTTTTTTCTAGGGAAGATAGAGAAAAGTGGATTCGGGCAAAATATGAATGCAAAGAATTCCTCCCTCCCCCAACCTATGTTGATATCCCCCTCAATCAGGTAAGAATTCAAAAATAGTTATTATCTTCTTGAATGGAGTATGCTTTTCTTTTTTTCAGCTATCTACAACAATGACTTTTCTTGCATTTACATTTTTAATGATTGTCAAAGAATTTCTTTCCTTAATGCTTCAACATCAATTGATATTCATAAAACCTACCCTATCGCTTTTTTTTTTTTTTTTTTTTTTTTTCATTTTAACTTCCTGGTATTGATATTTAGATTAGATTCAAATTGTCCAACATTGAATTTTCTTGGCACATTAAGTTACCCTCATTCTCGTTTTTTATTTTTAAACAAAAATTTACTTCAGAATTTTCACAATACTCAGTATACTTCATTTAGTTTAACTTCTTGCAGAAAATGAATCTGATAATAAAGCTTAAAAAGTTTGAAATATTTGCATTTTTATTTTTCTTGAAACTAAGGATTAATTTTTTAAAAGTTATGGCTAATTTGTTTTCTTGTGAAATTCAGACAATTTCATAATGGTTTAATGTTTGTATGGAATGTGATCATCATGAATATTTTCTCCTTTTTTTGTTGGTTTGTTTGAAAATTAAAGCAGTTGATTACTTTCTGATTTCTATCAAACAATGGTGGTTGCTTTCTGATTTCTATCAAACAAACCTCGAGACTCTTAATGTGCGAATTAAGAATCAACTTATAAAGATGATAATTCTTTTTGTTTACCAGATCCACATCTATTCTACTATTAATCAATCAACAAAAGTATTAAGAGATCTACTCTGGTAGCAAATTGCAAATAATTTCTTAAAAATCATTTACCCAGTGGTATTATTAGCTAATTATATATCTATATGCTTCTCTGTACATTAATTTTTACAATTTGACTGTTGTAATATTTCAACAATTGTTTTTTTTTTCCCTAATAGCAACTGATAGATGCCTTAGTCAGAGAAGATATCAAGAATATAATCTTACTTCTTGGACATGCACGGCCAGAGGATATTAACGCACCTTACAACAAAGACGATGGTCGGACAGCTCTCCATATAGCAGCTGCTTTAGGCAACGTTGTTTTTGTCCAGCTTCTTCTTTGGGTAAGTGTCACACATTTGGCCACAAATGATTTCAATGACTTTCAAGAAATTGATCACATAAATCCACTTGTATCCATTTGAAAGAAAATTAGTTGTTTTTTTTTAATTTTTTTTGCCACAGCTTCTGAAATTACCAAAATTTTACTTAATAAATACTTAATAAATTTATTTCTGAAATACTGCCATGCCCTGTCCTATGTCATTAATTAGTTCTAAAAGCCAGTTTTTGGTAGTAAACTGAATGTAATGTCTTAAAAATGCCTTAGAATGTGAACACTTAACAAGCATAGATAATTCTCTGAAGAATATAACTATCCCTAAACTTGAAAGAACACTAAAAACAAATTTTAAGCATATTTTTAAAAATCAATGAACATGATAAAATTGTTTTATACCTTTTGATTTACCCTTAAAGTATAACAACAAACACCTTAGAATTTATGTAAACAACACACAAACAAGAATATAACTTTCATTAGAATATTAGATAATTTAAAGAATATTTTGGTCTTAATTTGCAAAGAATGGTAAATATTTTATTGTACTCCATATACATTTTAATGTATTTTTATTATAATTAAAATTCTTTTAAACTTTTATTGTTGATTTTTAGGCATTTTATTTATGTTTAAGGAAAAATTTGTTCATTTGACATAGGTGACGTAATATTGTTCACTGAACTGAAATTTAGTCCAGAAAAATGGCAAAAAGGTTAATTTGACATAGGTTGAAATGATATAAAGGAGTGTATTACTGTACTTTTGTGTCTTGGATTCATTGTTCATTTTCTACTGTGAGCTTCCAAATTTGTACTTTGATTTTAACTTTATTAAATGATTATTTATTAAAAAATGTTTTGTATCTTATCTGTTATTACTACTAAATAAAAACCCAGGATGATCATCCTCCAAGTGTGCTAATTCCATGATTTTTGCATGGTGTAGTTTATCAATTTAGTGTTTCGCTAAGACTTTCAAACATATTCAGGAAGGAATTAGAAGAATTGTGTTTTTATACCATGCATCTTATTTCACTTTTCATTTGATTCAATGGCACAGAAACAAATCATTATTTTTGTAAAATCTTTCACAAATTTTTCATGATGCTTAAACTTTTAGTTTTTTTACTATTACAAAATTTTTAGCTTTTGAATTTCTTAAGTCTTTTTATACCTTAAAAGAGGATATGCTTTAAAATTAATGTATTATTTTTAAATATTTGAAAACTTAATATTTTTCAATATTGTTTTTTTTTAATTAATTGATGGTAAATCTGGAAAATTCAATTGCTCATTTAAGAAAAAAAAAATTGTAGTCTGCCAACTAATTATCATTTTATTTTTTTCTTTTCTTTTTTAGTACAATGCCAATGTAAAAGTGTTGGATCACGAAGGTCGAAATGCTTTGTGGTATGCTAGGGGTTCTGGTTCTCCTGAATGTGTCGACCTTTTGGTCACCAACGGATGTCCAGAACATCCAACTTTACCACGGCGTAGAGGCAGTGTTCAACCAGGGAAGAATGACATGTTTGACAAATTACCTGCAAGTGTGATTTAGCTTTCTTCTTCTCCACTGACACCATCACTGATAAAGTTCAAATCAGTCGAGGCAGCCCTTACGTTCTCTAGCAGATCCGGAGGGAATAGAACAAATGCCATCACATTATAGACATGGAGGGGTGTCTTCTTTTTTGCTAAGAAGAGACACTCCAAGCTGGGTCAACAGTAGCTAGCCTCTATTGTTGAAGCCTGTTAGCATGGCTACTATTTGAAGAATGCCGAGTGAATGTTAAATTTGTTTAATCCTTTTTGCAGCCTCTAGGGACTGGTCTTGATTCATACCAAGGGTAGAAAGGATGGCATCAAGTTTGGGAAAGCAGGAGTTCATTTAGTTACTTACTCCCCTATCAATTCTGCTAAGTTTTTCTTTTTTTTCTTTTTCTTTTTTTCTTTTCGGTGGGGGGGGACACAATCTGTAACTTAATATAGAGGGAAGGAAGATATACTTACAACAAAAGAAAACACTTGTGTATTTCTTATAAAAGATGTTAAGTCACTTCTTTTCTTCTCTTTATATATAAAAAAATTCATTGTTTGAATGTTATCACTTGCAAATTATTCCAGAATTAGCTGTAAAATATTTTCTTTTTGGGGATTTTCTCTCTCTTTTATCCCCTGTCAATCTGTCACAGCCAAATATGGTTCAGTGTAATATGTAAAACATGATGGCAGATTCTGTTGATTTGAGCAAAAAAAAAAAAAAATTAGTTCCAAACCAAAAGAATAAAAGGACTGGAAATCGTATGTTTTATTTCAAGAACACTTGTATTGAGGTAGCATACCATTTCCATTTGTCCATTTCAGAACTGCCCTCCACTCAAAAGAAATGAATTTCAGAACCAAAAAACAAAAACTGTCTTCAGTAAAGTTAACTGAAATCTTTAAAACCAGGAACTTCATTTGAAATGCAACCCTTATGCTGCCAACTCAAAGAAAAAAAGAAAAAAAAAGAAAAAGAAAGAAAAAACATCAACAAAAAAAGACAAAAAATAAAAACAAAACAAAAAAATCAACAACAAAAACCCTCCTTTCTTCCATTCCCTGATGTTGATATAACCCAGTGACCAGGGTCCATCTTCTGCCTGTAGAGGACTAAAAGTGCAATTCTGAGCTGCCAACCCAACCTGCTGGCTGCAGTGTTAGCTTTTGCAGGACAGCTTGGGGTTAAAGGTCGCATACTTTTATGACCACCACACCACCTACCCTTACTACTACTATTACTACTACTACTTACTATTATTACCATGATGATGTCGATCAGTTTGCTTGGTGTGTGCAGGTCTGCAGTTTCATGTGGCTTTCTTGTCCATTGACCATCCTGATACTACTACTAACTAGATATCTTGTCCATCAGTTGTTAATATATTTCTTCCTTGTCTGTATTTCCTTTCACCTAATCACATCAGTCGTGTATGCTGCGCGCTGCTAATGCTACAACTTGGTTATCTCATGCCCACCTCTCCCTATCCATTTTTTTTGTTTATTTATAAACACACACACACACACACACACACACATTCTGGCTCCTGCCCTCTGTACTTTTAGTCTTTGTCCCTTTGTTCTTGTCTCCTACAGCCAACATTAGATGATAGTTTTGGGGGATTTTTATTTTTCCAAAATACTCTACCAAGAACAATTTGCCAGCAATTGGTTTTCAGAAACTCTGACCACCTGTTTGCAACTCTATTCTGTTTAGAAAAAGATTTTTGGTGAAATTTTGCAAACTCCTACAAAGCTCTTCTCTTTCTTACTGCAGTAGCTATAAAAAGCCAGGAAATGTGATATTTAATACACTGCTCATTTCTTCGAATAATAAATAAAATATTTAAAAAAAAAAAAAAAAAAAAAAATACCCAGAAATGGGTAGTTTTGAGCTTTGAGCAAATGAATGCAACAATTAAAGAATTATCCTTTCCATTTTCTAGTGGATGTATTTTGTGTATTATTGATACAATGCTTAGATTTGATGTAACCCTAGAGTTTAAATGTCCATGTTGACCCAATTTGTTATTTCTTGTTGACCCAAAGACAATTATGAATATCATCATCATCCTCGGCTTATTTTTGGCTCACTGTATTCCATTCTTTGCTATTTAGTTTCACATAAATTCTACATTTGATCAATCTTTTAAATGTTCATTTTTCTGGGCTATCAAACAGCAATTGGCAGAAGTTTGAAAAAGAATAGACAACAATGTTTTTCTGTCCCTGCTTTCAACAAATTTTCTATCCTTGTTGGGTGTTAGACACTGTTTACCTGGTGTCTGATCTATGTCTACTCTTCCCTCCACTCTCTTTCTCTCTCCTATGCCCCTGGGGTGGGTAGCTGTACATTCTGTAATATCTAGTCATTATCAATCTCAAAAAGATGCCTCTTCCCTTTCCTGTTTTATTTATTTTAACTTTCATTCAACCCTGAGATTGAACATATTTTTCATAGACTTACAACATTATGTATGTAGAACGAAAAGGGGAAAGAAAAAAAGTAAAGTTTATCATTATTGGTCTATGACTGAAACAAAAGTTACTGTATATTTTTGGTGGAACCTAGATGGAAGAAACCATTAATTCTGTTGAAAGTGGCTAAACCTTTTTGAACTTGAGTCCCCACCCCACACCAGTTTTCTAATTCCTGACTTGTTCTCATCCACCTTGGAATGCAATTCTCATTTCTACTGCATTAAGTTATAACTGCAAGTCATTGGTAGACATTTATTAATTGCTAAACTTTCAGAATTTAATTCCTGTCATGTGTATATTAATTATAACCATTTTGAATAATTATTCAATAAACTCCATTTTTATTCCATACAACACAATAACAGTTATCTTGTTTGTTCTTTTTTCCTTATTTATTGGGGTTTTTTTTTTCTTTTTTTTTTTTTTTTTTTTTTCCTCACATCATATAAATGATATTCAAATTTTTTTTTTTTTTGGATACTTTTATTATGATATCTCTCCTCAACCCTCTGAATTTTTTTCACCTTGTCTATTATATTAATAAGATAATGTGTTTGAAACATTGATCCCTTCAACAACAACAAACACTTTGGCTGATTGCTACTTTTATTCGTGTGTGTGTGATCTACTTGCTTAAGAAAATATTTAATTTTCTCAGAATTTCACTGATGCAGGCAAACATAAGCTCTCTTCCTCTCTCTTCCTACTTCCAAATTATGAATAATTGGTATTATGTGTGTGTGCGTGTGTGCCTTTCTCCACATGGTTCTAGGCTGTAGTATCTCTAACAGGATTGGTTCAATGTTTGGACACCTAACTCTTCTTTGGGTCAAAAAAAGATAGATACCATAATTGAGTCGTTGTTACTGTCTTATGTTACAAGTCTTCCTTTTTTTTCTTTTTTTTTTCTTTACAGTAGAAATTCAAAAAACAGCAAATTTTGTAGGATGCAAATGACTGCTTGTGGCAGCTAATTCTTCTATTTAGGAGCAGTCTTGCAATATTTGTTTTTAAATATACTGAATCAGTCATGTGATGCTACCATAAAGCAATGAAACTGACTTTTTTTTTTTTTTTTTTATTGACATAACTTGGTTATTTCAACATATATATATAATTACAAATGACTCAAACCAGTCAGACCTTTACACAAAATGGTGGATTTTACTATCTTAGTCATATTAGCTTTTACATCTAAATTAATAATAAATTTGTAATTTTTCGTAAAAGTCTACATGACTTTGTATCAGTTATATAAGATCCCTTCCAAATATTCTTTATAAAATTACAAAAAAGAGTGTTTCTGGAATATCATATTTGGACATAAGTCAATATGACCAGAACTCTAAATGCTACTAACTTCGGAAAGGTTTGACCTCTTGGGTTGTCTAGTTATGTCTGCTACTTACATTTTGTCCCCTATTCTCTCTCCCTCTTTCATATATATATATATATATATATATATATATACACACACACACACAGCAGGTAAAAATATATCCCATTGAACCAAGTTGTGGCTAAGATAATTTCTAGTTTCTTTTATTGGGTTTGATAATGTTTCAAGATTCAGAAAGAAGGCTGTTTGAAGAGGATTTGACAGGTGTTCATTCGCTGACCATCACCCCCCCCCCAATCTATGTGCTTGTAAAATAAGCAATGCTTAAATATTCTAATTAGTTCAATACATTCCTTATGTTGGCTAAGAGAGGTGCTGCTGATGTTATGTCTCTCAGAATCTCAAGTAAAAGATCTGTGGCTGTCTCTATTCTTGCTGCAATAACTCCAACTGGTTGACCTAAGGGATGACAAACATTGGCTGGGACCTATCAAAACATTTTGTTCATCTGTTTCTTTTTTTTTTCTCTCTTCATTATTATAATTATCATCATTATTATTATGTTTTGTTTTGTTTTTTTTTCCTCTCTGAGCCAAAAACCAAGTGCTAGCAATTATGTACACACTTTTCTTTGCACTGGGCTACCTTGCCATACTTTTTGTATGTTTCACCTTTTAAAAAGTGGAGGGGGGTAAAAAGGTATTGCTGCTAGGATATTTTATGTGATAAGTAATTATATGAATATTCTTGGGTCTGTTATATAAGTAGTTACACACATACACACTTTCTCTCAAAAATTGTTTTCATCCACTAGAAAGACATTTATGTCATTACAATCTTTTCTTCCTAATTCCAAAATGGAACCTTTCTTAAAGAAAGACTTGTTTTGCATTAAGTCTTTTTCTTAGAATCTCTGGCATATTATTCTTGAGAATGATTTTCCCCTACCTTGTTTTGCTTTAAAAATAAAACCAACTCTATGCATTTATCTATTTTTAGCATAAATTAATTGCTTAATGATATCATTGACTTAGTCTTTTCATTTCCTGAAAAGACAGCCTCTAAGAACCAATTGAGAGATGCAAGAAGTAGACAATGTTTCACACATACACACACCTTCATGGGACACATTTGTATCTACAGTTCATTTAACCTCAGCAACTTTTTGAATAAGTTCATCAGCTATGAAACTTACAATTCAAAATGACCCAATGATTTTTTGTTTCATTTTCAATGCATTGGTCTTAAGAGTCTGAAATCATAAATATGAGAAATCAAGATGTTATTAAAATCAACCCAAACACAAGAAACGTGGACTCTAAGTTTCTCCCAAAATAGAAAAAGATCAAAATGAAGATTTAATGAAAAACTTTCTGCAAATTTACAGTATTTATTTGACTCTCATAAAAGAATTAATCAAACTAATCATTACTTTGAGGTTTTTGTTTTTTGAGAGGAGGGTTGTGTGTGTGTGGTAAGGAAAAGTAAGTTCAGCTGCAATTTGACCCCATTAAATATCTTGCCTTTTTTCCTCTTCTTTGAATTTTTAAAATAAAATTTTTTTTTACTAAAACCTGTAGGCTGGTCCAACACTTGTTGTTATTTATATTAAGAGAAATCTCTTGAACTTTTAGACCCCTAGATTCTCAGAAAATAAATTCAAGCTTATGAACTAATTTTGCACTAGTAGAAATGCTCTTTATAGTTTTGAAGGAAGAGGAGTAATTAACATTTAAGTAATTATTTCGACAGTTGAACCCTTTGTTTATATTGTTTACAAAAAAAGAAAGAAAAAATTCTCTTCAATACAGTTTTTGCTTTATCAAAGAAAAAGATGAGAATAAGAGTTTCTTTCTTGATGCATATTGTATCTGAAGAAGGACAGAGAATCTACAGCTCAGATTGTTAGCTAAACAACAAAAACAAGGAATTGTCCAAATAATTCTTTGAAAGGTGCAAATGCAATTCTAAATACTGCACAACTAGATAGCATCTTTGTATATTTTAATATTCAAAAATGATTTAATAGGAAAATGTACAAATTCTTTGCCACATAATAATCAAATTTACTCACTTTTGAACTTTACCTGGAAATTATTTCAGGCAAGCTGAGATTAGCTCAAAGGGATGTGTAAAATTACTGTTATTTCATTAAATTACTTAATTCAGATTCTGTCTATACAGAATGAATTATAATTTTGAATGAATTAATGGTATTTTTCTTTATAAAAATGCTCTGAAAAAAAATGGGTTCCTTCATTTAAAATGAAAATTTGTTCTGTGCAGACAAAATTTGGACTAATTTATTTAATTAAAAGAACATTGATTTACTTTTAGTAAAAAATTTTTAATTCTAAGTTTTGTTTTTTTAATTTATATATTGAACTTAAAATTTTATTTTAAAAAGGAGAAGAAACTAAGTTATAAATAAGATTGAAAGGATCAAAAGTAATTTAATTTCTTGAATATTTTCTTTATTTTTTTTTATTTCTGAGAGCCAAACCAAATTGAACAAAATAAATTCCATGCCTGTAATGGGCTTTGTGGATCATCTGAGTGACTTTTGATTTATATTAGCACATATTTCCCCCCCTCTCTTTGAAAACTCACATCCTATCAGTAGTTTTTAGCTTTTATATCAGACTTTAAAAACTACTGATCAAGCTAAAAGTCTAAAATGGAGAGCTCAGAAAATTTCAAGAGTATTTATCTTGATTTTTATTAATATTTTCAAAATATTTGTATACACACACAAAACCACTTCTCTATCTTCATCATTAAAAAAGAAAGAAAGAAAAAGAATTCAACAGTTTTGAGTCTATAATTTTGCATATAAATATCCAAATGATTTTTTTTTTAATTTATTTTTTTAAAAAATAAATAAAAAAAATTTTTTTATAATCACTTGATTCCTTTTAGTCATGTCTTAGAATAGCATTTTTACTTTTTGCTTGGGACCATAATTTTTGTTTTTAGCATGAAAATTTTCAGAGCTAACCATTTAATTACTGACCATTTTTCCTATTTCTTAACCTATCTTATCTTGTAAGAACTGGTGGTTTCAATAGAAGAAATCCATTAAAATGAACGTCCATCAAACGAGATAGTTGCTGTAGCGAAATAGTTAAAATGCTCTTGTAGGGCAATTACAAATAGAACAAGTTCAATCTTTGTCACAAATATACTTATCAAATTTTCAAAAAGAATAAACTAATATATCCATGGTTATTCAATTTCTGACTAAAAATAGATTCAAACTGACCTGATACATACATGCATTAATTTGACGTGGGCCTTTTAATGTCAGTGATGTTTGTTTGTTGTTTTTTTTAATATTGTAGCAAAATATTAAAGTGAGAAGGAATATTTTGACTTTGCAATGGTGGATTATATTCATTTGTTGTCTATAATTTATCAATCTTCAAAGTGACTGAAAAAATGAGGGATAATTTAAACATTACTTTATTTTGTGTTCATATTAACTTGCTTATTAAATAGATAAAATAATCAGTCAAAAAAGAAGTATACTAGTAAGATTTGTAATATTAAATATTAAAGTCCAGGCAATTTTTCCCCAAAAATATTGAGACAATATTCTCTACTTAAATTCCTTTAAAAAATAAAGAATAAAAACAAAAGCAAATCAAGGAAGATTGTTTTAAGAGAATAACAAATTTCTGCTCATTTTTCTGCAAAATGAAATTGTTGGCAATAGCAGAGATTTTATTTTGATCATTAAAAAAATTATTTTTCAATACAGAAATTTGACAAATTTATATTACATTATATATAGGTATTTCCTGCCACAAGTTAACAACTGAGGAACAAACTCATTAACAATGTTCTGAAAATTTAATTTGATAATTACTGCCCTCTGTCAGAAAACCCTTAAGAAAGAAAGAAAGCAATTTCTACGTTTGCATAAATTTCCTTAATTTTATGTTGGTTTTACTGCAGATATCTATTGAAGGAAAAATATCTAAAAGATGATGAAAAATTTATATCCTGTTTTATGTAGGCATTTACTAAGCTTGAGTATGCCACAAGGCCACTATTCTTGCTCTATGCCAGATGAGACTAAAATGAATATCTTTGTTCTCTCTCTCTTTCAAAGTAGAACCCTGTCTCACAGAAGTTGGTGACATGGTTTTTGATTTGGGTGTATTGCTATACTTGGTTTTTCAAGTTGGCAAAGAGCTTTCTGTTAGAAACCTTCTGCACTAGGATTCAGTACTCCTGGTTTTTAATTCCGAATTATTGTTCTTCTAGTGATCATAGTCTGCTTTACTATTTTACTTGTAGCTGTAGAAGAGATGGATTCGTACCATTCTCAGTAGCTTAAATATATACTTATTTCTTGGAAATATATTGCCAAGAATATTTTTAGTATTGTTCTCTCTCAAATGAGAAAAAAACTTGCTTAAGCTTGAAGTCTGGTAATGACATGCATTTCAAGATATTCTTTTTGAATTTCATTGGAGTTTTAAATAAAGTTACTATTTTTAGCTTTTGAGATGAAGATGTCATGTTTATTGCTTACCTTTAAGAAATTGATTTTTATTTTATTTAATGTACCAAATGCACACACACACACACAGTTTCTATTCTTATTCAAAATATTTTAGCATTTATCTTATCAATTGTTTTGTCTGTCAAAAATAACAAAATTATTTTTTTTAAATTTAACTAAAGAATTTAAACAGATTAGGTTTTTAAAAAACATTGATTTTCATGGAGAAATGATGGTGTTTGTTCTAGAGTTATGCAAGACAATTGCAATTGATCTTTTTGAGTACTGCACTATTATGGCCTTGTAGCAGACTAAGTTTAGTACATTTTTGCTTGAAAGCAAATGAAAGAGAAAATATTGGTTGAATCAAAAATTCGATAGAACAAATAACCGTTGATACAAGGTGAGGTGTTATCATTGTGGTTGCAAAAGATTTCTAAGAAGGATGTCGGAAGTACTAATTACACAAACACATGTGCGCACACACACATGTGTGTGTGTGTGTGTAAATGAATGAATCCAACTTTTCAGATCTAAAAATTTTAATTTTTTTGTTTGTTTTTCACAAACAAAAAAGCAAAAAGGACAAAAACTCTGTCAATCTGTTGTGCAGAAATCTGTTTTTCGAGGGTTTTTAGTGTGATTTACTGCTTGTTCCATTCTTAAACTAAAAAAAAATTAAGGCATTTTAAATTGTCAACAAGTCTCCTTCTTTCTTACTATTTCTTTCTCTCTCTCGCTTTCTCTGCCTACATTCCCCACCAGTCCCTGTTCCATTTTAACATCCATCACTTTTTCCCCTTTGCACTTAATTGTTGTCCAAACAAGCGGAAATCTCCAACATCTCTCAATTTCCAGTTTAACAGAATTACTTTACTCTCCTACAATCTAATATTAATTGTACCTGCCCCACTTTTTTGCAGTATGAAATAAGTGTAATATTTTTTTCAAATCCCTTCCTGATGATCTTTTTTAATTAAAAAAAGCTTGAAAGTTGAAAACAAGACTGACTCTTGACAGTGGTTTGTTGTCATTCCTGTAGTTTTAGACTTTAGAGATGATCAAAGATGTTTCTGATTTTTCTCATTGCCAATGCTGAGGACCTGTTTGCTATTTTCAGAATTTGAACAAACTTTGCCTCAAACAAAAAAAAAAAAATGAATAAATATAAAGCCCTTAAAAGAGAAAAAAGAACTAATGGAAATTGTTGGATATTTGACCTCTGTTTATTGCACCCCACTCTCTCTCTCTCAGTACACACATGCACACACACACACACACACACACACACACACATATATATATATATATATATATATATATGATGATGAAAATCAATAATTTATTATTACATCCTCATTTTTATTTGTTTCATAAGAACATAAAAAAAATAAAAATAATAATCCTGATGTTATATCTTCTCACCTCAAATTCTTCCCTGTCCATAAAGATGGTACTAAACCAACTGTGATGGGTGTGTTTGTTGAATGAGCGAGCTGTATACTGTCCAACCTCACCAGTGGTCAGTGTTTGAGCTCTGCTAAATGCTAAGATTTTAATTTCAAGGCAAGTGAATTTTTTACATGTAGAATATTTGCCCAACATAGTTTTCCTTCCCCTTTCATTTCACCATTTTAGCCCTATGCCAGACAAAGCTTCGTAAATGTCTACTATTAGTAACTTAAAAGAAAAAGTCTAAATCATAATAATGAAAATATTACAAACAAAATCAGAAATGCAAATTTATCTTATATTTCTATACAAGTAAATAAATACTTTCCTGATGATAAATTTTGATGCCATCAGACCCTTCTTTCTTCTCCCCTCTTCTCAACCTTCCTTTTTTTGTTAGTTTTGTTAGTTCCACTCCAACAAACTACACCCTTTTTTCTTTTTTCCATGTAACATTTAATTAATGCTGTTTTTTGGTTTTGAAATGTTTTCCCTGAGCCCATTCATTTTCCTATAACTTTGAATAATAAGAAAATGAATTTATAAAGAAAATGAAAAAAAATCTTTTTTAAAGAAAGAAATTAAACCTATAAATGTATTAACGAAGAATTATTTTCTTTTTTTTTTTATATGCCCTCATTCCTTTCTCTTTATTTTTCTCTCTATCTCTTGCTTGATGGCTATAATATAAGTGTGTCTCCTCCAACAATTAACAATTACTTATCTTGGTAACAACAGCAACTCATCTTTATTAAACAATGGAAAACAAACATACAAAGAAAAAGAAACAACAACAACCATGTTATTCTTTCAGAAAATCAATCTGAACTTTCTACTTGATTTCTCTCTCTCTCTCTCGTTGTTGGTGTGCTTGAGATTTTTGAATGACTATGAAAAACAAATCTAAGAAAAATTTTGCTTTCAGTGAACAGAACAACAAAAAAAACAAGAGAAGAACCAATACTGTAAAACACATCAGCATTTTAACTCATGTGAAAATGTCACTGATAATTTTTATTGTACATTGAGTAAATTTTTTCCTTTTTTTTTTTTTTTTTTTTTTTTTTTTTTTTACTTATTATTTCTTTAAAAAAGAAAATTGTAGTTGTGTATACATGTCCTGGAGGTTTTTTTTTTTTGTTTGATTCATCAAAAGAAATTAAAATTTTAAAAAAAAATTTTAAAATTAAAAAAAAACAAAAAAAACAAGAAAAGCTAAAAATGAACCCTTCCAATTTTTTGTGTTGATAGCAAAGAAGACTGATGACCAAACATTTGCTGCTGTGATTGTGTCAATGACCACAAATTTAAAAATAATGGCTTCCTGTCAGTCTCAAAAACTTCAATCTTAAAGACAAAAACTGTCTTCAACAATTAATATCATTGTAGAATTATTTTAGACACTCAAAGTGAAAAACATTAACTTGTCTTTGGTTTTGAAAAAAAAAATACTTTCAACTCTTATTTTTTTTAGTCTCATCTTTTTAGCTTCTGTTACATTTAAAAAAAAAAAAAGAGAAAAAAGTTCACACTACCTGTTGCCCCCTGACTCTTCTAACAACTGCCATTTACAATATTGCAGTAGCTGTTGATGTCTGTGAATATGTTGGAGATTTTTTGTTGATTGTCAAATATCAACCTTTCTTGCAACAATGTTTTTCCTGAATGATATCACTTTCCTCTATGGTGATTGACATGAGTTCATGTATGTTTTTTTTGTAGGAACAAGTAACCCTCTGTAGAAATAGCTTCAGGCCAAATGACGACTTTAGAATGTTGACTTTCTCCCTTTTTTAAACTAACTAATTATGTCTGTTGAGGGTTACAATGTCTAGCAAGTAAACCATGGAAATTACATTCCATAGATATATAAAAACCAAATTAGAAACAATTCTTTACTATCTGGAGTCAGTCTTAAGAGAGGAAATAGGTTTTTATTAATTTGATTATTACTGTAAACATAATATAGTTATCCATCTAAATTTGTTCAATGTTTAGGCCCCATGGGTTTTTAAAGGAACTAATTTGTTGTATCCTTTACTTTAATGAGACTATGGATTAGATTATTCAGAAGAAGGGCAAAAGCCTAAACTGCTTGGCACTTATGTCATTACAAGAGTTGCCACAAAATTTAGAACTAATCTTGATTGCATGAAGTTCCTGATTTTGAGAGTTATCCTTTTCCTATATTAATTGTCTTACCTAGGCTTGAGAGCTCAGTCTACCCTACCATTTTACCCATAGAAAGTGGGTGGAGGATAGAATTTTTACTAACACCTTTGGAGGAGGTATTAGTACAAAATAAAATATTTTAAAAGTGAGATTTATATATGATTTTAAAAATCAACATTCAACTTCTGGCATAAGCTCAAAATTTTATTTTATTTTTTTAATAGGCCTTCTCCAATTGAAAGATTATTGCAATACAATTTTTCATTTGACTTAGAGTTTAATTTTGTTTCTTAAATTAAAAAAATGAACTTATTAATGTATGTTATGAGAATTTCAGATATAATGATTATTTGTTTGTAATATGCACTCTTACAGGCTGGAAAATTCTTGAAAAAACTCACATTTTAGAAATTGTTGCAGCAAAATTTAAACTAAATTCAAGTTCAACTTTTTATTTGATTTGTATTGACTAAAATTAGTTTACATTATGTTTTGATAGACAAAATCTACAGCAAATTTAAAGCAGATTGACAGACATTTTCGCAGAAGTAGAATCAAAATTATGAACAAACATACATTCCAGTAGCTAGTGACTATTTCTCTGTAGTGGTATAAAACAGAAGTGTTTCTTACACATTATTTTGAACCACAGATACAATTTACTTTTGGTTATGCTGTCTTGAATATGGCAATGCTTGTGCTCACTCACCATTACAAATAATCAGTGGAATCCTTTCTAATCCCCAAAAAATAAATGACCAAACTTAAATACTGTCACTTGCAAAGAAATCAGATTCTGTTAAATTGTAATCGCATTATTGGGGTCTTAGAAATTGCCATTTCCAAAAAATAATGCCAGAACCCTCTCATTGAATTCACTTCAATCTTTGCATTTAGTAAATTATTTAAAGAGTTTCCTGATTTCACCAGTTATTGTAAATATCAAAAAATTATTTGCTAGATACTTGCTTGATAAATTCTGTTTTAAAAAATTCTAATCACAATGAATTACCTTGTGTGTGTGTGTGTATATATATATATATATATATAATTTGATCTCCAGTTATATACTTATTCCCTTGCCTTCAATTTCTATATTTGTTGGTAAAGAACTTAGATTTATTTTGTGTATAATCCAACAGTCTATAAAAAATCTTCTTTAAAAAAAAGATCATAGTAAATCAATCAAAGTAATAAAAAAAAAAAATATTATTTTCTGTTTAAATGGTTTTGTCTTAGTTTTTTAAAGAAAATTTAGATATCTTTGATCAATTAAAAGAGGTAAAAATGAGGGTGATTGTTGCATAAAAAAAGTATCAGTCCACTTTGTATCCTGGGTAACTCTCATGAATTTTGAAATTGTTTTAAGTAAAATCAGCCATATAAATGAATTAGAGACTTTAGAGTGGGACCTCTGTACATAGATCTCACCTTCATAGTAAAAGTAAACTAAATAAGTAAATTAAATTGTTAAAAATGTGTACCAACCTTCTCAATTTTGGCTTTTGGTCTAGATACAAAATTGTTTACACACACACATATATATATTCTTTCCTTCTAATAAAAAAAACAGGCATTACTTTCATGATTCTTATGAACTTTTGATGAAGTAATTTTACAACCTCCAGTGGAGGGAAGTATGTTAATGTAATTAAAACTAAATGAAACAATAATTCTATTTCACATGATTAACTCTCATATACAAATAATATCTAAGAAAAAAATAAAGTTTACAATGGCTTGCAAATGATCCACATTTACTTTTCTGATGTAATATTAATTCAGTTCCTTTACAAAAGAACAGATTTTACTTTGAGAAAGAATCTTTATTATCAACAATTTTCCTTTGTGTTTTTCCCAAGATATTTCTTATTATGTAAGTAGATTGTTTACTGGTTTTATTTTTATTAGTTGAGGCTTTGTCAAACAATAATTATTGTCTTTCATGTTGATTTTAGTTGCCTAAAGCAACCGAAATTAAGATGAAATGCCTTATTTACTCATTTGCTCATATTTCTGAGAAAAGGTATTTTTACTTAATATTAAATGGTTCTTTTGAAATCAAGTATTGTTTATCACTAGAATGATTCAGACAATCCTATTTCTTAGCCTTCCTTACGTTTAAAAAGGTATACCCAGTAACAAATGGTGGGGACAGATCATTCAAAATTCCCTGAACATTACTGTATCCAACATACATGTGTGGAGGATTGGAGAGTGTGACAGCTGAAACCATAGAATGTTCTTTACTTGTTTGAACCCCCTTTTCAGTTATTTGACATTATGTATACATCATTTGAATTTTTTTCTCTCCAAAATATAAAGAGATTAATGAAAAGTTTATCATTTTGTGTGTGTGTGTGTGTATATATATATATATATATATATATATATATATATATATATATATATATAATCAATTTTCTTGTGTTTAAGTCTGTTATATTTCTAAAAAGAATGAATTAACATATTTAACTGTCTTTAATAAAATTGAGAAGAAACAAAACATTAAGCATGATTCTATGAAATTTCTAATCTTCAAAATAAAAAAAAACCACTTAACTTTGATATACAATGTGGTAAAAGAATTTTTTTCTCTGTTTTGAATTTAGAATATAAGTGTGTAAGTGTGTAAGTTGGCTATTTGAAAAAAAAAATTTCACAATAATGGATCTTCCAAGAATGCTTTTTATTCACAAAAGAAATTTTATTTAAAACCTTTTACACAAATGAAGAAAGGAATTCTTATGTTTAAATGAGTCTGGTTAGTCTTGAGGCTTACTAATATTTTTTTAAGTAGTAACAGAAATCTGAAATATTTCCTTTTCTTTCTCCTTTTTATTTATTTATTGTAGAATAAGTGTTTTTTGTTTTTTTAATTGATACAAAAGTTTTCTGGGGTTGGGGGGGGTCACTTGACATTCCACTGCAGCTCTGTTTGAAGCATTTGTGCTCTTAAATATACGCAATAAAACTGATCAACACGCCCTATTGTGTGTCGTTGTTTTTCCTGCTTTCTAGAAATAATTTATCCTTAAAAGAACAGTTTGTGTTAGACATGAGCAACAACTTATCCGCAAATTCATGGAAAATTCAAAAAAAGAAATTTTTCATTTATAATAAAAGAAACTTAAATATTTAATTTTTCACCTTGCTGAATATTTTGGCACTAATGTTAATTTTCAAATGGCAAATAAATCAGAAATGATAAAACTTTAATAGAGCATAACAGCATTGTGTTCATAGCATTCATAAAGAGAATTTGGGAGCAGATGTCAGGAATAAGTGACACTCAGCAAGAACAAGACCAACAAAAGGAACGTGGCAGCTTGAGAAGCAGACACTTCATCCCAACAAGCAGTGAAGCGTGAACAAGATTCAATGCAAAACTTCTGCCTAATAGTGAATAAAAGGGAATTATAGGCACCCATTTTATTTCTGCTCGTCTACAGTGTATTTATTTTCCATCTTTTATTTACTGATAAAAATAAAATTGCAATATCCTGAAGGATATTGACTTGGAAATAGGCACAATCTGTGCATGGGGGCTGAATATTGTTCTTAAAAAAACATCAATTGATCTGTTTAATCCAGTTGGGCTGAATGTACACCTAATCAAGTGAAATTGATATTCAGGTTGTTGCAATTTTTTGTGTCCATATGTATGTATGTATGTATGTACACATGTTAAGACGTGTATATATATAATTTGTGTTCGTGTATGTATATGTGAGTGTGTGTGTGTGTGTCTCTCTCTCTCTCTCTCTCTATATATATATATATATATATATATATATATATATATATATCATCATCATCATATCGCGCTGGTAGCACGGATATCCCTGACCCTCTCTCGCCACTCCTCCCTATCGTTCATCGCCCTAGGTAGGTCTTCAGGACAACAGCCTGTATCCTCACATAGCTGCTGAATGTACGTTCGAGCTGGTCGTCCTGCTTTTGCGCGGCCATGTGTGGGGATCCTTGTGTGTACATGTTTATGTATGCATATCTTTTTGTATATATATGTATTTACATATATGTAAATATGTATATTTAGGCAGCATTTCTTCGTTAATGCAAATTTCATTAAACATAATAGACATTTTATGCCTACATATTTTCTTTTGGATCCGTTCGAATTCCCGTATTACTTTTATCGTATTCGGGGGGAATTGATTTAGGTATTGTCCATAGTTGTATGTATCCCTAGTACTTTCTGCCCGACTTTGGGCCATCATCAGGGGAGAATCTGTTACAAAAGTGATGTAACTTACACAGTAGTAATTTGCTAAAACAAAAGTTACATCACTTTTGTAACAGATTGTTGATATCCTGCCTGATAGAAGGCACGGATAAATATCTAGTCCTACTTATATAGTCAGCATCACACTGACATTGAAACTTATAGACCATCATAACGTGGTGTAGTCGTTATCGTCGTAGGATAATGGACACGGCGATACGAGTTCAAATCCTGGACGAGACTGATTGCATTTCACATAGAACTAATACCCTTGGGAAAGGTATGAATCCAATTAGTCTCCCTCCAGCTATGGGTAAATAGTAGGACAGACTAGGTTCTTCGGCCTTGGTTAGGCAACTAGTCTAGGAGAAGGAAAACTCTGAATTCAAACCTGTTAAACTCCGCTTAAAAATTGACCTTGTGTCATATCCTGCCCGAGCGGAGGGGTTGGTAAATAGTATCATACTTTCTTGCATTGTAGGTAGGACATCCTTTTGGGAAGGCAAGAAGGCAGGTCTGGTAGTAAAGATGGTTCTAAGCTTAACTGAGTAAAATAACGCATGACCAACGAGGAAATTTTGTCAGCGAATACCTGACTGGCAGATTCAATCCACGGGAGCTTCACATATATCGGAAATTCAGGAGAACCAAACATTTTACTGGTGTTAAACTTGTATATCGTAGATCTATTATTACTCAAGATAACATCCTCAGGATACCCAGTTAAAAAAAAAAAAAAATTCAGTGACTTTTTTAAGCTCTGCTTTAATCCTACCAGCAGAACAAATTATCGGTGCCCGCTGAGTGAAACACTTAACAAGGTTAATCTTCAGCGAAAATCCTACACAGCTACCAAAGATGCTGAATCATCTCTAATCATCGTCTTCACCGCTCGACGTCCCATTTTTGTCTTTATACCGCCTGCTCTGGACTCACATCTTAGAGCCGACCGACCAAGCCGGCGCCCCGGGTCTGAATGTTAGCTTCGGCGGTACATATACTAAAATTGGAACGATACTGAATGTCTAACTCTACTCTGGATTCTCACTCCTGAATCCCAATATCCTACTTCCTTTCTTCCAGCCTCACAAGTTGGCGTGGGCATGGCTTTTTGTGTGGTCTTCGCGCCAAAATAGACAAAAGGATCTGTCTAGACACTGACACCGGTCAAAGATGCTGCAGATAATTCCCTTCTTTGGCCACCCATTCACGAACACACACAGAGACTCTCACACATCTATAATATATATATATATATATATATATATATATACATACACACACACACACACATGAATGCCCATTATCGGTTTGCTATTGAAAAAGCGCCGGGTAAAAGAACCTTTTAGTCTCGTTTTTTCCGTCATATATATATATATATATAGAGAGAGAGAGAGTGTGTGTGTGTACTTAGGCAGCAAGACTGCGGAGTGTTTTCTTTTTAAGATCTTTATGTGAAGATGTTCAAGCTTTCTTATTTTTCTTGTCTGGGTCAAGCTGGTGAAGAAAGTGACCCATACTAACCCAAGCAGTTTCGACCATTTCGCTGGTCGTTCTCAGGGGTTGTGTTAGGTTGCTTATTGCTGTGATTTTTTTTTATTATATTTATTTGGAGTGTTTGTTTTTTATTTTTTGTTTTGTTTTTTTCTTCATATGTTGTTGGCTCATTCTGTTAGAATTGGTGGTAGGATTAGTTATTAAATATGTTTTATATGTTAATACCTGTGTTGAATGCTATTTTATTTATAATAGTTTTTTTTTTATGGTTATTGCTTCGAGGATTTGTAAGCGGTTTTTATTATTTTTATATATGATTTTTTTAAGATCTTTCGTATATCCGGGGATTTGAGTTTGTCAGTGTCTTTCTTATTGTATGCTGCTTTATGGCACTTGTGTCCGAGGGGTGGTACGTTAGGTGACGAGAGAATGTGGTTGTTGTATGGACATTTGTAGGTATTAGCTGTTATGTTATTTTTCGAGAGACGCTCCCCAAAAGGACATAAATTTGTACATTACATTATAAATGAAATAGCATTCAACACAGGCATTAACATATTAAACATATTCAATAACTAACATCCTAACAGAATGAGCCAATCACATATTTAAAAAAAAACACTAGATATAAAATAAAATATGAAAAATAAATACAAAACCTCACTGTAACAAACAACTAAACACAACCCCTGAGTGCGACCAGTGAAATGGTCGAAAGCGATTGGGCTAGTATGGGGCACTTTCTTCGCCACTTTGACCTAAAAAAAAAATAAGAAGAGTAGAATGTCTTCACTTAAAGATCTTAAAAAGAAAACACTCTGCAATCTTCAATCAAACATGCTTATATATATACTTATATATTTAGAATAGGAAGGTCTACGAAGAAATAAAGCCTTTAGTGTGGACCTTCCTATTTTAAATATATCCTTATTCTTTCTTTGGACCAACAATAACCATCTTTAAATATATACGAATATATGTATATAAATGTGTGTGTGTGTGTGTGTGTGTGTGTGTGTGTGTGTGTGTGTGTGTGTACACTACCAGTCAAAAGTATTTGGCCATCCTCAAAAATTTTATTTCTCATTCAAAAAGGGTTATTTTAAATGAAACAAGTAACGCACCACAATGTTTTTATTTATTAACTTTGATCTTAGTATAACCAGATATCTTGAAAAATTGATTTGAAGGCGTTTTTCTTCTTTAGTACTAAAAGTAAAAATTCCCCGAAGTACAATGGATTATACTGTTAAGTGACATCAGAAAACGGGACAAAATAAAACCATAAGTAGGACTGGTAGATCAGAACCAATTAGAGTAGAGGACAATTTCATCGGAGTCATCAGCTTGCGTGACAGGCGGCTGACAGCTCCAAACGTCACTGCACAAGTAAACCAATATTGTGAAAAAAATGTGTTAACATCCACTGTAAAGAGAAGACTCTGTGAAGCTGACCTATATGGCAAAAATTGTGGTCAAGAAAGCACTGTTGAAGCAAAATAAAGTTAAAAGGCTCCAACGGGTCAAGGTGCACAAGGACTGAGCAATAGAACGGTGGAATAAAGTTCTTATGAGCAGTAAGCCTTCTGTTACGCAAGCTGGAGACTGATGAAATTGTCCGCTGCACAGGTGAAACAGTTAGTATCTAGGAAGCTGTAATTCAACACAATATAATCTAATGTGAGTTCAAGTGGTGGTATAATCTAACTTTTTATTCAAAGAAAAAAAAACGCCTTCTAATCATATATATATATATATATATATATATATATAAAGATGTTTAATCCGGAGCTGGGAACAATTTCAAGCAGGACCAATAAAATATCACATTTAAATAATCCCGGTCAAGAGTTCAATGTAAATAAAATCCACAGAGCAAATAATTTTCTCTTCAATCGGGCACATTAAGATAATAATTTTATTTCCATCCTGTTTAAAAGCATTGATATAAATCAATGCTCTAAAAAATTAACAGGACTTCTTCAGATCAAACAAGAAAATGGATTAAAATAATTTTTTCACGTTCACAACCAGATTAGAAAAAAAAAACCCAAAAAAACGAATTTCTCCTATATAAAAGTAACCCTTTATATATAGAAAAAAAAAAAGAAAAAAAAAAAAACTACCCATAACAATCTTTGGAAGAAATTAATTGATGCAATTGAATAGTTTTAAAATATTAAAAATAAGAGTAAGGCCACTTTTATTCAATTTAACATAATTGATTTGTATCCTCCTATCTCTAAAGAAGTTTTAATTGATAGAATTAACTATGCAAAAAACTATGTAGAAATAACAGATGAACAATACCAAATAATCTTAGCATGTAGAAAAACTGTTCTTAAGAATAATGATTCTACTTGGATAACAGCTGGCTTAGATAATTTTGATCTTCCTATGGGTGAATATGATTCTGTTCAAATAGCAGATCTTGTTGGTCTATATATATATATATATTAAATACCCTTAGTAGGTATTGGAAATTATTTACGGGGTCACTTTTTACGTGCCCCGAGAAAAACAACCAATCACGAGCCGCTATCAGCACATCTGCTGTACCTCTACACGCGCGCACGTTCTTCCAAATAACAGACCTCCTTTCCCTTTTGACACCAACGATGTAACACGGAAACTTGACTGCTGATGAAGCACTTCTACGAGTTAGCTTCAGCATGTGGTGCACTACATACGAAGACGGTCATCCCATGAGGGACTCTACGCACGTGAGGACCCAAAATTCTCCTTCTTTAAGCCTTTGAATTTGTACGGACCAGCCGCCAAAACTACACGCTATAGTTAAGACGAATGCTATAGTTAAGTCTGCAGAAAACACCTCTTTTTGCAATTATTCTTCTTTTTTTCTTTTCTGTATCTCTTTCACAAAATATAAACCCTTTTTTTTTTTCAACCAAATTGTTGTCTTGTTCCTTTTCTCTCGTCATGTCTCGTGTTACAGTAAGCCTTATTTTTCCTTAAACTGCAGATATTGATTTCGTCCTATTCTTAACGGGTAAAATCCCAACATAGGATCGTTGACCCGATACAAATTGGATTATACCGTTATGAGGGTATTTTATACATCCCCAATAGTGATGGTCCTAAGTGTTCTAGTATTCAAAAAAGATTATAAGAGCTTTTAAATTCTTAGGATTTAAAATTGAAATTTCTTCTAATATCAAAATAGCTAATTTTCTAATTGTTACACTTAACCTCCCAGACAACTCTTATAGGCCATTCCTTAAAACAAACCAATATTCCTCTTATATTAATGTAAATTCTAATCACCCACGTCTCTATAATCAAACAAGTCACGAAAACTGTTAATACGAGAATAAGGGGATTATAATCAAATAAGAAAATTTTCCATGAAAATAATAAAATATATTTTGAAGCCCTCAAGAATAGAGGTTTTAAAGAAGAGTTTACTTATCTAGAGCTAAAAAAAAGATTATTATTATTATTATAACAACAACAACTATAAAGAAACAACTAATAACACTGGTTTACAAAAATAAGTTTTTGGTCTGAGGCAAGAATGGGGATAGGTGTTTTTTGTTAATTTGGGTGTGCTGAATTCAAATTTATAAAATAGTTTTGCTCTATCATCTCTAGTTTTCTGGCTTTTAAATAGTCTCATTTTAGTATAAACAGAGAATATATGTGCATATTTGAAGGGTTACAGCTGCTTATAACAGATAAAACAGGATAGATAAAGAACACTGATTGAATCAATATACTTGGATGACACAATTCATAGTACCACAGTCAAAAGTGTCTTTTCTTAGAAGATCTGGTGTATTTTGCCTTCAGGGTGTCACTCAAGAGCATCCAGCAGAAGTCTCCCATCATGCCGGGGTTCCATTTGCCTTGATAGTTGCTCTCCATCTTCGTAATGTCTTGGTGGAATCTTTCTCCATGCTCACCACTCACTGCTCCAAGGTTTGGTGGGAAGAAGTTGAGGTGGGAATGGAGAAAATGAATCTTCAGTGACATTCGGCACCCCATATCCTCGTAAGACTTTAGCAACTTCTCAATACAGGCTTGGTAATCTGGTACGCGTGTGTTACCAAGGAAGCCACTACAGACTGACTTGAATGCTTCCCATGCTCTCAGTTCCTTTAAGTTAAGAAGCTCCTCAAAATCAGTATCCTTCAGCACTTCTCGGATCTGAGGTCCGACAAAGATGCCCTCTTTGAGCTTAGCTGCACTAAGACCGGGGAACATAGTAGACAAGTGTTGGAAGGCAGCAGCATTTTTGTGCAACGCCTTCATGAAATTCTTTATCAAACCAAGCTTGATGTGAAGAGGAGGAAGAAGCACCTTATTCATGTCCACCAGAGGATTCTCCTTGAGGCTGTGTTCGCCAGGAACAAAAGTGCTTCTAGACTCCCAGTCTTTCTGCTTGTAATGCTGGGATACAGCTCGACTATCCCAGAGACAGAGAAAACAACAGTACTTTGTGAAGCCCGCTTGCATACCCATAAGAAGACCAATGACCTTATTTGTTCCGATTCCTGAAACTGGTGATCCTTACATCTTCCTGGACTAGGTTCCACTGTTTAAGCCGAGAAGCCAAGAGCTCTGACTGCTGTTTTGACAGATACAAAGCACGAGCAAGATCATTCAGGTCTTCTTGCGTGATCCAGTGTGACTCATTGCCACTTGTTCCTGAATATGTAGACTCAATATCTTCCAAAGATATTGACTCGGCAGAATCTTCCCTTGGAGGCATTTCTTCATCTGATGAGGAAAGAAGATCCTTATTTACTGGAGGTGAGGGTACAGGAAGATCATCTGAATGGGGAACGGATCTCATAGCAGATCGAAGGTTGGGATACTTGATCTTTTTCCTAGAAGATGCATTGAAACCAGTTATATTAGTTAAACAAAAATAGCAATCATCTGCGTGGTTTCGCGGCTCTCTCCAAACCATTGGGACTGCAAAGTTGAAAGCCGCTTTCTTGCCATTAAACCATGCAGTTAGTCCATTATAGCAGGGTTTACAACAGATGTGTGGAGCCCAAGACTTGTCCTGATCACCAATTTTACAGTCAAAATAGTGAAAGTAGGCGGTTCTGAGGAGGGAAGTGATGGTTCGACGCTGTGCAACTGCTGTGAAGTCACCACACACGTAGCCTTGTTGAAGCATCCTCGACATTTTGACGTGCTTGAAGCCATTGGAGAATCTGAAAATATAACAAAGTAAAACTAAATGTGCATTTGAAAAATGTAATACTAATATTTAGTAACCCAAAAGATGTGTAACACGATAGTTGAGGGATACCAACCTCCTGCGCCGCCTGCGAGACAACCTCTTCCAATGACTGCCAGAGAGTGGATTGAGACCTGCTGCCTTAACTGTCAAAATCCGTCTTGTAAGCCTAAATTCATATACGCCTTTATGTACCGTATATGCACAAAATACACACTATGCATATCTAAAAAATTAGAGGTGATGAGTAAAAACGGATTTCAAATTTGAATTCAGCACCCTCAAATTAGGTAAAAACGGGTATTTTTGTGCTTGCCTCAATTTCTTTGTAAACCAGTGTAATTGTAACATTAAAGAAAAATGTCATAAAAATAGAAAAAGGAAGATAATATGGTTCAACCCCGCTTTTTGCAAACTTACTAATATAAACATAGGAAAATATTTTCAAAATTAATAGATAAACACTTTAATCAGTATAATATGTTACACAAAATTTGGAAAACCTTAAAAATTAGTAATTCCTGCATGAATAATTTAAAAAAATAATTAACACACATAATACGGAAGCAATTAGAAAATATTGTGACCAACTTGAACAGAAGAAGAAGAAGAAGTGGTAGTAGTAGTAGTTGTTGCTGCTGTTGTTGTTGTTGTTGTTCTTCTTCTTCTTCTTCTTCTTCTTCTTCTTCTTCTTCTTCTTCTTCAATTGATTGTCCAATGGGAGGTATATGTAATTTGAAAAACGTTGTGTATCAAGTTACTATTTTCCAAAAGAAAAGATAAAAGATAAAAAAAATTATATTGTTATTTCGTTGGTTAGATGGAAGTTAGGATATAATAATCATATTCATTCTTTCTCTCATGGACGCTTGAGAAATCAAACAGCTTTATCCAAATACTTTTGATAGTTAAAAAATAGGGATTTAACTCAAAACATTCAATGGAAAATTTTGAAAAGATCTACAACTTCTGACTGCTTTGATGGAAGATATAATTTATGTCTGGAAGAAAAGACAAATTATGTTGTACATTGATCCTGTTAACCTATTAAATCAGATGTGATTTTACAACTTGATGTAGGCATTTTGACTATTTTAAAAAGTAAGTGAATAAATTAATAACTGATTTATTAAACTGGTAAATGAATTAGCATTTGAATTTATATTAGTAATTTTTACTCTAAAGTGTAATTTGGTGGGGGGACCGTAAATAACATTAGTTTTAACTTTTTTTTTTGTTCATTTAAATTATAAAAATTGATGTACTAAAATTAGATATGTCTGAATGGTAATTTTTTTAATATGTTTTAATGTTTAGACATGTATTATTGTAGCTGTAAATTTTACCTCTGTTAAATTTGAATTATCATGAAATCGGATGTTCCTTTACATGCCAAAATAAGTTGATATTTATGGTTACTTGAATTTGAAGGGTTACTTTTATATAGGAGAAATTAGGGTTGTTTTTTTTTATAGTCTGGTTATGAATGTGAAAATACATTTTCTTGTTTGATCTGAAGAAGTCCTGTCAATTTTTTAGAGCATTGATTAATATCAATACTCTTTAACAGGATGGAAATAAAGTTATTATCTTAATGTGACCGGTTGTTAGTTTTTTTTTAGAGTATATATATATATATATATATGTGGGGATTTAGGAATTAACAGTAAAACTCCCAACCGGATATTGACTCGTCGGCTGCCAGATACAAAATATATAAACGCGTCGCCACGCATAAGGCTCCACGCATCCATCCGGTTTAAAATCAGAAAAAAGAAAAATAATAAAAAGTAGCCAATGGGAAGCGGTCGCGCCAAAATTAGAAGGATTTTGGAGTGGCGAATTTGGAGTCGGTGAAGAGAGATAAATACTCAGGTTTTCTGTGAACCGCCCTCTTTTTTGGGTGGTGACGTCAAACCGACAACACCGATTTTGCCGTCTGGTGTTTTTGGGCGCCACGCAGCGTCTTGGGACGTAGCGTTGGTTAGTCCATTCACCAAGTAAATAAAGGAAAGTATGGAAGAAATGTTTTTGTCTCTTATCTGTTTCTATCTTTTCTTTTTGTATATTTCTTTTGGACTTTCTTTGGGCAAGGCTTTGCGCCAGCCAGTCAACATGGGGTAAAATAATATAACCAAAATATGGAATCAGATATCTTACGGCAACACAGTCTTGCCCTTAGCCACTGACCTTCCTAAAACCCTTTCAAACTCCACATTGGTGACTTCGACGCTAAATGCCTTCAAACCCCTCATTGGTGACCTCGACGCGATAAAACCTTTAAACACCACATTGGTGAACCCCGAACACGTGAATGATGAACACCCAGAATAAAGAAGACATCCCAACAAGAAATTTTAAAAAGAAAAAAACAACAAAAACATCCTAAACTGGAGACAGACGACTTTCCAAGTGGCACAAAAAAAAAAAAAAAGAAAAAGAAAAGAACGAAAAACAAAAAAAAAAAAACGAAAAACAGCAACAACAAAAAAAAAAAAAAAAAAACCCCAGCGAAACACCGAGAAAAATTTTCAAATGTTCCCGCCGAACTAACTTCAAGGACAATGCAAAATGGACGTAAATACCAAACAACGTGGAATTTTTTTTTCTCAGCAAAACTCATACCATATCTTTCAACACTTTTTCACTTACCAACTTGCAAAATAAGGTAACTTTTTTTAACTTTCACTCACCCTACTTCTATTTCGGTTTCTGTCGCCACATGGTTTATCTCTCCCACTACCTCACTAAACTACCAACTACTACTAGAAATTTCAGAGGACCCCAAAAAAACTCACACTACTCCTCTATGCCACTTTCTCGGCTCATAACTTTTTTCCCAAAGTGACATATTGTTTTTAAAAAAAAAAAAAAAAAGTACCACGAGGTACACAAAAAAAGATTTCCAGCAAATACTAGCGACTAAAAAAAAAAGAAAGAAAAGTAGTCACTACTACAGAAAATGCAACGTTTAAACAAGCGAGCGAACACACACAAAAACAAAAAAAGAACAAAAAAAAACCCAAAAAAACTCACGGATAAAAAATAAAAAAATGAAAATAAATAAAAATTATTCCTGGATATTAAAAGAAGTTCCAAAGAAAAAGCAAAAGGGTTAATGAAGAATAATCCTCTCAAACTAAATGATTACATTCAACAACTCTATGTACTACCAGAATTAATGCACATAAAAAATTAAAAAATAAAAAAGCGGGTTGGCTGGACACACAATAAATAAATAAATAAATAAATAAAAATTTTAAAGGGAGCCGTGACACCCTGACAAATATTCATTTTTCTCTAAGAATCCTCCTAATAGCTCCGCTATTTCGAGTGGCGATGTATTGTGGGGATTTAGGAATTAACAGTAAAACTCCCAACCGGATATTGACTCATCGGCTGCCAGATACAAAATGTATAAACGCGTCGCCACGCATAAGGCTCCACGCATCCATCCGGTTTAAAATCAGAAAAAAGAAAAATAATAAAAAGTAAAGTAGCCAATGGGAAGCGGTCGCGCCAAAATTAGAAGGATTTTGGAGTGGCGAATTCGGAGCCGGTGAAGAGAGATAAATACTCAGGTTTTCTGTGAAAAAACACCGATTTTGCCGTCTGGTGTTTTTGGGCGCCACACTGCATCTTGGGACGGAGCGTTGGTTAGTCCATTCACCAAGTAAATAAAGGAAAGTATGGAAGAAATGTTTTCGTCTCTTATCTGTTTCTATCCTTTCTTTTTGTATATTTCTTTTGGACCTTCTGTGGGCAAGGCTTTGCGCCAGCCAGTCAACGTGGGGTAAAATAATATAACCAAAATATGGTGTCAGATATCTTACGGCAACACAGCCTTGCCCTTAGCCACTGACCTTCCTAAAAACCCTTTTAAACCCCACATATATATCTGTCCATTGGCATAATGGTTAGAGTGTTCACTAATGGTCCAGGAGACCGGGGTTCAATCCCAGGTCGAGTCATACCAAAAACTCAAATAATGGTACTAGATGCCTCCTTGCTTAACACTCATCATTAGAAAGTACGGATCAAGGGTAAGTGGAGCAATCTAGGGAAAGGAGTAGCACTCTCGACTACAGCCGGCTAATTTATGTAAACATATACACGTATGTACATATATAGGTTCGTATATGTGTATGTATATGTGTCTATATATATATGTGTGTATTCGTGTGTGTATGTGTGTGTGTGTTTGGTTTTATGGAATATCAATCATTGTTGGTTATTTAATGCCAAATCCTGTTTTCAAATATATATTAGATATATGGTTTTTAAACACCGTTTGTAAATACACACAGTTAAATCATCAAAACTTTATTTTTAACAATTCAATCTAGCATAAGTGCACGTATCATAACAATTCAACTAAACATCACTTGTTTAAATACGGTTATATGGTCAAATATCTATTTCTAACAATTCAATTTTGCATGTCATTTTTTGCACTCCATTCAAATGACAAACAGATAGGACCCTATCAAGTGCTATCACTCCGGGCCAGAGTGGATCTGGAAGCGATGGCAATGAAGAGATACTCCGCATTCCCCAAAGCTCCAAGTTCAACCATGGATAATGTGGTCCGATTAGAAACCTCCATATGAGAGGCAATTGTATACAAAAACAACATCTCGTAGCAATATTCTTTGACATAGAGAAGGCATACAAAACTATTTGGAGGTATGGTATCACGAATGACCTACACAACATGGGATTGAAAGGCAGACTTCCAAACTTTATCAAAGCTTTTCTTTCGGACAGGAAATTCCGAGTCTGTATTGGTTCAACCCTATCAAGAAGAGGGAGTCCCTCAGGGAAGTATACTATCAGTAACCCTCTTCAACATAAAAATCAATAGCATCACCAATTGCCTGAATCCTGGAGTTCATAGGTATTTCTTCGTTTATGACTTGTGCATCACAATATATATATACAGCAGAATGTCAACTACAACAGGGCATCAACAAAATAAACAAGTGGGCAATGATAAACGGCTTTAAAATCTACAAAACAAAAACTCAGTGCATGCATTTTTGTCAATTAAGAAAAATGCATAACAATCCTACATTAAATCTGGATGGATCAGAAATTCCAGGAGTTGACCAGTACAAATTCCTCGGTGTTATTTTTGATAAAAAGCTCACTTTCATTCCACACATGCAACATTTAAAAAAGAAATGTAGCAAAACATTAAAGCTCCTTTGTGTAATAGCCCACAAAGACTGGGGTGCAGACCAACACACCTTGCTGAAATTATATAGAATCTTAATCTGCTCAAAAATTGACTATGACTATCTGATATATGGAGCAGCCTGAAAATCCTACCTCAAATCATTACAGACTGTCCATCATGAGGGATTGAGACTCGTCTTAGGGGCTTTTAGAACATCCCCAGTGGAGAGGCTTTATTCTGAAGCCTATGAATCCCCTTTAAAACTTAGATTCACAAAATTAGGTCTACAATACTACAGTAAACTGAAATCACTACTATCCAATCTGGCTTATGACTGTACTTTCAATCCCAAATAGCAAAACCTATTTGAGCAAAGAGGAATGACCATAAAAACATTTGGTCTTTGCATGAAACACATACTGGAAGACACAACCATTCATCATACTATACTACTAAGCTTTCCTCCCTGGCTACTAAAGCAACCTATGGTTGTCCTTGATTTAAACAAGCTCCCTAAAAATAAAACTCATCCCCTAACCTACCGAGAGAAACTAAACAATATTCAGGAGAGATATCCCAATCACTTACACATTTTCATGGATGTGGAGCAGTTCTCCACAAGAAAACCTTGAAAACACGCCTACCAAAAGAGGCCTCCATATTTTCTGCCGAAATCTGTGCAATAACTTTGGCACTTAAACTAGTTTCAACAAGCAACAATAAAAAGTTCATTCAGATTCCATCTCTTAAAAATATAAAACTTGATAATCCTTTCATTGTCAAGCTTCTAAACAAACTCAATTCCATGAACCATATCAAAGAGGTGATATTCTGTTGGATCTCCTATAGGATTCCAGGGAAACGATAAAGCGGATTCATTAGCTAAAGCTGCTCTCAATATGGTGTGCAATAAAAATCCAAAATACCATATACCTCAAACCTAAAAATCGGGTAAAATTTCAAAGAAATGGCAACAATTGTGGGAGAACCCCCACCTCACAACAAGCTCTTCCAAGTACAGTCTATTTTAAAAGAAAAAAAGGAAGCCAGACCATAATAATACAAGAGAAAAAACCCACTCTTGCACGGCTACATATTGGACATACTAGATTAACTCATTCCTTCATTCTAAAAGATGAGTCTCCTCATAAATGTCAATGTAGAAACCAGTACTCTATAAAACACATCTTGATTGAATACACAAAACTAACCAACATTCGGCAAAGGTTGACAATGTGAGCAAACTATTTAGAATTATCGACCTTAACTTAGTGAAAAAAAAAACCCAGCCTCTTATCAAAAATGTAGACTGATGTATTTTCCATTCTCGAAATAACTTAACTGTGGAAACAAATTACTAACATTAGATAGGAGTATTGGTGTTAGCTAAAATAGCTCCAAGCTACTGTGCGCAAACAAGTGAGCTCTGATTTGTCTAAAAATGTTAAATTACAATTTATGCGCCTACAATTCATATATATTTGATATATATGCATAAACAGGATTTGGCATGAAATAACTTATAAGAGGTTGATATGCCATAAAACTCGACAAACCAAACCAAGGCAGTTCTGGAGCCTCAGCATTAGATTGTTTAAAATCGGAACACTCGTTGGAGTGGGGTTACCCCTCTACAGAGATGCATTCAGTGTATTCTACAGCCTCAGCAGACTGGGCTGATATATATATATATATATATATATATATATATATATATATATATATATGTGTGTGTGTGTGTGTGTGTGTGTGTGCATGTATGTATGTATATGTAGTGCAATTAGAAGGAAACTCAAACCTAGTTAAGTTGTCATCTGTCTCATCAGATGTCTTTTTACAAGTAAAACTTGAGGTTGTGGAACAACAAATGTGGAATTACGGTTCATATGTGTACGAGGAGAAAAAAATTAATTCTCAGGCGTGGTTAAAACAATAGGTGTTAGAAACATTAAGAAACAGGAGCAGGGTGTCTTGTAGGTCAACCCATCCCAATTTGAGCACATGCCAGGCATCCCATAGCAGATGGGATTTTCTAAATACTCCAAGCTCGTAAATTAAATGACTATCCCCATATATATTCTTCATTTACTCCTAATACATATGTCAATTATCACAGATTTTGTTATCTTAGATATTCCCCTTAAATTAAATTAGAATCAAAATGAATAAATAAAATAAAAGTAAAAAACTTTTTCGGCAACTACCATGTGCCTTTAATTAATCCTAAAAATGGTCAACGGGAAACAAATACTTTAATTTTTGAATTAATATCCGAAATTCACAGAATCATCATCTATAAATAAATCTCCACGTTATAATGATATCAACTACCGAATCAATTGTTATTAATTTCCAATAGAATCCTCATCGTTGTCCTTGCAATTACCTAGAATAGACGCCTCAGTGGCCTTCAGTCAGGATAATTTGATTTTTCCCTTATTTAAACATGAGTTAATTTCGTTCGTTTAACAGTAGTCTGCGGTCTCTAAAATTAATTATACTAACTTTTTCATCGATGCACAAGTTACATCTACCATTGAATCTATTCGCGGTAGAAGACTGTTTGAATATTTTCCACTTTACTAAGGGGGGGTCAGCCCCTAATCTTTAAGGTTCCAAAAATATTTAGATAGAGCGGTTTGGTTCCTAACTCGTGGATTGGAGAAAGAATGTATGTGATTATACAATCTTTGTTTCCAAATCCCAGCGGAGATGCCTATATAGACTCTCTCCAATCTTTATGTTCCATGGGAGAAATGTCTGTTGGGGAAATCATTATGAAATACTTCAATTCTGCCTTCATGAAATTTACCGTTAAAGACTATACCGTCAAGTGGCAGGCACTTGAGGTCGGCATAATGATGGGCAGTGTGATTTCCCCACTTCTTTTCGTTCTGGCCATGGAACTCATATTTCCAAGTGCAGTAAATACGTCGAAAGAAGTGATGAAAATGAACATCTAACTCTTTCTCCTTCCAGAGCTTTTATGGACGACATCCCCATTCTCGTCCCGACCAAAATCGCTGCCGATGGATTACTACAAAGGAACTATGACCTTTTCACATGGGCGAGAATAAAGGCTAAGCCAAAGAAAAGTCGAAGCCTATCGTTAGTCGGAGGATCTGCCAAGGAGATCCATTTCAAAATTGGGGGTGATACGAACCCAACAGTCAGGGAGAAGCCAGTAAAGAATCTCGAACATCTTTAATCAATCCCACTAACTGATCGTCATAGGGGTACAGAGGTCCAGAAAGTATCCTTGAAGAGTCTTAAATCAATTGACAAAACTTGTCTACCCGGAAAGATGAAGGCTTGGTCTTACCAACATGGTCTGCTACCCCGTCTTTTGTGGCCCTTACAGATGTATGAGATTGTGCTATCTCGCGTTGAGCGGATTCAACAGTATAGCAACAAATATCTACGTAAGTGGCTTGGAGTTCCTCCTTGTTTTTCGAAAGTAAGTTTATATACCAATTCTGGAAACCTACAGCTCCCAATGTCTTCACTGGTAGAATTCAAAATTGGGAAAGTACGTCTTCATATGATGATGAAGGACTCAGCCGACAAGGTCATTCGGAAAGCGTATCCAGAAATAAAATCAGGTACGAAGTGGTCGGTCGTTAAGGCCGGTCAGGAGGCGGGATGCAGCCTGCAAATCAAAGACATTATAGACGTCACTCAAACCAATCGAGCTGGGTTGGGTAGCACTAGCGGCAAGGTATTCTCCAAAGTGGGTCCTAAGGGAAAAAGAGACATGGTGAGCGAAGAAGTCAGGATGTTTGAGGAGGAGCAAAGAACTGCCACTGCTGTTACTCAGTCCAAACAACGTGCTTGGACAAAATGAAATGATATCGAACCAATTAAATTATCGAGGAAATACTTAATTGCAATGGAACCACTGGCGATATCATTCCTTCTTCGCTATACATATGATCTCCTACCAAATGCGACCAACCTAAAAATTATGGGGTTATATCAATTAAGATATGTGCTTTTCGTGTAAAAGTGATCGGGGTACCTTTCGCCATATGCTTTCTGCATGTCCATAATCGCTTCAGATGTACACATGGCGACATGGCAAGGTGTTGGAGGTGGCCATATAGTTGTTAAGAGCACAATGTGAGACAGCAAACCAGCAACCTGTTATAGACAAGGAACCCATAATTCAGTTTCGCAAGGAAGGTGAATGCCCTGCGAGGAAATAAAAAAGTTCCAATATGAAGCTACTGAATGGAGCTTGTGACTGGAAAGTTTCAGCGGATCTCAAGACATCTCTACAATTTCCAGTTCACATTATTCAAGCAGAAAAGCGGCCAGACATTGTAGCGTGGTCCGATTCAAAGAAGAGTGTCTTCCACATAGAATTGACGGGGAAGAAAACCAGGAGGCACACGAACGGAAGAAAAACCAATACGAGACACTGCGTGCCGACCGCGTGGAAAAGGGTTAGATATACCATGTGATTCCTATAGAGGTTGGTTGTCATGGTTTTCTAGGACACTCATTTCGTTTCTTTCAAAAATAGGAATCACTAGCTGCAGTTTGAAAGTTGCCTCATATCGTCTTCAGACTACGGTGCAATCTGCATCAAGTTGGATTTAGTTGAGAGCGAAAAGTCTTCAGCATGAATGAAATGCACGCGGAATCACTATTCCCGGGTGATTATGTAACATCAAGAAACGGTTACTGCAACGCATAATGACACTAACGCCGAAAGTAAATGCGTTTTAAAAATCACAAACTTCACTAAAAATGATCAGGTATATATATATATATATATATATATATATATATATATATATATATATATATATATATATTAAATACCCTCTCCAGTGGAAAAAGCTGCTTAGTAGCGCCAGGAGTGGCAGTAACGCCTTGAGCTACCGAAACTGTGTTATCACCCCGGTTGGCGGCTGATGAGGGCAGGGTATCGTACGTGCTTTAACACGTTGTATGATGAAAAAAAATGTGTGTGTGTATGCATATACGTGATTATACAGTTAACGACGAAATTATTCATACACTCATAAATTTTGAATACATTTATTAATTTCTCAGAATCTAGTGCCCGTATGATGCCAGGTTTTTATACATTAATAAACACCAAAAAGGAAAATAAAACTTAATTTTCTGGACAATAGGTTAAATACAGCAAATTTACAGGCAAATAATGCAAAATAGGGAAAGACAAAATCATTCGCAGAGTAGAAGATATCGTTTTAAATTGATTGATTCGTGTAAGTATAAGTAATTTACATAATAATTTTATCGGTGAAGTCTTTTAAACGTTTTGTCCAGTAGAATATCTGTGATAATTCCAACTGTAATACGATGGACCATGTTGAATGTTAAAATTTAAAAAATAACAGGCAAATCTGTTATTCAGATACGGAAAAGTCTTTATTCAGTCTGTATACATTTTCATAGCAGTCCGACGCAAACACGAGGATAGAGGAAGACCTTGTAAGGATTTATGAACGTATCTCGCTTTCAGCTACAGAGAGGCATCCACCTCCGACCAGACCGATTCACACCAACCCAACTTCTCTCTTTGGGTTTCAAAACTTAACTCCCCTTGAATCCAAAATTATCTTTTCTTATATAATATCTTCTTAATAATTGCATCAGCGAGTCATATTAGAACACGTGTCATTAACTTTTTAAAAAATTTAAATCAATCTTATCCTAAGTCGACAACATGAATTGTTTACTTTTAACGACATCCGGCCTCAACAATGATTTGAAAACATGTCACCCTGGTATCCTCCGAAACAATCTATCACACCTGATATTCTGCCACACATGTAAGAATTACACCATATGAACTTTTGCGACGAAGTACGCGTAGCTCAAACAAAGTTTACTAAAATGCAAAAGCACAATACAAATAGCGACATTTAACGCCAGAACCTTAAATAGAATAGGACAACTACCGGAGCGGACTGTATCGGCCATAGATCATAACACAGACTTTATATACATTCAAGAACACAGATACACCCATAAGGAGGGTATTGAATATCACGATACTGGCAATTGATGGATGCTAGCCACTTCATCTGCATGGAAAAACTCTGCCAATGCCACGATAGGTGGTGTAGGTATGCTTATTGGACGACGAGCCCTAAAATCACTAAATAGCATAGAGAAAATACAACCTAGGATGGTGGTAGCTACTTTTAATGGCAACCCCAGCACAACAATCATCTCCTACAACAGCCCTACCAATGTTAATGAAGAAACTGGCCTCATCACCTTCTATGATAAGCTATCCTCCCTTGTTCGTAGCATCCCGAAACACAACGTTCTCGTCATTGGTGGAGACATGAATGCCCAAATTGGTAAAAACGTAAACCATACATTCAGCCGACAAAACTCATCGAACAGAAATGGGCAACATCTAACAGATTTCAGGCTAGAAAATAGATTAACATGCCTCAATACAAACTTTCAGAAAAAGGAGGGAAAACTATGGACCTACACATGCGCAAATAATACTAAAGCACAGATAGACAACGTCTTTATAAATAAGAAATGGAATTGCGAGGCATACTCCTCATTCGAGGGTGTGTCCTCCAATCACCGAATTGTCACCGCAAAAATACGACTGAGCCACCCGAACAACAACCACTGTACACTATGACTGGTCCCAGCTTAATAACAGGAATATTAGAGATAAATATGCGTTAACACTAAGAGACAAATTCGATGCCCTATCGGAGAAGACAGAAACATATACTCCGAAATATTAATATGAGACCTTGCCCACTTAGAAGCGGCAGTGGAACGGATACCAACTAAACAAAGAACTAAACCTAGAGTCCCATGGGAGACATGGTTATGAAAAAGCGTGCTGACGTGAAAACTTCCCCCAAATGCAATTGGGATAACCCCACCAATACCAATGCCTGAAACTTAAAAAGATATTAAATGAATTTGCTCACATATACCTAAAAGAACAAACAGAATACATACAAAATCAGATCGATAAGATTAGAGACTCGGTTGAAGATAGACAATCTAGGATAGCATGGCAAACGGTTAACAAAGTGAGCAGAAGGAAGAGCACTGCGATAGCTAAACTGAAAGCTACCAGCCAACAAGAATGAATACACCTATGGAAACAGCATTTCGAGAATTTACTCGGAAACCCTCCAAAAGTTACACATGAACCAATCATGAGAATTATAAGTAAACAATTAGACATCAAACTATGTAGGACCGTTAACGCTAGAACCCGACACGGTACTAAGAAACATTAAAAATATATATTAGCCAAGAACAACCGATATATAAACCTTACATCCATAGCGGCCAAGATATACAATGGTCAACTACGCAACTGCATAGAACCCAAAATTGAGAAGATACCTAGGAATAACCAAAATTGTTTTCAGAAGAATAGATTCACGACGCCACAAATTTTTACTATCCGTCGAATTCTTGAAGGTGTACGCGCAAAAAACCTTCAGGCAACAATATTATTTGTCGAATTCGCCAAGGCCTTTGACTCCATACACATAGGAAATATGGAGCAAATACTACTTGTCTACGGCCTACCCAAGGAAATTGTCGCAGCCATAATGATGCTATATAGAAGCACAAAAGTAAAAGTCTGTTCCCCGGATGAAGACACAGATTACTTCGACATTGTAGCAGGTGTACTGCAAGGAGACTCTTACCTCTTTATCATCTGTCTAGACTACGTGCTTAGAACATCGATTGATAAATTGAAAAAAAAAAAAAACGGGTACAAGCTAACAAAGGGAAGAAGCAGAAGGTACACCGCACAAACAATTATAGACGCGGACTACACTGATGACATAGCACTTCTGGCAAATACACCTGCCCAAACTGAAACCCTGCTACATAGTCTGGAACGAGCAGCTGCTGGTATAGGCCTCCATGTCAATGCACACGAGATAGAATTCATGTGCTTTAGTCAAACAGGCGACATTTCCACACTAAACGGTAGCTCTCTGAAACTAGTAGACAATTTCACCTACCTTGGAAGCAGTGTCTCATTAATCCAGACAGACATCAACACGCGACTAGCAAAGGCATGGACAGCTATCGATAGCTTATCAGTCATATGGAAGTCAGACCTGACCGATAAAATGAAACACAGTTTCTTCCAAGCAGCAGTCATATCAATACTGCTGTATGTATGCACTACATGAACGCTAACTATGGAGAAAAAACTTGACAGCAACTACACAAGAATGCTGCCAGCAATATTGAATAAGTCCTGGAGGCAGCACCCCACAAAGAAGCAGGTGTACGGCCACTTACCACCCATCACGAAAACTATCCCGGTTAGACGAACCAGATATGCGGGACACTGCTGGAGGAGTAAGGACGAACTCATCAGTGATGTACTCCTGTGGACCCCTTCACATGGACGAGCAAAGGCAGGACGACCAGCTAGAACCTACAGAAAGTGGCTCTGTGCCGATACAGGATGTTGCACTGAAGACCTACCGGAAGCAATGGACGATAGAGAAGGGTGGCGATCAAGAGTCAGAGGTATCCGTGCTGATGGCGAGACCAGATGATGATGACACTTACACTCATAGATTTGTAACCAGTCCACAACTTCACCTAACTAAATGATAAAATAACTAATATAATCAATTATCAATAAAGCAATTAATTAATTACCACCCTAATTATTTTACACAACAATGAATATCACGGTGTTTGTGCAGAGTGTTTAATTGGTTGGTGAATACTTTGTTTCAGGCAACCGTCCCCGCAGTCTTTACCTACTTTGCGTGGTTGAGAAAGTTGATCAGCGTCTCAGGTAACTCTTTTGGGGAATGCCGACGGAGCCAAGAATTTTTGTTCCTGCCTTGCATGGGGTTTGACCAATGTGCAGCCTCCACTTTCAAATGGCCTTGTGCCACATATCAGCGTAGCAGGACGTCGGATAAATACAAGCAATGAACATCACATAGTGCATAGAGCGTCACCATTGTTATTCTTAAGTTAACAACATGATGGGGAAGACAAAGGAGCCTAGTGTTGACTTCAGACAGATAAGTAATTAATTCAAACCAGTTAGCTATCTCTAGATCTACGATACAGTCCGTTATAAAGAAGTTTAAACAGTTTGGCAAGGCAGAGAATTTGCTTGGGCGTTGAAGAAAACCCAAATTGTCACCTAAAACAGCACGAAAACTGTGTCGCGAGGTTAATATAAACTAAAAAGTTGTTTTAAAAGACATCGCCAACATATATATATATATATATATATATATATATATATATATATACGGATATATGAATAATGATATATATATATATATATATATATATGTACAGATATGTAAGTAAAAGTTGAAGATTGTAGTCGAGGGCGACCCGAAGGTCCCCTTTTCAACAGCTACAACACCGAGGTGTATGGGAGGGCACTACTCCATTCCCTGGATTGATCCACTTTACCTTTAATCCACACCTTATAATGCTGAGTGGCATCAAGTACCATTTTTGAGTCTTTGGTATGACTCGAGATTGGATTGAATCCTGGTGTCCCGGACCAGATATACATTTATATATTTGTATATTTTGGTATATTTGGATATATATATACATATATATATATATATATATATATATATATATATATATATATATATATATATATATTGGCAGCATTTCTTCATTGATACTTATTTGATTGAACATGATGGACATTTTTAACACAAATTGTTAATCCTTCCGAATTGCCGTATCGATCTAATGATGTTCGGCGAGAATTGGGGATAAACCTTCCATAATTAGTTATTTCCCAAGTACTTTCTGCCCAACTTTATGCCACCATCAGTGGAGAAAGTATGACAAATGTGGTGTAACTTTTGTATGTACGTTACTACTTTGTAAGAAGAGCATATTGTGACGTGGTATAAAATATTTATCCCACCTCGGGAGTTTATTTTTCGCACTTGTGAAGACGGGACTGCCTGGAACTTGATCCTTCGCAGTATAAGTCCTAGTTAAGATTCCTTTCTTGGGCATATAGGAACTGGCAGATAAAGTGGGGGTTAATTTGGGACTAGACTGACTGCCGCTGGGAAGGGGTTTCCAAATTTCACGTTACACATACACACACCAGACCACTACCTCTTCCTACCCCTAGGATAATGGAAGATATGGGCCTCTAGGTTTCGATATAATAATATTAATTATCGTAGTCGACAATTCCAGTTTCCCGTGTAATATTTTTAAAGGCGAGTAGGACATTTAGCGAGAATAACATGAGGCGAATGAAGCTGAAAAGGAAAATGCAAAAGACAACTTGATAGGTAGACAACACAATGAATAAACTTCGACACGAGGAGAGACATAAAATATAACAAGGTTTTTAATACAGGCGGACACACATATTCAACGTGTCGTCTAAATTATCAGCGGATAATATCAACACACAAATGTCTTTCTTCCTTATTCCTTTCTTTCTTCCTTCTTTAAATTGAGAGAGAGAGAGAGTATGTAATTGCAGTACTTAGAAAGGGTGGGGGGAGAAAGTCTTAAAGTTTACTTAGCTTTTCGACGGGTTCCTTCTGAGAGTATTTTCTCTTTTATGGGCTAGCGGGATTTTATATAGCTTGGCTTGAATGCGTCTGTCATCTTGTCCAAGAGTTCTATTTCGCTTATTCACCCGGAGTTTGGCATGAGATTCGCTCGTGCGTTCATGGCGACCTCCGTCCACAGAACTGATATCTTTTTTCTATTTCCGCTAACGAAGAAAAGCTACTTCCGTTTTTAGGGTTCTGGCCAATCATTCGGCCTCTTAACGGTCAGTCTTTGGCGGCCTGGTAATTCAAACACGGAGGGATAGGGGAAAATCCTTATTTCTCTCCTCTCAGTGGTAGACCACGTGACAGTATGTACTGTTGTATTGTGTAGCGTTTACTTTTCAAATTTGTTTCTATAAATAGCATCAGTAGCTAAAGACATTTAAGTACATTAGTACTGGTTTCAAAATTAATTCTATTAAGTTTGGGTTGTATATTCCTAATATGTAGTGCCTTGAGAATCTGTAGTTTTTGCTTGTTATTTTGTTGTTCTAATATTGTTATTTTCGGTAAGAATTTTCCGAAATTCAGTTGCTGGGTATGAATTCTTTTTAGATATTGTGCTATAGAACTGGTATTAGAAAGGTGCATTGTAAGTCTTCTCGATTGAGTAGTTGAGGTTAAATCAACGTATATGTTGTTTTTAGCGATACAATCTCCAAAAGTACATTTAAATTGATATTACGTTAGTTTTTTGCAAAACTTCAATCGAGGGAGAGGAATTATTTTTAATCACTAAGTTGGAGGTTTTGAATTTTTATAGTATATGATAAGTTTTTTTTTTTATTAAGATCAATGGAAAGTATGCTTCTTTGATATTTTTAAAGATATTTTTTAAATCTAATTTATAATTGTAGTGCATTTGGTTGCGGTAAAAATCTTTGATAAATACTTGTGGACTGGGTGGAATGTTACAGTGTTTATTTTGTTGGCTAAGATTTTTAATCATACGTTTAATTTGTTAATCAACAATAGAGTTAGGGAACCCATTATTGATGAGGGTTTGTTTTATGATTTTTAATTCTTTATAAAATATTGTTTTGGAGGAGGAGATTAGTTGAGCGCTAAATATTAGGTTATTAATAATTGCTTTCTTATATCGGAAAGGGCATTCACTTTTAAAGTTGAGGGTACAGGAGTTATTATTAGAGGGTGTTTTTCTAAGTAGAAGTAGTGAAGTTATCATTATTGTTAGTATCAAGAATAAGTATATCATCAACATATCTTAGGTATATTGGAGGTTTTCTAATGCTATTAAATATTCTATTTTTGAGGTTGGGCATGTAGAAATTACTGAGGATCGGGGCGTGGGACAGCTCCCATAGATAGCCCATCTGTTTGAACGTAAATATTACCAAGATGGTCATGAAATAGAACTTCAGTAGTATATGCTAGAAATATTTTCTGAAGTATATTAGGGTTGATTTGAAGAAGAGGGAGAGATGTGTTATTATGAATATTCATTTATGATAATATCAATTGTTTCATTGTGAATAGATTTTCAACATCCAGTAAGGCTGATATACCGTTATTGGATTTAATTGTATGTAGAACTTGAATTAATTCGTCTGTAGATTTTATGTTATATTTACTAAGTAAGTATGGTTTAATAAGTTGTTTTATTGTTTTTGTGAGTTCATAAATCGGTGTAGGTATTTGTGATATAATTGGGCGCAGAGGATGATTAGGTTAATGTATTTTTACCGTCCCGTAAAGATAGCCTGGTTTATAATCACCGATTATATTCGATAGTTTTGTGCTATTAATTTCGGCATTAATAGCAGTAATTAGTTTATTAATTTTCATTTTAGTTGGTTGGTGGTATTCTTATTTAATTTTTTAATTTGATATGGTCATCGAGGATATTTTTGTAGTTTTGAATGATAGTCTGTTTTATTGAGTAATATAAAAGATGTTTTGTAGGGTTGGTGCTAGTAGATGCCCTATAGCTGTAGTCCGATCAAAAAATAGATACAACAAAAAACAAACTAATGTAGTTTGTTTTTTGTTGTATCTATTTTTTGATGGATTCAGCCTTAGGGAGTATAGAATAAACATTTTTTTAGCCTTAAAATAACCAACTCCAAAAACATACATAAGAACATTCTAGAAATTTCGGATCAAAATCGCATTAACATTAAAGTTACATTTTTATATTTTTCAACTAATCAGCTAAAAACACAAAATAAGAACATTCTAGAAAATCCGGCTCAGAAACTAATTAACAGAAAAATTTTAGGCTTTAAAACAAATAAGTAAATATACGAATCTGATTGGCCAAGAAATATCTGCGCGCTTGAATTTTAGGACCCGCAATAAAACTATTTTTTGATCCACTTAAGTGACCCAAAAAAGTATAAATAACGAAGAATCTAATCAACCAGGTCATTTATTCTTTCCATTACGAGAGGTCATGGACGGACAGCAGAGAGCCATGCCATAAGACTCAAAAGGAAAAGGCATGCAACCTTCTTTTACTAATGCGACCTGTTGTCGCCAAGATCACAAGAAAACACACCGGCGGACTTAAGAAAACAAAGACCCATACTTACAGTCCATCACTTATACACACACACACATACCCATGTATGTAAGTAAAGTCAAATTTTTATTATATTTACTTCGGCCAACTATGGACCCATTTATTTGATAGACTTTATTAACTTGTAAACACACACACACACGGGCGAACAATCCTATTTTCTTTCAACTGGCCACAACTGTATTTTCTACATACACACAACATGAACATTGTATTTTCTAATTATTTTTAACCTGTTTGTTATGATCATTAAATTGTTTGTTTCTTAATGTTCGTTGTTGTCATATTCCATTTGTTTACGTGCTTGTAAAATTTGTGTTGTATTTGTGGTGGAACTAAACGTGCCCATAAAATACGGCAAGGAACTCACTCACACTCACTCACTACAAATTGGAGAGTAACATATCCACTAAACAATTACTTGTACCCACAACAGGAGATCACGGAATTCAGGTTTGATTGAAATTACCTTTTTATCCCGAAGTTTTAAAATATTCTGGTGTAAAATTTCAATTTCGGTATTTTTGTTGATGTTAGTATATCCTTGAAATAAATGGCAGTTGGGCCCCAAGTTGAGAAAATCTTGTTGAGTTAAATTACAGTCCGAGAGTTTGATATATTTGTCAATATTATTTGGAAGCAGTAAGTGGCCTTTGAAGAGGTTGCTGAGCTTTTTTTGAAGAGTAAGTTTGTGTTTGTAATCACTTTTGTTTATGATTACGATAAGTCTGTTATCTAGTTCGTGGAGTTGTTCCGATGTAATGGAGCTTTCAGATTCCACGAACTAGAAAACAGATTTTCCGTAATCATTAATAAAAGTGATTACGAACACAAACTTATGAAAAAAAAGTCCACACTCAACTTCTCAGCACTGTCACGATTATTTATTAGGTGTTCTGCTTTGAAAGACCCGTATGTATTTTTTTTTTCTTTTTTTTTTTTTGGCTGGGGGATACATAATCCTTTTATTTATTCATTTTTTTTTTTTTTGCTTTGCGCATGCATAGGCGTTTGTTAGAGTTTTTTTTAGCGCCATTCTTGACCCTCTTTTTTTCAGATGTTTCTCTGGTGAGGATTTACATCATTTCCTATAGGGTCATTATTTGGATTTGGTTGAACCAATATGTCTTGTCAATCGTGTTCCTTCAATTATTACAGTTGTATTGTCCAGTTTTGTGAAACCGATGAGAAAAGTATATTGAAGAGACCAGAAAACATGGATTAGTGTGCCAAAGTCCAAGAAAACAACTTTACCATTTCGGACTTTAAAAGCTTTTTTTTTACATAATACCAATATTCCGACTTGGAAAATTATATTATTTGTTAACCACTACCTCAGCCATATCAGGGTCCACAGATTTATGTTGGAATACTTAAACATTTTTTCAAGAACATTGGTAGACTGACATTCATTTTGCTCGGAAATGACTGATACACGGTTTTGTTGGGTCAGTAAAATGGTAATTCCTGTGTATGGAGTGAGTGAGGGAGACGCTCTTTGTGATTGGATATACTAATCACGTGATGATGAGCGCAAAATCCAAAATCTGCTCAGATAGATTCCACCAGGCGTTCCGTGAGGCAGTGACATTAAAAGCTCTCAGAAAGACAACCCTAAGATACCAGATATCTTCTTCAGCACGCCGGTAAGTCCCTTGAACTCAACTTTATACACAGGAAGGACTGTATATTATTATTCATTGTATCTCGCGCGGGTTAATAAATTGTTAGAATTAAACGAAATATTAATTCATTCATTTGTTGCTGTTAGCCTTAGAATAAACGCTATACTAAGACAATAGTTTAATAACCAGGACTCTATTGGTGGCGAAAGAGTTGAAGAGGAAATCGGTGAAATAATGATTGCACGTCGCAAGTTCAACAGGGGCCGTGTACTAAAACAATTGTGGTTGTTTGGTGGAATTGAGAGGTTAAGCAAACGAAGGTTTGTTGTCGCCTTAAACGGTCCCACTGGTGATAAAAGAAACAGTGCGACATTTCTTCCTTATATAGAAAAGAACCTAAAACCGGGTTCCGTTATATACAATTATGCTTGGCCGGTGTACAAAAGCATCAGTTCATTAGGCTTACGCTATAAAATATTTTGTTATCAACCATACACAGACAACAGAAAGATTTTGGCGCGGTCTCAAAGAATGGATTAAGCGACCAGGTATGAAATCCAAATATATGCACCAGTACCTTGCAAAATATTTGTTTGTTTACTCAGTTTCAGATGAAAGAACTCTGGTGCCCCCACCTTATTAGACTGTGAGCGTCACATTATGCTAGCACCAGAAGAAACCAATTCTTCGTCGGAAGACGACGAAGAACCCCAGAAAAAGAAAAAAAAATAAGATAAAAAGGATTATTTCATTTCATAAATCTTCTGAAGCTGTGCCCGTAAGAAAAGTACAAACACTAAAAGTAAGTAAATACACTAGTTGGGACCCTTTCGTCCCAACGTCTAGGAAGATTAACTTTGTTAAATGCTTAACTCACGGGGCACTAGTGATTTGTTCCAAAAATAGGATTGATGAAAAAATTAAAAAGATCACTGATAACTTTCTGAGGAATAGATATCCAAACAACATCATCTCTACTAGTATTGGATCAACAATATCCAAATTTTATTCCATCAAATCGTTTGGTCCTTCAAAATGTCCTGTATTTATGAAGATACCTTGGATTGGAGCCGTCAGTCCGCTTTTTGGTGATAAAATCTCTGGGTTGGTGAAGCGTTGTTTTAACTCTGTTAAAGTTAGAACCATCTTCACCACCAGACCTGCATTCTAGTCTTTTCAAAAGAATACCTTACCTATGCTGAAACAAAGTGAGATGATCCCAAATACGGTGAAATGCTGAAAAACCCAGGATGATCATTGATTGACCGACAAAGTAAAATTGCACCGGCTTCGAAAATTCGTCGCAATCTTTTGTTGTGGATATAAGCTAGGTGTTCTGCCATGAAAGATGGCTGCAATAAAATCAAAGATGTGATCAGACTTAGAAATATGTTGGAGAAGTGCATTATTAAAATAACTAACTCTTATCTCTCTCCTAGTTCGTATAAATTTTTATAAATGTTCGTCAACGTTTCGCCAATATATTTAAATTCAGTCTTCACAAGGAATACCGTAAATATCGGCGTCAGAAACAATGTTGAGTCGAGGACTTCAGTGTAATAAAATGGGAATTGTTTTAGAGGATAAAGTGTCAGTTTTGATACGAAGTTTATTTAAGTTACTTCCTATCATGTTAGTGGAAGAATTATTAGGTAAAGTAATGTATATGTGGGAGAGATTAATTTTATCGAAAGGTGTGTTCGAGGTCGATTTTTATCGTGGATTTTAAGGGCTTTGGATTTAGTGTATAAAATGTTTGGAGTTAAGAAGGTTACGAAAGGAATTTTCTATGTAATTAGATTCATCATTTAAATATTTCGGGGAAAAATACGAAGGGCCCAAAGGTAAAAACCTATGATAAATCCTCTTTTAATATTATTGTTGTGGTGTGAATAGAAATGTATGGGGTCATTTTTACAGGTCGGTTTACAGTAAACACTGAATTCTAATTTGTCCCTTTTCCTAATTAAACATCCCAAAAAGCTAGAGTATTGTTCATATGTGAACTTAATAAAAAGGTTCTACATTATATTGTCTGTCATAGATGCTATTTAAATCAAGATCTTGTGAATGAATAAGTAAAATGTCTTCTATGTATCTAAAGTGACCAGCACTGCTTGAGATGATATATTTGAAAGGACCAGATTCCAGGAATTCGAGATAAATGCATGCAAGAACTCCTCTGAGCATAGACGAACTAAATTTCTGCTCATAAAATTATTGTATTGGAAATAACAATGTGATGTACACAGGGTACAGATTTTAATTAAGGTAGGGATAATATAGAGTTTGTTTTTCGAAGTTGATTATCTCAACGTTCAATAAACCTATTGACAGGTATGTTAGTATATAGGGATATGATATCTAAACTAGCAAAAAATTTGTGTTTCAATTTGTTAAGGAGTGATCCGGATTATTTGCCAATGTTAAACTTTTTTTCTTTTTTTTTTACATCAAACCTTTATCAGAACGTTTAAATATGTGATTTTATATCTTCTGAATTTTTTCTAAATTTTTTTTTCATTTGGTAAAATACTGAAAAAAAGTTTTTATTCATTTTAGTTAGTGTCGTTCTGTTTCAAAATTGTGTTTAACAATGCAAAAAAGAAAACGTACACAAAGCGAAAACACAACATTAGACAGAGGCACAGAAGAGCTTATCGTGTCACATATTTTATTGATATCAAATTTAATCAGTTTCACTGATTCATCACTTAAAAGAACTGGTAGACAAGGTGAAATCTTCAAAAGCTGTTGACCCTATTTGCTTTGCTAATTTATCTTATGTTCATAACACTCAAAAAAATTTGGTCTCACCAAAATTAGTTGCAGGGATAAAATCCAGTCAATATAGACCCCTGGGTTTTAATAAGATTTTGGCAGGATGAATAAAACCATTGGGGTCCAACGAGGGTAAATTTATTAGTTTGCATTTATAAACAAAAATCACTGGATCATGTTGGATTCCTGATTGGATATGATGATCATTTGTGATATTTCATTCACATTTGACTCGTTTCAAAACATTTGAATCTTTTAAATTGTTGAAGAGGCCAGATAAATATACCGGCCCCCGCAAACTTTTGAAATATTAGTGATTGACAACGAACTAGGAAAAACAAGGGTGTTGCTTCGAAAAACCAAACTTTATTATGGCAAATCGTAAATCGAAAAAGCGTAGGGCGAACAATCGCCGCGGCCGGATGGTGATCGTTGGAACAGGATCTAGTCGCTGGAGCAGGTCTGGATTGCTGGTACAAGACTGGTATTCGTTGGATAGGTGGTCGGTGGTTTAGGACGAGTATCTGCTGTGCAGGAAGGTGTTCGCTGGTCCAGGACTGGTTGTTGCTGGTATCTGCTGGTGTCGGAAAATGGTCATTGGTTCAGGACTGGTAGTTGCTGGTATATGCTGGTGCAGGAAAGTGTTCGCTGGTTCAGGACTGGTAGTTGCTGGTGTCTGCTAGTGCAGGAAAGTGGTCGCTGGTATCTGCTGGTACAGGAAGGTGATCGCTGGTTCAGGACTGGTATCTGCCGGTGCAGGAAGGTGTTCGTTGGTGCAGGACTGGCAGCTTCTGGTGCAGAACTGGTAAACGCTGCTACAAGAAAGTCGCCGGTGCAGGGCTGATAGCTGCTGATGCAGAACTGATAGCTGCTGGTGCAGAGCTGGTAGCTACTGGTGCAGGGAAGTGGTCGCCGGTGCAGGAGTGGTAGTTGCCGCTGCAGTGAAGTGGTCGCCGGTGCAGGAGTGGTTGCCGCTGCAGTGAAGTGGTTGCCGGCGCAAGAAGGTAGCTCCTGGTGCCGTCTCAAAGAGTATTAAACTTTCTGAATTAGTCCTGGAAAGGTCTGTTAGATTGAGAGGCTGGTAGTTGTATCTGCTGCATTGTGCCGTCTCAGGAAGTGTTTGGAAAGACTTTCTGAGTAGTCCTGAAAAGTCCTTTTAAGCTGAGAGGCAGGCAATCTTCCTGCGTCGTCTGCGGCTGGAATCGGGACGTCTGCTTTAGTGGAAGCCTTGAGCAGACCTCATGGGCAACTGCTGCTGATTAGGCTTCAGTCGTAGAACGACCAAGGAAGAATCTGACTTCCTCCCACAGCCTGGCTGTCCCCAGCCCAACTGATTCGACCCGGTTTGATACTGCAGCTTTTATAGCTACCCTGTGCCACTACGCTATGTGGTCAATGTTGGGTAACCTTGCTAATATTACTATATTATAGTGAGAAACTTAATTCTAATTCGACTATGTGTTTTTAAATACTACCTATTTTGTCCATTAGTTGAGGATTGTCCTTAGAAAAACAGGCTGAATTTAATATTTAAAGAAAACGTTCTGTGCGGAGCAATTTAGTCCCTTAACGTATAGTTTCCAAATACTATTGGCTGACAACATCAGTGACTCATCATTTTTGGGAATGGGATTTGTTTGTTTTATTTTCGTTTGGGTTATGAGTAGTCAGTTGACAACGATAAAATGAATGAACCATCTGGCACTGAACGAGCAAACCGAAAAGGTCCGGGTGTTTTTTCAGGGCTATCCATATAAAAATATTTTTACGGAAGAAAGCATTTAAAAATTATTATATTTCAAACGAAGAAGTTTATAAAATTCAAAATTCATTTGAAAAAATTCTTTTAAAAATGATTATTTGATAAGAATAGGAATAAGAATATAAAGTAGAATTAAAATACAATGTTTGAAATTTCAATTCTTATCCATGGTATCAGATTATTAATTAAAAATTAAAATTAAATTATTAATGAAAAATCCCAATGTGACAGTAGAAACTCTGATCTTGTTAACTCAGTTTCAATATTGCCAGATATTTATTGGTGTGGGTGTTATATGATTCAATATTCTGTTGCGGGACCGATAAATACATCGATATATCTTCTGTGTGCGTGTATCTGTGTTCTTGTATGCATATTATGTCTATTTTATGTTCTTCGGCCGATGCGATTAGCTCTGGGAGTTGTCCTATTCTATTTAAGGTTCTTATGTTAAATGTGGCTATTTGTAGTGTTTGCTTGCATTTTAGTAGTTACGTAATTAGAACATCGATTGACAAAATCAAAGAGAATGGCTTCGAACTGACGAAGAAAAGAAGCAGAAGATACCCCGCAACAACAATTACCGACGCCGACTACGCCGATGACATAGCGATACTGGCAAATACACCTGACCAAGCCGAAACACTTCTGCATAGTTTGGAACGAGCAGCAGCAAGCATAGGCCTCCATGTTAATGCACACAAAACGGAATATATGTGCTATAACCAAACGGGGGACATCTCCACTCTAAAAGGAACCCCTCTTAAACTAGTAGACAAATTCACGTACCTAGGAAGCAGCGTCGAATCAACCGAAAAGGACATCGAAACGATGTTAACGAAAGCATGGACAGCTATCAATAGGCTATCGACTATATGGAAATCAGACCTAACCGATAAAATGAAACGCAGTTTCTTCCAGGCAGCGGTCACATCGATACTGCTATATGGATGCACTACATGGACGCTAACAAAACGGCTGGAGAAGAAACTAGATGGCAATTACACAAGAATGCTGCGTGCAATCCTGAACAAGCCCTGGCAGCAACACCCCACAAGACACCAACTGTACGGCCACCTGCCTCCTATCACGAAAACTATTCAAGTTAGGCGAACCAGACATGCAGGACATTGCTGGAGAAGCAGAGATGAACTCATAAGAGATGTACTCTTATGGATCCCCACACATGGCCGCACAAAAGCAGGACGACCAGCACGAACGTACATTCAGCAGCTATGTGAGGATACAGGTTGTTGTCCTGAAGACCTGCCTAGGGCGATGAACGATAGGGAGGAGTGGCGAGAGAGGGTCAGGGATATCCGTGCTGCCAGCACGATATGATGATGATGATGATATATATATATCGATCCAACGAACGTTTTATAAGAGATATGATTGACAACAAATTTGGCTAGGATGACAAAAATAGGAGGTTAAATTTGGGCGAATCATACACAAAAGGTTTGCGTGTGTGATGAAAAACTGTGGCTGAATAGTATCTGTGTAGTCTCAACAGTGTTGAAAGTCGGTGCGATCGAACGAGCGAAGACGCAGCTGTCTAAAAGTTATTGGCGACAGCGACTCTAGAAGATCAGCATAATCTTGGTGCTCGGTGCAAGTCGTAGGTGTAGCTGGGTGGTTAGGAATCTGGGGACGGTCGGAGAGATAGGTGCATTGGGTTGCGGAGATCAGATGATCGATGTCCCGGTTTATTCGGTCGCTTATTAGCAAGGGATGAACGTCGACGTGGCTTTGAAGTGCTGACGATAGTTCGAGTAGTGTCGTTTGCACGTGAACTGGTCCTTAGCTCCAAGTGTCCGTGGTATCTGGCTGGATACTGCTGCGTCATCGTCCTATGATACATGCGAAGATACTTAAAAAGGATAGAAGATGGGAAGCAAGACTTATAAACCTGAAAAGAGCTGTTAGAGTGACTTTCTCTATAACTGAAAGGCCGTTATTGTTAGACTTTCCGTATTTTAGTTCTGATAAGAACTATTTTGAGAGTACTGTTATGATTGGTCGAATCCTGGCATCGGCTGGTGCTGGGTCTGCAGCTGTGATTGATTGAAACCTACATTGATTGTCTGGGAGGAGAGGCGTCTGAAATGGGTGTGCTGGTACCAGTGGAAAGGAGTTCGTCAAGATCCTTTCGCCTCCAGCAAAAAGCCCGCCGCATATGCGATTTATCTGACACCCAAACGTATCAGAATATGGCACAAGGCCGTTTTACAATGGGAGCCACATACGAATCGAGACTCATGCACGTCAGGTGCAAAAGTTCTTGACCCTGTCGGCATTAACTATTGGGGGCGCCTCAGGAATCAAGTAATAGACTTAGCCCTGCAAGCAGGCAAAGGCCTGAGGGGACATTCCTCTGAACCCAAGGTGTCATAGTATATAAACACAAACGCCCGGCAGCCGGATCGAGAGCAGGTTTGTGGTTAGTGACTGTTTTTATATAACAGAGAAAGATAGCGTATCGGATGGTCCACAACGTGTGTGAGTCGAAACAAAAAGTCTCTCTTTAAATATGAGTAATAACGAAATACATCATTATACCGATGAGAGAAGCTTACAAATGCAACCTGTTTTTCTCCCCAGTTAGAAGCTATCTTTGAGATAATCTGCAGTTAATTTATCTCAAAAACAACCTCTGTTTTGGCGACGGAAAATTCCACTGGCCAACGAACGGGTTATTGTTGCTAATAATCGTTTCCGGGAGCAGAGAAAAATTCTTTTTGCTAACGTCATAGATGACAGAGATTTTAGATTACTGTAGCCGGAGGGCTACAATAATTTAATATTTAATATAACTTTTCTATATTTTGTCATAATTCTGATCTTGAAAACGAAAACATTTTAAAGAAGTCAACCCTCCAAATCCACCCTTCCCGTTAAAAAATAATCCAAGAATTAAACGTGCGTTTTGCATTTATAATTAAAAGATTTTTTGTCGTGTAAATTGTATTACACGCTGGTAAATTAGTTATTTTTTGTCATTTAAGATTCACTTAATTTGTGGAGAATTAAATCTGGTTACAAGAGATGCATCAAGTAAAAAGTTTGAGCTTTCCAGATTCAAAAGATATGAAAAATGTGCTCAATTCAATAAATAAGCTAGACTTTAGGTTTTAAATTGCAAAGACCAACGTATGAAAAGTTAACAAAATTATCTGAATGTTAGTCACTATATTGAGTACAATTCTACCTAAATCACCTAGTAGACTTTATGTCTGCCTAGTCCAAGAATATCTTGCAGTAACTGTCAGGCTCGGCGAAGGGAGAGAGAAAAGTATAAGCAAAAGGAGACAAAAATGGGGACGGGAATGCTAACTTTTGCTACCTGAAAAAGAAGTGTGTGTCTATATTTCTTAAAACCAAAAACAACATCCTCCCAAAAGAGAAATAAACTTTACAAAATCGAATTTGGTATATTTTTCCCTATGCTTGTCGAAAACACTGAATTTTAAGTAACAAAAAAATACATTCAAGTAATGACAATATTAAAACCAAAAACAAAAAAAGAGAGTATAAAAAATAACGACTGACTTGCACGAAGCAATGCCGTCAACTACCTAGTGTTAGTTTGTTGCGGAGCCGATAAGCACGTCGACCCCGCAAATGTTTTAAGTTAAAGCGTGCGAGTAATGACAACTAAAGACAATGAAGGAAACAAAGGCGAGATAACAAATATAACAAAAATGACAATTTATTGTCGTGTTTACAAGCGCGGTGTAAAGTTCGTGGTAGTAGTACTTGTGTCTTCACCTAGATGGGTGATGTCGGTAGCTGGTATGGTCGAGTCGTAGATGTGTGGCTGGGCAATTGCGGGTAACTGATGTCGGTCGAGTCGTAGAAGTGCAGCAAGACGATTGTTGTGGGTAGCTGACGTCGGTCGAGTCGTAGATGTGTGCAGCTGGACGATCGTCTCAGGTAGCTGATGTCGGTCGAGTCGTAGATGTGTGCAGCTGGACAATCGTCACGAGTAGAAGTTGGTGTTGGCAGCTTGGTCGCGTAACGTCGAGCGAGCGTTGTGACTAAAACCAAGCCGTGTCTTAGTCCTGCAGACCAAGTGAACGGACGGGGAAACCGTGGCTAAGGTTTGCCAGGCCTTATCACATACGAAGTCGAGCAAGCGAATCACTGAAGCAAGGGCTTTGTCGTGCCCCTAGCTTTGCAGACGTGTCGAAGCTGTGTGGACGTATCGGTGACGGTAGCGATGGGTTTGCCGTGCCAAAGCTGTGTGGACGTATCGGAGACGGTAGATGTGACTTTGCCGTGTCAAAGCTGTGCGGACGTATCGGAGACGGTAGCTATGGGTTTGCCGTGTCAAAGCTGTGCGGACGTATCGGAGACGGTAGCTATGGCTGTTTCGCGCCAAAGCTGTGCGGACGTATCGAAGACGATAGCTATGACTGCCGTGCCAAAGCTGTGCGGACGTATCGGAGACGGTAGCTATGGGTTTGCCGTGTCAAAGCCATGCGGACGATTCGGAGACAGTAGCTATGGCTGTGACGTGCCAAAGCTGTGCGCCGTCGAGCGAACAGGCCGGTAGGTCGCGGCTAAGATTGGCGTTATCTTAGCGCTGTGCAGATAGCGAAGCGGTAGCTTAAGGCTAACTCGTGCCTTTAGCGCGGCGCTGCCAAATAGACGAGGGGGGATCGACCGAATGGTTAAGACTGGGTAGTCTTAGAGTCCTCTTCGTGTTTGCCTCCGGGCCGTCTATTTCGACTAGTCAATGAATACCGTCAGAGATACTCCAACACGCTGAAGGAGACCTCCAATGGTCCTTAAAATGACCTTTTGTGCATATCAATGTGATGGGAAAGGCGAATCTACCACTAGAAGGGGGACTCAGCCCGAGTGGTAAGATGAATGCAACCACAAGACGTGGGATTTGACCCTGAATGAGCTTCGCAAAGAACGTGCCGCCGAAAGTGGAAGAAAAAGCTTGTTGACATTAAGGGAATGCTATGCCACTCTGTCGCGCCGCGTATATAGAAAGTTCTTCTATAAAAAAAAAATTGGCGTAGAAATAAAGTCCTTCTTTAGCCTAATATAGGCTACCGAAGATAATTAATTCCATTTTTATAGGGTTATTTTTGGCAGAAGTGTTTTGTAAATATTGTTAAATTTAATTTATTCCCTTTTCTTTGCTGTAACGGCAGGTCAGGGTCGAAAGAGGGCTTAGTCATTTCCGGCCGTACCCGGATGTAATTTTTCTTGGGCGAACGAGTAATCCACCAACAAAAATAATGTTTTCACTCGGTCACGTTCTCCCACCAGGAAGATAAATGTTTTCAGTCCGACATACACTCCCACCAACAAAAATAATGTCTTCATATGGTCGTGTTCTCCAGACAACAAGAATAATGTCTTCGTTCGGTCACGTTCTCCCACCAACAAGAATAATTGGTTACTCTGTCACGTTCTCCCACCAAAAATAATATCTTCGCTCGTCACGTTCTCCTAAAAAAAACAAGAATAATGTCTTCACTCAGTCACGTCCCCCAACAAACAAAAATAATGTCTTCACTCGGTCACGTTCTCCCTCCAAGAATAATGGGTCACTCGGTAACGTTCCCCAACCAACAAAAATAATGTCTTCGCTCGGTCACGTTCTACCACCAACAATAATAATGGGTCCCTCAGTCACGTTCCCCAACCAACAAAAATAATGTTTGTAGCAGAAAGAATTTCAAATTTTTGTCTGGCGCAGGAATATTTTGACTGTTTTGACTCATATTTTCGACCAATGAGAATATTTCATGCCATTCTGCCTGGATCACTTGCCCAGGCAACTATAAAAAGACGAGGTAACATTCTTTCACCCTCTACCACGCAGGCCTTTCGAGCAGGACAGACCTGTCCTGTCTTGCTTTCTCTTTGCTTCCTAGCAGCAGGAATGACCAGCCAACTTGAGAGACTATTCTTCACTGGCTCTCTTTCACATATTTCGAGCAGTCCGCTAAGCACCATGAGGAGACCTCATCCAATTTATAGACCGTTGGTGTTTGGGAAATCATTCTTTCATCATTCATCTTTCCTTCGAAACCACCGAATCATCAGAGAAACAAATTGGATATTTTCAATTCTTGCTTTTAACTTCAGCATTTTAATTACTGTCTTGACGGCAGCATTTCAGCTCCTGCTTGGACAACGGCGTCTTAATACCGGCTCAATTATTTACATCCGTTTTCTTCTACTGCGACTTCCAGCACAAGGGTCCCTTTTGTGTTAAGCTGTTAATAAAACTTCCAAATTGAAAACTATCAATATTTTCGTCAACTCATTTGTCCTTCCTTTTAATACAAGAGGCAACAGAACTCTGCAACATCATCTGCCATTTTTGTATAAATGTTGATAATATCAAACCCCCTATTGGTATATGTCTTTACTCGGTCACGTTCTCCTACCAACATGAATAATAGGCCTCTCAGTCACGTTCCATGACCAACATAAATCATGTTTTCGCTCTGTCACGTCCTCCCACCAACAAGAATAATGGGTCAATCAGCCACGTTTCCCAACCATAAAAATAATGTCTTCATTCACTAACGTTCCCCAACCAATGAAAATAATGTCTTCCACCAACAATAAAATAACGTTCTTCCACCAACAAGAATAATAGGTCACCCAGTCACGTTGCCCAACCAACAAAAATAATGTCTTCACTCTGTCACGTTCCTCAACATGTCTTCCATTGGTCACGTTTTCCTACCAACAAGAATAGTGGGTCACTCAGTCACGTTTCCCGATCAACAAAAATAATGCCTACACTTGGTCACGTTCTCTCACCAATAAGAATAATGCGGCACTCAGTCACGTTGCCCAACCAATAAAAATAATGCCTTCACTCAGTCACTTTCTCCCACCAGCAAGAATAATTGGTCAGTTGGTCCCGTTTCCCAACCAACAAAAGTGATATCTTTACTCGTTCATGTTCTCCCACCCACAAGAATAATGGGTCAATCAGTCACGTTTCTTAACCAACAAAAATAATATCTTCACTCGGTCACGTTCTCCCAGCAAGAATAAACGGCCACTCAGTCACGTTCCCCATCCAACACAAATAATGTCTTCACTCTGTCACTTTCTCCCACCAATAAGATTAATGGGTCACTCGGTCATTTTCTCCAACCAACAAAAATAATGTCTTTACACGGTCACGTTCTCCCACCAACAAGAAAAATGGGTCACTCGGTCACGTTCCCCAACTAACAAAAATAATGTCTTCACTCAGTCACGTTTGCCACGACCTGCCAATAAACGTAAACAGATCAGGTTACACGCTCGCCTTAGGACAATTATATCCGGGTACGGCCGGAAATTACTAAGCCCTTTTTCTTTCTAACGACCTTGACAACTCGTTACAGCTAAAAAAAAAAAAAAAGGGATAAATTAAAATTAACAATATTTACAAAACACTTCGGCCAAAAATAACTTGATAAAAATGGAACTAATAGTCGTCGCCAGCTTATAGTAGGTTAAAAAAGTACTTAATTGCTACACTCATTTTTTATAAAAGAATTTCCGATTCACGCGGCTGGGGCTGTGTGTCACAGCACCTTCGTAATATCAACAAGCCCTTTTTCAACGCTCGTCGGCACGTTCTTTGCGGAGCTCTTACGAGGAAAAGAATCCTACGTTATTCGTGGTCGCATTCGCCTCACCGTCACTTCTAGTGGTTGATTCAACACCCTTTTTTACGGTCCTTTTTAAGGGCTATGAGAGGTCTCCTTCTGCGGGTCGGAGCATCTCTAACTGGTTATTAATGACCAGTTGAAATAGGCGGCCAGGAGGCAAACACGAAAAGGATTCACTAAGACCAGCCGGTCTTAACCATCGCTCGGTTCCGCTCGTCCGATCGGCTGCGCAGCGCTAAAGGCACGGGTTAGCCTTTTGCTCCCACTTCGATACCTGCGCAGCGCTAAGATAACGCCAATCTTTGCCACGGCCTCCTGGCCTGCTCGCTCCCGCAGCTTTGGCGCGAAAAAGCCTTAGCCACCGCACAGCTTTGGCGCGAAAAGCCTTAGCTATCGTCTCGATCCGCTCTCACAGCTTTGGCGCGACAAAGCCATAGCTACCGCCCGATACGCTCGCACAGCTTTGGCGCGAAAAGCCATAGCTACTGCCAACGATACGCCCGCACAGCTATCTGGCACGACAAAGCCGTAGCTACCCGACGATACGCCCGCACGGCTATCTGGCACGACAAAGCCATAGCCACCGTAAACGATACGCTCGCACAGCTAGGGGCACGACAAAGCCCTAGCTTCATCGATCCGCTCGCACGACTACGCATATGCTAAGGCCTGGCAAACCTTAGCTACCATCTATCCGTTCGTTCACTCGGTCCGCAGTACTAACCACGCTCGCTCGATCCGTACGCTACCAAGCTGCCAGCACCGACTTCGACCACAGCGCTGTTACAGACGCTCCTGCATTCTACGACTCGGCTGATCTCAGCTCCCGGCAAAGATCAACCAACCGCACCTACGACTTGAACATACCAGCTACTGACATCGTCCATCTAGCTGGAGACCGGAACACTACGACCACGTCTATAATTTCTGACAATAAATTGCCATTCTTGTTGATTTTGTTACCTTGCCTCTCTGTCCACATCATTATCTTTGGTTGTCACTACCCGCACGCATTAAACAAAAATTCATTTGCGGGCTCCGCAACACGTTCTCCCACCAACATTAATAATGGGTCACTCCGTAACGTTCCCCAACCAACAAAAATAATGCCTTCACTCTGTCACCTTCTTCCACCGAGATAAATAATATCTTCACTCGATTACGCTTTCACACCAATAATGTAATGTCTTCACTTGGTTGTGTTCTCCTACCATCAAGAATAAATTCTTCACACGGTGTACTCTCTAACCATCAAAAATAATGTCTTCACTTGGTCACGTTCTCCCACCAACAAGAATAACGTCTTCACTAGGTTACGTTCTTCGACATCAAAGAATATTGTCTTCACTCGGTCGTGTTCTCCCACCAACAAAATTAATGTCTTCATTCGATCGTCTTCTCCCACCAACAAAAATAAGGTCTTCACTCTGTCATGTTCTCCCACCAACAGGAATAATGTCTTTACTCGGTCGCGCTTACCCACCAACAAGTACAATGTCTTCATTCCGTCGCTTTCTCCCACATAGAAGAATAACGTCTTAACTCGGTCACGTTCTCCCACCAACTAGAATAATATCTTCACTCGGTTGCTCTCTCTTACCAACAAGAATAACGGTTTCACTTGGTCACGTTTTCCTATCAGCAAGTATGTCATCTCTCCGTCACTTATGTATCAATTCGATGGATAAAATATACATAAAAGCTAGTGCAAGGTAAACAAGACATGATACTTCAATAAAACGATGTATTCCCAACAATATTAATTATAAGTAATGAAGAGCGAGAGTTATTCCTTAACAACTCTCGCTCTTCATTACTATTGTTAAGAGAACTTTATTGGTTGCAAAATAATATGCCAGTGAACTTATCATGTCATCGACCCTTATAAGCGTGTTAACGTCTTACTTGGACGGTCTGCAGCGTATGTAAGAGAACGATATGTCTCTTGTGTTTGTATTTGTACTCCAAAACAGAAGCTAATATCGTATGTGTGCTTTGATTGGTTGCCGACAATGGCTCTTGACCAATCATACAAGTGCTTATCAGGCGATGTTTGATGGGCGGTAAATGGGTTTTATATGTTATTTTTTACTCTCTCACAGAGAAAAAATATGCAATGGTACATCGTGTGTTGTTGATATAATATGCATAGAGTTGTGTTAGTGGTCTTTTTTACATTTAAACATTCTGATATGTATGTGGGAAATTATTTGTTTAATTGTGCAGCAAACTTGCCTCATGGTTCTGGCTTCATTCTGGCCATTCTACAATGTGTTTATGTATGTTTTAATAAATATATGCAGGATTGGATTAGCTAGGGTGTCAGGAAAATATCTTTGAGAGAAAGTTCAAGTGGGTGAAGGTGTTTGAGGTTATGATTGTCAGTTATGCCATCTCCTCTTTTAATCCGAGCTGAGCCAACTCTGTTGTCGCTGCCTCTAAATAACTCTATCACACTTCCCAGCTTCCAAAATGGTCTGGGTTTGGGTGAATTTTTAATGATAACTATATTACCTTCTCTGATTCTATTGTGGAACGCAGTCTCATGCAAATCCTTACAACTTTTTCTTCGACCAAGCAAATACTCCACGAACCTCGAATTTGTTCAACATCTTTTTTCTGGCTTCCAAAGCGTGTAAGAGTGTTGACCTAGCAACAGGTTTTGATTCAATTGCATTTGGAGAATCTGCTTGAAAGGATAATTCACAATTTACATTCGGCTGTATAAAACAACCAAGTGTTAGAGAGATGATGTCATACCTGGAGCATCTGTACGTTAGTGGTCTGGAATTCACTGCTCTTTGAATGTCAGATAATAGTGTTAATAGATGAAAATAGTCAACCTTCGCCTTACCTAATGTCTTGTTCAGGCAGGACTTGATCACTCTTATCAGTCTCTCCCAAGTGCTTCCAAACCACGGCGAGTACAGTGGTATTTTCATGTTTGATGACAGAGTTTTTGTATGTCTTGTAAAATTCATCACTTCCAACATGGTATTTAATTATATCACCACCTAATGCCGTTTTAAAGGAACGTACGTTGTCACTATAAACGTGTGCAGTTGCCCAATGGATTTTGTAGAATCTAATCAGGGTTTGAATGAAGGTTCGGGCATTCATATTTGGAACCAGCTCAATATGAACGGCCCGAACGTTCATGCAAGTGAAAATCAGCAAATACATTGTGCTTGATCTTTCATTTTCTTGAACCCATATGTGACAAGTGTAGTCGATTCCTGTGTGCTGACATGGTTTTATGAATTTGACTCTATGTTCTGGTAGATTGGTTTGTTTTGGGTACTTGAAGTCCAGTGAGTTGAACCTTTTGCAAGTATGATATTTGGAAATTACAGTTTTCATAGATTGTCTTGCTTGAAGGGTCCAGTATCCTGACAATCTTAACCTTTCAACCGTAGTACCAATGCTTAAATGTTTACAGCTGTTTATGAAAAGAGTCGAAAGTGGGTGATTTTTAGCAATCAGGATTGGGTATATCAAATCATATTCATTTGTGGCCTCGGCAATCCTGCCATCCACTCTTAGGATCCCATCTGGACCAAAAAATGATTGAGATTCTTTATCAACCTGGGAATTTTTTTGTTATTTGGGTTCTGCAAGTATGTATTCTCTTTGTGGAGTGCTTGATGCTGCTGCATAGTTTTAATTAGATATTTTTTCCGCTGATTTCCTGTGCTCCATTTGCTCTTTTATGTGCTTGCATTTATCTACTACTTGGCCATTTCTCAACTTTAACCAACCAAGTAGGCCCATATGTCCAGTAATCAAACATTTGCTGGAAATTTTCCAAGGTGATACCCCGAGTAAGCAGATCAGCTGGGTTATCTGCAAAGGGAATGTATCTAAATTTAATGTTCGTTGCAAATTTTTTGTGTCGTTGCTTTCTCGTCTCTTCGATGTCTTTTAACCTGTTCCTGGTGAACAAGCTTTTTGCTTTTATATTTTCAGTTAGTAACGACTTATGCATCCACAAAGACACAGACATTCTCAATATAGATTTTAGAATAAGTTTTTAATAAAGTTGCTAGGGATTTAATAGCAGAGTGTACTGCGAGTAGCCCCTTCATAGGAAGTGTTTTTGGTTTTATAGAAGCCACCTTTACTTTCGAAAATATTATTTGAGTTTTTTTTTGTGTTGTACGCCGTAGGCAGTAAATCCACAGGCTTGTGGCGATGTATCACAAATAAGTATTGTTTTAATGGACTATCACTGTCCAATGCATGTCTTGGAAAAGATATATTATGTAGACCTTACGAGGTCTTTTGCTATGTCTGACCAGATGTTCTTCATTTCATCCGTTATTTCCTCATTCCAATTCAGTTTTAATAACCATAATTTCCGTAAAAGTATTTTCGTGTTGACCATATGACCGGAGAACAAAGTGGTCAAATATCTTGGCTGTCTGGGCTGAGACTTCTCTTTTGGAAAAGACTTTCATTTTTACGGAAGTGTTTGCAACCCTTATATTGTCAAATTCTGGTAGTAATTATAGCCCAAAACCTTTTCGTATTCGCATCCATGCTTTACGATAGTATCTTCTCTCATAATGGATTTTAAGACTTGACAGAATTGCTCGATCTTAACTGAAAATCTCCTTCCTGTATTCGAGGCACGGCTTCCTTGTACAATGTGATCAGTTCCTTAGGAGAACTACTAGTCATGTGTAGCAGAAAGAATTTCAAATTATTATTTAGTGCGGGAATTGTTTTGGCCATTGGAGTTTCGAATTTATATATTTCGTCCAATGAGAATGACTGATGCCATTCTGCCCGGGTCACGTCCCCCGGGCAACATAAAAAGGCTGTGCATTGCTCCCTCGATCTCTTTTCGCTTCCTCCTTGCTAGCAGCAAGACAGACCAACCAACACGAGAGAGGTCATTCTCTCTCTCTCACTTACTTGGGCCGATTCCAGCAGCAGACAGAGGTACATCTCAACACGAAAGAGCACATTCAACATTGTTCCTCTGCTTCTTTTAGGAGACTATTCCTTATCAATTATTTCTTCCTCCTAAATCAGCTGGACCTCGAAACTTTTGGCTGAAGGCTGAATTCCTGCTCAACTATTTACAACTGTTTGCTTCTTCCTGCGACTTACAGCACATGGGTTCCTTTCGTCTCAAGTGGTTATTAAAACTTCTAAATTGAAAACTATCAATATCTTCGTCAACTCATTTGTTCTTCCTTTTAATATAATCGGAGGCAACAGAACTCTACAACCTCAACTGCCATTTTTGTATAAATGGTAATATTATCTGCCCTCATGTTATACGTGCATAAATTGTCCACATGGAACCTGTTCTTCAACATCCTAGTGCAAGCATCATCTGGGTATCGATTTACATGTTTAATGACTAAGCTCGGGATGAATTGACAGGCATTGAACCCAAATATTAATGTCGTATATCGGTGACAGAGTCATTTGTTACTGTTATATAGCAGGATTCAGATCTCTCCCGATTTACGATTTCATTCAAAAACATACACGTGGCTGGAGTAGGGTAGCATTCGACCGAATGTTAGCCTGACGGCTGCTGCCGAGACAATGAATAAAATGTGTCTTTGCGCAATTGGCTCCGCGCGGAGCTTCCGGGCGTGAATGCAAGAAATTAATTCTCATTAACAAAATACCCTTTTTTAGCTAATCATAAATCTTCCCCCTAAAAATTCCCATAACCGACTTGATCCAAAGGGTAGCTATTTAAGCAGCGAAGATCTGCAAAGGCGGCAGACTGACCAGAAGGGAAGAACACGCTACGGCCATAAAAACACATCTGAACACCCACCTGCTGTGACAACTGCTGACTTAGCTACATCGCCACCCCGTCCACGACTACTACTACCACCGAGATCATCTGATACCTTTACCACCCTTATACCACCATACCAACCAAGTGAGTTTCTTAGAACTTATAACATACGTGACCGTACATGAACTCTTGTTTCACACACACACCTCGATTCACTCCTTCACTTGATATTGTACGCTTCAATTTTGTACAGTTGATTCTTCGCCTCATCGCCGTGTTTTCCTTTTGTTAATATAATTGTTTAAAAACTTTCAACATGTGTTTGTCTTTTCCTTGCCGCCATACGCTAAATATAACATTACCATCTTTCACGAAAGAAAATCAGTTCTTGTCTTTCTATGACTTAAGTTTAATCATCAGGAAAGCTTTGCGAATATCTCCCAGTAGCACATATTTATAGGTGACGAACAGCAATGTAATTCGAACATATCATTTGTCAGATTGACTCCTGGATATGAAGCCTCATTTAGGGAATAAGCCCTTCCAGTCTTCAAGGAGCAGTCAAAAACTGGCCTTATTTTCGTTGTTGATTGCTGTTCCGTCTTGAATACTGGTCGGTGGGGTATCCGTACATATTTATGCAGAACTATCCTTTCTATGGTCCCTTCTGCTTCTTGCTGGTGAAAGAGATCGAGGTAAGTGCCATCCAATTTTTTCCTCTCCAGTGAGGGCATAGTTCTATCCAGTACTTTCAGCGCCACTCCATAATTGAAAGGTACTGCTTTGATCTTGTTTTCGAGCCAGGGGAAGTCCATATTGTAGGCATTATTTGTGAACTCGATAGATTCCTCAAATTCCTTGATTTTGTTTTTGTCATATTCGCTGATATGATCTTCCACAAGGGAGGAAACTTCTGCATCAACAGCGAACATTCTCTCCAGATTCCTTTCCACGTTGGGGAAATCAAAGATATCAGGAAACATCTCCGAGTAGGTTGGCATGGGATTTAATATATCTTCCAACATTTGTTTCGGACAAGCAGCATTCTTGGAGATTATGGAGTGATAATTATTTGTTCCTCGATCAGGTTTATTTTCAGTTGACAAAACTTGATCTTCATACAGAAAATTCTTCAAATCTCCAAAGGGAGAGATTCCGCTCGAAGTTAGCCAAGCAAAACTGTTCATGCTTTTGGTGATTCTTGGTTTGTTTCATATATTGGAGAATATCTACTCCTAATATTCCCTGTATTTTTACTTGGTTGCCTTCCTCTTCTTTGTAGAATGCCATTTTGTGCTTTAATTTTGTTAAATTGCTAGTGATATCACTAAGGTGGTCATATTCGAATTGGATGTCAAACATCATCCAGAAGAATCGACTTATGAATGTAATTCTTTCCTCCCAAGCCGACTTTCATTACGACTTGTTCCAGTGGCTTGATGGACGTGCCCAAATAAGTTTTCACTTGAAAGTCAACTGGGTTCGAAATTTTGTCTTGACACTTCAATTTCCTGAGTATATCCTTCGAGAAGTAGGACCGTGAGCTACCCGTGTTTAGTAGACAATTAATCCGAGATTTTTCTCCCTTTGTGGAACAATGTGATTGAGGTTATCTGCAACATGTAGCTACCACCACTTCCTCCCTTAGCCTACTGGTGGGAGAATAAAGAAACTCCCTTCAATTTATTCTTATATAGGTGGGGGTCACCTTAGACCTTGAGGAGCAGTGTTTACAGGCGTACCTTAATTTATTTTGAATTCCAAACCACTTTTCGGACTTATGTCTTCCGCTACTACAATGTATGCACAAATTCAGTTCTAGGCACCTATGTATTCTTGCAGTGTATGTGGTAAACTTGTCCCACCTGCTCATATTATGGTCACGTGTGTCGCATAACTTGGATTGCAGTGTTGTGTAGAAGCATCCTCATCCTTTTCGTGGTACCTGAAATTTGGTGCAGCACCCTGTTCTTTTCCGTGATATCTGTTCTGTGTTGTGTATTGATTTTTTTTAGCTCTTGTCAACGCACCAATAGCGTCGCTGTAATTTTCAAAAATTTCTTTTAATGAAGAGTACTTATTTCCAACTCTGCGATTGATTTCCCTTCTTACACTCACTAGAAGTTTATCCAATACGATGTGGCTAACCAACATAAACATGCAAGTGTTTTCTTCGGTAAATCCAGTTTGTAAGAGGTTTTCAACTCAAACAAATCGGCTCGAACTCCTGAGAGGTAGCATTTTACTGACAAAAATTCATGGTCATGATTCAGCGAAGTATTCAAGATTTGTTTAAATATTTCACTTATTATGAAAGGAATGTCCAAAATTCTTTTTTTTTTTTTTTTTTGCATACTTATGGCTATGTCATAATTTTCTCCCTCAAGGGAAAGATGAGATACTAATCGCAGGGCATAACCCGGTAAGTAGCTTCTCAGTAAGGTTAATTTGTATTTTTGGCACTTCAATGTTCCAGTGTGTTAGATATTACAATAGATATATACCGATGTAGCGTAAATTTCATATACATACACAAACATCGCACTCATATTTTTAAACCAATCAACAAACATTAGAACATTCTAGAAAAAAAGGATCCAAACAACATACACAAAATTTGCGCCCATAGATTTTTAAGCGAATCAACAAACATTAGAACATTCTAGAAAAAAAGGATCCAAACCACAATATACAAAATTCGCACCCATAGATTTTTTAACCAATCAAATACTTTCCCCCCTAAAAAAAAACAAAAACATTTATACCCGTTTTGATCCTCTTAGGAGTTATAAACAGAGGTCTCGCCGCTAACAACAGGGAAACTACATTACGCTACTGGACTGCTCCCTCACCCACCAAAACACGAGAGACGCCACGCTGTCTAGCAAAGACATTAACATTTCTACTTACACTCAAGGCGAAAGCAACAACAACAACAACATTGTGAGTTCTTTGGTACAATATTCCAGCTCAATGATAAACCTTTATTTTAAAGTTATTCAGGTTTTGTTTTTGTTTTGTTAGGGAAATTACTTGCGAGGAACACGTACTGCCTACAAACTTTATTTCATACCAGCGACACATCTCGTAATATCCCCGACACCGATTACGGCCCCTGGTAAAGAGAGGGCACTCTCAGGGTTCTGTCCCCTTTTGCTGTATTGTTCCCAAAAAATAAACATGCAGTAAGCGGCCATGTTGTGGTTGTTTATCTGTCGTTTTCTCTAATTTAATTTAGTCTTGTGTGGTGATTTCATGACTTGAAACATGTTTGGATATACACTTCAAATGGCGACGAGTAACGGGATGATGCATTCGGATTAAAAAGTAACGAAGAGTTGGAAAAAAAAACTACAATTGAATTTCGTAGTACGGACAAAATGGCTCTACTAGGTACAGTGAAAGAATGGGATAGCGTGGAAGAGGATTGGACACATTACATCGAAAGAGTGAAATTTTTCTTCGCAGCTAATGATGTTTCAACGGAGCGTAAGAAACGAGCAATACTTTTGTCAGTAGTATGTGGTAAGCATTATGCAGTCCTTAGAGGACTTACCGGAAAAAAAGACGTTTGAGGAATTATGTACCTTAATGGAAAGGCTTATCAGGCCAGCCCCGAACGTAATTCATGAGAGGTTTTTATTCAACACTAGAGATAAAAAGGAAGACGAGTCAATCAGTGAATATGTGACCCTATTAAGAAAAATGTCGGAGCACTGTAACTTGTGGAGTTTGAGGTTTTTAGGTAGTCAGTGGCTAAGGGCAAGACTGTGTTGCCGTAAGATATCTGACTCCATATTTTGGTTATATTATTTTACCCCACGTTGACTGGCCGGCGCAATGCCTTGCCCAAAGAAAGTCCAAAAGAAATATACAAAAAGAAAAGATAGAAACAGATAAGAGACGAAAACATTTCTTCCATACTTTCCTTTATTTACTTGGTGAATGGACTAACCAACGCTACGTCCCAAGACATAGCGTGGTGTCCAAAAACACCAGACAGTAAAATCGGTGTTGTCGGTTCGACGTCACTACCCGAAAAAGAGGTCGGTTCACAGAAAACCTGAGTATTTATCTCTCTTCACCGGCTCCAAATTCGCCACTCCAAAATCCTTCTAATTTTGGCGCGATCGCTTCCCATTGGCTACTTTACTTTTTATCATTTTTCTTTTTTCTGATTTTAACCGGATGGATGCGTGGAGCCTTATGCGTGGCGACGCGTTTATACATTTTGTATCTGGCAGCCGACGAGTCAATATCCGGTTGGGAGTTTTACTGTTAATTCCTAAATCCCCACAAACCTCGAAGAAAAAGTAAACAAGCACATACCTGATCGTTTAGTGGTAGAGGTGAAAGATGAGAAAATACAGGAGCGGCTACTAGGAGAGAAGACGTTAACATTAGAGAAGGCCATTGAAATAGCAGTGTCAATAGAATTGGCCAGGAAGTACTCAAAGTTAATGCTTGGGACTTCGACAAGCGAGACCGAGACCGAGTGTTACCGTTGTGGAAGCACTACCCATCTAGCGGACAGATGCCATTTTAGAAGCAAAGTATGTTTCAAGTGCGAGCGGACAGGACATACGCGATGGAAATGCAGACAAGAGGAGGAGAGGTCTTCTACTGGTGCATCAGCACATAATAAAGTAAAGAGAAGGTTCAGTTAACAAAATGGACGAGAGGCACGTGGAAGAAAACGAGATAGATCTGGAAAAACTGGATCTAAACACCGTTGCTGTTCGTCAGATACCACTTGTACTTTTGGAACTGCTTATAAACAAAAAAAGGTACTCATGGAAGTAGACACAGGTGCCTTATGCTCTGTGATGAGTTTGAGTAAATTCAAGAGTTAAAGGAAAGCTCGGTGAGACTGAGAACATACACCGGCGAGCTGGTGAAGCCATAGTCCCGTATGGCTTCACCAGCTCGCCGGTGTATGTAGTTGAAGTATCCCATGAAGAGACAAAGAATCGTCTACCTCTTCTAGTGGTGAAGGGTAATGTGCCAACGCTGCTAGGACAGAACTAGTTAAAGAAAGTAAGGTTAGACTGGAGAACCATCTTTCCTTTATGCGAGGAGGAGGTCCCTTTAAAGTTGAAAGAGCTACTCACAGAATTTGAGTCAGTAATCAGTGAGAAAATGGTTTGCTTGAAGGACTTCAAGGTGATAATACCCATAGATAAAACAATGAAGCCCAGGTTTTACTGGGCAAGGCCGGTACCCTATGCTATAAAGGCAGGGGTAGAAAAAGAGCTGGATCGTCTGGAAAACCAGGGAATTTTTTAAAGAGTGGAGTATTCTCGGTGGGCTGCCCCTATTGTGCCAGTTGTCAAGAATGACAATGGAGACATCCGGATATGTGGGGATTATAAGCAAACTGTAAATGCTGTGGTACCTTGTTATAGTTACCCCATACCACGAACAAGGGACATATTCGCTACGTTGAGAGGTGGTCAGAAGTTTAGCAAACTAGACTTAAGCCATGCCTGCCAACAATTAGAGTTGGATGAAGAAACTCAAGAGTTGTTAATAGTAAACACCCATCGCGGATTATACCGGCCCACCAGATCACAGTTTGGGGTGCATAGTGCAACTGGAATCTTTCAAAGAGAGATGGATAAGAGGTCAAAGGATATTCCTTTTTGCAAGGTACACGTGGATGACATCCTGATTTCGGGTCACGATGACGCAAGTCATCTAAAAAATATGCAGAGCGTGTTTACTGCTTTGGATAAGGCAGGGCTGAAATTGAAGAGGAGTAAATGCAAATTCCTTCTCGTGGAGGTGACATATCTAGGTTTCAAGATCAACAAGGAGGGCACAGCCATACTTCCAGAGAAGGTGACTGCCATGACAAGGGCTCCCCCACCCAGGAATGCTACGGAGTTAAAAGCCTTTCTTGGGGCAGTGAACTACTATCACAGTCATTTACCAAATTTATCGAGCACGCTAGAGCTACTTCACAATTTAATGAGGAAGGGCACAGGTAGATGCTTCTCCCTATGGATTGGGAGATGTAATGGCTAACAAAATGGAAGATGGGAGTGAGAGGCCGGTATGCTACCTCTCACAAACGCTCTCTGACGCCGTACGGAATTATACCCATATCAAAAAAGAAGGGTTGGCCCTGGGTTTTGCCGTAAAAAAACTGCATCAGTACTTGTATGGGAACAGTTTCAGAATATTCACGGATCATAAGCCATTGTTGGGACTGTTTGCAGAACACAAACCTATTCCATCTCTTGCCGCTGCTTGGGTTCAACGCTGGGCTCTCTTCCTGGCAGCATATCACGATAAATTGGAGTATCGTGCTGGGTCCCTCAATGGAAATGCAGACTGCCTCAGTCGTCTCCCACTCAGTGCATAAGAACAAGATGTAGCTCCATCCACAGTGTACACATAATGAACCTGGTTGATGCTCCAGTGACGGTGGCAGCAGTAAGATCAGAAATGAGGCGAGATACCATTTTGAGCCGGGTGTACGATTATACAATGAAGGGCTGGAGCAGCTACGCTTCGATTGAAACATTGAAGGCCTATTTCAGCAAACGAGAGGAGTTGTATGTGAGGATGGAGCTATACTATGGAGAAGCAGGGTTATCATTCCATCCAAATTGAGGTTGAAGGTATTGCAGCAGCTACATCAGACACACATAGGGATTGTACGTATGAAGGCCCTTACTCGAAGTTATGTGTGGTGGCCAGACTTGGACATGGACATTGAGAGGACCTGCAAGGCTAGTGGGACCTGCATGCTTGATCAGAACAACCCCAGTTGGGCCTCCATCCATTGCTGAGAATATCCGAATGATCCTTGGGAGGGAATTCATATAGATTATGCGGGTCCATTTTTGGGACATGTGTTTTTGATTGTAGAGGATACTTAGTCAAAATGGACTAAGTATGTGTGATGAGAACATCTACTGCTACAGCCACAGTTGAGAAGATGAAAGGAATCTTCGCAACACATGGTTTGCCTGTATTGGTTGTGAGTGATAACGGTCCATGTTTTTCTAGCCAGGAGTTCAAAATGTTCACGAAAAACAACGGAATACGACACATTTTCACGGCCCCCAAACACCTCAAATGGGCTGGCGGAACGCAGTGTGCGCACGTTCAAGGAAGCACTGAAAAAGATGGAGGCAGAGAGGAAAGCAACACTTGAGACCAAGGTAAGCAGATTTTTGTCTACGTACAGGACCACCCCCAACACTGCCACAGGGATTCCCCCAGCTGAACTAATGTTCAAGCGGCGATTGAGAAGTGCTTTTCATTTGTTGAAGCCTGACACTTATCAAGTTCTAGGCTACAAAACAGAATGGAGCAGGGAACGAAAGTCAGGGCACCCCTTCGAGAATTCAAGGTCAATGATTCGGTGCTGCTACACAATTTTGGATCAGGTCAGCGGTGGATGGAAGGTACCATTACCAGACAGTTGGGGGCAGTGAATTTTGAAGTGGAGACAGATGGAAGATTGCTGAGGAGACATACATATCAACTGTTGAAACTTCCACCCAGACGAGAAGTGAAAGGGATACCTGAGGTCTAGATGGACAACGCCACGAATAATCCGGAGACATCTGTTGTGCCAGAAATTCCAGGAGAAATTCCAGAACCGGAGAGCACACAAATGGATGATTCTGCAACAGTGACAGGAGAACCGACAACACCCTCAATGCGGACTTCGGGGTGTTTACGCAGACCTCCAATCAAGCTAAATTATTATATCTGTTATAAGATTGGAGGGATGTTAGATATCACAATAGATATATACAGATTACGGCCCCTGGTAAAGAGAGGGCACTCTCAGGGTTCTGTCTCCTTTTGCTGTATTGTTCCCAGAAAATAAACATGCAGTAAGCGGCCATGTTGTGGTTGTTTATCTGTCGTTTTCACTAATTTAATTTCGTCTTGTGTAGTGATTTCATGACTTGAAACATGCCTGGAAATACACTTCACAGTGCAACTCTCGAATTGAGCCAAAAAAACATTTTATACTCAAATTTTGACGGGTTTATTCCGCTAAAGGAGTTTAGGGCGAGCAATCTCAGGAATGCTGACGGCTTCATTTCTAGTTGGGCTGGCGGTACCACAAATCAAATCTCTAAATACCCCGATGCGGTTGTTAGTCTCTGTCCGCAAGGAAATTTGATTTTTTTGATTCGCAATAAAACCGTTTTTTTAAGTCTAAGTCTGCTTTCATGCATAAACTTTTGATTTTATCATTTAAAGCTCTTATCTCCTTCTGCATGTCTCAAACTATAACAACTTCTTGATAGAATGTATCTTTCTCCATGATTCTGTTTGGTTATTTTATCATTTCTATTATTAAATTGATTTCTCCTATGAAATTATCTCGAGAGTCGAGCAAAGTTTTGACTCCTTTTATTTCTGTAAATTTAATCATGGTACTGAAGAAATTATCTGTGTTCTTCAAAGGTTCGGGTTAGAAGAATTCTATTAAAAAAAAATTCTATAAAAAATCCTCTAAAAAAATTCTATAAATATTTTTTTCAAAAAGAGTTCAAACGTTTTTTTTCTTTTTCCAGTGTCAAATGATAGACTCACTGGAGTCAAATTTACTAGAGCTGAAAAAGTAAAAATAGAATTCAAAAGGTTTTTCTTTTTCAAGGTGAATTCAAAACGTTTTTTCTTTTCTCGGTGTCAAGTGATAACCAAACTTACTAGTGCTGAAAAGGGAATTCGAGTTGTTTCAAGGTGAATTCAAAACGTTTTTTCTTTTCTCGGTGTCAAGTGATAACCAAACTTACTAGTGCTGAAAAGGGAATTCGAGTTGTTTGTTTTTTTTTCAAATGTAGAATTCAAAAGGTTTTTCTTTATCAAGGTTAATTCAAAACTTTGCTCTTTAATTTCTCGGTGTCAAATGATAACCATAATAATTAATTTTACAACCCTTTTTTGTGTGTGTACCACGCTTTTACCTCGAGCAAATTCACAATTTTGTATAATCATTTGCAAATTGTCTATTATTTTGCAAATTGTTGCAATGAGACGGACAAAATAAGCATAAAAGGTAATGGCAAGGAAAACAGGACACAATACTTCAACAAAACGATGTATTCTCAATAATATCAGTTACACGCGTAATACAAAGAGCAAAGTGTAGAAAGTAATGAAGAGCGAGAGTTGTTAAGGAATTGTTAAGAGAACGTTGTAAAATATTATGCCTGTGAACTTATCGTGTCTCTTATGTTGTTAAATGTCTGTTGCTTCTGTGTGGTTGACTTTATGTGGTCATCGGCCTTTATAATTCGCTGGCGTGTTAACGTCTTGTTATATAACATATGACATAGATTTTCGGTTCGTTCCTAGTGACCCCGTGTGCTTTGACAAGCTGTCGCTTTGTGATTAGTAAACAGAGCAGAGCGTCAGGGCAGTCGGGTCCAACAGGTGTGTAACCGGAAGGAGACCGCGTAATGAGAACCACGCGGGCAGATTTAGACAGAGTGCAGAGAATAAAGAGTCGAGCCAGGGACACGCAGCCGATCAGAGGCGTTAGGTCGTCTCTGACGATATGGTGCAAGGGGGTGCAAGCACTGGTACCCCCTGGATCCCGGAAGAAGGTATGGGACAAGAAGATTCCCCCCTCTGAGTATATGTCTCTCCATCTACCTCTCAAACTAACAACAAACTGTGGGCCCCTTTTCGAGAATAAAATGAGAGATATATATTTTCGTTGTTCGTTCATTGAAGTCGTAAATCATCTTTGATTATGTTCTTGGTTGGGTATATGAGACGCTACAACAGTCTTACTTGGACGGTCTGCAGCATATGTAAGAGAACGATATCTCTCCTGTGTTTGTATTTGTACTCCAAAACAGAACTTAATGTCGTATGTCTTGTGTGCTCTGGTTGGTTGCTGAAAATGGCTTTTGACCAATCACACAAGTGCTTATCAGGCGATGTTTGAGGAGCGGTAAAAGTGAGGTTTCATATGTAATTTCTTTTACTTACTCCCATCAACAAGAATAACGTATTGCGGGGCCGATAAGCATGTCGGCCCCGCAAATGATTTAAGGATATACATGCGTGCGAGTTGTGACAGCCAGAGACATGGAAGGAAGACAAAAGGCGAGATAACAGATACAACAAAAGTGACGATTTTATTGCCGGAATTACAAACGTGTATGTAAATGTCCGTGGCGGTTGTATGTGGTCTTCAGCTAGGATGGGTTACGTCGATAGCTGGTATGGTCGAGTCGTGGTTGTGGAGATACAGCTAGATGTTTGATGCGGGTAAGCTGAGATCGGTCGGGTCGTTGGATGCAACTGGACGATCGTAGCGGGAAGCTGAGGTCGGTCGAGTCGTTGAATACAGCTGGACGATCGTAGCGGGAAGCTGAGGTCGGACGGCCGTTGCGGAAAGCCGAAGTCGGTCGAGTCGTTTTTGGTTGCTATCCGGTACAGCGGGTTGCCGTGGCTAGTTGTTGCAATGCTAGGACAGTCCGTAACAGCGAGTCGTTACGTGGACTGGATGCTGTAATGCTAGGGCAGTCCGTAACAGCGGGTCGTTACGTGGACTGGATGTTGTATAGCTGAGGTCGGTCGAGTCGTTGGTAAATCGATGTCCCGGTTTTAACATTTCGTTGGGTTAACCGGGGGCGTGTCAATTTGGTTGCTAACCCGTAACAGCGAGTCGTTACGTGGGCTAGTTGTTGCAATGCTAGGGCAGTCCGTAACAGCGAGTCGTTACGTGTACTGGATGCTGCATTGCTGGAGCGTCGTGGTCGGTAGATCGATCTCCCGGTTTTGACAGTACGTTGGGTTAACCGGGGGTGTGTCGATCTGGTTGCTAGCCCGTAACAGCGAGTCGTTACTTGGGCCAGATGCTGCAATGCTAGTGTAGTCCGTAACAGCGAGTCGTTACGTGGACTAGATGCTGCATTGCTAGGGTAGTCCGTAACAGCGAGTCGTTACGTGGACTAGATGCTGTGTTGCTGGGGCAGTCCGTAACAGCGAGTCGTTACGTGGACTGCATTGCAGGAGCGTCGTAGTCGGTAGCTATGGCTTTGTCGTGCCAGTTAACTGTGCTTGCGTATCGTTTACGGTAACTATGGCTTTGCTGTGGCATATAGTTGTGCGGGCGTATCGTTTATGGTAGCTATGGCTTTGTCGTGCCATATAGCTGTGCGGGCGTATCGTTGATGGTATCTATGGCTTTGTCGTGCCAGATAGCTGTGCGGGCGTATCGTTGACGGTAGTTATGGCTTTGTCGTGCCATATAGCTGTACGGGCGTATCGTTTACGGTGGCTATGGCTTTGTCGTGCCATATAGCTGTGCGGGCGTATCATTGGCGGTAGCTATGGCTTTTCGCGCCAAAGCTGTGGTGGTAGCTAAGGCTTTTCGCGCCCAAGCTGAGCGTATCGGGCGGTAGCTAAGGCTTGCACACCAAAGCTGTGCAGTATCTAAGGCTTTTCGCGCCAAAGCTGTGCGAGTGTATCGGGCGGTAGCTAAGGCTTGCACGCCAAAGCTGTGCAGACGTATCGAGACGATAGCACAAGGTCGTTTTAAGGTGGGTCCGGTCGCAGGGCCGAAGCCCACACGCGTCTGGCAAGGCCAAAAATACCTTCGGCCCCGTCGGCATTCCCCTTTTTGGGGCGCCTCAGGCGCCAGGCAATAACCCCCCCAAGGGGGAAAAGCCTCTGGGGATGACCCCCTGAGGCCGGAGGAAATCTCCAGTGCCGAGGCACACCCGGCAGAACCGCCCAGAGGTAAGACGGCCTACCGAATGCAACCCAAGAACTGGAGAGGAAAGGCCACTCACAAACGCCCTAGAGCGTCCCCAGGGACCTCTGAATTTTCGCCGCCTGAAGCCTTTTTCATATGGAAGAAAGGGAACTCCACTTCTGTCACGCCACGTGAATAGAAAGTTCTTCTATAAAAAATGTAGCCCGGTATAGGCTAGCGGAGAGTATTACTTCCATTTTCATAGAATTATTTCTGGCAGAAGTGTTTTGCAAATGTTGATAAATGTTAATTTATTCCTTTCTTAGCTGTAACGGCCGGTTAGAGTCGAAAAAGGGCTTAGTCATTTCCGGCCGTGCCCGGATGTTATTTTTCTAGGGCGAAGGTGTAATCCGATCACTTTTTCCCGTCAACAAGAATAACGTCTTCACTCGGTCGCGCTCTTCCACTAAGAATAGCGCATGCGTTTGGCATTCAGTAAGTTATTGTTACGTTCATTATAGTTATAAATGTGATCAGCTCCCGTCAAACATTCACGAAAAGACTGACTCACAATTAGGCGTTATATATATATATATATATATACTTTGTAAATGAGTAAATAAGTAATATTGCTAATGTGTCTTTAATTAATCGATTTGTCGTCGCATTTTTCGGAAGCCCTTAGTGACGCATCTCCAACAAATAACGATTGTTTTGCTACGGAACCGATAAATGCGTCGTTCCCGCAAAATTTTGTATATTTGATGAGTGATTGATAGAGGACTAAACAAATGACAATTGGATAAGTTTAAATGTCCGGTCTTTATTGAGCGTATCGTACACAAAAGGTGTGCATGGTTGTATAGTCACAGTTGCTGTATAATGCCTGTGTAGTCTCTGTTGAAAGTCGGAGCTGTAGAATGTCGTAAACTCAGCTGTCTATCAGTTCTTGGCGATAGCGTGTCTAGAAGATAGTTTCGAGGATGGTCTCAGTGCAGATCGTAGGTATAGTTGTAGTGTCAGGTCTAGACCTAGCTGTAGAGGGTCGAATATATGGACACATGTGTTTCTAAGGCTGGATGATCAATGTTTTGGTTTATTCAGTCATTGGTTAACTAGGGATATGTGCTGATGCTTGTCCGTGGATTAGGGTACTTTTGCATGATCTGGTCTGCTGCAACGGAAAATGCAGGTGTTTGCTGCTTGGTGATGCAGGTGTTTGCTGCTTAGTAAAGCTGGAGCTGGTCTGCAGGTGCTGCTGCTTCTTAGTGCAGGAACTACTACTTGGTGATACCGGTGTGTGCTGCTTGGTGGTGCTGCAAGTGTGGCTAGCGACAGCGTCATCGTCTCGTGGCACCTGTAAGGAGACTAGAGTTATCTTCAAAGGAATTTCTGAAGTTAGCTCTTTGAAGATCTGTTTTATGACTTTTGGAAAATTAACTCTAAAATGAACTGTTTGTGTGAGAGAGCAGCGGTGATTGGTTAAAAGCTGGTATCGGCTGTGCTGAGTCTGCGGCTGTGAGACGTTGGAGTCCACGTCCGCTGCTTGGCTGGTGGTTGCTTGGAGAGGAACAGATGTCTCTCCTTCGGGAACGAAGCCTTAATATTTGTCTCTGCCTCCCACTAGACAGGACTTCGTTTTATGGTGGGAATTTTAGGGCACGAGTCGAGGTTCGAGCCCTGTTGACTTATGCTGATCATCGGCTCAATGTAAGCCAGATGAGCCTGCTGAACTTTGACTCACTTGATATATTACGTGAGTCCGGCACGTGTGCCTCCATATAGCTTAAACTAGACATGGGAGTCTAGTGCTATGCTCTGTGGTCAATGGCATCATCACCTACCAGCAGGTGGTCCAGTCGAAGCTGGGGCCCATTCCACCTCGAATCTGTTCTTGAAGCACCGTCTAGCACGAATGCTAGAGTGTCTGGCTAAAAAGCCAGGTGCACCGACCACGAATGACCGGTTACGCTTTTGTCTGATGATCACTAACTGACTTTTTATAAAGCGGTGACAAGCTTCTTTAACGGTCTGAGTATAGGGAATTCTGTGTCATGTAGCAGAAAGAAACTTGAATTTTTGTTTGGCGCGTAATTTAATTTAACGGTCTGAGTATAGGGAATTCTGTGTCATGTAGCAGAAAGAAACTTGAATTTTTGTTTGGTGCGTAATTTAATTTGACCGTTAAAGTCGCCGAACATTTTCACCCAATCAGGATGACTTGTCCGATTCATCCCGAACCATATTTCCTAGCAGCACCAAAAAATTGAAGAAAGCCCGAAAATCTATCTTTCGCTCAGAAATCCTCAAAGGACGTCTATTCGTCTGTTCCCGAATAGTAGTAGTTGCATCAACCATTATGAGGAGAGCCATCTAGTTTATGGATCCCTTGGGTCTATTCTTCTAGACCAAGGGATTCTAGTTAAAAACAAATTAGATAATACACTCTAACAACTTCCTACCTTCTGTCTTTACTACGAGGCTCGCAGCATACCAGCGTAAACCCCTTTACTTCATGCTGCCATTAAAACCTTGATACAAAACCTAACGACGTCTTCGTTCTTCTCTCCTACCTTTGTTTTTCATCAACATTTAGCGAGGGGATAACAACCAACGAAATACCAACGCAACCAACGTGATACAGACACAACCAGAGTAATACCAACAAAACCAACTTGAACCTTAAACCAAAAACCCAACAATAATAATAACAATATCCCCATAGCCATAAATGGCGACCTTCCGACTTATGAGAACATGCAACCACATATAAAAAGAAATTAGATATATCCCTACAAAAAGGAACATAAAATGTTGGGGAACTTAAATACCAAAAAATAGAGTCACCTCCAACAGTTAACATGTACAATAAGTTCATCTTTTAAATATAAATAATTATGAAATACTATTGAAATTATTTACGGAGTCGCTAACTAGGTGCCCAGTGATTGGATGAAAAACAGCCAATCACAAGCTACCTTTTTTTAGATATTCTCCAAACCCCTATGAGGGTGTTTCCTACGAACGCCCTTCCTCTTTTGCTTGTGTGATTCCTCAGAATCAAGACGTCTTCTAGACGCCAATACACGCTTGTGAGGATTTTTCCAGCAACTGAAGCACAAGAAACAAGGCTCTATGTTCTTCAACCCAACCAAAAGGACACAGGAAATACAGACTGTTAAAAGGACGCCTTTTACGGATAAGTTTCCCACAAACCAACTGTTTGCCAGGACAATATTTTCTTTACTCTCTTTCTATGTAAATATATGTTTTTTGTAACATTTTAAATCGTGTTGCGTTTCTTTTCTTCCTGCCGACGTCGCAATATTGTTACCATATAAAGTTGGGAAAATCCCAATACTTTGCAAACAGTTGATAATAGCGTTTTACGCAAAGAAAGAACCAGTTGGAATAATTTAACACGAAATAGATTTGTGTAAATTAATTTCAAAACGCGACGTCGCTTGAGGAAGGAGTTTATTTCTCTTTTAAAAAGAATACAGAGATTTTTTTAAAGTGGTCACAAGGCCTGAAATTTTTTAGGGGAAGGGAAAGAGACGAAAACTGTATATTTCTCTGATTTTTTCTAGGGAGCCCTAGCTAGTTCCAATCATCTTCATTCGCACTTTACAAAAAATTCATCCTTTCGTCACCTAGCATACAAACAGCCACCACAATACCTCACTCGCTCTATGGACCTACTTAAAAACCCGACGAGGTGAAATGATATATATACAATTGAACAGAAAGGTATGATGGGAGAAAAAAGCCCTAGAGAACATAAAATAAACCCCGTTTGGTTTCCCTCCCATCCCCCCTCTATGACATGGAGGGCCGACTGTTTTCCGGTCCTAAGAGTGGGCCGAAAACAAGCCGGGCTTTCCCTACTGGGGAGGCACCTATGCTAATCGGGATAAAAGAAAAAGGGAAGGGAACGGCCAGGAAATAGGACACAATAGAATATTGTAGTGTGTATTCGGGATCCTCAAAAGTGATTGGTGAGAAAAAAGAATAGGGTATGGGGAGGATCTTGCGAATCTAACGACTGATTAAGTGGGAAAAATGGCTCCACTCATACAACTAGCTAGGGGTTCAAGAGAAACTAGAAAGTACGTAAGCTTCTACTTACCCAGGGTGGGGTCCCGAAGGACCCAGTCCGTCGTCGCCATGCGCAGGAAGAGGAGGGAAGGATGACTCGAACGTTGCCCCCTTTCGTACGACCAAGCTCGCTGCATACACCCACCTTTTGTCGAATGTTATGCGGTCCAAGCATAATCTTGACCCTAAGCTAATGCCTAAAGTACAAGATCTGATCCCGATGAGAAAAAATTTGAACCCTCATACAATCCCTTGTTTCGCGTCACCCAAATCACCATTCGGGCCACAGCCAGGATCGCGAGAAACACCACACACTTCTCACCCTTGTACGGAGGTACATCATTGTTTATGACGTAACCAACGTCGAGCAGTACGAGCTGCTTGGGACTGATACGAGCCGTCCACTCCTTGACGTGACTCCAGAACGGCCGTACCCGCTCGCAGTAGTAGAAGGCGTGTAAAGCCGTTTCTTCTAGTCTACTGCTGCAACGGGGGCAGTCAGACAAGTCTATCAGGAACGCCCAGTCGCGAGGGCCAACACATTTCGGGTTAGCCGCCAGGTCAGCGAGAACTCGGAGTTGTTCAAGAAGCTCGAGCCTGGCGCCCAATTCCATTGGGAGCGAATCTCTCCCAGCGACCGACCGAGCCGCTTCTCCAGAGGATCCGAAACGAGCCCTCCACTAGCCCATGATATAGCTTCTTTCTAGGTCATGAAAGGTCACTGGACCGAGGGAGGTTATGTAGAGCTCTACGGCACTCGATTGAAAACCGTGTCTCATCCCTTGGCCTACGACGGCTTTCAGCCTTGGGATTGGATCTTAGGCGAGGAAAGACGTCTCTCACCTTATGACCCCACACCGTTTCCTTCGTTAACGATCGGCCCAGGTACGCCAGTCTCTCGGCGAGCCAGTGGCTCTCGAGATCAGGCATCCTCAGGCCCCCCTTCTCGAGTATGCTGACAGCAGACCTTCCTAGAAACCAACGGGCTTCGACCTTTCCAATCTCCTTTGGAAAGGGATTGTTCCAGCGCCACCCGATGATCCCTAGAAAGGGGCAGTAAAGGATCAAGGGGAAGATGTACACGGCACACACCTCCGCCCTGCCCTTTAAGGACAACCGCCTTCGAAACCAGGCACCCACCTGGGCTTCTACCTTAGCCCGTACTTCCGACCAGTTTCGCTCCAGCTGGAGGTCAGGTCTGAACCACACCCCAAGGATGCGAACGGGTCCGTTACTCCATCTTGAGTATACGCATCCATATCATTTTGGTGTTCACTACTAGGATTGTAGGGGTTTAGTTTCGTCCACTCTTGTTTCTTTGTTCTCAATTTGTTTGCTAAGCAACATGAATGACTTTAAGCAGATTAAGGGTGTGAGAGCCTTACTTTTTAATAGAGATTCCTTTAAAAGGAAAATAACTTTTGCCATCGAATTAATGTCGGCAAAAACATTTATAAATAAGATTTGTTTTAAAAAACAAGAAAATCTTATTAATAAATGGTTGACAGAAGTTAATATAATTAACACAAAAATAAGTGAAGCTTGCGAAAAAGCCGATATTTTTAAAAAAAGCGGTATGTTGGAAGACGAACAGTTAGAGGCGGAGTTCACTCACAACATATTTGAAAGGCTCACGGGACTAGAAGAGAATATTTCTAGTTCTAATACCGAGGCCGTTCCAGTGCAAAACCAACAAATGCCACTCGCAGCTTCGTGCGTTTCAGCCTCGAAGTTGCAGTGTGTTAAATTCAGTGGAATACGAGCCGGTAAATTTGAGTTTAAAAATTTCCTGGTTCAATTTGAAAACTGTGTGGACGCTGTACACTCGAAGAAAGCCAAACTGTCTCTTTTAAAAAGTTTTTTTAACTGGCTATGCGTCTCAGTTAGTGTCTCATCTTTCGTTTTTTTTAGACGATGCTGCTTTGTGTCCTGTGGTGGGGCACTCTCGACCGACTGTGGTTGCGAGCTGCACAGTCTGTTCGGGTGTGTTCCACCACTGGATACATCACCTCTGGCCTCAGGGGGCCGTCCCCCCAGGCTTTAACCCTCTTCGGAGGGGTTGGGTTTATCGCCCGGCGCCTGAGGCGCCCCGAAAAGGGGAATGCCGACGGGGTCCGAGGCATTTTTGGAACTGCCTCTCGTGTTGGGCTTCGGCCCTGCGACAGGACCCACCTTAAAAACGGCCTTGTGCCATATTCGTACGTTGGTGGGACGTAGGATAAATACAGCTCATCTTTCGTTAGAAGATGAAAACTTTGAAGTGGCCATTGATTTATTGAAAAAGGAATTTTTGGATATTCCTTTCATTATTGACGAAATTTTTTAACAGCTAATGGGCAGTAGCCCTAAATATGACCCAGAGTTTGTCAATATAAAAAGTTTTTTGTCAGAAATTAAAGCTGACCTATGTGAATTAAAAACCTCGTATAATATGGATTTTTTTTTAAAGAGAACACTCCAGGTTATGAATTACTCAGCCATATAATTTTTTCAAAATTACCACCAACTCTTCAAAAAGAATTAATTCGGAATGTTGACAGTAACTACCCAAAAATCAATCAGATTTTTGATAGTTACAATGAGGTTATAAAAACCTTTATTAAAATAGTTTTTAAAAAAAATGTTAATTCCCACCAAACTAATTTTAAGTCGCGGGAAGGGAATTATAATAAGAACAACAATGCAAAGAAAAACGTTCCAACACTGGAAAACTTTGCAACAAAATCTAACCAAATTACTAGGCATTGTAGATTTTGCAGCATCAACGGGCACACCATGAACCATTGTTCAAAATACTCTTCCCATGAATCGAGACGTTCTAGGTATAAGGAGATGAGCTTGTGCCTTTTCTGCACAAGTGCTACCCATAGAACCGAAGACTGCTATGGCAAAGCAAACAAATTACCTCGAAAATGTGCAATTTGCAAATCCCGAGGCCATGTTACCCCCCTTTGTGATAAAGCAGAAGAGAGTGTAAACAGTTCAACTGCTTCCACGCATGTGTGTACCAACACTGGCACACAAGAGCAGCCCTATATTTTACCGATAGTGGCGATTACTGTTTCTAAAGGGAAGCGAAAATATAAATTGAACTGCCTTTTTGATACAGGCAGTCAAAGAACTTATTTCTCGGGACAAGTTATGGAAAAATTAGGGTGTTATAAATCCTTCCTCTCTCCAGTAGAATATGTCGTAAAAACCTTTTTAGGGTCTAAAACAAAAAAGTTAAACCAAGTTGTAGTGGGGATTGAAGTAAATAAGGGTAATTCCTTGCCCATGTCTGTTCTTATCGATATGAATTTAAGATTTGATAACTTCAAATCTATTAAGAATAATTTACTCAACTTGAATTATAAACTTGCTTTTCTGCACGAGAAAAATGATATTCGTGTACATCGATGTGATTCAATTCATGAAGAACATCAAAATGGTGGACTGCATGAAGGGCTCTGCTTGGAGTTTCTTACAGGCATTTCCCCGTTAGGCAACTGCCAACATTTTTTATATGAAAATCAAAGTACCCCTTAAAAGGTACAGAGTAAAGATTTTCAACGTAATTATCATGCCATAGTGTCTAAATTTTCTACAGGAGGGTAAATTTTTTAATGAACCCGATAAAGAGTTACCCTGATCCTTTTGCTGAAATTTTTGTTGAAAGTCAAGTAGAAAGGAATTTAGAGAAAATGTTTTATGTAGATTCTCTGGGTATATCATCGGAAGATGAGGCTATTTGTGACTATGATCAACATAAAATTATGGAATTTGAAAAATCCATTGAATTTAGAGATAATGCTTATCACGTTAAACTTCTCTGGCATGAGGACAAAATAAAGTCTGTGCCTTCCAATCACAGAGTTGCTCTTTCTGTTTTAAACAGAGTAGTTAACAAGCTCGAGCAACAAAATTTACTCAATGATTATGTTGAGGTATTCCATCAGCAGGAGCGGGAAGGTATCATTGAACGTTTTGAGGTAGCACCTGAGGATTTTTCAAAATTTATTTGGAAACCTCATAGGCCTGTTTTCAAGATGGATGAGCAAACTACCACAAAGATTAGACCTGTTTTCAACTGCTCCCTGAAGACTAATGGGAAATATTCTTTAAATGAAGCTGCTTACCCAGGCATAAATTTAATGGGAGATATGTTAGACTTGTTGTTGCTATTTAGATCTAATAAATATGTTATGTTAGCAGATATTCGTAAGGCTTTCCTTATGATTAAAATCGGCTCTATCGAGGACCGTAACAGGTTTTTTTTATGAAGGAAGGGAATAGGCTGGTTTGTTTTAGATATACCACACTTATTTTTGGATTTAACGCCAGCCCCTTCATTTTGAATTTTATAATAAAGCACCATGCATGCATGTTTCCCTTCTAAAAGAGGTATATTGGCCCAAACTGCAAGGGTTTTCGACTCACTATCTCGATGTTTACCTGTTACTATCAGGGGCAAAATGCTCTTGAGAGACTTATGGTCTCAAAAATTAGACTGGGATGATATTGTGTCGAAAGAATTTCAGAATTTATGGTCTGCCTTATCGTGTGATCTTGCCAAACTGGATTCATTGCAGTTTCCTAGATTTGTAATTAGTGAAGACGGCCTCGCCAATTTTTATATATTTTGCGATGCCTCTAAAGGGGCTTATGGTTTTTCAGTTCATAGCGTGAAAAATAGCGAGTCCCACCTGTTATTTTCTAAAGCTAAGGTGGCTCCTATGAAGCCTAAAAGCTTACATACGCTCGAATTGTTGGCTGTGTTTTTGGCTATTAAGTGTTTACTACCTCTGTTGAAAGCTTACTTCCGAATTAAGATCAGAGATTTAGTCATATCAGTGGATGCACTAGTCATTTAGTCATATCAGTGGTTGTGTTGTCATGGCTTTTGTCTGGCAACATAAAACCAAAAATCAGTTTGTAAGAAACAGACTAAAAGACATAAAACAAATGATTGAGGAACTAAAAAAAATACATCTTTATCTGTAAAATTCAAATATGTTCCTACTGACCAAAACCCAGCCGACTTGCTCACAAGGGGAGTAACCTTTGAAAAATTTCAACAGAGTCTAAGACGTTGGACCATAGAGTGAACTTCATTGCCTAAGCTTAAAAAATAAATCCATTGTACAGTCTACTTCATTAAATTACACCTCAATTAAATTGAACCTCAACCAGTGATACCCTTTGATAAATACTCAGATGTTAATAGGTTGATTAATGTTACTACCAATATATTTAAAATCCGAAATAAACTAAAACATGTGGATCTGGATCCTAGTAGTTGTGCTAAAATTTATTTACTTTAGATAATGCAACAACAAAGCTTTCCTACAGAACTTGCTTACCTTCAATCTCCGCAAGGTAAAGAAGTACCTGAATTATTAAAAAACTTAAACTTATTCCTAGATGAAAGGGGGATAATTAGGACTAAAGGTAGAATAGGAAAAACCACTACTTATGATTATGAAGTTATTAATCCTGTCTTATTGGCTAAAGATCATAATTTGACTGAACTTATGATTGTGGAATATCACAAAAGATGTAAACATCCGCGAATTCAGTCAACCTTAAACAAAATCCGCCTTTCAGGATTTTGGATACCCAGGGCGAAACAACCTGTCAAAAAAGTAATTTCTAGGTGCGTCTTGTGTCAAAAAATTTAATAATCTTGCATTCAAGTATCCTAAGGTTACTAACCTTCCGAAGCACCGGGTGAATCTCATCAAACCATTTTAACATACTGGTATTGACTATACTGGACATGTTTGGGTAAAGGATGACGAAGGTGTTAGTAAAATGTACATATTTACATGTCTCAATATTAGAGCAGTACACATTGGGTTAGTTAAAGACATGAGCACTCACTCATTTATTCTGGCCCTGATCAGATTTACAAATATACATGGAATCCCATCTCATATTTTATGGGGGATTTTTTATAAACCCCGAAAAGCCCAGTTTATCCTACGTTTTGTAAAAGAATAAACCGTACTTCAACAGCAGTAGGGATTGGTGACAGCTTTTGAAGAAAGGAAGACGAACGACTTTTACGTGCAGCAAAATTTATATACAACAGCAACAACAATAAACAGGGTTTTACACCAAGTGGAACAAACAACGAATATGTATGAGTTCACAAAAGAGTTCAATGTTCAGATAGGTGATAGGGTTTTGTAAGGTTTAGTTGTAAGGTTGTTATAAGGTAAAGTTTTAAGGTAAAGTAAGGTTAGGTTTGTTATATGAAGTTGTAAGGTTGTAAGGTTTTGTGAAGGTTTGGTTGGTTTGGTAAAGGTGTGTGAAGGTTTGTAGATAAAATGCCTGCTGGAACTTAACTGTCTGTGTGTCTTGTTCTTTTTAACTCAGCGCGTGCGTTCGTCGCTCTTGGGTCCCGGCTGGTGGAAGGTACCAAATACGTATGCTGTCAAGGGCTGCTACGAATGGACCTGTTGCTAACAGCGGTGGGAGTGGAAAATAGAGCCTGGTGGAAGGTACCAAATACGTTTGCCGTCAAGGGCTGCTACGAAAGGACCTGTTGCTAACAGTAGTGGGAGTGGAACCAAAAGAGAAAGAATCTCCAGTGGAGCTCTTTTTTATAATGGACGCCACGTGACCCCAAGGGGCTGCTGATGTTCGGTGAAACAGGATCACCAGTTCCTTAACAAAATTTCTACAATTTACAGTGATAATGCCAGATCCTTTATAGCTGGTTGTAATCTTATAGAGGAAGTTTTTGCCTCCTCTGAATTTAATGAACACTTCCAAGTGTATAATATTAAGCACATTAGAATACCTTTATATGCTGCTTGGGTTGGGAGTACATGGGAACGTATGATCAGGACTATTAAATCATGTTTGTATAAAACAATTGGGCGTCCCCGTGATCTCCTTACTGTAATTTCGGATATTCAGTGTGCCATAAACCAAAGACCCCTCACTTATAGATGTTCCTCGGATTAAGACCTTGAAGTAATAACTCCTAATTGTTTTCTTCGTCCTAACGCTAATTTGGGACTTGTACTGAAATTGGATGATCAAGATGTCTGGAAATCTGACCCACCTTCAAGATTAAATGTAGTAAAATCTATTGAAGCTCGTGATGCTATGTTAACCAGATTCCGAGAGCTTTGGTATCAAAATTATCTGTTGAGCTTGAGAGAACAGTGCAAAGATTTACACGAGGTCAATTTTAACAATCGAATCAATGTTGATGATGTTGTCCTTGTTAAGAATCCTGCCAAGTCTAGACCATTTTGGCTGCTGGGAAGAGTTTTGGAATTAATTGTCGGTGATGACAAAAAGATTCGTTCTGTAAAAGTCAAGAGAGGTGACGGGTCCGTTCAGGTCCATTCTCCCAAACTGCTGTATCCTCTAGAACTATCATTAACTCATGCCCACCATCCTAGAATAATTCCGGACTCGAAGGGAATTGGTGATAGGAAAATTGATATTGCAAAATCAAAAGTCTCCAATGATGTACCAGATACTAAGGGTGCATCTGTTCCAATAAAACAACGTCCTAAAAGGACTAAAAATTTAAAAAATAAAAACTCTCCCAATAATCCTTATGTATACTATTAAATTCAGTTTGTTTGAAAGTTACGGTCTTCACATACCTTTGCTTATAGGGTACATGTTGCTAAACAAAGAAAACAAAGTGTTAATGATATTGTACTTTATGATTGAAGGGATGAATTTCTTTATAGTTCTATTTGTGCTCCAAAATGAGAATTTCTTTACATAGAAAAATAAATACTACATAAACTCCTCTCAAACTTTGGAGTTCTTTGTTGAAAACAAATCTCCACCCCTTCTACATTCTAATTTTTTGCCTTCAAAAAGATAAAAAAATTCAACCTTTCCTGTTGAACTTTCATCATTGGCTATTTTTGCCTTAAAAGAATAAAACAAAATTCAACCTTTCTGGGAACTTTCTTTGGCTATTTTAGCCTTGTACAAACTTTCAATTTTGGCTATTTCTACCATAAAACAAAACAACATGCAGCTGTGTGAAAAAAAATTATGTTGCAATGATTTCATATCGCAAATTTGTTTTGGGGGAGAATATTGAAATTATTTACGGAGTCGCTAACTAGGTGCTCAGTGATTGGATGAAAAACAGCCAATCACAGGCTACCTTTTTTTTTAGATTTTCTCCAAACCCCTATGAGGGCGTTTCCTACGAACGCCCTTCCTCTTTTGCTTGTGTGATTCCTCAGAATCAAGACGTTCCCGCCGTTCTCTCAGTCTTCCCGACGCCACTACACGCTTGTGGGGATTTTTCCTGCAACTGAAGAACAAGAAACAAGGCTCTATGTTCTTCAACCCAACCAAAAGGGCACAGGAAATGCAAACTGTTAAAAGACGCCTTTTACGGATAAGTTTCCCGCAAATCAACTGTTTGCAAGGACAATATTTTCTTTCCTCTCTTTCTGTAAATATATGTAAATATATGTTTTTTGTAACTTTGTAAATATATGTAAATATATGTTTTTTGTAACTTTTTAAATCGTGTTGTGTTTCTTTCTTCCTGCCGACGTCGCAATATTGTTACCATATAAAGTTGGGAAAATCCCAATAATACCGCATTGTACTTCTCAGAGGAGCTTTTTAATACAATATGATTTATCCTGTGGTTAATAACTGTTTCCAAACTGCCAGCAGGATTGATCTATTTCGAAAAATAGTTCATGTGTTGACAATAGAAATTCATTCATGAACGTAAGCATGACATTGTTGTTAGCTGACATCACGGATGACTCAGCAGTTTTCTTTCACCGAGGAATTTTGGGTTCGAGTAGCCGTGGCGGCAACTATATTTTAAAAAATGTTTCAGTATGACTTGATTTTTCAATTTGAGTTGTCAGTAAGTCATTTTGGAGTTTCAAAACCTTTCAATGTATTTATGTTCATAAACCTTTGTTGCCATTCTAGATATAAAATACAGAGAAACGTATTCGAGTAAATTGTGCCGTAAAATGGTAGGTATGCAGAGTGGCCTCCCGTGTGAAACAATTACAGATACAGAGAATTTTGTTGTTTAACTGACTTTACTCCAAAACACTGCTTATTTATCTCTTCATAAACTTTTCTAAATTTTGTATATTCATAGCGATATAAAACTTTTTTTTTATCGTTAATACTTGCTTTTTCTCTTTTACTTGAATTGATATAGATGCAGTTTATCTCTACAGGGCTTATACTTGTAGCATAAACCTTTTTTCCAGTCTAGAGAAAATTTATCTCAACAAGGCTTACACCCCAAAGCCATTAATGTAGCCAAAATGTTTTTCTCAGGACATTAGATACCCAGCCAGTCTAACATAGAGGGGATTTATCTCTACAAGGCTTACACCACAAAGCCATTAATGTAGTCTAGACCTTTTTCTCAGGACATTAGTTACTTAAACAGTCTAACTGAGCGTGTATTTATCTGTACAAGGCTTACACCAAAAAGCCATTAATGTAGCTTACTTTTTCACTGGATTATGAAATACCCAGCCAGACTAACATTGAGGGCATTTATCCCTACAAGGCTTACACTCCAAAGTCATTAATGTAGACTAAACCTTTTTCTCAGGACATTAGTTACCCAGCCAGTCTAACATATCGAGGATTTATCTCTACAAGGCTTAAACCCCAAGTCCATTAAAGTAGTTTAAACCTTTTTTTCATGATATTAGGTACTCAGATAGTCTAACATAGAGGGGATTAAATCTCTACAAGGCTTAAACCCCAAGTCCATTAAAGTAGTTTAAACCTTTTTTTCATGATATTAGGTACTCAGATAGTCTAACATAGAGGGGATTAAATCTCTACAAGGCTTAAACCCCAAGTCCATTAAAGTAGTTTAAACCTTTTTTTCATGATATTAGGTACTCAGATAGTCTAACATAGAGGGGATTAAATCTCTACAAGGCTTATACCCCAAGTCCATTAAAGTAGTTTAAACCTTTTTTTCATGATATTAGGTACTCAGATAGTCTAACATAGAGGGGATTAAATCTCTACAAGGCTTATACCCCAAGTCCATTAAAGTAGTTTAAACCTTTTTTTCATGATATTAGGTACTCAGATAAGTCTAACATAGAGGGGATTAAATCTCTACAAGGCTTATACCCCAAGTCCATTAAAGTAGTTTAAACCTTTTTTTCATGATATTAGGTACTCAGATAGTCTAACATAGAGGGGATTAAATCTCTACAAGGCTTATACCCCAAGTCCATTAAAGTAGTTTAAACCTTTTTTTCATGATATTAGGTACTCAGATAGTCTAACATAGAGGGGATTAAATCTCTACAAGGCTTATACCCCAAGTCCATTAAAGTAGTTTAAACCTTTTTTTCATGATATTAGGTACTCAGATAGTCTAACATAGAGGGGATTAAATCTCTACAAGGCTTATACCCCAAGTCCATTAAAGTAGTTTAAACCTTTTTTTCATGATATTAGGTACTCAGATAGTCTAACATAGAGGGGATTAAATCTCTACAAGGCTTATACCCCAAGTCCATTAAAGTAGTTTAAACCTTTTTTTCATGATATTAGGTACTCAGATAGTCTAACATAGAGGGGATTAAATCTCTACAAGGCTTATACCCCAAGTCCATTAAAGTAGTTTAAACCTTTTTTTCATGATATTAGGTACTCAGATAGTCTAACATAGAGGGGATTAAATCTCTACAAGGCTTATACCCCAAGTCCATTAAAGTAGTTTAAACCTTTTTTTCATGATATTAGGTACTCAGATAGTCTAACATAGAGGGGATTAAATCTCTACAAGGCTTATACCCCAAGTCCATTAAAGTAGTTTAAACCTTTTTTTCATGATATTAGGTACTCAGATAGTCTAACATAGAGGGGATTAAATCTCTACAAGGCTTATACCCCAAAGACATTAATGTAGCGTAAACCTTTTTCTCGAAACATTAGATACCAAGCCTGTCTAACGTAGAGGTGATTTATCACTACAAGGCTCACACACCGAAGCCATCAATGTTGCCTAAACCTTTTCCTCAGGCTATTAGACACCCAATCAGTCTAATATATATACACGACTTACACCACAAAGCCATTAATGTAGCCTAAAGCTTTTTCTCAGGACATTAGATACCCAGCCAGGCTAACGTAGAGGGGATTTTTCTGTACAAAACTTATACACTAAAGCCATTAATATAGCTTAACCTTTTCCTCAGGAGATTAGATACCCAGCCATTCTAACATAGAGGAAATATATATCTACAAAGCTTACACCCAAAAAGTTTTAGGCTTCAATAGAAGCCTAAAACTTTTTCTCAGGGCATTAGATACCCAGCCAGTCTAACATAGAGGGGATTTATCACTTACGAGGTTTACCCAACAAAGCCATTAATGTAGCCTTAATCTTTTTCTTATGACATTAGATACCCAACCAGACTAACATAGAGGGGATTTATCTCTACAAGGCTTACACCCCAAAGCCATTAATGTTGTCTAAACCTTTTTCTCAGGATATTAGATACTCAGATAGTCTAACATAGAGGGGATTAAATCTCTACAAGGCTTACAGCCCAAAGCCATAAATGTTGCCTAAGTCATTTTCTCAGGACATTAGATACCCAGCCAGTCTAACAATTACGGGATTCATCTCTACAGGGATTACACCCCAAAGCCATTATTATTGCCTAAACCCTTTTCTTAGGACATTAATTACCCAGGCAGTCTAACATATACGAGAATTATCTCAACAAGGCTTTCACCGCAAAGCCATTATTGTGGCCTAAACCATTTTCTCTGGACATTACATACCCAGCATGTCTAACATAGAGGGGATTTATCTCTACAAGGCTTACACCCCAAAGCCATTAATGCTGTCTAAACCTTTTTCTCAGGATATTTGATACTCAGATAGTCTAACATAGAGGCGATTAAATCTCTACAAGGCTTACAGCCCAAAGCTATAAATGTTGCCTAAACCATTTTCTCAGGACATTAGATACCCAGCCAGTCTAACAATTACGGGATTTATCTCTACAGAGTAACTAATTTATCTCTCTTGGGAAACTAATGTCCTGAGAAAAGGGTTTAGGCAATAATAATGGCTTTGGGGTGTAACCCCAAAGCCATTATTATTACCTAAACTTTTTTCTTAGGACATTAGTTACCCAGGCAGTCTAACATATACGAGAATTATCTCTACATGGCTTTCGCCGCAAAGCCATTATTGTGGCCTAAACCATTTTCTCAGGACATTACATACCCAGCATGTCTAACATGGAGGGGATTTATCTCTACAAGGCTTAAACCCCAAAGCCATTAATGCTGTCTAAACGTTTTTCTCAGGATATTAGATACTCAGATAGTCTAACATAGAGGGGATTAAATCTCTACAAGGCCCAAAGCCATAAATGTTGCCTAAACCTTTTTCTCAGGACATTAGATACCCTGCAAATCAAACATAGAGGGGATTTATCTCTACAATGCTTACACCACAAACTATTAATGTAGCCTAAACCATTTTTTCATGATATTATATATCCAGCCAGTCTAACATCGAGTGGGTTTATCACTTATGAGGTTTACCACAGAAATCCATTAATGTAGCCTAAACGATTTTCTCAGGACATTTGATACTCAGCCAGTCTAACATAGAGGGGATTTATCTCTACAAGGCTTGCACCCCAAAGCCATCAATGTAGTCTAAACCTTTTTTTCAGGATATTAGATACTCAGATAGTCTAACATAGAGGGGATTTATCTCAACATGGTTTATACCACAAAGCCATTAATGTAGCCTAAACCATTTTATCATAATATTGTGTTGCATATTGACCCCGGACAAGCTGTCCAAATAAGAAATGCACCTGTGTAAATAACAGGTGCATCCGGTCGAGGAATATCAGAATATAACCTTGACCGTGGACGGGTTGAATGAGTGCGATTTGTGATGCCCTCAAGAAGAAGATGGACGTCACACTAATATATAGCTCGGTGCACAGAAAGTTCAATCAATTAGTGATAAGATGCAGTAGAGAAAACCAACAGGCCCCCGGTTGAGCAGCACAGGAGAACAGGAAAGAAACGCTATTATGGCCAGAAGAGTGGGGGTCAATATGTTGCAGTTCTGTTCGGTCTCCAATTCCCTCTGACAGTAAAACATTTAGTAACCCTTTCGAACCCTTTCAAATAAAGTGAGAGGTATATTTTTCTAAAGAACTGTGTCGCTCGTCTTCATTGCGTCTTTATGTTTCTGCGTGCATATGCATGTGTTTGTATAGTTGGTTATGGCTATACAACAATTAGATATCCAGCTAGTCTAACATAGAGGGGATTTATCTCTACAACGCTTCCACCACAAAGCAATCAATGTTGCCTAAACCTTTTTCTCAGGACATTAGATACCAAGCTAGTCTAACATAGATGCGATTTATCTCCACAAGGCTTACAACCCAAAGCCATTAATGTAGCCTAAACCTTCTTCTCAGCATATTAGATTCCCAGCCAGTCTAACATAGAGGGGATTTATCTCTACAATGCTTCCATCCCAAAGCCATTAATGTGGCCGAAACCTTTTTCTGAGGACATTAGTTACCTAGGCAGTTTAACATAGAGTATTAATTTCTACAAGGCTTACACCCCACAGACATTAACGTATCGTAAAACCTTTACCCAGGAAATTATATACCAAGCCAGTATAACGTAGAGGGGATTTATTTCTACAAGGATGACACCCCAAAGCTATCAATGTAGCCTAAACATTTTTCCCAGGCTATTAGAAACCCAATCACTCTAACATAAGGGATTTATCTCTACACGACTTACGCAACAAACCCATTAATGTAGTCTCAATCTTTTTCTCAGGACATTAGATACCCAGCCAGTTTAACGTAGAGGGGATATACATGTACAAAACTTATACCCTAAAACCCTTAATATTGCTTAACCCTCTCCTCGGGACATTAGTTACCCAGCCAGTCTAATATACAGGGCTTTTATCTCTCCAAGGCTTAAATCCAAAAGCTATTAATGTAGCCTAAACTTTTTTCTCAGGACATTAGTTACCCAGCCAGTCTAACATATACATGATTTATCTGTACAAGGCTTACACCAAAAAGCCATTAATGTAGCCTAAACCATTTTCTCAGGACATTTGATACCCAGCCAGTCTAACATACTGGGGATTTATCTCTATAAGCCTTTCACCCCAAAGCCATTTTTATAGCCTAAACCGTTTTCTCAGGTCATTAAATACCCAGCCAGTCTAAAATATACAGGATATATCTCTACAAGGCTTATACCCCAAAGACATTATTGTAGCCTAAACCTTTTTCTTGGGACATTAGATACCCAGCCAGTATAGAGGGGATTTATCTCTACAAGGCTTACACCACAAAGCCAATTATGTAGCCTAATCCTTTTTCTCAGGATATTTGTAACCCAAACAGTCTAACATATAGGGGATTCATCTCTACTAGGCTTTCACCCAAAAGTTATGAATGTAGTATAAACCTTTTTCTCAGGGCATTAGATACCCAGGCAGTCTTACATATAGGGGATTTATCACAAGGCATACACCACAAAGACATTAATGTAGCCTAAACGTTTTTTTCAAGACATTACATATCCAGCCAGTCTAACACAGAGGGGATTTATCTCAACAAGGCTTACACGCCATAGCCATTTAATGTAGCCTAGACCTTTTTCTCAAGACATTAGTTACATAGCCTGTCTGACATAGAGGAGATTTATCTCTACTAGGCTTACACCCCAAAGCCATTAATGTAGCCTAAATCTTTTTCTCGGGACATTAGATACCCAGTCAGTCTAACATGGAGGGGATTTATCTCTGTAAGGCTTACACCCAAAGCTATTAATGTAGCCAAAACCTTTTTCTCAGGACATTAGATACCAAGCTAGTCTAACATAGATGCCATTTATGTCAACAAGGCTTACACCCCAAAGCCATTAATGTAGCCTAAACCTTTTTCACAAAACATTAGATTCCCAGCCAGTCTAAAATAGAGTGGTTTTATCTCTACAAAGCTTTTACGCTTGTTATATTCCGCGTTTGTCATACTTGGGTCCCTTTCGGTCCTTGTGGGGTGGCATGCAATTAAAACTTGTGTTAGCAACACGACAAAATTATAAAGAAAAATTCCTCCTTACTGAAAATATTCGAATACAAGAACATACGGCCATCTTGACGAACAACAATGCGTATTTATTAATGCAAAAAGAAACAAAACAAAAATAAATCAAAACAAAATTAAAGCAAACAGAATGTCTATGCACCTTCTTGGTGAGATTTGGTCGGTAATACGGCTGAGTTCCTTGAAGCCCGAAAATTCGTAATATTATTATTATTAATAATTTTGTCCTTTTTTATGAAACGGGAGATTGAAATTCGCCTAGAAAAACATTTCCCTTCCTGTCCTGTTGGTATTAAAGTTTTGGGACATACCTTGTAAGATTTTCCTGTTAGGACAAAATGGTTCTTTGCTGTGTGCACGTGCTAGGGTTAAGATGGAGGGAAAATGTCGATTCTGGTAGGGGGCTTCGGCCTTCGGAATTCCTTTTTTTTTTTTTTTGAAACCTTGAATGGAACGCGACGCCTGGATCTGGGTGAGAGCAGAGAAATTTCCTTTTCTTTGTTCATTGTCGAAATCCTTGCTTTGTCAGCAAGGATCTCCCTTTTTCCATCCAAGTCTCCCTCGTTCGCTTTCTTCCCCCAGATCTGGACTGGGGGATAGTAATACCAATCTCCCAGCGCAAAAACATTAAAGTCCCTACATTCGGCTCATCAAGGAGTAGTTGGCATGAAAACACGTGCCAATGAGTCAGTCTACTGGCCTGAAATGAATGCTTCATTTCGCAATTACAGAAATAATTGTATTACATGCTCAAGGAATGCCCCAAGTCTACCACATGAACCAATCCAAATGACACCTACACCAGAATGGCCTTTTCAACAAATTGTTATGGATTTGTTCAATGTTGGATCGTTCACGTATCTCGCTCGTCCAGACAGGCTCACTAGATGGCTCATTCTTTACCGTATCAAGCCAGGACAAGCAGTTGCCTCCAGGTTGATATCCATCTGCAGAGAAATATTCCAAACATACGGCGCACCGGAGGAGCTTAGCACAGACGTTGGGCCACCCTTCTCAGCTTACTCATTCCAACAGTTCCTAAAATACTGGGCTGTTAAACAAAGAATTTCATCAGTAGCCTATCCCCAATCTAATGGATGAGCAGAGTTAGCAGTCAAGACTGCAAAAAGACTCATAAGGGACGGCACAGGACATCAGGGTTCCTTGGACAATGACATGGCAGTACAAGCAATCCTGAAATATAGAAACACCCCTATCCAAGGCATTGGATTATCACCAGCACAACTCATGCTTGATAGACGCCTTCGGGATTATATCCCATCACATCCACACTTATATAAACCACACCCTGAGTGGATAGCCGCAGCCCAAAAACATGAAAAAACGTTATCCAAACGCAACGCAGACCTCATCAAAAAGTACAATCGTACTGCACATGCCTTATCCCCGCTTTGTAAGGGCGACACAGTTTCCTTTCAAAACCCAAATAGCTGGACATAGCTGGACATAGCTGGACGAATCGTAGAGACACTTGCCAACTGCCAATATAGAATTAGAGTTGCAGGATCAGGTAGAATAACTCTGCGGAACCGCAGGTTCCTAAGGAAACTTAAAACTCCCATAATCGAGACCCCCATACCAAGTGCCTTGCCTCCGTCACCTAAGCCAACAATTACAGATATGAGTACACCACATCAACCTACCGAAAAACGAGGAAATGATGGCATTACGTTGCAAAGAGACCTGGAATCCCAGGGCCCGACTCAATCACCACCATTAAGAACCAGGATTCCCAGGACGCTATCTCGACTACTTCCATAAATCGGCCTGGAAATAAGGAACTGATTCCGCCCCAACGACCACTATGCTTCCACGATGAGGAGAGGAGGGAGATATAGAAGTCAAATGACTCACCTTCTAACATGGCTGCCTTCTTGAATCTTCTTGTTAAAAGCAAGCCAGCTATGCTAATGCAGCCGGTGGATTGTTCTGTGGTGCCAGGATGACCTGCCCAACACATTTTTTCATAAGTGGTCTCATTCACCCATATATTCATCCAGTAAATGGCAATGGGAATCATTTTCTACTTGTGTATCGTTTGCTAGCCTCTTGGCGTAAGCTAAAAAGGTTGTTTTTTGCGGTCTGTTTTCTTTTGAATCAAACAGATATTTGCGTGTCCATATTTGTATCCGCGTCCGTTTTTTCGCGTCAGTTTTTTCCGTGTACGATTTCGAATCTGTTTATTCGTGTCCGTGCTAGTTTCTGCGTTCGTTTTTCGAGTCCGTTTTTTCTGTGCCTGCTCTTCGTATCCGCTTTTCGTACCAGCTCTTCGTGCCCGTTACCGCGTCCATCTCCAGTGCAGTGTCCGTGTTCGTCTCAGTGTCCGTGTTCGTGTTCGTGTTCACCTTCGTGACCATCTCGGTTTCCGTTTCTGTGCGCGAGTCCGCATCCACTACCGTGTCAGTTCCTGCGTCCGAGTTCTTTGTTCGTGTACCGTCCTGTGGCCCAGCAACTGGTGACAGCTGGTCTTCCAGACTCATTTACCCTCCTGATTGCAAGCTGCAATCATGGAGGGGTCTTCGTCTTCCACTTCCACGCCCGTTGGCAAAGTAGACATGAAAAGTAATGAATCTCTCGTTGGGTAACCGGAAGAACAAGGGAGATCCAAGACCCAGTCGCCAAGCACTTCGATAGTCAGTCCGATTGGGTATAACTGGCCGTCGCTACCGACACCTACGGAGTCCTCAAGCCTGATTCAGCCTGGACAGAAGATAGTCAGTCCTAGCCCATCTCCAATCACGCCCGCTAGTACGTGGAAGGTACAGCAAAGAGATCCGGAGGACTACAAAAGAGATAGGGTGGGCAAGTATGCAGAGTTTTTCTTGCCCATCCCGGAAATCGTTAAAAAAATCGAGCCCCAGATCGTCTCGCTGGTAGTTACAGATTTGAAGTCCAGAAGGCTGGTCGGGCTGAAAAAAGAAAGTTTCGAGGACCTTCTTCATCAGGCGTCCCCTGTCAATATTTCTGCTGCAGGAGTTTTGCGACAAGGGACGTCCTGATGCCAACAGAAGAACAAGCTGCCAGGGTAACAGCTAATAATATAGCCACCAAGTTCTTCCGGTTACAACCGAAGTACATGGGTACCCGCAAAATACGAGTCACTGTTTGTAATGTCCCGGCATTTATAACAGGGGAGGTGCTGGCCCCCTTCCTCAGCGCATACGGGCGCGTTGAGGAAATTAATCTTCTAAGATCTTCTGTCGGGACAGCTTACGGGGACTACATGTTCCGGCTGTGTCTAACGAGGGACGGATTCCAAACCATCCGGAAGTTATTTCCAGCAGGGATAGGCACATAATGGTAGCAGTTGAGGACAGACGGCCTCACTGTTGGAGCTGCAAACAGCTTGGCCACATAGCAAAGTTCTGCCCTCAAAAGGAACAATCAGCTACAACCAACGCCACCGCCACCACCACAGCCACTACCACAATAGCAGCAAAACAGAAGGAAGTGCCGGAGAAGGGTCAGAATTATGACCAGCCGAAAAGTGACGAAGGCTGGAAGGAGATCCCTCGTAAGAAGGGGAAGAAAGGGAACCTCCCGAAATCAGCAGTTTCCACTTCCCCATCAAAAGAAAAGACCTCCAATCAAGATAAACCCCTGGACCCAACTCCGGCAACCCTGGAATCTACCCCAGCAGCTCCGGAACCAGCCCCGGTGATAACAGTAGAGCCCAAAAGTCCAACCAAACCCGAAGTTTCTGCACCGGCTCCCCTTGTGAAGGTCCCCAAGAAAAAGAAGCCCGCAGCTGAACCAGAAGAGATACCGATGGAAACTATTGTAAATCTCAATAAAAGACGACGACGAAGCCGCACTGATCAATTTAGATCAGTCCAAGGCCTTTGATAGGGTGGACTACCAGTTCTTGGCGGCGGTTTTGGAGACCGCCGAATTCGAGCCGGAGTTCCGCAAATGGATTGGCATTCTGTACCACAATCCGCTGGTGGTGGTGCAGGTGAACGGGAAGTGTTCGAAGGCTTTCGTGATTGAGCGTTCGGTCCGGCAGGGTTTCCCCCTGTCCTCTCTTCTCTATGTCCTCGATTTGGAGCCCCTGCTTCTCTATGTCCTCGATTTGGAGCCCCTGCTTAGGAATAAGGGGGCACGTCCGGCCCTGCGTGGAATTTCTTTGGCAGGCAGCGTCCAAGCTAAGATCTCCGCGTACGCCGATGATATCAGTTTTTGTGTCCAGCCGTCTGGACATATTGACAGTGAAGAAGGTGGTCGCGAGGTACGAGAATGTGGCAGGTGCCAAAGTCAACTTTGACAAGAGCGAAGGTTTTCAGTTGGGTACTTTGGAGGAGGGGCGACCCTCTCGCATCCTTGGGGTGTGGTTCGGATCTGACCTCCAGCTGGAGCGAAATTGATTGGAAGTATGGGCTAAGGTAGAAGCCCAGGTGGGTGCCTGGTTTTGAAAGCGGTTATCCTTAAAGGGCAGGGTGGAGGTGTGTGCCGTGTACATTTTCCCCTTGATCGTTTACCAGTTGTCCGTACTACCTCTGCCTAGGGATCATCGGGTGGCGCTGGAACAATCCCTTTCTAAAGGAGTTTGGAAAGGTCGAAGCCCGTTGGTCTCTAGGCAGGTCTGCCGTCAGCGTCCTCGAGAAGGGGGTCTAGGGATGCCTGATCTCAAGAACCACCGGCTCGCCGAGAGATTGGCTTACCTGGGCCGATCGTTAACGACGAAGACAGTGTGGGCTCCCAAGGTGAGAGACGCCTTTCCTCGCCTGAGATCCAATCTCAAGGCTGAAGGCCGTCGTAAGCCAAGGGATGAAACACTGTTTTCTATCGAGTGCCGAAGGGCTATACGAAACCTTCCTTGGTCCAGTGACCTTTCATGGCCTCGAAAGAAACTATATTATGGGCTAGTGGAGGGCTCCGTTTTGGATCCTCTGGAGAAGCGGCTCGGTTGGTCACTGGGGGAGATTCGCTCCCAATGGAATTGGGCGCCAGGCACGAGCTTCTTGAACAACTCCGACTTCTCGCTGACCAGGCGGCTTGCACAGAATGCGTTGGCCCTCAACGACTGGGATTACAGAGCGTGTCTGGCAGACATGCCTGATTGCCCCCGTTGCGGTAGTAGTCTAGAAGAAATGGCTTTGCATGCCTTCTACTACTGCGAGCGAGTACGGCCGTTGTGGAGTCACGTCGAGGAGTGGACGGCTCGTATCAGTCCCAAGCAGCTCGTGCTGCTCGACGTTGGTTACGTCATAGACAATGATGTACCCCCGTACAAGGGTGAGAAGCGTGTGGTGTTTCTCGCGATCCTGGCTGTGACGCGAAACAAGGGATTGTATGAGGGTGCAAACTTTTCTCATCGGGATCTGATCTTGTACTTTAGGCATCAACTTAGGGTCAAGATTAGATGCGATAGAAAACGGTTGGACCGCATAACATTCGACAAAAGCAAGCCTGGTCGTTCGAAAGAGGGAAACGTTGGAGTCATCCTTCCCTCCTCTTCCTGCGCATGGCGACGATGGTCTGGGTCCTTTGGGACCCCACCCCGGGTAAGTAGGATCTTACGCTTTCTCTTGTCTTCCTGACCCCCAAGTTAGTTGTGTGAGAGGTATCATCTAGAGGTGTCTTCAGCTAGTTGTTAGATTCACAAGATCCTCCCCATACCCTGTTCTTTTTTCTTCCCGTCTTTTTTTGAGGATCTTGAACACACATTACTGTATTCCATATTGTCCTATTTCCCGGCCGTTTCCTTCCCCTTATGCTTTTCTTTTATCCCGATTAGGACAGGCCCCTTCCCCCATAGGGACAGCCTGGTTTGTTTTCGATCTATCCCTGAGACCAGAAAACAGTCGGCACTCCACATCACAGAGAGGGGATGGGAGGGAAACCAAACGGTTTATGTCCTCTTGGGGCTTTTTTCAATTGTATGTATATCATCTCACCTCATCAGGATTTTAAATAGGTCTTCTTTCCATTGAGTGAATGAGGTATTATGGTGATTGTTTGTGCGTTAGGAGACGTATGGATGAATTTATGGTTAAGAGCGAATCAAGGTGATTGGGACTTGCTAGGGATCCACAGAATAGCTATTAAATGGCAGTTTTCTTCCCTTCCCCCTCCTCTCAAAACATTTCAGGCCTTGTGCCTACTTAAACAAAAGTGTAACTTTTATTTAAGAAATAAAATCATTTTCTATTTTTGTGTTAGACCACTCAGAAGTGAACCAATATTCATCTTTAAAACAGGATGGGATCTGTCCCCTGTTAGAGCACTTTGGAAAGTTTCGCACCTGTTGAAAGCTTTGATCTACCTGGATGACTGTCCTATTTTAGTTGACTACGGGTGCTTCTGGGGGTTGATTCCAGTTGGTTGTTTTGGTATCTGCCATAGGTGGCAGAGGATAATAATTTAGGTGAACAGGTCGTGGGATGATGCGCCGTACATGGGCTCGGTCCTCACATAGCATGAATACTTATTCATGCTATGTGAGGACCATGGATGCTACGGTCTGCAGTGCAACGGAAGTCTCCCCGCATTATCTCATTTCAGGCAGGCACCCAAACGTAGGACTTCCACGTATAAACAACAAAGACATTATAGCAAATACTCCCACAGCCTATGGGAAGCAGGTGAATGCCCTACTAAGACAAGTACACAATAGGGTGGCACTTGCAAGCTATGAAACTGAACACAAATATGATAGTCGTCTAAGCCACCTATATCTCAATGACCCCATACAGGTTGGTGACAAAATCCTGCTACATCGGCCAAAGTCTACAATAGCACACAATTGTTATCTCTACAAGGTTTACACCCCAAAGCCATTAATGTAGCCAAGAGCTTTTTCTCAAGACATTAGTTACCCAACCAATCTAGAATATAGGGGATTCCTCTCTACAAGGCTTACACCCCAAAGCCATTAATGTAGCCAAGACCTTTTTCTCAAGACATTAGTTACCCAGCCAATCTAAAATATAGGGGATTCCCCTCTACAAAGCTTACACGCCAAAGATATTAATGTAGCCAAAACCATTTTTTCAGGACATTAGTTACACAGCCAGTCTAACATAGAGGGGATTTATCTCGGCAAGGCTTAAACTCCAGAGCAATTAATGTAGCCTAAACCTTTTTTATTTTTGATTTATCTCTATATGACTTACACCCCAAAACCATTAATGTAGCCAAAACATTTTTCACAGGACATTAGATACCCAGCCAATCTAACGTAGAAGGGATTTATAACTACACAACTTACGCTATAAAGCCATTAATAGAGCCTGAACCTTTTTTTCAAGACATTAGTTACCCAGCCCCTTTAACATAGAGGGGATTTACCTTTACAAGGCTTTCACTCCAAAGCCATTAATGTAGCCTAAACCTTTTTCTCAGGACATTAGATCCCAAGCTAGTTTAACATAGATCTGATTTATCTCTACAAGACTTACACACCAAGGCCATTAACCTTGCCTTAACCTTTTTCTCAGGATATTTGATTCTTTGCCAGGCTAACATAGAGGGGATCTATCTCTACAAGGCTTACACCCCAAAGATATTAATGTAGCCTATAAATTTTTCATGGGACATTAGCAACCCAGCCAGTATAACATAGAGGGGATTTATCTCTACAAGGCGTTCACCCCAAAGCCAATAATATAGCCTAAGCCTTTTTCTCAGGACATTAGTTACTTAGCCAGTCTAACTGAGAGTGGATTTATCTGTACAAGGCTTACATTCCAAAGCCATTAATGTAGCCTAAACCGTTTTCTCAGGACATTAGATACCCAGCCAGTCTAACATAGAGGGGATTTATCACTTACAAGGCTTATGCCACAAAGCCATTAATGTAGCCTAAAACCTTTTCTTATGACATAAGATACCCAGCCAGTCTAACATAGAGGGGATTTATATTTTCAAAGCTTTCACCCCAAAGCCATAAATGTAATCTAAACCGTTTTCTCGGGACATTAGATACCCAGCCAGTCTAACATAGAGGGGATTTATCTCTAAACGACTTACACCCCAAAGCCATTAATGTAGCCTAAATCTTTTTCTCGGGACATTAGATACCGAGCCAGTTTAACTTATAGGAGATTTATCTGTATGAATCTTATACCCTAAAGCCATTAATATAGCCTGAACCTTTTCCTCAGGACATTAGATACTCAGCCAAACATAGAGGGGTTGTATCTCTACAAGGCTTACACCCCAAAGCCATTATTGTAGCCTTAACTTTTTTCAGGTCATTAGATACCCAGCCAGTCTAACATAGAGGGGATTTATCACTTACAAGGCTTATACCACAAAGCCATTAATGTAGCCTAAAACCTTTTCTTATGACATAAGATACCCAGCCAGTCTAAGGGGATTTATCTTTTCAAAGCTTTCACCCCAAAGCCATAAATGTAATCTAAACCTTTTTCTCGGGACATTAGATACCCAGCTAGTCTAACATATACAGGATTTACCTCTACAAGGCTTATACCCCAAAGCCACTATTGTAGCCTAAACTTTTTTCTCACAAAGAGTCAGTCTAACATAGAGGGGATTTATGTCTACAAGGCTTACACCCCAATGCCATTAATGTAGCCTAAACCTTTTTCACAAGACATTAGATACCCAGCCAGTCTAACGTTGAAGGGAGTTATATCTAAATTATTTACACCCAAAGCCATTAATGTAGCCTAAATCTTTTTCTGAAGACATTAGAAACCCAGCCAGTCTAAAATATAAGGGATTCCTCTCTACAAGGCTTACACCCCAAAGCCATTAATGTATCCTAAACCTTTTCCTCTAGACATTAGTTACCCAGCCAGTCTAACATAGAGGGTTTTTTTTTATCTCTACAAGGCTTACACCCCAAAGCCATTAATGTAGCCTAAACCTTTTTCTCAGGATATTAGATACCCTGTCAGGTAAGCAGAAGTGTTTTTCTTTTCAAGGCCTTAACCCCAAATCCATTAAAATATCATAAACATTTTATTTAGGACCCATTATATGTATAAGATTTGGAGGTGCAAGTGACATCCTGGTCATTTGTTTGGAAATGGACAATACAACCTGAGGTCAAATCCTAGACTGCGTTTTTCACATTTCCATTTGAGCTTATGGCTTTGGGAAAGGCATTAATTCATTTAGTAAGATAGGTTCTTTGGTGATGGTACGACAATCAGTCTAGGAGAAGGGAAACTTTGTATTCTAAACCAGCAGTACTCCAGTTAAAATTGACCTTGTGTCGCATCCTATCTGTGGTGGAGAGGTTGAGTATATATATATATATTCATCATTGAAAATTCTCAAGGTTGATTTTTTCTTGGCATTTAAGCACCGAGGGAAGATGAAGCAAATATTTCCAGCGTATGGTCTCTTCAGAGAAACTTTTACAGCTACAATGATGTTTTATAAAAACACAAAAGTAAAGGTTCACTCACCTGATGGAGACACAGACTTCTTTGACATTGTTGCTGGAGTTTTGTAAGGAGATATATAAGCACCATATTTGTTTATAATCTGCCTCGACCTCATACTTCGAATGTGGATAGATTTATGCTAAAAAAAAACAAAACAAGAAGCAGGTGATTTCCTGCAGAAACTATGATATACAGGATTTACACTCCTATATTTTTAGATCAGTCAGCAAAGAGCTCAGAGAGTTAAAAATTTTGGAAAAATAGAATCCAAAACTCGCTTGTAAAAAAACTTGTTCCATAAATAAAACTAGTTGGGTGCCAAAATAAATTAAGTAATTTCGGGAACCTAGTTTGACACAGTAGTCACTTGCCAGTGTCTTTAACTACATCTGCACATCTGAAATCCCAAAACAACTCGTCCCGTGCAAATCTTGCGTTTTGGGGCGGTCATGTGACTAAGCAACCTATATATTCTACGCCTTCAAAAGCAATTTCATCTTTTGCTCTTTTGCTCTCTCACTTTTCGCTCTCCCGGCAAGCCATAGTTGAGACAAATTGACAGCAACATCTCCAAAAATGGGAGAACATACAGCTTGCGAAAATACGTTCATAGCGATCTCAAAATTTCCCATTTTTCAAACTACTCAACTTCTCATGGACTTCAACGTTGCCCACACATACAACACACACACGTGCAGCCAATGGGTAGACACATCCTCTGATATAGACTTTTTAGTTTTCACGCGTACATACACACACACACACAGATATATATGTAAATTGGACTTGTTCACATTTTGCTCCTTTTTTCTTGACGGCGAATACACGTAAACACACACACACACACACACACACACACACACACACATATTTCGAACAACACTCACTACCATTTTACCAAACATATTTGTATTACACACACCCGCACACACAAATACCAAACAAACATATTCACACATTGCTACTTGTATCAACTTTTCCTACTTTGCTTTCTTTTATCAAAAAATGTTTGTTTAATGGTCTTGTTGTTGTGAAATTTCTTTTGTCTGGCATTATTTGTGTTGTTAATTGTGGAATGACACCCGGAGTTTTGTTTCTTACAAAACCCCAAGAGAACAAACCATCATTCCACTGACATTTAATTCTTCACTGACAGACGCAGACTATGCAGATAATCAAGTGCTTCTTATAAATGTACCTTAAAGAAATATATTTGACTCATAACAGGCTCTACAACTTCTAGCCAGGGTGTGCCTGGCAGTAATGGCTACAAGAAGTGACAGAGGGGCGGTCATGTGACCAAAACTGGAGCCTCACCACCGAATGCAGATTAGTTTCTACTCATTTCACTGCCATTATTGTAAACAACCTAACATCTATATAAGGATTCATTGCATTTTTTAAATTACTTGACTAGCAGATCATTGTTAAGAGTATAATTCTCACTAGGGGTCTCATACTTCTGATCTTGTGCTATAGTGAATAGAAAAATAAAAATAAAATGAAAACAAAATTTAAAAAAGCAGAAACTCCCGGAAGCCCCTGGCAGGAAATATGGGCGATGCATGCACAAAGGAAAGGAGCCTATGCTCTTTCAGCGGTGACCGTTGGATTGAAAACATCTATATGTTTCTTGCTGCTGGTGGGGGTCATGTGTCTGTTTTTATGCAGCACGCTGGTTAATGTTCCCACTAGTGGCAGCCGTCATTGTTACCAGCAACCAGCGACTAAAAACACCAAATAATGGACTTATCAAACAACAACTAAAAATACCAAATAATGGACATATTGTTGGAATTATTTTATTGTAATCGGAACATCTTCTTAGAAGTGACTTTCATGTTTGTCACCGCCAGTAGGAAGTGACAGGATTTTTTGGAAATGACACCACCTGCTGAGAGAATAACCCTTTTTGGCTGAAGTGGCTTCAGCCAAAAAAGCAGAAAAGACATCATTTTTGTAGTTCTGTGAATTTTTGCAGGATGTGTTGGTTTTTAAACCTTGTGTTTCCTTCAGTTAAAGGAAAATAGTGAATAGGGAGTAAATTTTGCTGCTGTGTTGGACCTCTCCAAGAGAAATATGCTGCTACCTATATCTGTGGATTTGTGCTGTCTCGAGGTGATCCAGAACTACACTGCTATGCTGTATTCTTCCTGGCGAAATGTGCTGTTGCCTATATCAGAGAATTTGTGCTGTCTCGACTCAGACCATGAGGTGTACAATTGAATTTACTGTCCTATACAAGTGCCGAAAGAATTGCTAGATGAACCCCCATGTGCCTGCATTATTCGCTGTATTCTTAACGGAAAAGTGAACAGGTTTTCCCAAGAAATTTTTTTTCGCCAAAATCTTTTTTTTTTCATTCATACAGCACCCCTTTTTGAGTTGCACGGTTCAGCCTTTAGCTACCGCTTCACTATCTGCGCAGCGCTAAGATAACGCCAATCTTAGCATTGGCCTCCTGGCCTGTCCGCTTTTTTTGTGCAAAGCTTTGGCGCAGCTCAGCCTTAGCTCCCGTCAAATATGTCCGTACGGCTTTGACACCTTCGCTACCGTCCGTAAAGCTTCAGCACGGCATAGCCTTAGCTATCGTCCGCACGGCTTTAACATGGCAAAGCCTTCGCTATCGTCCGACCGGCCGTACAGCTTCGGCACGTCAAAGCCTTAGCTAGCGCCCGATACATCCGCACGGCTTAGACATGTTCGATACGTTCGCACGACTTTGGCGCGACCCAGCCTTAGCTACCGTCTACACGACTTTGACACGACAAAGCCTTAGCAAGCGCACGATACGTCCGCACGGCAAGGGGCACGACAAAGTCCTAGCTTCTGACTCGTTCGCTCGATCTCGTCCGTACTAAGGCCTGGCAAACCTTATTGACGTTCTCTCCGACCTTTCACTTGGTCCGTAACACTAAGACACGGCTCAGTCTTAGTCACTAGCTCGCCCGACACTATACGACCAAGCTGCCATTACCGAACTCGACCTCGACGCTCCTGCAAGGTACCACGCAGTCCACGTACGACTCGCTGTTACGGACTGCCCTACCATTGCTACACCTGGCTCACGTACGACTCGCAGTACGGAACCCCGGAGCCTGTTCTGGATTTGGGTCCGGAGCTTGGCTCTGCAAAAGGAACAATGGCAGACTTGGGGCCTTTCATTAGGCACCTAGTTTCGACTAGGCTACCCTCGGGTGGGCGAGCTGCACTTTTGTCACCTTTGTCACCCATGTATGGCACTAGACCAAGCGTCTAGTTTAAGCCATAAACTGGCATACGTGCCCGGACCCACATTTGGGTTCGTGAAACTGCTTGCCTCATCAGGCTCACATTGCACTAAGTGAGTCGATGAGCAGCATTGACCAGCAGGGTTCGAGTCTCGGCTCGTTCCCGACCTCCCCTCTCCTTTATCCCCACTTTAATCGGCCTTCGGGCTTTTGACTTTGTGTCAAGTCGTGTCTGGTGGGAGGCAGCGTAAATAAACGGCTACCTCCTCTGGCCTCAGGGGGCCGTCCCCCCAGGCTTTAACCCTCTTCGGAGGGGTTGGGTTTATCGCCCGGTGCCTGAGGCGCCCCGAAAAGGGGAATGCCGACGGGGTCCGAGGTATTTTTGGAACTGCCTGTCGCGTTTGGCTTCGGCCCTGCGACAGGACCCACCTTAAAAACGGCCTTGTGCCATATTCGTACGCTGGTGGGGTGTAGGATAAATAACGGCTACCTCCTCGCTTTTTGCGGGGAACCCCGGAGCCTGTTCTGGACTTCGGTCCGGGGCGTGGCTCTGCAAAAGGAACAATGGCAGACTTGGGACTTTTTATTAGGCACCTAGTTTCGACTAGGCTACCCTCGGGTGGGCGAGCTGCACTTTTGTCTCCTTTGTCACCCATGTACGGCACTAGACCGAGGGTCTAGTTTGAGCCATAAACTGGCATACGTGCCCGGACCCACATTTGGGTTCGTGAAACTGCTTGCCTCATCAGGCTCACATTGCACTAAGTGAGTCGATGAGCAGCATTGACCAGCAGGGTTCGAGTCTCGGCTCGTTCCCGACCTCCCTTCCTCTTTATCCCCACTTTAATCGGGTTTCGGGCTTTTGACCTTGTGTCAAGTCGTGTCTGGTGGGAGGCAGCGACAAATAAACGGCTACCTCTTCGCGAAGCTCATTTAAGGAGGAATCCTGATTTTTTTGCGGTTGCATTCACCTTACCTTCCGGCGTTGATCCCACTTCTCGTGGTAGATCTCCCTTTCTCCCACCTACATTGGTATGCACAAAGGTCTTTTTAAGGACCAATAGAGGTCTTAAACACTCAGTCGATTCCCTCGTCTGAGTAGCGCTTTACTAGACGTCCCCTTCTGCGGGTCGGAGCATCTCTGGCAGCCTTAACTGGCTCGCCGAAATAGACGGCCCGGAGGCTAACACGAAGACGGATTCTAAGACCAGCCGGTCTTAACCCTCGCTCGGTCCGATAAGCTGCGCAGCGCTAATGGCACGGTCCAGCCTTTAGCTACCGCTTCACTATCTGCGCAGCGCTAAGATAACGCCCATCTTAGCCTCGGCCTCCTGGCCTGTCCGCTCGTTTGTGCAGATCTTCGGCGCGGTTCAGCCTAAGCTCTCGTCTGATATGTCCGTACGGCTTTGACACGGCAAAGCCATCGCTATCGTCCGACCGTCCGTACTGCTACAGCATGACAAAGCCTTAGCTAGCGCCCGATACCGTCCGCACGGCTTTGACACGGTAAAGCTTTCGCTCCCGTCCGATACGTCCGCACGGTTTTGACACGGCAAAGCTTCAGCTCCCGTCCGATACGTCCGCACGGCTTTGGTCATAGCTATCGTCCGCACGGCTTTGACACGGCAAAGCTTTCGCTCCCGTCCGATACGTCCGCCCTAGCCTTTTCTCGACTCGTTCGCTCGATCTCGTCTGTACTAAGGCCTGGCAAACCTTAACCATGGTCTCCTACCTTTCACTTGGTCCGTAACACTAAGACACGGCTCAGTCTTAGTCACTAGCTCGCCCGACACTACACGACCAAGCTGCCATAACCGAACTCGACCTCGACGCTCCTGCAAGGTACCACACAGTCCACGTACGACTCGCTGATACGGACTGTCATACCACTGCAACACCTGGCTCACGTACGACCCTCTGTACGGGCCAGCAACCGGGTCGACACACCCTCGGTTAACTCAACCAACCGTCATAACCTGGAATATCGATCTACCAACTACGACCGACATCAGCTTCCTACGATGATCATCCAGCTGTATTCTTCGACTCGTCCGACCTCAGCTTTCAACTTCGATCATCCAGCTGCATTCTACGACTCGTCCGACCTCAGCTTTCGACTTTGATCATCCAGCTGTATTCTACGACTCGTCCGACCCCAGCTTTCAACTTTGATCGTCCAGCTGCATTCTACGACTCGTCCGACCTCAGCCTTCGACTACGACCATCCAGCTGTATTCTACGACTCGGGTAGTTGGCGTAGGTTCGCCAACTACCCGCGACTAACATCAAGCTGCACTTATCTACGTCTCAACTATACCAGCTATCAACGTTACCATTCTAGCTGAAGACCATATTCGACCATCACGGACTTAACACACGTTTTTAGATCTGACTATAAATTGTCATTTGTTATATTTGTTACCTCGCTTTTGTCTCCTTCATTGTGTTTTGGCTGTTCTCATTTGTGGAGGGAGTATGTAATATGGTTATTTCAGTAGATTGCTCTCTAAATTATTCCCACCACAAATACAACACAAAAACTTTACAATCGCGCAAAAGAAATGGAATAGAACACAACGAACATTAAATAACAAACAATTTAATATGCATATAACAGGATATGAAAAACAAAATACATTATGTGTAAATGGCCTTTTGGAAAATAAAGTTTGAAGAAGAGAATAAATTTGTTGAAAGATGTGTGTATGTTCATGTTATCAGAGTCCGTAAATAAGTCGTTCTTACTTACATTAAGTTTATAGCAGGTTTTATGATTTGGGCGACAGCGTGTCTCGTTGATGAAAGAAAGTTTGTCGGGTTTTCCTTTTGAATATAATTCTCGGCCATTTGAAACGAGGTCATGAACTTTAGTTGAGGAAGGAAAGGAATTGGTTGGACATAGTATCGGCTACTGACTTAGTGGCTTATGTTCGTCTGTGTCTTCGTTTGTGTGTAAGCTTGTTCTTGTGTGTCTGGCTTCCTAACTCTGTGTTATTTATATCCTACAGGTGGATCAAAGAATCGTCCTAAAATCTTGGCGCGTAGACATTTATTGACCAATCAGATTTGTATTTTACTATTCTATTTTCGAGCCTAAATATTTTCTGTTAGTTCACTTCCGATCCTAATTTTCTAGAATGTTCCCTTCCATGTTTTTAGCTGATTGGTTGAAAAATATAAAAATGTAATTTAAATGCTAATGCGGGTTTGATCCTAAATTTCTAGAATGTCCTTAAGTATGTTTTTATTGCATATTTTAAGACTAGAAGAAATGTGTATCCTATACATTCACACGTATAACCACATAACTCATTTGCGGGGTCGACGTGCTCCGCAACAGGGTAAGAAGAAACCTAACAGTCAGATGTTATAGATGTAAAAATAATTCCAACAATATGTCAAACCATACGAATATCGAACAACCACCAAAATATCTATCAGCCCCATTATGCCGCACTAGTCTCTTTGCCAGACAAAGCAAAACTTTAATAAATAACATGAAGCGTTGGTAATTAATTTTAGAATTCTAGAGGATCAGAAGTTTACATTCAATAGACGAAATAAACTACCACATATTCTGACTGTGAAAGCTAAGATTAGTAGACGATAATAGACGAAATAAATTAATTGAGAGAAAGAAAAGAGGAAGAAGAAGAAAAAAATGGTGAGAAAAGAATGAAGAAAGAGCTGTTGAACTAAATAGCGGAGGAGGAGAACAAAGAGATTGAATTCTCATGCTATTTGTATTTGTGGTTTCGTCAGTACCTTTGCTTGGGAGAGTATCCGCTTTAGAGTTACCTCCCTTGGTAAATTTTTACCTAACGTGTCGTGCGGATCAATCGAGAGGAAAAAAGCCGACTGAAAAAAACAAAATTAGCAATTAATATTGAAATTAATATTTTTGAAGGAGATTGTTACGATGTTTCCTAAACTCTACACCGACGTTGGGAATCCTCAGACCCTGAAATTGGTTATTGCAGCTCGATTATCGAATAAGGATCTCCAAGTAATTTTCACTGAAGATGAAGGTAAGAAGGAAAGAAAAACGTTTTATGTCACAAAAAAATCTAATATTTGCAAAATAAAAACATAAAAAAATTATTTGAAAGTAAAAAAAAACAAAACGATTCTAGTTTCCATTTGGCTAAATCCCCCCCCAAAAAAAACTACTACAAAAAATAAAACTTGAATTAAAATTCATTTTGCTTTTTCTAAAAAAAAATCTTCTTTAAACAATAATTAATACTAAAGAAAATACGAATATTTACTTATATTTTCGTAATTTAATCATTGCTATGGGGTCAAAAGAATAAATTTCTTATTTATTTAATTTCATTAATTTTCTTTATTAAAGATTTTTTTTCAAATTACCCGATAAAAATGTAGAAAGTTAAAAGGCAAAAAGTTAAAAAAAAAATTGACCCGTACAATATAATTTCTATCGGCTACGATTCTACTATTTGATTTACCACTGGTTTAATTTACAGCAAGTGTCATAAAATCGGACTCAAAGTTAGTGTCCAATTTTGGAAGTACATTTATTATAAACTAAAGCCTCATTTTATGATCAGTCTTCTCAGCCCTATTTTTAAACTTTATTTTTCTCAAATATACCAAAGAAATGTTAGCCACTTTTCAAAATAACGGACGATTTAAATGGACAAGAAAAACTTTTTCTACAAAATTACAGTTGCGTCATTTGTCCGAATCTCATGAAATTGAATAACGATTTTAAAAATCGTTCTAACCTTTTATACACAATATTATTCACTTTATCACTTTTTAACATTTATTTTTGTAGACGTTTTCCACATTTTTTTAAAGATTTCCTATTCATTAAATTTGTAGAAATATTTAATTTATTTTACTTAAAATTAGTTATTTTTGCATGCGTGTTGGTAATTTGATTTTAAAATTGCATCATCGTAAGGTAAAAATAATTTTTACCTTAGACTGTTATTGCTATTAATGAAATATTTGTAATATTGGTCCGTTAAAGCAAAAAATGTTTTCGTTATTGAGTTAACGGTCCCTTTTGAAGAAAATTTCGATTGGGCACATCAGCGTAAGTTGGAAAAATATGAGGATCTGCGAGAACAATGTGTCAGAAATGGCTGGATAACAAATGTATTTCCTATCGAAGTCTGATGTAGCGGTTTTATTGCCAACTCAACCTCTGTTTTTTTGACTAATCTTGGACTTCCTCCATCAGACAAGAGGAAATACATGGAAAAGATCCAAGATAAGGCTCTAACTGCACCCGTGTGGATCTGGCAACCCCATAGAGCGACAACAACCTGACAAAGTCTGGTGGTGTCGTGAGGTACTGCTGGGGCGCTCTGGGCTAGTGGTAATAATGCTTCGGCCTCGAAACCATGCCTGAACCCAGAGTCATCATCTGATGAAGACTTTGTTAGAAGCAATACTGTCGTATAAACATCAGTTATTGTATGATACCAATAGTAAATGAAATAGATCGATAAACGAAAAATGTAGATAAAACTATAAGCATTTTATTTCACAAACAAATAACTTAAAAAGTATTTTAGGAAAGTAAAATGCATGAAAATTTTAAAATGTTTAAAAAAGGTTATAAGAATGAATTTAAAAAATGTTGAAAATAGGCAAAAATGTTTAAATATTTTATCTGAGGTGAATGTTTAGTGGTACTCAATTATCTCCTTTCAATTTTTTTTTTTTTTTTTACCTTGTCTTATATTCTGATTACTCATACAGTTATACATTATCATCAAGTCGCACGGACAGCACGGATTTTCCTGACTCTCTCTCTTGCCATCTGTCTCTGTAAACTACATCCAGAGCTGATGTAGGTATATTCTTGCTGGTTGGCTAAGAATTTTGTTTATGATTTCAAGCTTGCTTCCTTGTTTTGTTCATCTTACTTTGATGGTTTTTGAGATAGGAGGGCAGTAGCTGTACAGCTACTGTAGGGTGTTGCTTCCAGGATTTGCTTAAAACAGCAAATAGCATCCTTGTGAAGTTCCAATCTAGTTTTTTCTCCATGTGTTTTGTGAGCATTTATGTTGGGCATCCACAGTAATACTGATACTACCACAACTTGGAAAAAAATCCCATTTTATTTTATCAGACAAGATTTCTGTATGATTGATAGTTTGCAAGGCGTATGTTGACATCACTTTCAGACATGCATATATTTACCATATCACTCCAATTCTAGAAAGCTATGAAGTTGGATATTATGACTTGAAACTCCAAATGGAGTCAGCAACAAACTAAACCACCTCCAAAACATTCTAGCCCCTTGATACTTATAAAATGTTAAAAAATTATTCTAAAATTCCATATTTTATTGATTGATATTTCTACTTAACAGTATCTCTAAAAAAATTATTGGAAATATATAAACACGTCATCATCATGTCGTGCCGCCAGCACGGATATCCCTGACCCTCTCTCGCTACTTCTCCCTATCGTTCATCGCCTCTGTCATGTCTTCAGAGCTACATCCCATATCCTCACATAGCTGCTGTATGTATGTTCGAGCTGGTCGTCCTGCTTTTGCCCGGTCATATGTGAGGGTCCATAAGAGTACATCACTTATGAGCTCGTCCCTGCTTCTCCAGCAGTGTCCTGCATGTCTGGTTTATCTAACTTGGATAGTTTTTGTGATGGGAGGCAGGTGGCCATATAGTTGGTGCCTTGTGGGGTGTTGCCGCCAGGAGTTGTTCAATATTGCTTGCAGTATTCTTGTGTAATTGCCGTCTAGCTTCTTCTCCAGTCGTATCGATACTGCTGTATGGATGCGCTACTTGGACACTAACTAAACGGCTGGAGAAGAAACTAACTATAAACACATACAAAGTTGAATGTGTAAATAATTAAGTTTTAAAATTTAAGTTTCATTCACACATGAAGCCAATCCTATGGTATTCATATGTCTTTTAGTCTTGAAATATAAATAATGATGAAATAAACATTTGATGATAATGGTCAGAGGGTGAAACCGGTAGGGATTACATATATATAGAGAGAGAGGTGGTGGTGGATCAGATTTAATTCCTTTGGAATTGAAAAGTCTTGTATCAGGAATGAAATAAGAAATATTACCAAAATCTAAATAATGATGATGAGTTAAGTGGAGTCTAGTTTGGTGCAAGGCCAGAAATACAGAGCATCATTGAGAATTCAATTCACTAATAATGGTTTGCTATGTGGCAACTAGTTAAAGAAATTCCCAGATATGTTTAATAGCTTGAGATTTAAGAAGTGTCCAGAAAAAAATCAAATTGCTCATTAAACAATAAATATGTTGCAATTAATTGACTGATTGGTTCTTCACAGGGAGATTGACTTTCTCCTGTGCTCTTCACATGCTACCTTGATGCTGTTTGTTGTCTGTGCAAAGATAGTCAACACAACCTGATCTCTCTATCTCATCATTAGACATGCCACTAGAGATGGAATATGCAGATGATGTGGACTTCATTGATGATGACAAGAAAGCACTTGAAAGACTGCTCCCCATAGTCACAGAAATGTGAACCTATTCATGAATAAGGATAAACCAGAGTTCTCCCATGTATATCTCTCAGACTTACACAACCTAAGTGAAAACGAGATCTCTTAGGGAAGATGATGACTGGTTTGAAGAGAAAGATTGTTGGATCAATGCTTTGCACTTCCTCTGATATAGTGGTACATTGTGTAATGGGCCACATTACTTTCTGGTGTTTCTGAAAGATGAATCCATAGATCAAAAACTCCTCTCAAAAAGAGACTGCACCTATATGATGCAGCATGTGTATCTGTAATGATGTACAATTGCAGCAAGTGACAGCTAAAGGCAGCTATCGACAAGCTTGATGCCTGCCATCGCAAACATCTGAGAATTATCATTAGACATTGATTGCCAAACAGCCTAATCTCTGACAAGGCTTTGTGCATGATGTGCAACACCATTCCACTATCAACAATGATGGTACATCTATGATGGCCCATGTTTGATTATGTGCTATGGATGTCTGATGAAACATTTGCACAAAAATCCCTTAAATTGCTGTTATAGAATCCAACAACTACCAAACATGCAGGGACCACCATTGCACAAACCTGTTTGTGAACATCCAATGTGCAAGATTGGGAGCCCTAAGTTTTGGCTAGTATCTGAGGGAGCTAATGACCCTTGCAAAGAAAAGGACTGAGTGACTTTAAATAAAGAATGACTGAATGCTGCTCTAGGATGTTCTAAACTTATACAGTGACAGAATGTAGTAAAACGCACAATTGATTGGCCAATAAGCCCACAAAAAAGGTGTAGAGGTAGGTAAGACTTATAGGACATTTTCTTTTCACATATATTTCTTTATATAGGATCGGATGATTATGTATTTATTTTTTTCTATGTTTCCAGAGATTCTGTACTTATTTGCATCATGTCGTTATATGATCATAATAAGGCAAGGTTAAAAAAAGAACAGAAATCAGGGAGGTAATTCATTGTCTGAAAAAGGAAATTTGGTACCATAGAATTTTCAAAATGATTTTTTTAATTGGTATATATTTTTATTTTTGATCAATTTTATAATACTTTGCAGTTGCTTGATGTCTAAAATAGCTTTAATCGAATAACAGCAGTTAATTGAACTCTGACTGTATGCATCTGATGGTGAGGTTACAGTTCTGGATGTCTGGGGAATGTAGAGTACCTCTTCATTGCCATTCCTTTTAGGTCTACTCTGACCTGGAGTGGTAGTACCTGTTAGGATCCCATCAATGAGTCAAATAGATCTTTTCAGAAACATTGGATAGGAATTCTTTAAATTATATGACTGTATGCAAACAAATAAAGAAGAGGAAGAGTTACTTGAAATATAAATCCTTGAATTATTAGTAATAGATAGGGGTATGTTAGAAACCATAAAACTGTGTAATGTATTTGTATTTTTATGATAGGAACACTTGATATAATATATAACTGTGTGCAAACTAATGATTATAGACAAATTTTAAAAAATGCAATTTTAAACAAATACAATGGAACATTGAAAATATAGTTCTGATTCCAATTAAACATTTAGAAATCAATGAAATTTCAGTATTAAATAATCTAAAATGAGTTAACCAACGCAAACCAATCTGATTGAATGTTTTATATGATCTATTAGATTATCAGGATGCCTTGCCATTTCTTATCCTAACATTATACTTCAAACACATCTCCAGACACCAATTCTTGGCCTAATCTCTCTCTGAGTTTTTAATACTTTTAATATTCTTCTTTGATTTATTATGTCAGGTTTTTTAATAGTGTTTACAATCCAGACAATAAACTAATCAAAAAATTGCTTGAAACTTTGATTCTCATTTGGTGCTCCATACTTATGGCCTTGTGCCAAGTTAGAATCAACTTTGTAAATGACTATGGGCATTGTGCATAGTATAATGATTTGCAGGCTTGATTACCAGATCATTGCTAGAGACTTTGATTCTCATTAGGTGCCCTATACTTATGGCTTTGTGCCACACTTAGCTAAGTTTAGTAAATGACACAAAAGTTGCAGGTTAATAGATAATAAGTACATTAAAAATACATTTTCTAACAAAGAATTCAGTGTTTTACTTGAATGTTAATCTTTTCATTTTCTGTCCTTGCTAAATTGTTGATATTGGATTTGGTTTTTGTAATGGCATATCAACTCCTTATGAGTTATTTAATGCTGAAATTTGATTCATTTATAAATTGTAATTGTAACTATATTTCAATGTTTCATTGCACTTTTTTTTATTTGCACAAATAGATGGTTTCAAGTATTCCTATCTAATGAAAATAATTCATACATAGTTATATGGTTATATAGTTATAATTACTTCTATTCATTAATAATCATTTCTTTGCACATAGTTATATGGTTTCAACTAATACTCCTTTCTAAATAATTTTAGCTTCAAGTTACGATTCTTAACTAAAAGAATTTCCAGTATTAATGCTCTGCATAGAGAAGAAATGAAACACATTCTTGTAGCTTATAATATTTTATTAACAAATCACGCAGAGTTGGATAAAGGCATGAGCTTTAGTAGGAGCTGCAGCCCAGGTACAACCATCAACTGGAGTAAGGACCTTCAGTGATTAAATGAAAAGTTATTTATATAAAAATGAATTTAATATTTTTAAAAACTTTTTCCTTTTAAAAATATCACTCATAATGTCTTAATCGAGTCCTGAATGACTTAAAAAATTTTTTTTAGATTATTAGTATTTGATAGGAATACTTAAAACAATATAACTTTGTGAAAATTATTCATACTCAAAATATAAAGCTCTAGTTGTTCTTAAAGTATTACCATTAGTTTCTGCGAACTATATAATTACTTGAAACCAATTGTGTGCAAATTATCTGTATTAGATAGGAATACTTGAAACTTGAATAACTGCCTACAAATTGGTTGGTTTTTATGGCATATCAACCTTTGTAGATTATTTAATACAAAATCCATTTTTATATGAATAATCAGTACTATTTCAAACAATTCAGTTTAGCATGAGTACACTGTGTAATTATCAAAACATTTCTATTTCAAGGTATTTAGTTTAGTTGAACAGTTCTAATTCAACGAATTCAGTTTAGTGTAAGTACAGTTTCAATGTTAAAAACAGTTCTATTTCAAACAATTCAGTTTAGCATAAGTATGCAGATTAGTTCTATTTAACCCATTGATAGGGCCCTGCCAGGTGCTACCACTCCGGGCCAGAGTGGACCTGGGAGCGATGGCAATGAAGGGTTGCTCCACATTCCCTAATGCTCCTGCATTACTAGGATCTCACTATCAGATTGTTTAGTGTCATATTCAGGACACTCGTTGGGGGGGGGGGTCTTATCCCTCTGCAGAGAAGCAGTCAGTATCTACAGCCTCAGCCAACTGGACAATTTATGTCTACAAATTGTTAGTATTATATAGGATTACTTGAAACCATGTAACTGTGTGCAAGTTATTTGTATTAAGAATAGTTACTTGAAGTTATAATTGTTTACAAGTAATTATTATCATTCGTTACTTAAAGCCATATAATTGCTTGGAAAAGAGGAGACTAATTTTGGTATTAAAGGACCCAACAATGGGTGTCATGATGCAAAACTAAACAACTATTTTTTTTGTCCTTGTGTAAATAATGTGAAGATGATGGGAAAAAATTCCTTCCCAAAGGAAGATTAAACTTTTTTACTTTGTAATAATTTTTTTTTTCTTTTTTTTCTTAAGTGGTTCCCTATCTTGTCAGGAAGCATTTACCTGCTCTTGAATTAAATAAGCCTGATTTTTTATTTTCAACTAATGCAGGAACTAGGTGAGTTGAATATTTTATTTCTTCCCCACATCCCCACTCTTATTTATACAAAGAATGCTCTGGAAGTAATGCCTCCTATTTATTCCCACAGAATCTACCATGTATATACATGGTAGATAAGGGAGTATAATTGTAACATTGTATGGAATGAATTTTCAGCTACCAAACACTATTTTTTCAAATAGTCACCACCATTGGCTATGCATTTTTACATGCCACATTTGTTGAAATCTCCCCCAGTTGATGTGACCAAATTTTTCACACTAGCAATGACAGTGTGATGGTCAGGAAATGTTGTTCCTCTTTCATTGGCCTGATTAACAAGGATGTAGCATATCCATATAAGTCCAAAAATATACGACCAAGATACGAACATGTGAAATATACATAGGGAATCCCGAAATATATGAAACACTCTGACGACTCTCTTTTGGTTCGGGTACGAAACTTTTATTTATCTTTTTGAGTTTAAGGTTTTTCGACATGAGGAGAGAGAGACACAAATTTGTGGTCTCGGAAATGCATTAATTTATTTACTGCTGCCAAGTTTGCCAACCATTCTTGATAATCACAGATAGCCAAGACAAAGGAAAAAATTCTGTCTTTACCTTTATAAATGCTTTGACAGACTACATTCAATTTGAAAAAGGGGACATGTTCCTAATCTACACAAATGAGCCATCATCAGAGTTTAAAAATAGATACATTGTGAAACTGGTATCTGTGTTATCTAAAAAATTCCAGTGCAAAGTTTCCTGGAAATATTTTGCTACATCACATGGAAAAGGTGTTGTTGATGGAATTGGTGGCTCAGCCAAATCTCTAGTGAGAAAAAAAGTCATGAATCAAGGTAAAAATGCTGTGATTGTACAAAATTCTGCTGATTTTTTACAAAGTAGCAAAAGATGACATGAAGGGAGTAACTGTTCTTCATATAAGTGAAGGACAAATTTCAGAGTTGATAAAAGAAAAGAAACCTTGAGAAAATATTAAAGATGCCTCAGGCATCAGTAAGATGCATGTTATTAGTTGTTGTGATGGTTCGACTATAGAAATGTTCAAGACAAATTTATTGTATATAAAGATGAGGATGTGGACAGAAGCGAGAAACTCAATGTAGGTGATTGGGCCATAGTCTCCTATGATGGGAAAAAATTCCCTGGTGAAGTTGTGTCAATTATAGATACTGATATAAAAGTGTCAGTAATGAAGTATTCCAGAAAAGGCAAATGGTACTGGTCAGATAAAGCTGCATACCGGCCCGAGAATGTGATTGGAAAACTGAGTCCACCAGTTCCAGTAGGAATGGTAGATATTGGGAGAAATCAGGATGTGCTTTATCATTTTCAATCTGAAATTTTTCTATAAATAAATCTATTTTATAGAATTGTATGAGTATGTTATTTATTATATTGAAATCCATTGATTATTGAAGGTTTTGAAGTGATATTTTGGCATATAACACATGACGTCACGTGTGTTACACAAATTCAAAGTGTTCTTTCAAGAAGAAAAAAATAGCTAGATTTTTTTTTTTTTGATATTATTTTGTTTGCAGTAATATACTATCTTATAAACAGGAAGGATTTTTTCCTCAGAGGTTTTATTGAAGAATGAGAAAAAAAATGTTGATAACATGTGTTATATGGACACAGGGCTAACTTTATGAAATTTTCATGTAAAAATGATTAACAACAGAAACTCAGGACCTCAATTATTTTGAAATCTATATATGTATCAATCATGAAAAATATAATTAAACATAATTCTATGTTATATATTAGTAAAAATGAATGCCTGAAAAATTGGCAATTCTTTCATTTTCTGACTTCAATAAATAGCCGATGTTTATAGCCTCAGCACAGACTTTTCTGTGTGATCAGAATTGGAATTTTTTTATTTTTTTTGTAATTTAGGGTGTTGTCTTTCAGAAAAAAACATAACTGTGCTAGAAAATATTGGATTTAAAATTCTCTGATTTTGAACTACTTTCCATGGAATGAGCCACCACTGAAACCTGCACAATAGAATTAGCACTTAACATTGTCTCAACAAGCAACTCAAAATGCTTCATCATCCATTCTGATTCTTTCTGCGTACTTAAATCTATCAAAAATAGAAAAGTAGATAATCATCAAAGTTCAGTTGGCTGGGGCTATAGCATATACTGACTGTATCTCTCCCTCCATCAAGTGTCCTAAACATGACTCTAAACAATCTTATGGTGAGGCTCCAGTAATGATGGAACTTTGGAGAATGCGAAGTACCCCTTCATTGCCATCACTCACAGGTTCACCCTGGCCTGGAGTGGTAGCACCTGATAGGGTTCTATCTACGGATCAAATAGAACTGTTTGACATTTAAACTGAGTTCAAACAAATAACTTTGGCTTAATTGAATTGTTTGAATTAGAACTGTTTAATTATTTAAGTGAGTAAACAAATGACTGATGTTTAAATTGAATTGGCATTGTTAGTGATACATAGTAATACTCAAAGCTATTTAACTGTGTGCAAATGAATGAGTAAAGTTGAATAGAATAGTTAGTGTTAAATAGCAATAATTGAAACCATTTAACTGTGTAGAAAAAAAAATGAGTTCAGGCTCGTTTAAAAGTTGTCAAGAAAATGTGCTTACAAATCATATATTTAATCAATGTATAAACAGTATTTGGCATTGAATAACCTACAAGGGTCAATATGCCATAAAACCAATCAATCATCAAACTTTTAAACATTCTAAACTCTATGCACCATATCAAAAAGGTAATATTCTGTTGGATCTTGAGCCATATAGGAATCTAGGGAAACCATAAAACCAACTTAATAGCCAAATCTACCCTTGACATGGTACTATTTACCAACCCCTCCGCTCAGGCAGGATATGACACAAGGTTAATTTTTAAGCGGAGTTTAACAGGTTTGAATTCAGAGTTTTCCTTCTCCTAGACTAGTTGCCTCACCAAGGCTGAAGAACCTAGTCTGTCCTACTATTTACCCATAGCTGGAGGGAGAATAATTGGATTCATACCTTTCCCAAGGGTATTAGTGCTATGTGAAATGCAATCAGTCTCGTCCAGGATTTGAACTTGTATCGCCGTGTTCATTTCCTACGGCGATAACGACTACACCACGGGCACCTCCTTGACATGGTACCCTGTGAGAATACCCAAGCAGCCAGGTGTTCAATGTTCTTGGTCGCACTTTGGTGTGCAGTTCATTTGCAGTTGTATTTTGTGTAAAATCTTACACTTAGCTGAGTGGGTATTTATAAGTTGAACAAAAACAATAAAAGACAACAGAGGGAGGGAGGAAGGAAAGAAGACAAAAAAAACAATCTTGAGACAGCAAAACAAGAAAGAGAGGTCTGTGACATTTTTGTACTCTGTGTGTGGCCATCACGAAAGCCTTGCAAAAATCCTAGCAGCTATAAAAAATGCTGACTCATTTATCTTTTCTCTGTGTTCGCTCATCTCACGTCCACCAGCCCACTGCCTTCTTCACTGCTGACTCCTCACTGGTCATTGTTTTCTTATTGACTGATGTCCTGACTCTAACTGGCCCATGTGCCTTGGTCCTTTCACCCTTACTTCTGTCATGGGTCTTCACACTCAAAACTCCATAGATTCACACGGGCATATCTCTTAGTCTACTTTTGTGCCAAAACCACACACCAATAATCTACTCAAAGAAATGTCAGATAATTTGACCCCATTCAAAGATGCTGAAGATGAAATCCTTTTGATTCATATATCTATCTACAAACACACACACACACATACATCCCTATATATATATATATATATATATATACACATTATTGTGCCACACCCAACAAAAACTCCAAAATACCATACACTGACCTAAAATCAGCCATATTGACAAAGAAATGGCAAAGCTATACCAAATACAACCCATCTTAAAACAAAGAAAACTAGATCCTAGAAGAGACTGCCCTGTACCAACTCTGCATAGGGCACATTAAATTAACTCACTCTTTCATACTGAAACAGGAACCTCCACCAAAATTCTCATGTTGAAAGCCATATACAATGAAACATTGTCTGAATATAAAAATCTTGCCTGTACTCAAAGAGTTTTCTACAACATAAAAAAACAAAAGATCTATTCAAAATGACATGTCCTAATAACATAATCAACTCGCTGAAAAAACTCGGCCTCCAATCAAGAATATAGGTCCATGAACCTCCCCTGCAAAAAAGATACCTACACTCGCCTTTGAATATCCAAACTATCAACAGAAATGCTGACTTCAGTAGATAACTACCAAACCCTCCCAACTAATTAGCAAAGGAATAAAATGAAAAAATGTCTTCAGCATAAAATAACTTGCTGTAAAATCCAACCAACCAACATCATTTTACCCATTACTCTGCTCATATTCGCTGTTTAGCAAGCACTAATGAATCTCAGTGAATGCAATTTTTTTTACATGGAAAATTCATTGACACACGTCTGCTTTTATGTCAAATGCCATTTTGCTCAGCAGTCGGCAAGGCTGTTAGAATATGTTTACTATTTTCCCTGCAGAGGTACCTGATTATGGTGAAGCTCTAGTTCTGGATCTCTGGGGAATATGGAATCATCTTTACATTGCAAATACTCTCAGGTCTACTCTGACCCAAACTAGGAGTACTTGTTATGAGTTCTATCTATGAGTTTGGATATCATAAGTATTAGATAGGAATGCTTGAAATCATGTAATTGTGCAAATTACATTAAGTAGGAATGCTTGATACCATATCACTGTGTGCAAACAAGTGATTATTCAATAATAATATAATAGTGTATAAATTATTAGCACTGAGAATAATTGCTTGATGCTATAATTATTTTCAAATGATTAATATCATTAGTTACTTGAAACCATAAAAAAATTACCCAATGTGCTGTAAAACCAACCAATCAACCTAACAGGCTGAACTGCAACAGGTAAAGAATATTATCATATTTACCAACCCCTCCGCTCGGGCAGGATATGACACAAGGTCATTTTTTAAGCGGAGTTTAACAGGTTTGAATTCAGAGTTTCCCTTCTCCTAGACTAGTTGCCTCACCAAGGCTAAAGAACCTAGTCTGTCCTACTATTTACCCATAGCTGGAGGGAGAATAATTGGATTCATACCTTTCCCAAGGGTATTAGTGCTATGTGAAATGCAATCAGTCTCGTCCAGGATTTGAACTCGTGTCGCCGTGTTCATTTCCTACGACGATAACCATTACACCATTATTATAGGTAGAAATGTTCAGCCTCTACTGTCCTATCATCTACCTCTGATATTGTGGCACAAATAGAAGGTATTACTTTTGGAGTGGTCATCTTATGAGGGTGCCTACTAGCTCTTGTTTGTATCCAATAATGGTGAGGATGTGGGAAAATATTTTTTGTAGCTGAAAATTTGCTCTATCTCATGGTGTTGTTGTGTTCTTGGTATCTTTTGTGGTTTTGTTGGAAATAATTTGAGGGCATTATTGTTGGAGCATTCCTTACTTATCATTTGTGTTTTATTTATTTATTCTTTTTAAATTACTAAAATAGAGTGAAAATATCTCAACTTAGACAATGCAAAACCATTACTTTCTAAATTTTAATAAATGAACTTAGAAAAATTTGGGCTTTAATATCAGAGTAACGACATCATGGTATATTTTACCGTCATTATTTGTTGTTTTTTCAGGTTTTTATTGAGTGGAGATATCAGTGATGCAACTTTGGAAACTCAAATTGATATCTGGCTGGAATGGGAATCCACAAAATTGCAGGTGTGATATAGACTATATTTTATTAGCTTTCCTCCTGTTAATATGAGATTTCAAACAATAGTCTTGCTCCTTTTATACTGCCTTTTGCTTCAGACATCAGAGATTGACTCCCAACCCTTCTCTTTCTATGAAAGATAAACTAATCACAATCTTTTTTCTCTTATTTGCTATAGATACTCACAAATAATTTGTTGCTGTTATCTTTGGGGACAGCTAAGGAAGAGAAAACCAATTATATATCTGAGCTGAAGACTCTTCTTAAATATATCGATGACAGACTGGATGGCAATGATAACACCCTTGTGAAAGTAAGTTAAATTACGATCAAAGGCTGATCCACAAGATTTGGGGAATTTGACTATAAAAAAGAAAATAACTTTTTCTAACAGTTTTCAATATTTCTTTCCATCTTCACTAAATTTTTCTATTACATTTTTTTTTCAGATTTCTTTTTCTTTTCTACAGCACCATATACACTGGTTCCCACACATCCTGGAAAATCTAATGTAAATTTTCCAGGGCTAGAAAACCTGGAAAAAGGAGGGTTTTTTTTCCCAAAATAATCCTGGAAAAATTTTGTATTATGTCCTAGAAAATTTAAATTATCTGGGGCAAAATTCATGTTATTATTACAGTTCACAAATATACTCTGGATTATTTTGAATATAATTTGGGTTTGATATTTTACATTCAAAACTGAAAATTAAAAAAAATATTTTTAAATATAAACCTGTTTCAAATTTCAGGGTAAATATGAAAGATTATTTCCTTGGATTTTGGATTTCAGTTTTAACTGAAACCTGAGTCAGAAGAATATGCATAAATTATTGTTCATTTACTATTTTTTGCTTGTTAAACTTAAATATTTTTATGTAAATATAAGTATGAAACTTTTAATAGAGCATTTTCAGTCAAAATTTTTCTATTAAAGATAAGTACAAAAAAAGGTTTAATTCAAAATAATGTTTAGTTGTTTTTTCAACTTACCTAATATTTGTTTAATTTTTTAAATTGAGTGTTAGTGTACACAATATTTTAAATAAAAACAAAACTAAGTAGAAACTATTTTTACTTGTTAAAACAAAACCTGAAAGTTGTCAAAATTTATTTTAATTCTAATGTCATCATCATCATCATCATATCGCGCTGGTAGCACGGATATCCCTGACCCTCTCTCGCCACTCCTCCCTATCGTTCATCGCCCTAGGTAGGTCTTCAGGACAACATCCTGTATCCTCGCATAGCTGCTGAATGTACGTTCGAGCTGGTCGTCCTGCTTTTGCGCGGCCATGTGTGGGGATCCATAAGAGTACATCTCTTATGAGTTCATCTCTGCTTCTCCAGCAGTGTCCTGCATGTCTGGTTCGTCTAACTTGGATAGTTTTCGTGATAGGGGGTAGGTGGCCGTACAGTTGGTGTCTTGTGGGGCGTTGCTGCCAGGACTTGTTCAGGATTGCACGCAGCATTCTTGTGTAATTGCCATCTAGCTTCTTCTCCAGTCGTTTTGTTAGCGTCCATGTAGTGCATCCATATAGCAGTATCGATGTGACCACTGCCTGGAAGAAACTGCGTTTCATTTTATCAGTTAGGTCTGATTTCCATATAATCGATAGCCTATTGATAGCTGTCCATGCTTTCGTTAACCTCGTTTCGATGTCCTTTTCGGTTGATTCGACGCTGCTTCCTAGGTACGTGAATTTGTCTACTAGTTTTAGTGGGGTTCCTTCTAGAGTGGAGATGTCCCCCATTTGGTTATAGCACATATATTCTGTTTTGTGTGCATTAACATAGAGGCCTATGCTTGCTGCTGCTCGTTCCAAACTATGCAGAAGTGTTTCGGCTTGGTCAGGTGTATTTGCCAGTATCGCTATGTCATCGGCGTAGTCGCATCGGTAATTGTTGTTGTGGGGTATCTTCTGCTTCTTAACAGGCAAAAAAGCTCATCAAAATAATTTGATAACACAATTATAAAAATCATATTTTTGAATTTTAATTGCTGAAATTATCGATAATGTTTGCCAGTGATTTTCTTTTTGACAATAAATTTCTAATTTCATTTTTAATGGATAACATTTTTTTCTTTATGGAAATGGTTCAGTCAGAAAGTTGCTTGGATGTTATTTGTACCTTAATTTTTAATGAATAACATTTTTTTTCAGGTACTTTATAAATACTGCATGTTTAAAAATAGCATAATAATTCATGAATTAGACCTTTTAACTTTTCTTATTAAAACCCATGTTAAGAAAAAAATAAAACAGATACTTTCTCAGATAGTCTTGGTTTTTTGTTGTAAGAACTTTTCTTTAAAACTAAAACACTTTGAAGTGTGTACTAACCATTTTATTATTAAATCAATTATTAAAGAAGAAACATTCTTTGATGAATATGTAATCTTTTTTTTAAAAAAATACTGTTTATTTTATTTTTCCAGATAATCTTTTTTGTAAAAGAAATTTATGATTTTTCTATTTTTGAAATTTGTTTTTAATGCGTGGTAAATGTGAAAAATACAAATGTAAATTATTTCAAATATTTGGAAGCTTAGAATTAGAATTTGTTTAAAACAACTTATTTTTTGCTTAAACTTATCCTTTGTGATGTTTCCTGGGTTTTTTAAATATTCCTCAAATCCGCAGAAATTGACTTTGGACAATTTTTCCAAATTGTTCAGATCCATAAAGAATTTTTTTTGTGGAGTATTAGGTCTGACTGTACAAATACCAGACAAGCCAAATAGTCTGGCTCATTTTTTCTATCAAAAATGTCAGTAAATAATATTTTATCAACAGTAAAATAACAAGGGCGGTGTTTTTTTTTTTAAACACTCAGCAAATTGTTTATGAATATTCATTAAATGGTAAAAATGCATCTGATTGGTTACTTGTTGGTTTCATCTAATGAAGTTTGGCTTTCGTCATGTAGTGATATTTTAATTTATTTTTACGCGACACTGAACAAAACAAGAATTTGTCAGGGTCAGACTACTTTAAAGAAAATGAGCTCTTCATTAAAGAGTTAAAAAATTTATTCCTCCTTACAAAACTGTTGCAGTTTTCTTTGTTTTTTCAAATATTGAAATAAAATTAGGTAGGCTTGTAACAAAAGCACGTCTTTTTTTTCTTTAACCAGCTGGAATTTACATATTTTTTCAAAAGAACATGTTTTCGTTATGAGTCCATCTAATTTTTATTTATTTTATAAAAAAACCAAACCAACCTTCCGCCCTGTCGGCTGGGGTTGTATATGTATAATATGCTGACTGCACCTCTACAGAGGTGTAAGACCCCCCCCCTCCTCAACAAGGCCACCTGTTTGCCGTGGGTGGCGACCCATAATGTCTTGGGACGGAGACCTGGTGGCTGAGTAAGTGCATGGTCTAGGTTCCATACCAACCGTGTAACCTTCAACCCTCCACTTTAGCCCATACTTGACTATATGGGTGGTCGGAGTGGCCTGACCTGATCAGTCGGCAGGTCAATCAGCCCTCCTTTAGATTTATATAATAATCTGAATGAGGACAGTGTATGTAGGGTCAATCATGACTCGTAACTCTTTCTGCCCCTTAGCAATTAGTTAACTTGGAAACAAAAACTCTAGGACAAAAAAATGTCAAACAACAACATGAGTATACTGAACATGTAGCCCTGGTGTTGCTAGGCAAATGGGTTTTCCCCTAGGCACATCCCTGCATGGAGCTCCCTGGTGGGTGGGGAGCATGTTCAATGAAACTCATAACCACTTTAATGGAAAATATTAACAAACCCCAAGACTATAAAAAAAAACAACAAAAAAAGGACGCACTCTGATGTCTCTGACATCTGCTCAGAAGATGAGCAAAAACACAAACTGGAAAGTAGTAGCTTTCCAGAATATATTTCAATAGAATCAAAAGAAGAAACACCAATTACAAGTCTGTCCCCCTTCGTTATTGAAAAGATACTCTCTGCAAACATCTTTCCTAACATGGTGAAAAAATTAAAAAATGGAACACTCTTAATACAAATAAAATGCAGACTTTCTCCTAAAAATGAAAATGTTTAACAAAAGTATACCTTCACAAAAAATGTTTAACAAAAGTATACCTTCACAAAACATTAAATGAATCCAAAGGCATAGTAAGAAGTGCAAAATTATCACTGTTCTATTGAAGAAATAGAAAAAGAAGTAAAAAACCCAAGGTGTCCTGGAGGCAAAAAGAATAACATCCTGGACAAATAATCAACCCATAAAAACCAATACATAAATTCTCATCTTTGACCAACCAAAAATATTAAAAGAAATGAAAAATAGGCTAAATCATTGCCAAAGTAGAGCTATACATCCCTTACCCATATAGTGTTATAGATGTCAAAAATATGGCCATCCTGAGGAATTGTGCAGAGGTAAGACAACATTTGGCATATGTGGTAAAAAAGATCCAGACCATCCCACAAATGAATGCAACAACAGCTTCAAATGTGCAAACTGTGAAGGAGATCATCTAGCATATGCCAAAATATGTGGAAAAAAGAAAAAAAATTTAATCATCAAACATAAACAAAATATCCCTTATCAAGAAGCCAGAAAAATAATGGAAGCCCAATATTCAAAATCATCCTATGCCTCAGCCACAAAAGGAAATCTAGAAAAAAAAAAAACAAGCAAAAAAAACCTTAGAAATGCTAATCAAAAAAATTCTAACTATAGACCCTGATGACAGACCCAAATTTGTCAAAGACCTCAGGCCTACATTACTACCAATAACAACACAAACAAGCAACTGAAAAAATTAAGTCACTGGAGTTAACAAAAATAAATACTTCACTGATGATCTCAACACAAAAGCAATCAAAGAAAAAAACACAAATGCTCCAACAAAAACCAATGCTCTACCTAGAACAGAACAACACTCCCAAATAACAACCATTGAAGAAAAATCTCTCAGGAAAATAATCTAAGAAATACCTAACTCAAACAAAATAACAAAGGAGATACCAAAGGAAAAGCCTAACAAAGAACAAGGTAAAACTAACCTTCAAAACAAACCAAAAAACAGAAAAAACCTTGACTAAAACTGAGGACATAAAACCAAGATTCTCCTCAAAACAAAGACCTATTATCAAAGCAGAAAATAAGTTTGAGACACTAGAATACATGGAAATAGATGATGAGCTTGATACTGAATCAGCAACAAACTCATATAAAAAAAACTCCCAGAAAACTATAAAAACAAAAAAACAACAACTCAGAAACAGTAAGCACTAAAGCTGAAAATCCTTCCTCTAGCAAAGATCATAACACGAATGAACACCAACATCAAACAAACTAGCTCATCCAAAACACATAGAATTATTCAATGGCATTAAACCAAACTTCAACAAACTGCCTATACTTATATCACTTTAAAATCCTGCCAACATTTGCCTTCAAGAAACATTCCTAAAAGAAAACAACCTAAAATCTCCAAATTACAAACAATATCACTACATCCACAATACAGGACATTGGGCCAATGGAGGCACATTGATTCTCGTAAGAAATGACATACCACAAAGCCAACTTCCCATAAATTCAAAACTCCAAACAGTTGCAACACAAGTTACGCTACACAAAGCTATCATAATCTGCTGACATGAATAAATTAACGAAATTGAACTTGAAAATCTAACTAAACAGCTCACTAAACCCTTCATCCTCCTAAGTGACTTCAATAGTCATAGCACCTTATGGGGAAGCCAACAAACTGACATAAAAGGAAGCAAAATTGAACAACTGATAAACAATCAAAATCTATGCCTCCTCAATGAAAAAGAGCCCACACATATAAATCAAACAAATGGATCATCAAGTTCCATTGACCTCACCATGTGTGACCCATCCAGCTTCCTGGACTACACATAGAGCAACTATGACGATGTATGTGGAAGTGATCATCATCCAATTATCATCCAAAATAATATAATCACACATAATTACACTCCTAGATGGAACACAAATAAAGCAAACTGGGGAAAATTTTGTCAACTCTGCTCAATACAACTCATAAAAGAAAAAATCCATATGATAGAAAGATTCACAGAAACTCTAATCACTATAGCGGAAGAATGTATCCCCAAAAACTCAATCCCTAACAAAAAAACAAACCTTGATTTAATGCAGAATGAAAAAAACCTATCCAACAAAGAAAGGCAGCTTTAAAATATTTTAAAAAGAACCTATCATAAAAAACTGTATTGAATATAAACAAAAAAGATCAAAAGCTCACAAAATAATAAAAGAAACTAAAAAGAAATGCTGGCAGGAATGTATAAGTAAAATTAATATCTTCACTAAACCTAAAAAAATATGGAAAATGGTTAGAAAAATCTCTAGAAAACATAATCCTCCCCCAATTAAACGCCTTATCATAAAAAAACAGCAAAATAACAGAAAAAAAGGCGATTGCCAACAAATTAGCCAAAACATTCTCAGACAATTCCTCATCTAAAAACTACAGCAAACAATTTCAAATTATAAAGAAAAAAAAGAGAAAAATACAAAATAAATCTAAATTCAAAAAACCAAGAAAAATACAATGAGAGCTTCTCAATGAGAGAATTAAAAACTGCCATTGAAAAATCACACAATTCAGCAGTAGGAACTGATGAATTTCACCACAGCTTCCTAAAACAAATTCCTCAAAAATCCCTAGAACTCTTACTCAAAACATACGATAACATTTGGACAGGAAAACAATTCACTAAATCTTGGAAATTCCCAACCCTAAACCAGGAAAAAATACTTCATACCCTGAAAACTATTGACCAATAGCACTTACTAACTGCCTATGCAAAACCTTAGAAAGAATGGTTGATCACTGTCTAGTCTGGTACTTAGAAACCAATAACTTAATATGAAATAAACAATGTGGCTAAAAAAAGACCACTTAACAAACCTTGAAAGTTATATAAGAAAAGGCTTTATAAAAAAAGAACATATCATAACCATCTTCTTCGATTTAGAAAAAGCTTATGACACCACATGGAAATTTGGTATCATAAAAGACCGATATGATCTCAAACTAAGAGGTAGACTACCAAAGTTTATTAAGAATTTTTTAACAGATAGAACCTTCCAAGTACGCATCAGATCCACCCTATCCGATTTAAAAAACCAAGAAGAAGGTGTATCACAAGGCAGCATACTCTCAACCACTCTTTTCAATATCAAAATAAACAACATAATAAAAGAACTTTCACTTGACATATATGGATCTCTATACGTTGATGACTGCTTAATCATTTATAAATCAAAATATATCCCTACACTTGAAAGAAAACTACAACACAACATCAATAAAATCAGCAAATGGGCGACAGAAAATGGTTTCAAATTCTCAAAAATGAAAACAAAATGCAACCACTTCTGTAATCAATGAAAACAGCACAACAATCCAACACTTAATATCAAAAAAGAAAATATCCCATTTGTTGACCAGCATAAACATCTCGGACAAAAAACTGAACTTCATTCCACACATCAACTACATAAAAACAAAATGCAATAAAGCATTATAAACTCTTTGTGCTATAGCCCATACAAATTTGGGAGCTGACAAAAATGCTTTACTAAAATCATACCGATCCTTAATTCGATCCAAAATAGATTACAGTAGCTTCATTTATCAATCTGCAAGAAAATCGTTAAACCCTATTCATCACACTGGACTAAGACTGGCACTAGTTGCTTTCAAAACAACTCCAGTAGAAAGCCTATATGCCGAAGCAAAGGAAACTTCCCCAAAGCTCAGATGCAACAACTTGGCACTAAAATACTACACAAAATTAAAAGCCAAACTCCACAATCCTGCACACAACAGCACCTTTTATCGAATAAAATGAAAATTCAATCAAAACTTTTGGACTCAGAATGGAACCTATCTACAAGGAAGCAACCTTACCGATAACTAAAATTCACAAAACAACTTTATTCAAAACACGCCCCTGAAAAATCATAACCCTCAAAACAGACTTGAGTCTCTGTCAGTAAAACAAAAAAACCACCCACCTAATGAAAAATTCCAAAAAATCAAAGAAAAATATCCCAACTATATCCATATCTTCACAGATGGATCTAAACAAAATAATGCGACAACCAGTGCAGCCATCATCAATAGAAAAATTTAAATTAAAAAACATCTCCCGAGAGAAACCTCGATTTTTCAGTGTCAGCACTGAAAAATCGAGGTTTACGCAATAAACCTGGCACTTGACCTGATCACCAAGAGCAGGAACCTTAAACACATAGTATTTTCTGACTCTCAATCTGCCATTGTGGCAATTGAGAACAAAAAATTAAATAACTCACTAATAGCAAAATTTATGCCAAATTAAACAATGTTGATAACCAAAAAGAAACCATATTCTGCTGGATCCCAAGTCACATTGGAATCCAGAGAAACGAAATGGTGGACTCAGCAGCAAAAACAGCACTGAACAATCCACTCGACTCACACTTTAAAATCCCTTTTACAGACTTAAAAAGAACACCATAAACATTTATAGACAACAAAAATGGCAGAATTACTGGGATAACTTCCAAAACTATATAAAATAATGCCACAAATAGGAAGATCACAAAAAATTAAACCAAACTGTCCAGAAAAGAAGTAACATTATCAAGACTAAGAATAGAACACTCACACATTACCCATTCATACCTCTTCAAAAAAGAAGAGGCCCCATATTCTATACCATGCCAGAAACCCTATACAATTAAACACATACTGACAGAATGTATCAACCTGAAACCAATACAACAAAAATATTACCAAACAACAAACTTAAAACAAATTAAGTAGAATCTACCAAATTAATTTGGTAGAAACCAAATAAATCCTAAAAAATTACTCGGATACATAAAGGAAGCTCATATCTACAACAAAATTTTAAAAAATTTTTACAAAAAATGTTTAAAAAAAATACTTATAAGAAATATGTTTAAACAAAAATATATTTAAAAAAAAAATACTTATTAAAAAAACTTCCACAAAAGAAAATATGTCCAAAAAATATCATTTAAAAAAAAATCACCAGTTTATTTCAAAAACTTAGTTGGCATTAAATGACCCTTTGAGGTTGATATGCCGTAAAACAAAATAAAACCAAACAAACCTTGATTTGTTTTTAAATTTCTATGAAAAAGTTTGATGTTTTGCACTGGAGGACTGGCATATTTTGTTATATAAGTTGAGCATAGTTTGAGAATGCTCAGAAAGAGAATTTAGATATTATCATTGAATATCATTCACAGCTATTTTTTTCTTTTTCTTTGATCTCTCTTTTTTTTCTTTTTTTTTTTTTCACAACTTTCTTTTTACAACCTTTGAAGTTTCTTTGTTACTTAATTATGAATTTAACCCCCCCCCCTCCTTTCATAAAATTTAGAACATCTAACTTTAACATTTTCTTTTTAATCATGTTCAGCAGTGTTTAATTAATTAGAATGATTTAATTTTTAGAGAAAAGTAAATATTTGAGCAAGGCTTAAAATTGGTTTTAAGGAAATAATTTGTTTGTATGTCAGTCAAATAGTTTCCACCGAAATTCAACATAAAGAAAACATCTTCTCTATTGAATTGACATAATTCTAATTTTATTGTCACAAATACCATTATTTAGTAGAAAATTTGAGTAAAATTCTCAAATAAAGTTTATTTGAAGAAATTAGCTAAAATCAATTTTTTTTCAAGAGTAGCACTCGTGTAAAATTATGACTGAAAATCAAAGAATATTTGGTGTGGCTGAAAATCAACAATCTTTTTTTTATTATGTAATACTAAAATTTAAGAATTACATAAAATTAATTTTCATTCAAGAAGTTTTTTATTGAACATTTTTGGAAGCACTGAAAAGTGAAAATTTTCCTATGACAAACTTTGGTTCCATTTTTGTCTGTGTGGTTGGTGAGATGTAGGGTGGGGGTCATATGACCTTGTCAACAATGTAGGGATTGGGGGTGTTACTGTTATTAATTATGTTCATGTGGTGGGGTGGGGGATCAAATTTATCCAAAAAATCTTTTAGCCCCATGGTGCAAATACACATCCAAAAATATAGTTTTGTTACTAAATAATTTGTTTTCTCAATTAAAATTTATGTAAAATTTGAAGTTCAGATATCACCAGAATCTACCAGCCTCAGCCTTTTATTTCATACAAAATTTTCCTGGGGAGCATACCCCCAGACCCTCTCAGTTAGGCTTCAAGCATACAGCACCTCAGCAGTTGTATCAATCAGCAGAGTTTTCAAGGGCTTTTCATCGAGTATCACTTTCATCTCAGTTAAAGTAAGTGTCCTTTTTACTGTGTAAATAGTGAACTCTCCACCCTCTCCTGGATATATTAAAACAAATAGATTTTAAAAACATTTGGGGAGGGGAACGGGGATTAATTTCACATACCTAAATCTGGAGAATGTAAACACGTGTAACATTTTCTATGAATGGAGTGGGGGCTGTAACTGTTCCGGTAAAAGCCCTGCATGTGTTAAAAAGCAAAAGTGCTGCTTTCAACAACTTGTCATTAAGTATTGGCTAAAACTCCCACTGTTTGTTTTTTTATATATGAGGAAATTCAGTTATATAGTTATGAATAAGTAGTACTTTTACATACAGTTTATTAATGTTTGTAGTTAATAAATTCATTCAAAAAATATTTTAAATTTTAATAATGCTTTTTAATCATGTAACCTTGAAGTTGCTAAAGGCTCTCACCTTTTGTTAAATTTAATGTTAAAAATCTATTAAAAATTAATTAGATATGTAATATTATTTTGCTTTTTTTTCTTGTTTTTTTTACTGATGGTAATTATGCTACTATCTTTCTAATAAAACTAAAATTTAACTTTAAACAATAGATTTAATTATTTTTTAAGGAGAAAAAGTGCAAAAAATTGTTGGTATCTATGCTGAATAATACTAATGTTGAATGATGTTGTCAGATATGATAACATAATTATTAATTCTGATAATTTATTTCTACTTAATTGATTGAATATCAAGGAAGTGTAAGTTTAAGGAGGAATGGAATGACAATCCTGAGTTCAAGACTTGGATAAGACATGTGGCTGGTGATACCGTAAGGTATGCCAAAAATCATTTGATATTGGCAACATGGGCTTATCTGCCATTAAAAGCCATGCTAGAATGACAGGTACACAGGGCTTGCATAGGTCAGAGTTGTGGAACACAATTGACTGATTTTGTCAATCAACCTTTCTCCTGAAATCCTGAAGCTGGCAAATAGGTAACAATGACAAAGAGTAATGAAGTCCAACCATCAACTTCTACAAGTGTTGTAGCTCTATCCCAAGTCACATACGAAATTAATTCTTATTCTTCAACTGAAGTTGTTTTGGAAGCAGACATCTGCTGGGTACTAAAAATGACCCTATCTCATTTTTCTGTTGACACTTGTTCAGATTTTTCTCAGATGTTTCCTGACTGTAACATTGCCAAAATATTTGCATGTTGTGCAACCAAAGCAGCTTACCTGATTAGTTTTGGCTTGGCACACTATTTCTTAGCAGAACTTATAAAAGATATCAGACGATCAAATTGCTATGCCATTTCATTTGATGAATGTTTGGATAAGGTTACTCAGACTGAACAAATGGACTTAATTGTTCGGTACTGGAGAAAGTTGTTGTAAATCAAAATGAAGAGAAAGTAGTAGTAAACTACCAGGACTCTTATGGGACATAACCAAGCAGAGGTGCTTGTTGAGAGAATGAAAAAATCCCTATCTTGACTTGACCCAAACAAGCTCCCACAAATATTCATTGACTGATAGCCCATGAGTAAACTGGAAGTTCATAAGATTACTTAAAGCAAGACTGGTAAACCTTGGGAGCTGTGGTCTCCATAAGGTTTTAATGGACTTTCCAATGGGATGAGGAGACAGGATGAAAGTCTAAGAGCCCTTTGATAAATCTTTCATGATACACCAGCTAGGCTGGATGATTTCATTGAAGTTACTAAAACTTCAAAATTTCCACTCAGATTTTGTGCTCACAGGTGGATAGAGGATTTGCCACTGGCACAGTGGGCCTTTGAGATTTGGCCATGTGTACAAAATTTATGAACAAGTACAAGAAATGTTGCAATATAGAACCAACATCAATGTCCTATCTAACAGTAAAAAAGGTTGGTGACCCCCTTTTTGAACTACAGTTTTTTTTATCCATGTTGCAAAGCTACCTAGACCCTTCCTTGAAGGTTTTCAAAAGTATGTCTCCATAGTGCCTTTTTTTGCAAAATTGATTAATTTACATTCATGTTTCATGAGAAATCTAATTGAGATCAACAGTTCACCCTTACAATTGCTGAAAATCAATGTGCTGAACAAAGAGCTTCATGTAACATTGAATGAGGTTGACATTGGCTTTGCCACCAAACATGCTCTCATTAAATCCTCTGAGAATCTTCCTGGCAATCAATTGCTTAGCATACAGTTCAGGAAAGACTGTTTAACCTTCCTCTCTACAACAGCAAAGAATTTGCTGAAAAAATGTTCACTTAATTATGTAGCAATAGGACAGTTAAGATGACTTGATCCTTTGTTCGCAATTAATGAACAGAGGAGTTCCATATTAAGATTTGAAAAGCTCCTTCAACTGCTTCTGAATAGCAAATGCATACTGCACAACAATGTGATCAAATTCTTGTGAAGTATAAAATTTCCTCACTGAGATAGCCCAAGAAAATAAAGAAGAGTTTAACTTTACAAAAGTACTTCCTGTTGAGTAGGCACAATGGCAGAGAAGGCTGAAAAAAGAACAGGATTTACTCTGATTGCAAAAAAAAAGTATTGGAGAAAAAATAAACTGGGTATTTTAAACTGGATATTCTAGATACCATTTTGTTTAAATTGAAAGAAGAAAGATTTCAAACCTAGACTAACCTCAGCATTCTTGTTAGAGCTTCATGTGTTGCACTTTATTTTCAGTAAAACCAAATCAAGTTTTTATTATTTGTGTTTTGATGTTTGACAAAAGCAAATTTAACTTGATATTTTGATTTCATTTCATTTATGCCAATACAGATATAGGGATACTTGTAATTAATCTATTATTATTCCATCCGTTAAATCAGGTGTCTTCAAAATTTTCTTCTTTCTTTGATATATTTTATAATTATAAATTAAATTTGTAATGACCTTTTGTTTAAAATATGAAAACTTTATATTCACTTAAAATTAATGGTTTAAGATAGTTAAAATCAAATTAAATCACTTAAAAATGTCCTTTAATAGTTTTTTTCAAATAAAATTATTGCTCCCTTAAAATCACAACCCTGCCAACCCCCCACATATTGAAGACCCTATTATTAAAAAATGCTTTGATTTACAGACAGGTGGCATTATGGTATGATTCACTACTTTGTTACAGAAGTAGAATATAATGAATTTTTGAAGTATGTAGCTTGTATAGGTGCCACATATGAACTTTAAAGTTCATATGTAGCACTTACATAAACTAATTTTTAAACTGGGTTTTGTAATTGTTATAGTATTTGTTTATGAGTGTTTTGTAAGTAAAAAAAAAAACCCAGTAAAACAGCAGAGTTGATCATGGCTAAGCAAAAACAAGTGACCAGACAACTTTATTGTATAGTTAATTGATTGATGTAGGCATCATCTATAATGAACCCAAGATACTTCATTAACCCTATATCATAAAAAAGGTAAGAATAAAACTGACTAAATGGGTCGATATTGATAATGATAAATCATTAAATTGCCATGAACAAGTACCATCTGGAAAATTTAGAAAATATCCTGGAAAATGATTTCCTAAAAAGAGTGAGAACTCTGACAGTGGAATTTTTGCTTTGATTGATTGATTTTAACGGCATGTCAACTCATCTAGAGGTTATGGAATCACATACATTGTATGTTTATATTTACATTTTTTGTGTTGCTGTTTCTTTTAGACACAATAACATGATTTCAAGTAACCACTTCTATCTAATAAGTAACTATTAATAATAATTCTTGGTAAACAGTTATATCTTCAAGTAACTATTAATACATATAATTTGTATACACTTACAGGGTATCAAGTAGTCCTATCTAATTTGAATAATTTTTAAACAGATCTATTTGATCTAGAGATGGGACCTTATCAGGTACTACCAGTCTGGGTCAGAGTGAACCTGGGAATAACAACAATGAAAGAGTGATTTGACACTCTTTGGAGCTCCAGAATTGTAACCTCTCCACTAGATGCAACTTAGTGTCATATCCAGGATCCTTCCCATTTTGGAGGGTCCTGGATATGAACAAGTATGTCTACAAAGTGGGGAAAAATTAACCATTCATAGATCTGGTTTTTCTTATGTTTGAAAAAATGTGAAATTATATTGAATTTTATCCTCTTCAAAATAATTGTGTTCATCTGCCTATATTATATTTTATAATGATAGAATTCTTGTCTTTTTGTTAGGGACAAATGACAAGTGCTGATGTCATTGTATGGGCAACACTTTATCCTGTTCTGGGCAATGAGAAATTTTTGAAAGGTAAGATTTGTTTGATTATTGTTTTTTCTTTAGAATTAAAAAAAATTGTTTTTAAAAGTGACAGGAACTATTTGTTTGGGCAAATCTTGCCATGAAGTTAAGCAATAGTGATAATTCTATGGATTTTGGTACTAAATAATACCTAATAATATCTGATATTCCAAAGGGAAATAATTAGAATAAATTTGAATAAAATGCATATTAAATTGCAACTCTTATGTTACCAAAAATAAAATTGCATAAACATATACAAGGAGTGTACTTATTTTCAGACTGCTATATATATTTTTTTATTAAAGTTTCCATACCATAAAATTTGGTAATAAATTATACCTAATATTCGTTTTGATGTAGAATGTTCAACTAATAATAATAACATTATGGTATCTTTAGTCTAAAAAAAGATTAACTTTATTTTATAAAAAAATTGTTAGGGGTGTACTTATTTATTGACAATACTTTATATTGATTAGTCTGGCACTTTTGGTCACTTATTTATGAGTGATACATTATAATTACAAAAACATTTTACTAGTTGGGTTTCATTGAAAAAAGTATTTTAAAAATCACTCTTTTTCTATTCTTTTAGGATGGGAAATTGAATATTCCCATGTCTTTGACTGGTTTCAGAATCTTTCAATTAAGAAAGAATTCCAAGATGGTATTAACCAAGTGATGGATGGCCAAGGAATCTCAGCATTCAAAGTAAGTCTTACAGAAGCAAAATTACCTGTTATATAGGTGACAGAAAAGCCTGATTAGTGTTGGGTGTGATTATCTGGTTGTCATGAGATACAAAAAAACACCAGATATTTTTTTGAGAATGTGTAATGCAAAAGTTACAAGTCACTAGTAAATGATTAGTATGAAGTCATAAGTATTTTTCATTTGTTCGTTGTTTATCTACTGATTCTATTCTCCTTTCAACTGAGGCCTAATCTCCCATTTGCTTTGTAGACACTGTCAATGATTCCTTGGTCCACCTCCGGGTCAATGACTCCTGTTTACTCCAAATTTGCAGGTCTATATATATATATATATATATATATATCCAGTGATAGCTTTTTATCATGCTATAGGGTTGATAAGGTAATTACACTGAACCAACATTCTGATTCCGAGTTTTTAAATATATCTTTACACAGTGTTGCCTGTCAACAGATGACCTTGGCATATCTTGCCTTCATTTTAACTATTTTCAACATTGGTTAATAGCTGTATGATATCATAGAAACAATTTCTAACAGTTGTTATTATTGATTTTAATTAGTTCTTTTTTTTTTCATCTTTTAATCCTTGCTTTTTTCATTGCAACTCACTTAGGTTATAATTTCTATGTTGGTAAGAAACTGTAGAGCTTGTGAATAATATAGGATAAGTTGTTACAATTGTTACAAATCTTTTGCTCGCATCTTCTGAAACCATGTCAGAACAGACCGTCGGCTGGCCTGGTCCCATTATGGGTCACAGATCTTTCACATGGTGTGGCATTCCGTCAACTGTTATGTTCTGTGCACTGGTAATTCCAGTCACACGTCCCACTTTATATTTTGTGGTACATCGTCCATGTGGAGTCTTTATCCACACTCGGTCACCCGGTTTGAAAACGGCCTGCTGTTGATTATGTGACGGCGCCGGTGTTCCATTGATTCCTTTCAGCCGTATGCGGTACCGATAGACCATATTGGCAGCTGCTGTAGCAGAGGACATGTCATCCTTTGGCGTGACATTGTACCAGTATACTGCTTCTGGTATAGTACACTGTTTTCTTGCGGTGATCCTTTTTACAGTTCCGTGACATCGCTCGATGATGCCGTTACCACAGGGGACGTATGCACAGCAGAATCGAAATCGAACTCTTTACTCATCTAGAAAGGTTTTAAGCAGGCTGCTCTAAAAGGCAGTGTCATTATCTGTCAGAATCTCTGTCGGCAGGCCCTGCTCATAAAAGAGCGCCTTCAGCAGGTTGATTACACTTGTCGCATCTTGTTGAGGAAGACATCACCAGATGGCAAACCGAGCTGGGCCGCAGTCGATCACCATAAAAAAATGGGACTCGTTACAATGGCTAATGTCCATCGCCACCCGGTACCAGGTTTGTTTAACATTCAAAGCCCCCTTTGACCAGTGCACAGGTGCTGGATCGATCGACTGACACTCTTCACATTCTCTGACAACGGTTTTCACTGCGGCCTTAGAGACCCCAGGGGAAATCTATTACACAAAATAAAGTGTCCGCCGCACACCAGGATGAACGTTTTGTCGATGAACAGTCTTGATCTGGTCAAGCCCAACTGAGATCACGGACGCAGTGCAGGCAGGTTGCACAGGCCCAGTGTTCCTTTTAATTGCATCAAGCCACCTCTGAGGCTCTCTTGTCAATTGATCTGCTTTATTTTGGCTAGATTTGACCAAGGACACACTCATCGACAGCGTGTATTCTTTCACCAGTTTTATTATCGTGTCAAGCCGCTGTCAAATGAGCATCTCGCTTGCGGCTTTGGTTCGTACCCTGGCCTTGCCAGTAAGGGTGTCCGAGATCCATTTATCGACACAGGCAGAATCAGTGAACAAATGCAAGGTGGTCGTCTTCCAGAGGATTGCCAAGTTTATTCCTTTAATAATAGCATCGAGTTCTGCAAAGTTAATATGTCGGGAGTCCTTTGCTGGTCATAACCAACAAGCATCCTCTACTACAGCCCCATCACATACAAGTGACATGCCGGTAGCGAGAGAGCTTGCGTCAACCCATACGCTAAGGGCTTGGCCGTCAACGCACCATCTGCCCTGCGCCGGGTCTTCCTTACACATTCTAGTGAGAACCTCCTTAATCATGGTGTTGAGAGGGGCATTGTCAATTTTGTCATCCCATCCAGTGGTGACGTCAGATGCTCTCCGCTTGATGAACGCCACAGCTACACGAAGCCAACCACCCACGGGAAGGTGCCCAACCAATTTGCCGCATAGTGAAAATAAGTTTCATCGCGTGACAACACGAGGCATGTCTGGGATTTTGTTCCTTCTTCTCCAATACAGAGAGTTATCCTCTCCCCAGACCTATAACCCAAGCACTCGCGCACCATCCTGTAGCCTCTCCGGTTCCTTGCTGAGGAGGCCGAAGCTGCCGAGATGCTCCTTCACATGTGCCGCAGGCACAATGCTCTCATCCACATACACATCATCAATGTAGGCAGATGTTGCCTGCTGTATGCGCTTGTCCTTCGTCAAGATAGCATCAACAATTGTCTGCATGATGGAAGGTGCCACATTGAGAACAAACCCCATGCGGGTCAGGCAATACCTTCGTCCCTTAAATAGTACAGTTTGATAGGACCATAGTGATTAGTGCACGTACACTTGAAGGAATGCCTTGCAAAGGTCTAACACAGATACATTCGATCCTGCTCACCGCCATTCTCTCAACTTTTCAGTGCACAAGCCGTAAATGGATCCACGTGATCATTTAACTCCTGATAGTCGAGAACCGGCCTTACCTTTTGTTTATTCTGCTAGATGACTGCCATTAATGGGATCAGCCCCTTCGGGGGCCCCAATTTATCTTCCGGGTAAGGAACTAACCACCCATTCTGCACAAGCTCTTACAGGGATGGTGTACTCCGGTACTCTGTTGTATAACTTTTATGGTGGCTGATCATCGGACCACTTCCATGACACTGTCCAGGATTTGGTGTGTTGGTCGAACTCTGCGCGAAAGTCAGGCTGTTCTAGCTCTATTGTTGCACCCAAAGCAAAATGTGCCTTGCCTCGTTTGTCGATGTGCACGCCGCCCAATTTCTTGATGACGTCCATTCCCAGAAGGAGGTTGAATCCCAATGGCTTGCTGTTTACCACTGGCACGTTTGTCTTTAAGGGATTTCTGTTGGTCACTGTTAAAGTTATGCTACCGACACCATGGCTTAAAAGGCACTTCCTGCCTGCTGTCAGAATTGTGGTACTTTTCCATACTTCGGTCGACATAACATTCCACCGACAGTCTCTGGCAAAGTGATTGGGACCTCCACACTTGTAGCACTGCACTGCGACTGCATTCTGCTTGTCGAGGGTTGAAGGTGGGGCCGCAGGCACAAGAGGAAGAACTCGGCGTCGACCCGCCGCCGCAGCAACAGGCTCATCGACCTCTGCCTCTTCCGTCATAAGAGCTCGAGCCCTAGCAAGAATCTGTTCTTAGGTCATGTGTCCCATCCTTGAGGAGCCACACAATTGTCGTCTAACTGGACCAGGGAGTCCTGACATGAAAGCGCAACTGAGCCATCGGTCAGAGGTGTTTTCTTCAATCAGACGCGCTAGGTCCTGTAGGTCACCCAAATATCTGTCCACAGTTTCCCTGGGGCGCAAACGACGCGAGACAAATGTGTCAAATGCAACGAAAGGGTCCGGCGCAAAAGCTGCAAGGAGGGCATGTTTTACTTGCTGTAAATCCTCCCTCTGGTCATGGGTTAACGGTCGGTATACTGACAGAGCCCCGCCTCTTAGCTTGAGTGGTAGAACACATTCAATGTTATCAACACCACACATTTCGCACACCAGCTCCACCTGTTTCAACCATTCTGACACCGTGTCGTTGGATTAGACGCCATGAAATTCAGGAATCAGCTGAATATCAAACGCTTTGCCTGCCATTTGGGTCTGGTTACACGTATGCCGAAATAGCTTGTAGTTGGTTTCAGAAGTCTTGTCGAAGAAGAATCAACTTATTGGACACTAGTCAACTCGCTTAACTTGCAAAATAAACTGATGGATGTGCACCAATCAGACATCAGCAAAATGCTGCCATTTTCCACTTCAAACTTAGTCTCTTTTATGTTCATCAAATCTCGCCTCTTCATGTAGGCTTATCTCGTTCTCCTCTATAAAACAAGTCACACCTCTTGCGTCCTTTTCTTCTTCTGATTTCTGCGTGCTGGTAGCAGAGAGAAGCACACTTTCTGTTTCTTTGAGGTAAGATTGTACGTGGCATTACTACTACACCTCCTTATTCAGTAGACCAGCCTGAGAAATCATGAGAATATGGAAATATCAACAAGCTAGTTTGAAATAAGATTAGTTTGGCTTAGCTTTACTCAGCCAATTCATCTCTTCACATACTCAGTAGAGTGTGGTTGACTAGTTTGTCTCAGTAATTATTACTATTGCATAGAGAGTTCTATTCTTGGGGAGTGCCTCATACTTTTGGCCTTATGCTAAACTAAACTAAGCTAAGCTCAATAAATTGACACACACACATGTATCGTTGTCTTGCCACTGGGTAATGCTGTCCTCACAGATCATTATAACTAAGGAGTGAATTCAGTCCTCCCTCATGAAGATTAATATGTCATTAAACAAAGAAACCATCAATTCTCCCTGGGTCCTCCATAATTGTTGCTTTGTAAATCTGTTATCTTTTTTTTGATTATTTTTCTCATCATCTTCTGCCATCAAATAGTTCAGTCAGGAAACTACTGCTACTCATCTGCCGCCCTTACAAATGAGTAGCAGTAGTTTCCTGACTGAACTATTTGATGGCAGAAGAGAGTCAAGGGAATCTGTGCTATCTGCACAATTTGATGATGAAATATGTTAGCTGTTACTCCTCATTCAGTGGACTTGCCCAAGAAATTAGTATGGGATTAGAAAAATATTTGCTGAGTAAGAAGAGGAAGATTTTTGTGAGAGGGTAATTAGCTGAGTGAAGCTATGCAAAACTCATTTCATTCCAAACCGGCTGTGGGCTATTTTTGTTATGAACTTTGTGCTATTCAGTTTATGAACAATTTGCAGCAAACAGGAATGCAACAAAATCATAATTAGATATCAATGTCTTCTGTTTAATAGAACTTAGATTTAAAAATACACTCGCTGTATGAAAGTACATCAAATGTTTTATTTATTTTTGAGATGAAGCAAATTGAACTTGGGTAAGCTTAATTAATACAAACAGTCCAGTGATCAAAAAAGAAAAGATATCATTTCTTACATTTTCATATCTTTTGTTTTTTCACATAGAAAAAAAATCTCCATTTATCATTAAAAGTTAAATTTCCTTGTGCCTAATTTTTATCTTTCCCAACTTATGTTTCATTTAGAGTTTCAAACTTTATTTGGATTGATTTTTTTCTTCTTGAAAATCCAGGTGACTCGATCAGTGCCTAAAAACCAACCAACCCCTGTCTGTGCCAACACAAAGAAAGGATCTCAGAAAGATTCAAAGAAAGAGAAAAAGGAAGCAAAACCTGCTGCAAAAAATAATTCTGTTGTTCCATCCAAACCTTTGACATCTGATACTGATCAAGTAAGAACATTTTGGAATTGAAATGTCTTAAATTAGGATAATTTTTCTGCCCTCCCTGTCTCTCTCTCTCTCTCATAAACATATTTATTACAATTACTGGCCTACAGAATAGACCTTTTTTCTGTTTTTTTGTAAAAGAAAACAATTTCCAAATATTTCTATCTTTGATGTCATTTTATTTGGTCAAAGAGACCAAAGAATTTCAAAGAATTTTTATCTTTATTCCTCTGTGAATTTCCCATCAGAAAATCTGAAAGCATCTCAAGATTTGGTACCAAATGTGACTGATATTTTGAACCTGTGAGAGTAGTGGAAATCTCTTTTGATGGAGGCATTTTCGGCAACCCATATTAACCAGAGAAAAAATTAGCAGCTGTTTGAAAATTATTTGTCTTAGATAAGAATACTTGAAACAATATTAACTGTGTGCAAATTATTTGTATTAAGAATTGTTACTTGAAACTCTAATTGTTCACAAATTGCTACTTGAAAACTTACATCTGTTTGCAAATTATTTGTATTAGATTAGAAAACTTGATATCATATAACTGGAAAAAACTCTTAAACAACAATGTAAATATAAATGTACAATGAATGTAATTCTTTAACCTTTAGGCATAAAAAAAGCTCTAGATGGTTTGACATGCCATTAAAATCAGTCAATCATTAAGAATAGATTTTCTTTTTATTTTCTGAATTTGCTTAAAAGTTTTAATCTAAAAACAAAATATTTTTGAAAACATTAAGAATTTCTTCTAACTCTTGATTCGTTGGGAGTCTATTGATTTTCTAAAAGTGATTTGCTTAATGTTTGTTGAAATATTTTCAGGAGCAAGTGGCAGAAGTGGCTGTTACTGATGAAGAAATTTCCATTGCTGTCATGTCCTGGCAGAATTCCCATCCTATAATGAAGGCAAAGCGATCACATCCAATGTAAGGGAACTTTTCTTCTATTAGTAACAAAGAGCCTTATTTTCATTTTTTTTCTTTTTTTATCATTTCACTTCTTACACTAAAGCTTTTTTATCCACTATATTAACATATGATACTCCCACTCCTCCCAAAAATATGTGACCTAAGTATGACACTAAACTGCAATTCTGGAGCTCTAGGGAGTCTGTAGTACCCTTTCATTTCTATTATTCTCAGGTCAACTCTGACCCAGAGAAGTAGTACCTGTTAGGGTCCCATTTATAGACTGCCCTGTTAATGGTAACTCAAACCTCCCCCCCCCATCGAAAATGAATCATACTCAACCAACAAATGAACAAAAATGATTCAAAATACCAAACCCCTATCATCTCGAGACTCCTCAACATCAAGGAAAAAATCGCAAAAAAAATGTATTAAACAAGATCATACAAAATCATTGTAACTCCCAAGATCAACCAAAACTTTAGATCCTCTAGTATAGAAATTATGGATACTGAAATTGACAACATAACTGAAAACCTCAAACTAGAAGATATATTTAAAGAAAAAATATCTACAAAACAAGAATATATTGGTGAAGCAAAATTATTGACTAACTTTTGTTTCATGCTGTTATATACCAGAATCTAGATTGTATCGGTGTACTAATATATCTGAATTAGTAGTTGTAGCAGTGCTAAGAAATTGGTATAACTTTGTTGTGGGGCCAATAAGAACGTTGACCCTGCAAATTGTTTTTTTTTTTTTTGTTCGTGTGAGTAAATTGACAGCCAGAAGACAATGAAGAGAACAAAGGCAAGATAATAACAAACGACAATTTATTTTGTCGTAAGTTACAGAATTATGGTTGTATAGATAATGGAAATAGTAGAGATGGCTGGCGGAATAGTCATCATTGATAGAGACAGCTGGTGGTTGTTGTTATTGGTAGAGACAGCTGGATGATCGATGTCCCGGTTGTGCAGTACTTTAGTTTAATCGGGGAGGGGGGTGTTGATGTGGTCTCAAGTGTTGATACTAGTCTGAGCAGTGAGTCATTTGTGAACTAGATGCTGCCATGCTGGAGCTGGTCTGCAGTTCGTACTGGTAGCTTGGTTGCACAGGATCAAATGAGTGTGCTAAGACTGCCATGTCTTGGCTCTAAGTATTTGAGGAATGAACGAATAAATGAGTGGTATGACTAAGACTATTGTGTCTTAGCACTGTGGAACCAAAGAATGAGCGAACAAGTGTCCTGGCTAAGACTGCTGTGTCTTAGCTCTGCATAGCCAAGGAACGAACAAGGGATTGTGGCTAAGACTATCATGTCTTAGCTCTACGTAGTTGAGGAACGAGTGAACAAGTGGCTAAGATTACCATGTCTTAGCTCTGCATAGCCGAGGAACGGGGAAATCATGGCTAAGACTACCATGTCTTAGCGCTGCGCGAGCGGGAATCAACTGAAATGGTTTAGACCAGATAGTCTTGTTATCTTCTTCGTGTTTTCCTCCAGGCTGTCTGCTTCGACAAGTTCCCGAGAACTGTCAGAGATACTCCTACACTAGGGATGGAGACTTCTAATGGTCCTTAAAAGGACCTTTTGACATATCTATGTAGGTGTAAAGCGAATGCGACCACTAGATGTAAGATTACGCCTTGAGAGCTTCGCTTACTAGGCCAGATTCTAAAGAATTGTACCAACAGGCAAGCTGACGACTGCTGAAAAGGCTTGTCTATATATAGAACGAAAGTGATATCACACTACCAGGGCCACCTGGGCAGAAAGTTTGTCAATAAAAAATATCAGTGGTCATACAATCCTTCCTTAGCCTGAAATAGGCTTCTGATGATTATCCACTTTATTTTGATGGTGACTTTCAAAAGACTGGCACTGTTAGTGTTGTAAACAAATAGATTTTTTTTCTTCACTGGTTCTGCTAGTCAGGGCTACAGAGGATTTCATCATTTCTGGTCGTAGTTGGATGTAGCGCTTTTAAGGGATTGGAGTGGATCTGGGTTGTTTACATTTTGAACAGAGCACGACAACTTCAACGGTTCACCTAAAGGTCACCAAAGTTACAACTGGTTTTCTCTGTAGTATATTGAAATTTGTCTACTGCTCTAACCAGCAGTGAAAAAGTAGTCATGGACCAGTTTACCTACTAATGAAGAAAGGTATGTTAGGCTAGTCCATAACATCTCCCCCTTGAGTTTTATTTCCTACTGGAAATATATTTTTTTTCTTTTGGGGTTGATGTCCAACCATTCTGTTGGATATGTTTTCGTTTTTATCGAAAGTCTTTCTTTGGCACTTTGAATATGAACTTTTCGCCTCATCTATATCGCAACTGATTAATATAATGCTTATCTTCTTATTTTGGGCCATGTACCATGTAAAAGATTCTCGAAATGATGTTTCCACAGTTTTATTCTTTCTTGTTGGTTTTTAGCTTTCAGATTAGCTTTGGCTGTGCTCTTCCTTCTGCTCACTTCGTTTATCATTTGCCACGCTATCCTAGATTGCCTATCTTCCACTGAGTCTCTAATCTTATCTATCTGATTTTGTATGTATTCTGTCTGTTCTTTTAGATATATGCTTGCTAATTCATTTTGTGCCTTTTTTAGTTTCAGGGAATTTGTGTTTGTTGGCCTTTTCCTATTGCATTCCACCGAAAGTTACACATGAACCAATCACGAGAATTATTAGTAAGCAATTAGACATCAAACTAGGACCATTTACTCTAGAAGAACTCAACTCAGTACTTAGAAAAAATTAAAGATAGGAAAGCTGCAGGGCTTGATGAAATTCCCCCAGAAGTATGGAAGACCAGACAATTCGACAACATACTGCTCCGACACTGTAACACAGTTTATAATCAAAATCCAATAGACAGATGGATGAAGGGATGCATCCTCCCTTTCCTTAAAATGGGCGACCTCAGATTAACCAAGAATTACTGAGGTATAACACTTACATCCATAGCAGCCAAAATATACAATGCCCTTCTACGAAACCGCATAGAACCCAAAATTGAAAACATTCTTAGGAAGAACCAAGATGGCTTCCGAAGAAATAGATCCACAACCTCACAAATATTGACTATCCATAGAATCCTTGAAGGCATACGGGCAAAAAACCTACTGGCAACGATACTATTTGTCGACTTTACCAAGGCCTTTGATTCCATTCACAGAGGGAAGATGGAACCAATTCTACTAGCATACAGCATGCCAAAAGAGACCATCGCAGCCATAATAATTCTCTATAGAAACACCAAAATGAAAGTACGTTCTCCTGATAGAGACACAGACTACTTTGACATTGCAGCAGGAATACTGCATGGGGACACACTAGCCCCATACCTCTTTATCATCTGTCTAGACTACGTACTTAGAACATCGATTGATAAAATCAAAGAAAACGGTTTCAAGCTGACAAAGAAAAGAAGCAGAAGGTACCCCGCAAAAACAATTACCGACGCCGACTACATAGTGATTTTGGCAAATGCATCCACCCAAGCTGAAACACTACTGCATAGTTTGGAACAAGCTGCCGCAAGCATTGGCCTCCATGTCAATGCACACAAAACGGAATACATGTGCTTTAATCAAACAGGTGACATTTCTATACTAGGCGGTAGCTCACTGAAACTAGTTGACAAGTTCACCTACCAAGGAAGCAGTGTCAGATCAACTGAAAAAGACATCAACACATGACTAGCAAACGCATAGACAGCTATCGATAGGTTATCGGTCATATGGAAGTCAGACCTGACCGATAAAATGAAATGCAGTTTCTTCCGATACTGCTACATGGACGCTGACTAAACGGATGGAGAAAAAGCTTAATGGCAACTATACAAGAATGCTGTGGGCAATTTTGAACAAGTCCTGAAGGCAACACCCCACAAAGCAGCAGCTGTACGGCCACCTACTTCCCATCATGAAAACTATCAAAGTTAGACGAACCAGACATGCAGGATACTGCTGGAGAAGCAGGGACGAGCTCATAAGTGATGTTTTCCTATGGACCCCCTCACATGGCTGAGCAAAAGCAGGGTGACCAGCTTGAACCTACATACAGCAGCTCTATGAGGATATGGGATATAGCCCCAAGGACCTGCCAGAAGCAATGAACGATAGGGAGGAGTGGCGAGAGAGGGTCAAGGATATCCATGCTGGCGGCACAACAAGATGATGATGACCATGTAAAAAAACGTCGTCCAATCCTTTTTGTGTTGACACCATCTTGCCAAAAACATTTACCCTCCCAATATGACTTGAAAAATACCATGTCTCCAACATTAAATTCCTTGGCTTATAGTACTTTATTCTTCATACTGGTAATAACTTGTCAAAAACAGATTTTATTTCCCTGGCAAACATTAGCTTGGCAGGTGACATGTTTGATGTAGTACTTTTATTAGGTGTCATCTGATACACTCACAGAAATTACTGTATTGTTTCTTCCTCATTATTCACACTTCCAGATTTTTTAGAGCCCTTTTGAAGGTGTCTACAAACCTTACTGCTTGGCCATTACTCCTAGGGTGATATGCAGGAGTGGTAATAAGCTTGATAGCGAAAACTTCACAAAACTTTCTGAATTTATCTGTAGTGAACTGACTTGCATTATCTGAAATGATTTTGTCTGGCAAACCTTGCGAACAGCTCATACAAGGAATTAATTGTTACTGTAGAAGTTGCTTTTCTATACTTGAGAATTTGGGGCCATTTGCTAAAACTATCTACCACTATCAAATAATATGACCTATTAAACGGTCTTGCAAAGTCAATATGTAACCTAGACCATGGCATATCTGCTTTTGGCCATGAGTTTGACTTTATTGGAGGTGACTTTGTTGCCTCTATAGTTTCTGTCTTTTCTATGTCTTAGTTTGTACCCAGCTAAAGCACATATGATCTCATAAGAGACTTCATTCTAGACATTCCTGAATGCTCCAAATGGAATTCACTTAGTATTCTCTTTTGCAGTGAACAAGAGATAACCATGCATTGTGTATACATTGACACCCTGTCACAAATTGAGTAATAATTGCATCCTGGCAGATCTTCCTATTTTCTTTGAATCTCACTTAGTTTTTCATTTTCTTCATAAAATCATCTATTTCTGACTTGACTTTTATTTTTTGTGCTGTCAATGGTAATTTGCGTGCTGTGTTAACTTACACTTTTGGTCTTCAGTACCGCAGTTACCATGGATTGCAGTATTTTGGTATCAGTTTTGAAAGGCATGGCCCAACTTTTTTGAAGGTACATTGTGTATCAAAAAGTTTTTGCTTAGCAAAATAGTACCCCAATACTGCATTCTATTTGCTGTATGAACAAGAATTACTTTTTTTAGACCCAAAAATTGAAATGAGTGGAGGATGATCTCTGTATATATATATATATATATATAAATAAAATAAGGTTTAATATACTATGAAACAAAATAACCTAACCTATTAGCAGACTTCTAGATTATAGCATTATATAAAAATACTTAAACCCATCTGACTGGATACAAATTATTTGTATTAAAAATTGTTACTTGAAACCATAATTTTTGACAAATTATTATTAGTTTTTTGAAACCATATAATTGCTTGCAAAAATAATATTGATTGACAGCTTTTAATTTTTATTTGTTAAATTATATTGTTGATTTTTGGGATGTAAAAAAACAAATATTCATATGGAAATTGATTTTATAAAAATTTTCAAATGTTTAATGAATTTTTTTTAATAAAAAAATTTCATAATTCTTGTTTTACTTTTCTAATCTTTATTATACATGAAATGTTAATAATGGTTTGATAATTTAATGATAAGGAATTCTTTTGTAATCATTATCTGCTTTGGCTTCTATAAATTTTCTTTAGTTAATGAGAAGATATGAATTTTGCATGTATGGAGACCACACATAATCAACTTTTTTTCACTTGAACATTCATACTTTTTGACTAGCCTTTTCAGATAATTATCTGGTTGTGGTGATCAATATTTGTAATTTGATGTCTTTTTGGACAGTTATACTATACAATGAGAAAATGTTTAGATATCACTAACTGTAAAAGTTCTGTAAAAATATCTATTGAGATAAAAAGCTGATCACTTTTCTGTTTGACTAATTTGTATGGTTAACAATTGTAACCTTGAATTTCTGAAATGTTTTATTGAGGGTTTTTTTTTTTTATATAAATTAGATTTTTCATTGAGCCTTCTACTGAGCCTATAATTTATTCAGTCTTTTCTTTTATTGGAAACTTTTTCTTCTGTTGAGTCCATATATTGAATCTTTTTTCTTTTATTGTCTTTTTTTCCAGTTTACCTAAGCCGGATGCTCGTAATATTCTTATTACAAGTGCCTTGCCCTATGTGAACAATGTTCCTCACTTGGGTAACATTGTTGGATCCACTCTTAGTGGAGATGTATTCTCAAGGTAAGCATTAATTTGTTGCCTCCCTCATTTCATAGTTATTCATCACAATTTGATTTTTAAAGCAAAATATGCAAATTAGCTAATCCTATTTGGAGAAAAAGATCCCTACCTTTGTCAAGTTACATAGCAGGCTATTCAGAAATTTGTGATAAGTAGCACTTGTTTTGGCAACACAATTTTATGCAGAGCCCAGGAAGACAAACAGCTTTATATATATATATATATTGTTACATGGGGTAGAAAATAAATTGATAGATAACAAGAAATATATTTTTTATGTATTTTGCAAATATGTTTCGTTATCTTTATTATTCCGAGACGAAAAATAAAGAAGGGGGAGGGAGAAGCGCCAATCCTATCCTTTCTCCCTCAGCATGATTTACTCGATGGTTCATGAGGGTAAAGGAGAAAGAGAAAAGAAAAAAAAAAGAAGACAGAAAGAAATTGACTTGCAAGTCAACCCCCTTCCCCTATTTACCCATCCTAGCTAGTCTTGAACTCTCAGAGTAATCTTTAAATGACCTTACCAGTCATATGTCCAACTCTAGGAATTGGTCAGGGATCTTTTTTTCATGCGTTCGCAAGGTGACAAACGAGTAGTAGCAGTCCTGACTTCGAAGTGTGAACATCTATCCAGGACAAGTCGAGAGATCTTCGCTCCAGTCCGCCCGGAGAGAATGTGAAAAGAAACAGATTTCAGAGATCGGTTGACTCATCGCTGCATTGATTTATATTCAAGCTGATTCGTCTCTTACAAAAAAGGTAAGAAGATAAGACTATTAACAAGCCCTAAATCCTCAGTGAGTTTTATACCTTCTTTTCCTTTATGTGTCTACCTTGCAAATCTATTTTTGTGATTCGTCTCGGATTTTAGCTATAAATGTTATCATTACTTTTCCATCCCCTTTTGTTCTTAAACCTTTTTTTTTTATCTTATTTTCCTCTGGTTATCTTGTAAATTTTGTAATAAATTTTATCGTTGAATCTTCAAATTGTCTTATGTTGATTTTGTGAATGTTTGCCGCTTATTCTGCTGTGATTTACCGAGAGTCTTCGATCGGAGAAATTCCTTCCCCATAGTTTGCCTTTTTTTTAATAAACCTTGGGCATTCTCGCTATTCTGTTGTATTTTTTTTATTATTCTTGTTATGTGCCAGCTATTGCAGTCCCAGTGAAACCTTGGTTGTAACAATAAATATATATATATATATTAAGATGCATGATTGTAAAAATGGTTCATGGACCTCTTTAAGCAGAATACTTAAACCTGAATTTGTGTCAACACGTGAGAGTATTTGTTAAAAGAATGAGCTTGCAAATTTTGTAGGAAGTAGGAAAGTTTTCACCAAAAAATGCCATGTTTTTTCTCTTTTTTTTTTGTAGTATTCTCTCAAAAATTAATCCATTGATCTTGTATATCCAATATTTTAGGCTAAGTGCTATTTTACTATACATTGTGACCCTGATATTTATGATTTTGGGAAATCCTGTGATATACTAAATATAAAAGGCTTAATATAGTAACCATTTAATGAAATGTGACCTTTGAAAGTATTTTGTATTTTATAGTGTGAATTTTATGAGCTCAGAGACAGGATATCTAAGGTTTGACACCCAAGTTAATTGATATTTACTTTAGCTTAGCCTAGTCTAGCACAAGGCTACTATACTGAGGCACGAATTCCTAACAAACTGATTTTTGAGACTTTCTTTACAAGATTTGTATATTTTTACTATTTATCTTTGTTTGGCACAAGGCTACATTAACAGAGCACCCAGTGAGGATCATAATCATGATGCAAACAACTTAGAGACCACTTTTTACCCATTACTTTATGGCTGGCACACTCATCATTGTGAATATTCAATTAAGATAGGCTTAGTTTGATATCTCTTGCTTTTTCAATTTTTGATAGATTCAAAAAATTAAAATATGGAGATTCCTGCTGGAGAAACTAGGAATTTAGAGGAGGAAGACAGCAGATAACAGATGAGAGTATTTGAGAATGACTGCCTCAAAACTATAGTCGGAGTTTCTCACATGAATCACTTGAAAATGGATGATATAAGAAGTGACCTTAGAATATCAAATAAATTCAAGAAAAAAGATTGAAATGGTTTGGTCATGTACTATGCAAAGACAATGCCAGTTATGTTAACCATTCATGTGGGATTGACTTTACCAATAGAAGTCCCATCAGAGCAATTGTGTGATCCATTAAGAGAGGGAACATGAAATTACCTCTGCTAACAGTGGAAAGACTGGCAAAAGATAAAATGGAAGTCTTGTGAACAAATATGTGAGGAACTTTTCAGAGTTAATGTATATAGTGGGTTTCATTCATTATTTTTTGAGCCAGGAATTTTCGCTTTCATTTCTGAAATTTATTCTTTAACTAAATCACTAAAAAACCCCATTTTATTAGCCTCCCCACCTACAGGGAATTTATTAATTCCTTGCTTTCTGGATTCTAATTCTTTCATACACCTTGCATGTTTCAATTTGTATGAATGTTTCCTTGGCAGGTATTGTCGACTCCGAGGTTACAATTCCTTGTATATTTGTGGAACAGATGAATATGGAACTGCAACTGAAACAAAAGCAATGGAGGAGGGTCTCACACCACAACAAATTTGTGACAAATACAATAAAATCCATCAAGAAATTTATGAATGGTTCCAGATTTCTTTTGATTATTTTGGACGAACGACAACACCTCAACAAACTGAGTGAGTAAAGCAAGTTTATGCAAGGAGAAATATTATTTAAACACTTTATTTAATTTTTAAGGTGGTGAAATTATTCTGAAGAATATAGATAAGATCATAATTTAAAACAAATGCCATTACAATCTGAATTTCATCTTTTAAACAACTTGAACTTTTTTGCCTGGATAAAAGGAAAAATATTTTTAATTTCTCTTAAAAGATAAAAAAAATCTTCCTCTCAAAGAGGAAGCCTTTTTTTTTTTCTTTTTTTTTTTTAAATCAAGATTTTTCACTAATTATTTTCTTGTTTCAGAATTTCTCAAGGTATTTTTTGGAAATTGCATAAAAATGGTTATATCTCAGAAAATACAGTTGACCAATTGAAATGTGAAAAATGTGATAAGTAAGTTTTTTGTTTTTTTTTCTTTAAATCTTTCAAAGGAATTTTGATATTGCCTTTTCTTTCTTTTAATTACTAACAATACCCATTTTATTCTTTTTATTAACAACTATCCCTGCAAACTCTTCCTGAATTAGTATCAGCTTCCTATCTTATAGATATACCAATACATTGAGGGAGTGTGATTGAATTTTTTTTTTTTTTTTCAACATCGATGAAAACTTAACTCATCTAACTATACAAGCTGAGCTTTTGGTTTTGGCCTCCCATTTATAATACCAGTGAATTAGATGCAATATTGAAATAAGATGCCAACTGTATCCCCTGTAGAGCAATAAGACCCAAAAAAGAGGTGTTCTGATTATAACACTAACCTGTATCTGATGGTGAGACTTCAGTTCTGGAGATCTAGGGAGTGTGGAGTCCCTCTTCATTGCCATTGATTGGAATATCCACTCTGGAGTTGGGTTCTCTTCTGTGAGTCAAATTGAACTTTTTGAATATTATTCATATTCTAGAGAACCATGTGCAAAATAAATGAAAAACTCTTTGAAACAACTATAAAAAATGCAAATATGAACATAGAATAAATCTGATTCTTCTCTTCTAGGCTTAAAATAACCCAAGATGGGTTGACATACTGTTGAAATCAGTCAATTAATTTTTCTCTTCTATCATAAGGTTTTATTTGTTTTGATAGGTATATATGTTATTAGATTATCAAATTCTAAAATAGAAATTGAAATCAAATATTTATCTTGAAATGTTATTCATTGTTTAATTTATGTAATCATCATTCATATATTCTGTCGAATTTCCATGTGTATAGCTAGATATATATAAAAATGTTGATGTGTGAGTGTTGTCTATAAATGTTGAAATGGATTTAAAACCAATTTCTGTAAATTCATTGGTGGCGAAAATTGTGAAAATGAAGAGGGGGGCTTACCTTTTAAGCGACCTCACATGTGTATCGTTCAGAGTCAGGCCGGGAAACGAAGAAATTCAAGATGGCACTTGCGACTTTTTATAACCATCTGATCTCGCAAAGTTGTGCAAATTATCACTGCTCGTATGCAAATGAGGTGGTCTCTATCTTGATAAAAGCAGGTTGCTTTGAGGAAGGAGTCAGTGCAATATGATAATCAGTGGTGATCATTGCTGCTTGTTGGAGTCATCTTTTTTGACTCATCATCTATAGCTAATATCAAAAGATTTAGTTGTAAAGAAAATGATATGTTAGACTAGCCTGCTGGAGGTGGGAGGTCTTTCTGAAAAGGACTAAAAATCTTCCTAATAACCTCTCAAATTTTTCATTGTTTATTTAACAGATTTTTGGCTGATCGTTTTGTTGAAGGTATCTGCCCCCTTTGTAGTTTTGATGATGCTCGTGGAGATCAGTGTGATAAGTGTGGGAAGCTTATAAATGCTGTTGAGTTGATAAAACCTCGGTGTAAGACTTGTTCCAATACCCCAGTTGTGAAATCCTCTCGGCATCTCTTCTTGGATTTACCCCAGGTAAGTGTTTTTTTCTCTATTCATAATAGAGTATGAATTAGATCTAAAAAAAAAATCATTTAAAACTTATTTAGATTGTGACCTTCTCATTTAGACATTATTCTGTGGAATAAACTAATCATTTCAATCTAGAGGCCTGCTCCTAATCATTTTTTGTAATATAATAATTGAATGCCAAGTGTTATAAAACTGAATATTTTGAATGTTTTTTATTTCTCACTTTTTAAAGAACTATAATGATCCCAGTGACCTCAAATGACCACCATTTAGTTTAGATTGCAGTCTGAGATCAAGACAATACCTATACAAAACATGTCCTGGGGATATTCTATTTGGTTGTGATCCTCAGACAAACTTTAACATAGTCATTTAGATGGACTTATGCAGGGATTTTATATTTTTCACTTTGAAATATTTCTTAAGTTATTTTTCTGTCAAAACAAAATCTCAAAGATTTTATTTCTTATTTTCTATTTTTATATCAAATGTGAAAACATTAGATATTTTATTTATTAGAACATTTTATTAAAACATTTTAACTAGATATTGGATATTTTATTAAAACAGTAGTTATTTAATTAATTAGAATATTTTTATTAAAATACTAAGTATTTTATTTATTTTAATTTGTATTTCTTATATACCCTACCGGTAAACTGTAAAGGGGGGTAAATATGCTAAGTAGATACCACTAGCAGTGGTAATTTACTAAGCTTTTTGCTTAGATGTGGCACAAGGCTATATGAAAGGGGCACCCAATGAGACTCGAACTCACTCGTGTAGGTTTGCTTAGATACCACTAGCAGTGGTTTACCTTCTTCATGCTGTTGGTGAGTATTGTATTTTGTTAATGTTATAAAGATTTCCATTTCATTTCCAACCTCCGTTTTGGTTATTTCTCATTCAGTAACCTTTTATATTACAACATTTGGTGACAAAGAATTTTGCTGAATTCAAACATTCACCAATACAACTTTTTAGCAAACAAGGATTTTGACTGAACAGAACTCATAAATGTTCACAAATACGATATTCTACAAATGAAGATATTGGCAAAACTTACATATTAGCGAGTGAAGAACAAAAATTACCAAAGCTACAAAGCATTTTTTTTTTTTTTAGCTACAAGGATTTTTTAAGAATTACGTAGATATTAACTAAGTTATCTGAAATACAACATTCAGAAAAATACAACTACAAAGAACTGGAAATGTAACGAAAGGCACATGAAATGGGAAATTGTATTTTCCAATTTTCAAAAATCCTGTATTATTGAGAGGTTTTCTCGGTGTAAAGGTGTTATGTTGGAAAGTTAAATTAGTAAAAAGATTTAAAGTGTTTTTAGAGACAGGTGTGTAATTGAAAAAAAAAAATTATACTTTTGTGAAAAGTTAGTTCACATTAAGTACAAAATAGAGGATTTTAAAACAGTTTTACTAGAAATATTGAAACAACAAGCTGAATAATGGAAAAATTGCAAATTAAGGCTTGAAAAATTCGAATTGTTTGTAGAACAACAAAAAAAAATGCTAACAAGAACGAAGATTCAGAAGTGGGGGGGGGTCACAGGATGCTGTCATAAATGTGATTGCCGAATTTAATTATATGCCAGAAGGATTTTTTGTCGTATTTCCAAAGACCTTTACAAAATGGACTGTTCCAATTGGTCCGACCACAGATATGTCAGACTTGTACTAAAGAAACTAGGTCCTGAAATTTGTAAATTACATATTACCAAAAAAACTAGTGACCTAATGTTTAAAGAAACTGTTACTTTGCTTTATGAAGTGTTCAGTCAAAAGACATTATTGTTCCATGAAAGATGGAAATACATGAACTTAGTAAAAAAGGAAGATAAAGATTTCATATCGTTTGCTAGTATTGTGAACAATCAGTGTGAGGTGTTCAAACTGGCAAAATTAAACCCTGACAATTTTAAACTTCCAGTATTTGTGCAAGGTTTGATGTCAACAAAAGATGCTGAAATCAGGAGAAAGGTTTTAAATAAACTTGAAAATGAGCCCAATCTGAGCAGAAGATTGTCAGAGGTTTATAAATCAGCATGATGCTAAAGATATTGAAGTAAGTGGTGTGTTGCACGTTAAAAAGTGCGCTCAGAAAATAAACTGAAGAAGAAAAAAAAATATTACTCTAAACCCCTGTTATGCATGTGGAGAACAACTTTTTTATTATGACTGTCCATATAAAAACAAAGACTGGATATAAGAAAATTCACAAAGACAAAAATAAAAAAAACAAGTGAATAATTATGTTAAAGTTACAAATGAGAATGAATCTGCTGGTCAGAATATCAGGAAATTTGTACAGAATCTGCTGGTCAGAATATCAGGAAATTTGTACAGAAATTTTTTAACAAAAATATTAAATTACAATTGAGCATAATAAATGTATAAACATAGGAAACAAAATGGGAAAACCAACATTAATAGTTACCAAGAAAATTGCTCGTATTTTTTTTACAGGCCAGAAAATAAAACTCAAAGGGGAATTTATAACAAATGTAATGTTGAATGAGAAAATGTTTAAATTAAGACGGTTATGGCCAATCAAAAGCAGGACGACCAGCTCAAACATACATAAAGCAGCTATGTGATGATACGGGATGTAACCTTGAAGACCTGCCAGAGGCGATGAATGATAGGGAGATGTGGAGAGAGAGGGTCAGGGATATCCATGCTAGTCGCACATGATGATGATGATGTAATGAGAAATACGAATAACCTTTTTGGAACGGACTGGATGGAGCAGTTTAAGTTATGGAACAGTCCCATTAGTTCGTTTTTTCAAGAAATCAAAGGTTTTACCAACAAAGCAGAAAATTTAAAGATAGAATTGAAGATTAAATTTTCAGACATATTTTCCTGGAAATGAAAGCTAAATTTGAGCTACAGGAAAATGTACAACCAGTTTTCAAAGAAAAGGAATGTACCCTTTGCATCATTAAAATAGATCAATGACAAGCTTGACAGACTCGAAAAAATGGGTGTTTTACCAATGGTATATATAAAGAAACAGTCAAAAGAGATATGTGTCTGTGCAGATTTCTCTGCAGGCTTAAACGATGCCCTCAAAAATTATCATTACTCACCTCCAGGGCTAGAAGAGGTAGTGGGACTCGGATGTTTTTGAAAATTGACCTAAGTGACGTGTATCTGCAGATTGAAGTGGGTGATGAATGTTCCAAATTACTGATGATAAACACAAATTGAGGAATTTTTAAATTCAATCAGTTGGCTTTCGGGAATAAAGGTTGCCCTTGCTATTTTTCAGCAAGTTATGGATATGATGCTTAGTGGACTTGACTTGGTAGTCGTTTATCTAGATGATATTTTTCTGAAAAGTGAAAACCCAGAAGAGCACAAGAAAAATGTTTGTGAGGTTTTCAGCAGGATTCAGGACTATGGATTCAAGCTGAAAGAAGAAAAATGTGAATTTAAAAAAAATAAAATCAAATATCTGAGACTGAATAAAATGGCAGGAAACCAGATCCAGCATGAGCTAGTGCTATAAAAGACATGCCTGCTCCTGAAAATGTCAGCTCCCTACAAAGTTTCCTTCATTTGGCAAATTATTACAATGTATTTGTGCCAAACATGCTTTGTTTGTGAGCTTTGTTAAACAAACTATTAAAAAAAATACACTAAATGGGTTTGTACGACGGTGTGCCAGGAGGCATTTGAAAAAAATAAAATGTCAAACTTATTTTTGACACATTATGATCCAAAAAAAGAAATAATCATAGCAAGTGACACTAGTTCATATGGAATAGGTGCCTGAATTATGCATAAACTCAAAGATAGCTTGATTAAACCTGTTGCACATGCATCCAGGACACTTCTTCCTGCCAAAAAGAATTATTCTCTGATAGAAAAGGAGAGTTTAGGGATTGTGTGTTTACTCTTAAGAAATTTTGTAAATTCCTCCATGGAAGAAGGTTTACCTTACAAACGTATATCAGACCATTGATAGCTATTTTTGGGTCCAAAAAAAGGCCTACGATATGCAGCTAATAAGTTGCAGCGATGGGGAACCATCTTATTGAATTACAATTTCAGGATGAAATTCTTGTCATCAAGTAAAGTGTGTCACGTGGATGGATTTGAACAATCCATCCCCAAAAATAGTGAACTTATCCCCAAAAATAGTGAACCTTTGGAAGACATGGTCATTTCTTCCCTACGATTGGAAGTCGAGATAAAAAATACTATGCTATACTGTGCAGGAACTACCTATGATATTGGAAGAAATAAGAAAGATAAAGCATTGCATGACAACTTTATATTGGAAATGAAGAAAAAAACTAAAAGACAGGAGTACAACAGAATCCGAGGTATATTTAATTTGCAATGACATTCTCATGTACAGCAAAAGATTGGTGGTACCTCTATCACTACAGAAATGAATTCTTAAAGAATTCCACACAGGGCATCCTGGTATATTCAGAGTAAAAAACTTTAGAAGTTATGTGTAAAGCATAGCATGGATTGAGACATTGAAAGTTTGGTAAAGTCATACAAAGGCTGTGCTTTGGCAGCTAAAGTACCACCTATAAAGTTCAACCCTTGGCCACAAACTGACCATCCATGGTCATGTCTGCAAATTGACTTTGCTGATCCACTTAATAGTTCATATTATTTGATCGTTGTAAACAGTTTTTCCAAGTGGCAAGAGATACTGAGATGCAAGAAACCATCCACAGGAGTAGTAATCGGTTTTCTACACAAACTGTTCTTGAGGTTTGGGGTTCCAGGATCCATTATTTTTGACAATGCCACCTAATTGGCATCAAAAGAATTCAGGGGATTTAGTAAAATGTTTGTGATGGAGCACATAACGATTACCCCTTACCACCCTAGAAGCAACAGCCAAGCAGAACGGTTCATGGATACCTTCAAGAGGGTTCTAAAAAAATCCAACAGTGGATCCATGGAAGTAGCATTGCAACAGTTTCTATCAGTATATCGGCTTATGCCAAATAAAAATGCACCTTCAGCCATGACTCCAGCAGAAATTATATTTGTGCAGAAAATAAGATCGGTCTTTAACAAGCTGATACCAATTAGAAAAAAGTCAAACATACGGTACAAAAAATTGGAAATAAATTTTACCAAGTGGGTGAAAATGTTTTTTACTGAATGTATCAGATGGGGAAAAGATATTGGGAAGTTGAAATTATCGTCAAAAGAATCAGTAGGATGATATGTTTAGTCAAAGGACTGAAAATGATCCACAAAGGACACTTAAATCAGACAAAAAAATAGGCATGTAGATGAAGAGAACAATACTCCAGTAGATGTCGAGCCTATGGAAGTTCTTTTTGATATATTTGATGTGCCCATTCCCCAAAACGCTTCTGAGGCAAAAATACAAATGACAAAGTAAGACGAAAAGAAGGGATATAGAGAGAATCAACATTAACCTGAAAAGGAAAAGATATTGACTCCGTGCAGAGTAAATTTTGAAAGGCAGGTGTTTTATACCTAGTGGTGAACAGTAAGGAATATATTCCGTTCCTCTTAAATATGTTGGACACTATTTTTGCTGACTAAATAGTCACCTCTAGCAGTGAGTACTTTCTTCCTGCTGTTGGTGAGTATTGTATTTGTTTAATATTATAAGAATTTCCATTTCATTTCCAACCTCCATTTTGGTCATTTCTCATTCAGTAATCTTTTGTTAGGTTACAACAGTATTGAATATTTAACACTTTCACTTTTAACTATTTCTTACCATTTTTATTCCAGTTGGAATCTGATCTCAATAAACATTTGGAGAATGTCTACCCAGATGGCATTTGGACAAATAATGCGAAAGTAATCACAAATTCATGGCTCAGAGATGGACTAAAACCTCGATGTATTAGTCGTGATCTTAAATGGGGGACCCCTGTTCCTCTTGAAGGTTTTAAAGACAAGGTTGGTATATTTCTGAACTTCAATGAAAAATACAGATTAGAAATACTTGTGATAAATTTTATACACTAGATATTTTCTGTTATCAAATTATTATATTTTGAATATCAAACAAGGGATTCATTTACAGCTAATTGATAATACAAAGTAGTTACAATTCTTTTCTTGATTGACACAAGCTTATTACCAAGTAGGTGTAAAAACAAAGAAAAAATTCAATGTAAGAATGTAGTGTGAGAAATCACGCACACGGCAGCTCAAAGCGTACTTGAATATGTCTGGCGTGTAAAATGAGATCACAGAGAGAGAAATGGGCGATTGGGAAGATTGAACTCGCATCCTCCCGATTCTAAATCGTGTTTGACGTAAGTGCGCTTGTAAATTACCATAATGTGCGATTGACCCGGATGTGGCATTTTGGCATGATTACTTAAATCCTGCCTGAATGCACGGGAGGGGGTATTGTTTGAGTCTCGGCGACGTACGACACGAGACAAGCTTGGATACATGACCGCTGGAGAAGATTGTTGAGGAAGAGAAAAAGGAATATTTACCAAGAGATTCATACTGCAGCTGAAACACATCGGCAGACATGACTGTATATGAAAGATTATATCAAGCCTGGATATTTGCGAAACCATGAGAAATTGATTCCATGTGTTCTTTTTGTTGCCGAGGAAGCCTACCCCCCCCTTCTTTTAAAAAAATACTAATCAAAAAATAATAAATGACAATGTTTCTAAGAAATTCACATAACTTTATATAAGTGCTATCATAGTAGGAAATTTAATTGGTGACCTGAATTGAAGTAAATAGTATAATAAATATATTAATTACAGCATCAATGCTTTGGTCACAGAACCAAAATAATTGTCACTTTCATTCACTGTAGGAAATATAACAAAGTGATTTCAGCAAATTTCAGAGCGAAACTGATATGATGCTTAGGATTATATGCACATTTTCCTAGATCGGTTGTCAAAAAGGTCATTGAACATCACAGCTGGTTTCTCCCAAAAATTAGAGTTTCATGCATTTATCAACAGAAGGTCAGCTGAATTTTTATCAATGTCTATTCTTGAATACACTAACTTTGTCCGCCCTGTCGGCTGGGGCTGTAGAATACGTCAACTGCACCTCTGCAGAGTGGTAAGACTCCCCCCCCACAATGAAGCCACCTGCTAGCAGTGGGTGGCGACCTGTAAGGCGCTAGGGCGGAACCCTGGTGGTTGACCAGTCATTGATCCGGCGACAGAGTGGTCAATGGCTTACCTGGTCTGACGGGCAGTTGGATTGGGCCCAATCTGATCAATCGGCTGGTCCCGACATGCCTTAGTACATATGTTTTTGTTTTTTTTTATTTTCCCGATCATATCATACAGTCTGCTCTTGTGGAACTATTCCCAACCCTTTATTCCATACGTGCTAGAAGGTGGGGGCTGAGGTAGGACTTATGACTGCTGTGAGATTGTTGTTTTTTAAAAGCAGAATTTGGCAGAGGCTCAGAATCATACTCTTTGCATGAGTATACTGGTATTGTATCCCCATCTCAGCCAAGGCGAATGGGTTGTCCCCTTGGTTCATTCCCTTCTCAAGTTGGACTCCATGGTGGCTGGTGGAGCATAAGACCAGCGAATAACAATTACCAATCATAGCTTTTTCTTCATCAAAAAAACTGAAATGTACCCTAATGGAAACTGAATTGGACTACGAAGGTGTGCCAAATTATCTAGTGATATGACTCCCATCCATGTAAAAAAACTAAAAAATCAAACTTTGCTCATTGAAGTAGATAAAAGGAAAAATGCCGATTTCCTACTGAAAATGACTAAATTCCTGACTATAAATGTAAAAACTTACCCTCACAAATCCTTGAATATAAGTAAAGGGGTTGTAAGAAGTAAGGAATTGTCATTATGCACAATTGAAGAAATAAAAAAAGAAATGAAGAAACAGGGTGTAACAGAAGTAAAGAGAGTTACAATCAAAAAAGAGGGTAAACTCATTGAAACTAACACCTACATAATGACATTTGACCAACCCAAAATACCGGAGAAGATAAAAGTAGGCTACACAATGGAGAGAGTTGAGCAATTCATACCCAATCCATTGCGTTGCTACAATTGTCAAAAATACAGCCACCACGAGGATAATTGTAGAGGTCAACAAGTATGTGGCAAATGTGGTCAACAAGATCCTGACCACCACATTGACAACTGTAACCATCCGTATAGGTGTGCGAATTGCGGAGGCGATCATCTCGTCTATGCAAGATCTTGTGAGAGTTGGAAACTGGAAAATTGAACGCGGGAATAACATCCCATACAACAAAGCGCGGAAAATGATAGTAGGATCTAAGACCACAACCTACTCTCAAGCTATCCAGCGCAATAAAATGCAATATAACTATGAGAGGATAGTAAAAAAATTGATTCAGCTGGAGCCGGGCGACTGGGAAGGCTATATCAATGAAATAAGAGCCTCCCTTGATACCAACAAAATTTCAGACACCAACTACAAAGGCAGATCTTGTAGCAGACTAAGTGAAGACACCTGCACAAACTCACACCTCCACAGTTAAGACCGATCAAGAAAAGAGCATGGAGCTATCACAAACCACACAACCAATTAAATATGTAACGGAGAAATCTCCTTCCAAAACAAGACTAAAAGATAGGAGATCCCCAATAAGGCCACCCACTTCTACAGATATCTCCTCAAACAAGAAACTACAAAAAGACAAGACAAAAATTACTTCAAAACAAAAAAACCATTGAAAGTGGAAATGTTGACTCGAGTAACAAATTTAAAATTTTAGAAAAGATGGAAATAGAAAACAGTCCCCAAGTACATAAACATAAAGGCCATAAGAATAAACGATCAAACAGTCCAGATCTAAGTCCTAACAATGAACCACAAAATAATCCAGTGGAACTGCTGTGGTATCAAAACTAATAGGAGCGAACTGCTCTTATTGATGACTCAACAACAACCTGCCATTGTCTGCCTTCAAGAAACATTTCTTAAAACTGATGATGATATCACAATAAAAAACCACCAAAGTTACAATTTCATCAACAATACCGGTCATAGAGCTTTGGGTGGTGTCTCAATCCTTATTAGGAATGACAGACCTCAAAACAAAATCCACCTCAAAACTCAACTCCAAGCAATAGCTGTCAAAGTGACTTTACACAGAACAATTAATATCTGCTCCATATATATTCTGCCCGTAGGAAATGAACACGGCGACACAAGTTCAAATCCTGGACGAGACTTATTGCATTTCACATAGCACTAATACCCTTGGGAAAGGTATGAATCCAATTATTCTCCCTCCAGCTATGGGTAAATAGTAGGACAGACTAGGTTCTTCAGCCTTGGTTAGGCAACTAGTCTAGGTGAAGGAAAACTCTGAATTCAAACCTGTTAAACTCTGCTTAAAAATTGACGTTGTGTCATATCCTGCCCGAGTGGAGGGGTTGGTAAATAGGATATATATTCTGCCTCACGATGCCATAAATGAAAGTGAAATCAACAACATATTACAGCAACTACCCACACCTTTTATTCTACTTGGCGATTTTAACAGCCATAAAACCATGTGGGGCTGTAGAAGCACAAACCACAAAGGCCAAACTCTTGAAAATATCATTAACAATAATAATCTCTGCCTATTCAATAAAAAATCACCAACACACCTGGATCCATCATCTGCTACCTACTCAGCCATTGATTTGACCCTCTGCGACACTAAACTTTTCCTTGATTTCACCTGGACGGTGTATGACAACATATGCGGGAGCAACCATTTCCCAATTGTACCCGAGAGTCTGCACCCTCAAGACGACGACCTTCCCTGGTGGAGATTAAATAAAGCTAACTGGGAAGAATTTCACTCTCAATGTCAGAAACACCTAATAGTAAACAATACCGAAACCATTCTCAAATTCTCCGAAAAACTCATAAATATAGCTAAAACATGCATTTCACACAACCCAACGACTCGTAAACGAGACAGACCTTGGTTGAGCAAAGAATGTAAACAGGCTATTTGCCTATGACGAGCAGCTTTGCGGAAATTCAACACTGAACCCACAACTTCTAATTTAATCTCTTTTAAATTCTACCAAGCTAATGACTGTAAAATCATCAGAGAAGCCAAGAAAAAATCCTGGCAAAATTACATGAGCAAGCTAAATACCTCTTCTAACATTAAAACGGTTTGGCTCATGATTCGAAAAATAGCCGGTAAAAAACAATCAACTCCATTAAAACACCTCTCCGTAACAAACCACAAAATAACAGGTAAAAAGGCCATTGCAGATCTTCTTGCAGAAACATTTTCTAAAAACTCCTACAGCCAATTCAAAACAGAATTCTATAAAATCAAACCCACCCTCAAAAATTTTTTCTTCAACTAACTCCGAAGAATACAATAAGCCATTTACCCTAACTGAACTAGTGGACTCCATAAAAAAATCCAACCACTCAGCTATCAGTCCTGATGAAGTACACAAGTTTCTCAAGCAGCTACCAGATGAATTGGTCAAATGCCTACTAAAGCTATATATTAATGTTTGGGTGAACAGTACTTTCCCAGAAACATGGAGACAATCAATAATTGTCCCGCTCTCCAAATCAAGCAAAGATACATCGAATCTGCAGAATTATCGACCCATCGCATTGACTAGCTGCCTTTGTAAGATGATGGAGTGGATGATAAACAGTAGACTGACGTGGTATCTCGAGACAAATGGTCTAATAACAAATATGCAAACGGGATCCTGGAAAAGGAGAGGAACAATAGATCATTTGATACGACTAGAAACCTTCATCAGAAAACAACATCTGACGGCAGTATTTTTTGACTTAAAGAAGGCTTATGATACTACATGGAAGTATAGTATTATGCGGGACCTATATGATCTAGGTTTAAGAGGAAGACTGCCGATGTTCATAAAAAACTTTCTCTTTAAAAGAACATTTAGGGTATGCATGGGATCCACCTTTTCAAACTCACAAGAGGAGGGTGTTCCAGAAGGCAGCATCCTCTCCGTTACTCTCTTCTCCATCAAAATCAATAATATTGTAAAATGTCTAACCCCCTCAATCGACTGTGCTCTCTAGGTTGACGACTTCGTCATATGCTATCGGGCCACTCATATGAACATAGTAGAGCGACAACTCCAACTAAACTTAAACAAAGTAAATAAATGGGCAAGAGAAAATAGATTTAAATTCTCCAAGTCTAAAACTAAATGTGTGCATTTTTGCTCTCTAAGCTATATGGAGCCTATTCTCAAAGAATCCACCATTCCTCTAAATGATATCCATAAAAGCATCTTGCCACAAATACCACCTTGGATCATTAAAAATCCAACTGAATCAACTCCATAAAACAAAGACACCTCCCTTCACCTACCATTCCATTCGCGCTATTACGTTCACTTTCAGACAAATACCCTTGGGAAGGGTATGAACCCCCTTATCCTCCCAGCTATGGGTTAAATAGTACCACTACTGTTCTTCTAGGAGAATGGCTTTGGCATTAAATAACCTACAAAGGTTGATATGCCATTAAACAAAGAAACCAAACCAAACCAAACCAACCAAGAAAAACATCAAAATATCCTCCAATAGCATCCCGACTACCTATGTATCTATACAGATGGCTCGAAAGACAACAATAAAACAGCATGTGCAGCAGTCTTAAACAAAATAATAAAAACAAAAGCTCTTCTAATGGAAAGTTCTATTTTCACAACTGAGGCCTTGGCTCTCGACATTATCTCGAAAGAAAAATACAAAACATTCATCATATTCTCAGACTCACTTTCTGTCCTATTATCATTAAACAATAAAAAACTGGAACACCCACTTATTATCAAACTACTTTGCAGACTACACTCCACATCAAACAAAGAAATCGTCTTTTGCTAGATTCCAAGCCACATTGGGGTGAGAGGAAATCATAGAGCAGACACGGCAGCCAAATCGGCTTTAGACTTGACCCCCGACAAGTACAATATCCCATACACTGATCTGAAACCCAAAAAGAATAATTTCCTCCATAAAAAATGGCAACAACACTGGAATAGAAATACCAATAATAAACTATTCCAGGTTAAACCCTTTTTGGGAGAATGGCGCCCAGCTTTCTGAAAATCACGAAAAGAACAAGTAACTATAACGTGATTGTATTGGTCACAGCAGACTTACGCACTCTTTTATATTCAAGCAAGAACAGCAACCACAGTGCTCAACATGCCAAACGCCCTGCACAATCAAACACATTCTCCTTGAGTGTAAAGTTTTTAATGACACCAGAAAATACTATTTCCATGCAAATACCATGAAGGGCTTATTTGAGAACGTCCACATTGACAATGTTTTGTCGTTCTTGAAAGAGACTGGGTTGTACTAGAAAATATAGACTTCGTTACAATCCTGTAAACACAACAAACTAATCAACTGAAAGCAAATTATTCCTGAATAGAAATACCATTATGTGTAGAAGAAATAGTAGTGAGAAATAATAATAAAAAAAAAACCATCATCACTAAATAAACTAATGTCATACAGAAATACTTGAAAATATTTACTCGTATGCGAGTAAATGAGTTGTTTGGTTTTAGTATGGTATCATAAAATTATGTGTTTACAAACCGTACATATGTGTAAACAGGCTTTGGTATTAAATAACTTATAGAGGTTGATATGCCATTAAACCCAACCAACCATCTAACCTTGTTTGCACCTAACAATCTGAGACAAATTTTTTGTGAGTAAAGCTTAATCCTTTGTTTCCAAATTCCATCAAATTTTAAAGCATATAACTTGGATTCAATTCTTTTAACTGTTCCACCTATTTGATTTTATGTATTATAAATCTAATTATCAATCTGTCCTCTTGGCTACCATCCTTCCAATTATTCTATAAAAGCTCCTTAGGTATTGTCAAATTAGTCTGCAATGAGCAGTCATTTCAAAACACCATTTGATTACCAATATAAGGGTGTGGTGAATGCTACCTCACACTATCATTTACAATAACACCTCAATCAGGGCCTTGCCCAGTCAGCTGGGGCTGTAGAATACACCGTCTGCTTTTCTGCAAAGGGGTAAGACCCCCCCACAAACGAGTGTTCTGGATATGACACTAAACAATCTGATGGTGAGGTTCCAGCAGTGCTGGAGCTTTGGGGAATGCGGAGTACCCCTTCATTGCCATTGCTCCCAGGTCCACTCTGGCCCGGAGTGGTAGCACCTGACAGGGCTCTATCTATGGGTTAAATAGAACTAACAGCATACTTATGCTAAAATGAATTGTTTGAGTAAACTGAATAGCTTGAAATGGAAATGTTTTTGACAATTAAACCGTACTTACATTAAAACTGTATTTACACTTAACTGAATTGTTACATATAACTGCTTGAATAGTTTGAAATAGAAATGTTTTTGACAAACTGTGTACTTATGCTTAACTGAATTGTTTTAAATAGAACAGATTATTCACATAAAAATGGATTTGCCATTAAATAACCTACAAAGGTTGATATGCCATAAAACCCACCAAACCAAACTAAACTGAATAGCTCGAAATAAAAATGTTTTTTTACAATTAAACCCAACCCTCAATCAGGGCCAGCACTCTTGCTGGGTAAAATGGATTCTTTGGCCTTGGTAAGACAATCAGTCTACAAGAAGGAAAAGTCTTAATTCGAACTAACTTTATTCTGCTTAAAAATTAAATGTCACATGATGACAGATGGGTTGGGTAAATATATACTCAGTGTCAAAGCAAGAGAAATAAGATGAAAGAAATACAAATCAAAAATTAATAATAATTGACAAAACTTTATTTATCTGAAATTCAAATAATAATCTTATTAGAAAATTTTTTTTATTCCTATCATTTTTTAGAATTTCTTCTGTATATTTTTCTTGTATTTCTCATTCTTTTGGCATCTTTTTTGTTTTTCCTATTTTCTTCAGGTCTTTTATGTGTGGTTTGATGCTCCTATTGGTTACATGTCCATCACAGCCAATTATACAGACAAATGGGAAAAATGGTGGCAAAATCCAGAACAGGTAATTTGCCAATTTTTGTATTTTGTTTGCTAAGCAGACATTGTTTGTTGTGACACTCCCTCCAATTAAATTTAAATTTTCTGCCTTGTCATCAGCAAAAATTACCTTGTCTAGTCATGCTGAAAACACTACTTGATCATTCAAGCATTGAGGAACCTGCTTAATACTTAGATGGTTAATCATTTAGTAAAATCAGATACTATAAGTGACCTACAATCTGTGTGCCGGGTTAACCAATGCTTATCAAATAGCAATGACAAAAATTATGGTGACTAAAATTAGGTCTTGTGGGATGTTATATTGTTAATTCTTTTTTAGTCAGTCAATAAAAGAATACATCTGAGATTTTATTCTGATAATGTATTCATATGTATTTGTGTTGAGAATGACTGGAATTAGGACTAATGTTGATATATAGGTCAAAATTAGCATCATCCTTCAGTAATTTTATTCAAGTCAGATGAAGTTACAGGCATAGGTGAATCCAATGCCTTGGCATTCATAAGCCTTTCAGTCTTGAAATAAACTTCTGATGATGATGACCTAAAGATCAGTAAGGATTAACAAATTTATTCAAAAAGTTTTTTGTGTCTATTCTTTCATTCATAATATGAATGTGTGTATTTATATATATATACACATGTATATATACACACACACACACACACACACACACACACACACACACACACACACCCCTATGGTGCTGTAGTTATTGTTGTAGAAAATGGACAGGGTGACCTGTTTCAAAACCTGGATGAGGCTGTTTGCGTTTCCTATAGTTCTAATACCTGTAGGAAAGGTATGCATTCAACTATTCTACCTCCAGCTATGGATGAATAGTAGGGCAGACTTGGCTCTTTAACCTTTCTATGGCAACCACTCTAGGAGAAGGAAAACCCTGAATTCAAACTTGTTAAACTCCACTTAAAAAATTGACCTAGTGTCACATCCTGCATATGTGAGCATGTGTTACTTTTTTTAATGTCACCAGAAGTTATCGTGTTATCATAAAAGACTTTAAGAAAATAATTTAAAATTATAAAATCAAGATAATACAAATAGCCATAGAAATTCAAAATATTAAATGATACAAATATGTAAATCCTATAATTATTCACATATAATATGCACTCTTAAATTTGGCCTACAAAATTCTGAAAAGAAAACCCCCAAAAAACATTACTTGTATATAATACATTGACTTTTTAGAATTTGTAGCAGCTAAATTTAGCATTTCTTCAACTTTTTATCCAGTTTGTATATCCTTAAAAAAAAATTTATATAGTTTACTTATGTTTTGAAAGAAAACATTTATGCAATATTTAGAACAATCACATGGAACCACACAAAAAGCTTGCAGAAAAAATTAACTTGCTAGAAGAAACAAAATTATAAACAAACATACAGTCCCGTGGCATTAAACAGAAGTGTTTGTTAGACATTAGTTAGTTTGGATCATAGATATAAGTTACATTTAGTTATATTGTCCTGAATATGGCGATGCACATAGCCAGATAAAAAGTTATTATTTAGTTCAAATGCGTAATCTTAATTATGTCTTAAAAATGTGGGAAAAAGTGCATGTTATACATAAATAAATTACAATACATATATGTTATTTTTTTCTACAAAATAAAAATTCAAATATATTTTTGAATATTTTAGCAAAAAGAAAAAAAAAGTTAAAATTTTTGTGAATTCCCTCCTAACTGGTTTCATTCTTTTTACAGGTGAAAATGTATAACTTTTTGGGTAAAGACAATGTTCCATTCCACAGTGTGATCTTTCCTTGCACTTTACTTGGCACAAAAGAAAATTACACCATTGTTGATAGCGTTGTGGCCACTGGTAAGTCTTCTTGTTCCTGATAGCTTTATAACCATTGTCTATTATGAAAGACTGAGTAAAATAACCTATATATGGCAGGATAAGGCTCATCACTCTCCGGGTCCTACAAACCTTGGGTAAAACTTGTTGAATGTGATGTCAAGGGAAAACATTGGCAAGCTAATCTTGTATAATATTCCCTGATCAATCATTTAATTGGTTGGCTTTCTTATGGAATGTTAACACTTGTGGGTTATTTCATGCCAAAGTCAAATGTATAATTATGGTTTCCAATTATATACAGTACAAAGATGTATCTTCATGATCATTTTAAACTGTAAAACACTTCATATTTGTAATATCAGTGTTTTAAGAGCCAATGTATCAAAATAGTTCCAAATTTTCTAAAACATTATCTCAAATAGATTTAAACCATTCTGACATTCTATTAGGGCCTACCACTCTGTGTCAGAGTGAAGTTGAGAATGATGACAATGAAAGGGTTTTCCACACTTTTCAAAACTCCAGACCTGGAGCCTCATTATTTGATGCAGTTTAGTGTTACACCTAAGCTATTCAATTATACAAAGAATTGAATGGAATCAATCATCAAATTAAAAGATGATTTTTTAGTTAAAAACTTTGTTGTAAATTATTCTAATCTGATTCAAGGCCATAATTGCAAAGTATCCAATAAAGAATTGAAGATAATAAAGAACCCAATGACATTGAGGTAATTTCCAGGTCATTACATAACACATCTGTGCTTGGCAACATTATAACCATCTAACTGCAGACATCAGTGAATGCGAATGACCAACCTTTTTGATTTAATGGGGAGGTGCTGTCTGGCAAGTCAGTTGCTCTTTTTCAGACTACCACTTTTTTCTTTACTCTGTTCCAGGAAAGTTACTCTTAACATTTCCTTGAAATATTGCAATACACAGTATATCCCATAAATTTAGTCTTGTAACATCTTGGCAGTAAAGTTTCAATTTATCCAAATGTGGTGAAATGTTTCGCAAACTGATGTTTAAAAGAAAAAGAAATAAACGTAAGTGTTGGCTTTTCATCTGCATTTTGTTTCGTCTCTCTCTTTTCAGAATACCTTAATTATGAAGATGGTAAATTCTCCAAAAGTCGAGGTATTGGTGTCTTTGGAGACAATGCCAGGGACACAGGAATTCCTGCTGATATCTTCAGATTTTACCTTTTGTATGTTCGTCCAGAATCACAAGTAAGGAGGAGGCCTATCCTTCACCCCCTCAATAAACCCCTAACCCTTGTTAGGTATTAGTGAATAATTAAGCTATTAAGCTTTGAATTAAAGGTTATCAGCAGAAATTAAAAAGGAATTTATTTCAAATTATCTGTAACTGCTGTAGTCAAATATTCAACTTAGTATTCATTTATTTGGATGTATCAACCCATGTCTGTCCATCTTATTCTAAGCTGAGTTTTGCTAATGGTTTGAAGTTAAAACCATTTGGGGTTAATGTTTGAAGACATTTTATCCATTTATCTTTCTATGTTTCTATTCTCACTATGATATTGTCCAATTAATTTTTTCAATTCTTTCTATGATAATAATGGACACTTTTGTTGATTTCAGCTTACGAAGGTCCAACTGTTTTTGTCAGTTCTGATAATTGTGTCTGGTTCGAGATTCTAAACCAGTCATATATTTGCATAGATATAAAGTAAAGTTGGCGACCGTATTTGCATAGATGTAAGTAAAGTTGGCGACCGTAATCGAGGGCGACCTAAAGGCTCCCTTTACAATAGCTATTACACCGAGGTGTAGGGGAGGGTGCTACTCCTTTCCCTGGATTGCTCTACTTTACCCTTGATAGCTACCTTATATTGCTGAGTGTTAAGCAAGGAGGTATCAAGTACCATTTTCAAATAGGATTGAACCCGGGTCTCCTGGACCATTGGTGAACACTCTATCCACTAGGTCAATGAGATGTCTATAGACAATGCAAATGAAGTAGCTGGCATGACTGATCAAACTTTTTGCTTTCTCCAAGTATTCTGAGATAGTGGAGATGGGTTTTCTCAAACTTCTTGATGGCTTTGTGACATTTTGCTTTCCAATCTTTGCAAAGAGAAGCTACTTTTTTGAATGTATACAAAGAGCTCAAAGTTTGTGTTTTAGTTTTTTTTTTTTTTTTTTTTTTTTTTTTTGCTTGTACCGGTACATGAGAATACAGTCTTCCAATATTTCTGTTTTTGTCATGAAGCTGGCTATTAATGAGGATCTTTGAAATTCTCTTTCTCATTCAGATGACATATCTAGTCCATCTCAATTGTAATTGTATAAGGAAGGTTTGCAAAGAGATCAGTTTGAAATTCTGCAGTGTCAATATATTGATTAAGGAAAGACAACTCTTCTGAAATTCAAGCAGGTTAATTTGTGATTGATACCAGGTTTAGGACTTTTATCCATACAAATTATATATATAATTATCAGTAAATGTTAATTTGAAGTTGTTCAAAAATAAGTGCCCTTCTTTTATATTTCTGGTTACCAAGTTTGATGAATAATACCTTATAATATCCATGTTGATTGTATGATATTCCACTAGAAATAATAAAAATTCTGTTATGTTTGGTTTAGAAGGAAATTAGTTTTTTATAAAAAAATTGTTAGGGTTATATTTATTTATGGGTGATAATGTATATAAATTTCTATCCTGTTTCCTTAAAATTCAGTTTTTCTTGTAGTAAAGAGAGAGTAAATATGTCAAATTGAATGGTAATTGAAAATCTTTTTAACTTTGTCATTTTTTCCTTTATGTCTCTGTTAGGACACAGCATTTGCTTGGGATGATTTCCAATTGAAAAACAACAGTGAATTATTGAATAACATTGGAAACTTTATTAACAGGTAAACTTTGGTTGATTGAATTTTTTTATTATTTATTTTTTATTGCATTTTATACTTTTATTTTGCTCTGTTCCTAAATTACTTCATGCAATTCATCTAAAAATTTAACGACTATTATGGAACGAAGTTAGTATTCATAAAAATCTTATGATAAATTGTAATATAATGGCCGAGGGATTTCGTTTTATATATCTTGCCTTTCGGTTTAGTTAGGCTGAGAACCTTTTGCTTAGCGCATGGGTTAGTTAGGTGCAACATGAGTGCAGGTGTTCACATGTCATTCAGAGATGTCAAAATAAAAATCCCAGATAGGAATGAGACCAGGAGGTGTGAATGATGTCATGCGCCGGAAGCATGCGCGGAGGATTTTAGGGATTTGAGAAAAGTCAGTTAGTCATGATAATGACTCTTCCCAAAATTATAGAAGGCAGAGTTGATTCCCCACCACTCCTCCAGATGTGGTTGTATTGACCACAGCTCACCTAATCTCTCCAGTTAATTCAATTCAAATGTTGTCTTTGTATTTAAAAGGAATTCTATTAGTTGCCAAGTTTGGATAAAACTATAAGCAACTAATGTCTCCTAAAATTACTTTCCATTTCATACTTGTTTGACTAGTTATAATACAACTTCCATGTCTTCTCATTTAGGTATACATTAGTAGCAAACCCATAAATCTACAGTCTTGAAGACTATAAGAATCCGCATTAATATATGAGTAGGGGTTGCGATAACAGGAAAGTACCAATTAATTTCATGAGTCATCCCTGGGCATTGTTAATTTGACTTTTGGTCAATCTTAATAGATATCTTCTTAAGATGCTTTGAATTCATTTAAAAATGATAATGAATTTTGTTAAATTTTCTGGATTTTTTTGTGGTAGTAGTGGTGGGTGGTTAGGCTCCTGTTCTGGAACGCTAAGGAGTTTGGAACCACCAATAAATCTGTATGAGATAATGATCAAAAAGATTTTCAACTACATTAACACTGTAACTATTAAGTGTTTACCTGTTTAATTTTAAACTGTGAAGATATATTTTTGTACTGTATACAATTGGAGACCATTATAGTTAAATGACATTGGTATAAAAATGACCCAATAATTCCATAAAAATGAATCAGTGTCCATTGATTTGATTTTTTTTTTTTTTTCTTAAATTTATGACTGATTTTGTTTTCCTTTTTATTTTGCAGGGGGTTAACATTTGTTAGCAATAACTTTGAACAAACAATTCAACACATGAAACTTGAGAAAGGAGATGAAGTTCTCATTGCACAAGTCAATAGACACTTACATCATTATATCAAGAATATGGAAAATGCCAAGTTAGTATTTCTCTTTTCAAAGAGACTTCTCTAAAATTTGTGTTTTCTTTTTTCCCTCCTCCTCCTCCTCTTGTTACATAATAGACCTATTTATATAGTTTAGCAATAAAATTAAGTCCTGAACCATTCAACTTGTGGAAAAATACAGTAGTTTGAACTGATGAACTTGAGGGCAATCTGAGACCACAGCTTTGATTGGATGGTTTCAATCAGGTGACCTAAACACTTCTACAGTTAGAATAAGTTAGTGAGAGATGCTGAAAATGATTAAAAGCTCCATCTTGTTCTTTAATTCCTCATTTAGCATCTGTGGGTGACAGAAGTGAAAATCATCAATAAATAAAAAGTAAAATGTATACATGTAATTGTAGTCATGTTGTCATTCCTCAACAACAAATAAGAACAAAGATGGAAACATAAAGGAGACATTAGGGTGATTGAAGCAACATGATGTGAAGAATGAACTGAGAGATAAATAAATATAGAGTGAGGCCAATATAACAATGGATGATCATATTCATAAAACATAACCTAAATTGTCAAGTTAGGCCAATAGAGTAGTAAAAGCAAAGGACCATACATAACACATTGACTGAATTGAAGTTTTCTCTCTTTCTTCTAACATTAACATCAGTTAATTAAATTTGATTAAAAAAAACTTAAAGACTTAAAGAAGAATGGAAACATTAAGTCTTGTGACTTAGTGTTTCCATCCTTCTAGTTATAAAACCTGTTTGCTTTTTTTTAACTAACCATATTTTTTCTTGTTTCTTACAACATCTTTTTTTTATCTAAATTCTTTAAATATTCATATTCTCATCCACATGACCATACACACACTCATACCCCACAAGATCTGCTGACATGTGTAGGTGGTGTAGGCAGTGTCATGATTATTTGTATAGAAAATGAAATTGGAGAGCCAAGTTTTATGCATCTTTACTTGGGCCTGTGTCCAGGTGCAGATCTTGTGAGACTAATAGGTGTCATCAAATATTCACACACACACACAATTTCTTTCTCTTAAAGAGAATAAACAATAGATGCAGAATTAAGTCTTTGAATTATAATAAATTTTTCTCAGTAGAATAACATTTCTGCCTAACAAACCAAAACTCTTAATTGAGATCCTAAATTCACTAAAATAGAAAAGATTGAAAAAAAATCAAACGCTACATCAATTCTATAAAACCATGAAGATAGATATTATGTCTTGAAACCCTCACCCCAAATACACTCAACAACAAATTAAAACACAAAAATAAAATAAAAATACATTTTAACTCTGAAATACTTATTAAGATATCAAAAAATATATAATTTTAACAATTCCTTTTGTTTTATTGACTGATTATTGTATTTAATGATAAGGAATTAAAAAAGGTTGAAATTATAAGATTGTGCAGGATTAGGATAAGTTGAGTCAAAAGAAGTAAAAATTAAATTCTATTCCCATGTGAACCAATCCTTTGATAATCATTTTGAGTAAAAATGTAAACCAGAAATAAATATTTTCTGATGAATAGCCAATAGCTGAAACTGATTGGGATTATCAAATTTATAAAAGATATTATTATGAGTCTGTTCTTTTGTTTGAGATATATATATATATGTGTATAAATTTTGATAAAAGCATTATTTTTCTTTTTATGCTTATCAGGTATGAACTTAGTTATAAATTCAAGAAGCATATATTTGCTGATGTTGTTATGGTATCTAAAATACATCTTGTTTAAACATTTTCGATAATACCCTAATGAATCCCTCATCTCTAAAAAGCCCATCTTCAGCAACAAAATGGAATTAGAATTTGCTATATTTTTTCTCCAGTTTTCACATACTGGCCTCCCTTTCTCCTAGTATCACATGAAAATTTTGCATATATACTCTTGACATCTGTCTCTACTTAACATTTGGCCACTCTCCCACTAGCATATATAAGTTCTTGGTTTCTTTCTCTGCCCCACTGTTACATGTTGGCTCTTGGCCTCTCTCCTCCTCTATTGTCACATGTATTCTTTTGGTTGCTCTCCTTAGACATTTGACTTCCCTCCCTTTCCCACAGGCAGGTTCTTAGCCTCCATCTCTCACTGTCACATGTAGGCTGCTGCCTTTTTTTACTTATTGCTACATATAGACCCTTGGCAGTTTTTTCTATGCAAATTACTGGTCAACCCAGGAACATTTACACAAAAATGTTTGCTTTTTAATTTCAGTTTGTTTCTTTCATTTGTGATATATCATGTTTTGTCTTTTAAACAGAATGCGTGATTCCATCCGAAACCTGCTGAATATTTCTCGTCTTGGAAATCAATTTATGCAAATGAATAAACCATGGGTGTTGGTCAAGGGTACATTGGAGGAAAAGTGAGTTTCATACAAAAATAATTACAAGAGTTGCAAATATGAAAATAGTTTTTTGGAGGAAATTTTTATGAGAAACATTTTTTGTCTTGTGTATATTTGAGATTCTTCTGTCATTTTTACCTCTTATATTTCTTACAATGTCCTCTTAGTGGCTAAATACTGACAGCAAATCTTTTACTTTTTCTATCAATATTTAGTTAATTTTAACCATTATTGATTTGTGAAAAATTGTCTATGACAAAAATATTTGAACTGCATCTGATTTATTTTCCTTGAAACTGTTTTCTGGTTTTTGTTTTATTTATCTTTTAATGCTGTGTTGATTTAATTGTATAAACTAAGTCCAATGTAAAGATTTTAGCTACAGTACTGGATGGAGTATCCAAGATCAATGTCAAAGTTGAGGCACAAAGGCCCTTGGCTTCAGCTGGGCCACCTTTGGGTGGGCGAGTTGCACTGATAGCACAGCATAGCATGAGACTCTAGGGTCTAGTTCAAGCCATGCACTGGCATCTGTGCCAGACTCATGTAATATATTGAGTGAGTCAAAGCCCAACTGCAGGCTCATCTGGCTTACATTTCATCAAGTGAGCCAATGACCATCAAAAGTTGGCAGGACTCAAGCCTTGGCACGTCTCAAGCCTTGGCACGTACCCAACCTCCCCCTCCCTTAATCCTCATTATAAGCCAACCTTATGTCAAGTCCTATCTGGTGGGAGGCAGAAACAAATTAATAAACTTACTGCAAATGGCTTTTGAGATTAGGTTAAAATTATTGCCCTATAAGTAGATACTCAAATTAAAATTCCAGTTTAATACTTGAGAAAAAGGTATGACTTTACTTTTCTCTGCATTCTGTTTCATTGTCAGATATCTAGACAAAATTCTCATTTCTGACATGTCATGATAGTTGAAGAAGAGTGAATGGTACAATGTCGTTGATTCTTTTTCTCTAATTATGATTTGTGACTCTTTTTGCCCTAATTTTTTTTCCAATGAGTCTTATGAGTTGAAATAGAAAGTAATTATTTCCTGTAAGAAGTTAACATTTGCTGTTTGTGTTTCAGGAGTCGTGCTGGAACAGTAGTGAGTCTTTCTGCCAATATTTCTGCCCTTTTGTCAGTCCTGCTTGAACCTTTTATGCCAATGACCAGCAAAATGATCCAGATACAACTCAATATGGCTGATGAGAGTTTTGTCATCCTTGACAATATTGCAACTTATCTGAAACCAGGACATAAAATTGGAAAAGTAAGTTCACTTCCAAGATTCATTGAAAGGATCTGTGCGAAAAGTTTATTTTAAATTGCAGATCAGAAATGATGCAAAATGAGAACTAAGCATTTTTGCAAAGAAAACCAAAACAATAATTAAATTGCTTCTTGAAAAATGTTTCTTTATAGAGTCTACTTATATACAGGTGTGTGTGTATATATGTTTTAGCTTATATATATCTGTATATAACCTAAAATGAATGAATATCTACTCACCCCTCTGTGACATTTTCATGTACTTAAAAAAAAAATATATATATATAATCATCAGATGAGACTTGCTAAATTAAACATTTCCCAAGACAAGTTTCATCTGATTGTATTTGTTTTTGTACATGAAATTGGTATTAATGAGACATTCACTTAAAGTTTTATCCTGTTCAACTGGCTGATATTGAGCAATTTGGTTTATGAAAAATGTAACACTATGGACATTTGGTGTGGTAGTATTGTTAGAAATAAATATCCTAAAGTAGTGGATATGCCTAAGCATCAAATGAATTTAGTAAAACCTTTTTAATCATGTTGGAGTAGACTACATGGGTCATTTTTGGGTCAAGAATGAAGTACAGTTAAAATGTTTGTTTTGATTTTTACCTGTCTAAATATAAGTTGGTTGTTTGGATTTAATGGCATATCAACCGCTATAGGTTATTTAATGCCAAAACCTTTTTACACATATATATATGATTTGTAAATGCAAATGTTTAGGTTGGTGATGGTTCGCATTTATGGCAAATTGACCTCTTAAGGCTCATTTGGTGTTAAATTCAGATATGTATATATATATATATATATATATATATATATATATAAAAATGTCAAAGCCTTTTGTTTGTCTAAATATAAGAGCAGTCCATTTTGAACTGTTACCAGATATGTCAACCTGAAATTTTGTGTTGGCCTTTCAAAGGTTTTGTAATATGTACTCCTTACCTCAAATATTGTGCCCTGTCGGCTGGGGCTGTAGAATACGCCGACTGCACCTCTGCAGAGGGGTAAGACCCCCCCCATGGGGCTACCTGTTGGCCATGGGTGGTGACCTATAAGGTGCTGGATAGGATCCTGGTGGTTGAGCTGTCATTGATCAATGGCTTGCAACACACTACTTTGGCTCTTACTTGGTCTGATGGGCAGTCGGATTGGGCCTGATCCGATCAATCAGCTGGTCTTGTCATGCCCTAGCACCTGTATGTTTTTTCTCCCGAATGTACTTTTCAATCTGCATCTGTGGAACAATTCCCCACCCTTTTTTATAGGTGCTAGAAGGCGGGGGCTGAGGGTCAATTGTGTTGAGAATAAAGTTTTGACCACTGTTAAATTTCCAGGCACTAAAACCAGAAATTAGCAGATACTCGGAATTTCGCTCTGGATACGAGTATACTGGTAATGTATCCCCGTCTCAGCCAGGGCGAATGGGTTTCCCCCCTGGCTTATTTCCAACACAAGTTGGACTCCGCGGTGGGTGGTGGAGCATAGGATCAATGAAAAGCATACACCAATCATGGCTTCTTCTTTCAAAACATCCAAAAGATATTTATCCGACTCCGACTCAGAAACAGAAAGTGACTTTCCCAGATTCATCATTATTGAATCATTACAAGATACAAAATTAGATCAACTGTCACCTTTTTTGATTGAAAAAAATAATATCCAGTAGATCCAACCCAAAAACTGTAAAGAAACTCCAAACTGGAAACCTGCTTGTAGAAGTGGAAAGCAAAAAACACGCTGAAAACCTATTGAAAATGGAGAAATTTCATGATCTCAAATGTCGTGCCTATCCACACGCCAAATTAAATACCTCCAAAAGCGTTGTGTGAACTAAGGAACTATCACTAGCAACACTGGAAGAGATTGAAACAGTTTTCAAAAACCAAGGAATAAAAGAATACAGAAGGGTTACTATTCGCCGAAATGATGAAACAATACAGACCTATACATACATTCTGACTTTTAAGAAACCGGTACGACCTCCAGACATTAACAAAGATATAAATGAAAATAAACTAAACTAAATGAATAAAATAATCCAATGGAACATCAGAGGAGCAAGGGTCAACTACTGTGAATTGTTACTACTTATCACAAAATACTGCCCAGCAATCATATGCCTCCAAGAAACTCACCTCAAAAACAACACCTCCATCAACATGAAAAACTATTATTCGTACAACTATATTAAACAGCACACTGATAGGCATTGTGGTGGATCATCTATAATTATTAACAACAACATCCCTCACAGTGAAATTACTCTAAATACAAACATGCAAGCAGTTGCTATATCAGCAACCATCCACAAAACAATAACAGTGTGTTCAGTATATATTCCCCCAAATGAAGAACCCAAGGAATTAGAGCAGAACAAGTTAATAGAACAACTACCAAGACCCTTTGTTATAATGGGGGACTTTAATAGCCATAATGAAATCTGGGTAAGTAAGAAAACTGACAAAAAGGGCAAAGTAATAGAAACTTTATTAAATCAACACCAGTTGTGCATGTACAACAATAAATCCAACACATACGAAGAATGTAAAAAAGCTGTCAGATTACAGAAAGCAACTTTAAAAAATTTCAGATAAATCAAACACGAGAAAATTTAAACACTTAACAAAAACAGCCAAGCCAAAGCCTGAAAAATCATCAAAGACTCCAAAAGAAATACATGGAGAAATTACGTTGCCAAAATAGATAGCAACACAAAGCCAAAAAAAGTATGGCAGATGATTCAGAAAATAACTGGCCAAAATAACAATACTCCTACAAAACACCTCACTCACAATAATCTGAAAATCACAGACGAGAAAGATATAGCAAATCATCTCACCAAAACTTACTCACAAAATTCATCCGCCAAATACCAAAGCAAAAGTTTTCAAATTATCAAAACAAAAGCAGAAAAAGTAAAAATCAAATTTCAAAGCAAAAACACTGAAACTTAGAACTAAAAGAATCCCTCAACAAGGCACACAATACAGCAATCGGATCCGACAAAATACATTATCACTTCCTGAAAGAATTACCTGAACCATTTACAAATTTCCTCCTACAAATCTTCAATGATTTATGGAACAGCAGTGACATGCCTAAAATATGGAAAGAAACCACAGTTATACCAATACTGAAACCTTTCAAAGACAATACAAACACCAAAAATTACAGACCCATTACTCTTAGCAGTTGAGTCTGCAAAACACTAGAAAGAATGGTAAATGCCAGATTGATCTGGTGCTTAGAAACCAATAAATTAATAACAGAATACCAATCTGGTTACAGAAGCCCTATGGATCACCTGATTCGATTAGAAACATTCATCAGAGAGGCTTCTATTAAAAAAGAACATCTAGTGGCAGTTTTCTTCGATCTCGAAAAAGCATACGACACAACCTGGAAGTACGGCATTGTAAAAGATCTGAAAAACCTCGGATTAGAAGGCAGAATGCCAATATTTATCCAAAACTTCCTTCAAGATAGACGATTTAGAGTAAGAATGGGAGAGGTTTTCTTTGAAGAAAAACAACAAGAAATGGGTGTACCTCAAGGCAGTGTATTGTCTGTCACACTGTTCAATATAAAAATTAATAATATTGTGAAAAATATAAATAGCGGAACAAACTGTGCGTTGTATGTGGATGACTTCCTGATCTGCTACAGAGCAAGAAACATGAATCATATAGAAAGACAACTTCAAATATGCCTTGATAAGCTCTACAAATGGACCAGGGAGAATGGATTAAAATTTTCAAAAGAAAAAACAAAATGCATTCACTTTTGCAACCAACATAAGCTCCACCTTGATCCAGTACTGAAAATTGACCACACCGAAATACCAATTGTTGAACACTACAAATATCTAGGAAACATTTTTGACCGCAAACTCTCCTTCATTCCACATATCAAATACTTGAGAACAAAATGTAACAAAACCATACAATTACTTAGAACTATAGCACACACTAACTGGGGAGGAAGCAAAGAAACATTATTAAAATTATATCGCTCATTAATCAGATCAAGACTCGATTATGGCTGCTTTATATATGGGGCAGCCAGAAAGACATACTTGAAAGAACTAAATACCATACACTACCAAGGACTTAGACTAGCCCTTGGAGCATATAGCACTTCTATTGAAAGCCTATACACAGAACCAGATGAACCACCTCTTAGACTAAGATGTGAAAAACTGGCTCTCCAATACTCTACAAAGCTGGAATCTTGCCCATCCAACCCAGCTTATGACTGCACCTTCAACCCGAAATACAAGCAACACTTTGAAAGAAAAGAAAAAACAATAAAACCTTTTGGCCTTCGGATGAAGTCAACCCTCCAAGAATCAAAAATACCACTAAATAATATACATGAAAGCATTTTTCCACAAACACCACCCTGGATCATTAAAACTCCCAAAGCGATTCTTGAACTGAATGAACATTCCACTTTTCAAGAGAAATTTTACAATATTCTCCAAGAGCACCCTGATCACCTCTATGTCTTTATGGATGGATCCAAGGACAATGGTAGGGCAGCGTGCATGGCTGTTTTGAATAAAACAGTTCTTAAGAAATCTCTTCCTAGGGAAAGCTCTATCTTCACAGCAGAAGCCCTAGCTCTCAACATCATCTCGAAGAGTAAGCATAAGAAATTTATCATATTTTCAGACTCACTCTCTGTCTTGCTATCATTAAGAAATAAAAATTCCAGAACCCTCTTATCAAACTGTTGAGTAGATTAGACTCTATGTCAAATAGAAAAGAAATAATTATATGCTGGACCCCAAGCCACATTGGAGTGAGAGGGGATGAAAGAGCAGACTCAGCACCCAAATCGGCCTTAGATCTGACACCCGATAAATCCAGGATCCCATATACTGACCTGAAACCAACAATTAATAAATTCCTTCACACAAAATAGCAACAACATCCACAATAAACTCTTCCAAATTCAGTCCACCTTGGAAGAGTGAAGACCAGCATCGAGAAAATCAAGAAGAGAACAAGTTGTTATATCCCGATTGCGAATTGGTCATACAAGGCTTACTCACTCTTTCATTTTGAAATAGGAACCACAACCATATTGTTTAACCTGCCAGACAACTTGTACGGTTAAACACATTCTTATATAATGCAGAGCTTTCACTGTTATCAGAAAGCGATTTTCCAAAGTAAATAACTTAACCGATCTGTTCGAGAATGTCAAAATAGATGACATCCTGTCCTTCTTGAGAGAGACAGAGTTGTACCAAAAAATATGACAACTTAAAACTGGTTAATCTTGTGCAAACAAATGAAATCCTGCTAATAGAAAATTTTACCTACCTTAATATTCGTTTTGAAATCATTGGTTGAATATGTATGTATATATAGACAGAATTTGGTGTTAAATGACCTACAAAGGTTGATGTGCCATAAAACCCAACCAACCAACCTCAAATATTGTATAGCGATAATGCTTAAACTTTTATAAAAGGAGGTAGTATTCTTGAAAGCTCTTTACAGGCAAAGGAGTTTCAGGGTGAATTGGAAAGGTTAGATATAAGACACATCAGAATCCCTTTATATTCTGCTTGGGAAAGATTAATAAGAGTTCTTAAAAATTGTTTATTTTTAGCAATATAGTTGCAATAAAGTAAATAAATAAATAATTGCCCAAAATAAATGACTGCAGTTGAATTGCAATAAAATAAATTGCAATCTTTATGGGGGAGTATGTTAGAAATATATTTATTAATATATATTATATTGAAGGAATATTTTCCTTCAATATAATTTTGCAATATAAAACAAAACTAATTATAAAATTGAAATAAATAAATAATTATAAATAAATAAAATATATAAAACTTCTTGCAAGTCTTAATTTTTATGAATAATTAAAAAGACGTTGAGAATAAAAAGCTGTCTTTGTGTATATATTAATTTTATGAAAAAAAAAAGATGTTTTTTAAAAGACGCAGTCTACAAAAAAAATTTTAACATGGAAAGACAGCGCTTTTAAAGGACGTTGTTTCAATCAACCAATGTTTCAAGAAAAAGGGAATAAAACTTCAAAGTCAACTATTCTTTGAAAAGAGAACATCAACGCCAAAGCTAAATGTTAATTTAATTGTGCTTTTGTTTGGGTTTATATATATATATAAATACTTGAATATGTGCAATTAAAATTGACTTGGCTATGTGTTCTTCTTTTCTCCTTAAAGGTTTACATAAAAGTAAGTATTAGGTTGGATATGATTTACCAATAGTATATAGAGTTAGATATATTCGTGTACACGTATGTATGCATGACATGAGAAGGTGTGGGTACACATATGTACATGAGTGTATGGTTGCAAGTTGATCATAGGTATGTATCTGTGTGGATGTGTTGAGTGTGTGTGGTTGTGTGTTTTTTGTGTGTGAACCACTCATCCACCTCTTCCAGTCTAAGTGTAGATGATCAGTTAAAACTGAACCATGATTTAAACGTTAACAGGAAAGTCAGAACAAATTTTTTTGATATTTTGTTAAATATCCTCATTTTCATTATTGTCATTTTTTACTGTAGTATGATTAAATTAGTTTTATATATAAAATAATTCTTTCTTCAAGAGTGATAAAAGTTTTTAAAATTTACTTTCAGCCAAGTCCGCTCTTTCAGAAATTGGAGACATCTTTAATTCAAGAACTGAAAAAAAAATTCATGTCTGAAACTGTTAAAGTTGTAAAGGTATGTATTTAAATTTTCTGTCTTTTACTCAAATCTTATCATTTACTAGTTTGGCACAAGGTCAGAAGTATGGAGCACCCAAAATTCATTAACAATTATCTGCTAGTCTAATTTCTTTTATATTTAATTCCGAGTTCTCAAAAAAAAAACCAAAACAAAAAAACCAACAAAAAAACATGAAATAATGATAGTTTTTTGACTTAAACAAATGGTATATAATAACAAATGTTGTTAAGTGGCCGAATCCCAAACTTTTGCATAGTTACCAGTATATGGTTTCCTACTCTACTCTACCTGATTTTGTAGTTCAACTGAGCCAACTTGCTACATTCAATTCAATTCAATTCAGATGTAATTTATATCTTTTTCTCTACAAAAGCAACATTTATTCTTTTGGGGTTTTCTGTTTTTTTATTTCGGTTGTTCTCTGCACAGTTTATATTCACTCTTAAAATATTTTAAAATCCTCTCTGAACAGTTTATTTTATTTAATATAATTATTAATATAATATATTTATATAATATAAAACTGGTTTGTTTGGGGTTTTTTAAAAAAATTATCAATAGTTTTGCTATCAACATTAGCCTATAAAAGTTAACAAAATCAAATTACTATGTTTAAGATTTAATTGAGCTACTTACTGAATTCATTTTTGTAAAATGTATTGTTATTGATTAAGCAAATTTTGAAAATGAAATCAACAATTTATGTTGATGTGACACTACAGAATTGTACCAATACATTCCATGGAATTTGCTTGCAGTTGATATATCAAATGTTCATTTCATTTTCTTGTTTTCAGGAAAAAACTAAGTCTCCATCACAGACTCCTCTTCCTGCAGGATCATCAGATATTGAAATTGAAAAACTCAACCAAATGATCATAGAACAGGTATTCATTTGAATTTAGAGTAATCCTCCCCCTACACACACAAACACCAGCATTAAGATTTTGTTTTGACATTTAAACTTTGTGAGTCAGGTTGAATATCTCCACCAAAAAAAGTTCCAGCCACATTATCAGAAACAGTCAAATTTTTAACAACTCTGATTCCTTTCAACTTCCTTTTTATGATTTACAGAATTCAAATTTTGCTGTTTGATGTCAAATGATACTATGAAGTGTAGGGTTTATTTCTCCTCTAGATAAAAATAGATATTATGAATTAATTTAAAAAATGTTAGAGGGGAATGTCTATGGTTTGGAGCCCTAGGCCTACAACTGGTTTGTATTCAGTTTTTCTTCTAGACTGGTGCCATACTAAGGTTAAATAACCCAACCTGCTCTATTTTAAAATCAGAATTGTTGGATTCATACCTTTTCCAAAGGTCTTAGTGCTATGCAGATAGCCTTGTTCAGGATCTGAACTCAGTAGGACTGTTATACTTGAGCTCCTGTATATACTCACTCTAATTGGGGGGTGGGCTATAACTGTGTTTTATTTCTTTCATTTACAAATTTTATAAAGAGGATAAGAATGAGATTAGAAGCAAATAAAACAATGTTTATTTGAATTTTCAGGGATTAAAAGTTCGAGGTCTGAAAACTGACAAGGCTGAAAAGAATGTTGTGGATGCAGAAGTTGCCATTTTGTTGGACCTGAAACATCAACTAGCTGTCAAACAAGGAATTGACCCAGCAACATTAATTGGAGGTGGAAAGAAAAAAGGGAAAAAGAAGTAGGGAAAAAAATTAACTTGGCAAATAAATTGAAGTAAAATAAAAGAAATATATATTCTTTGCATAGGAGTTGTAGTTTTTTATGAGACAGTTTGCCTTTATATTTTCTTTGCACAGTACTATTTTTCCTGAGAAGTTTCAAAAGTCAAATATTGGCTTTGAATTCAGAAGAAAATAGAAATTTAAATTTTGAACAGATAATACAGAAGAAAAGAATCAAAAAGAAAAAATTTCAATTTAATTTTTCTGAGGAAAATGATCATAAAAAATATCATGCATCTATTTTTTATGTATTTTGATTAAACCATATTATATGTTATATGCAATATTATTATGTATATGTTACACAAGATAGATAATATTGTATATACAGTATTTGCCAAATTTTTTGGTAGCTTTGTGGCATTTTTTCTTCAATGCTTATGAATTGATCAAATGTAGCAAAAGCTATAAAATTGCTTAGAATCTCAAACTCTCTTTAGTGTCTTGCTGTGTATTATCCACAGAAGATGTTTTGGAAAAGGCAGCCAACTGGTTAATTGCCCAGTCGGCTGGGGCTGTAGAATACACCGACTGCTTCTCTGCAGCGGGGTAAGATCCCCCAACAAGTGTCCTGGATATGACACTAAACAATCTGATGGTGAGGTTCCAGCAGTGCTGGAGCTTTGGGGAATGCGGAGTACCCTTTCATTGCCATCGCTCCCAGGTCCACTCTGGCCCCGGAGTGGTAACACCTGATAAGGGTCCTATCTATGGGTTAAATAGAACTAACAGCATACTTATGCTAAAATGAATTGTTTGACTAAACAGAATATCTTGAAATAGAAATGTTTTTGACAATTAAACCGTACTTACATTTAAACTGTGTGCTGATGCTTAACTGAATTATTTGAAATAGAACTGTTTTTGGACATTAAAACTGTATTTACACTTAACTGAATTGTTACATATAACTGCTTGAATAGTTAGAAATGGAAATGTTTATGACAATTAAACTGTGTACTCATGCGAAACAGAATTGTTTTAAATAGAACTGATTATTTACATAAAAATGGATTTGGCGTTAAATAACCTACAAAGGTTGATATGCCATAAAACCCACCCAACCAAACCAAACCAACTGGTTAATTAGTCATCCACCAGTGAGAGGCAAAAGTGTCCAAAAAAAACAAAACATTAAACAGAATGAAATGTGTTAATATGAAAAAATATAATTTGTATTTTATTTAGGCATTCCTTACATCATAAATTATACAAAGAAGAAAAATATTAATCAAAACCGTCAAAACATCCTTGTTTTTTTATAATAAACAAACTGATACATTAACAATATTCTCTTTTAGAAACACCAGAAGCATACAATAATGTTGGCCAGGGATGAGGGAATATAACAACAAATAACACAAAGTTGGGGATGGAGCATGTCTTTAGTTGATTAGTAAGGATCAAATTCATTGAAATTATTGTTAATTAAATCTTAAGAGTTTTGATTATCTTTATTATTTTTGATGCAAACAATTCCTTGATGAGTTGTGATAAAAAAGTGAGTAAAGAAAATATAAATCAAAATTAATAATCTTATAATTTACCTAAATGTCCATTAGTTTGTATAGCTAAGACTTTGTTCTTCCCAGCTCAATTCCTACCAAAGTTTCAGGAATTCTTAAGTTCATCTATGAAAAGGTTTTAAATGATACTCTGAGATCTGGCTCAGATTGACTTTCAGGTGAGATCTGCCTCTCATCCTCTATCTGTTTCCGTTCTGCATGCAACAAAATACAGTTTCCAATTCAAATCTATTTTCAAACAACTACAAAGGACAAACTCTCTGGCATCTACCTTTTTTAAAAAAAAAAAAAAAAAAAAAAAAAAAAAAGTGACCTTTTTTTTCTATGTAGCCATGAACAGATTTGGAAATCCCAAGTTTGCAAATCCTCACCAAAAGGTCAAACAAGAATGTATATATCAAAAGATGTCTATTCAGAGATTCTTTCATGATGAAAATATTTGTGATATATTTTGAAAGTGACATGGACATAAAAGTACTTAGATGATATCTCTATTTTTGAAGGAGTATTGAATTTATTCTCTTTCAAATAAAAACTATTTTCTATATTAGTTTTTAAAATAAAGGGATTTACACAATTATGGATCTTAGGCAGATATGTTAGAGAGTGATACTGAGATAAATAATAAGGCCATCATTTTTAACGGAGTTATTATAGTATTTATAATATTCTATTCATCAAAAAAATTGGTTTGCCAACTCAAATGTTTTGGATGGTTTGTTGATATTTTAAAAATATCAACTCATCAAAATATGAGTGATTTCTTTTTTCTTTCATATTCTTTAGAATTTCCTTGTGATTGAAGGAGAGTCTAACACAAACATGAAGTGTAACAACTATCATGGGACTGATATTTATAGTCCCAACCACAATGAGCCTTGGTGACCGTTTAGTAACAGTGAGTGCTATAAGCAAACCTAATGTTTGCCTACCAGTTTAGTAAGTAACATAATGGGACAGAGATGGTGGTATCATTATTATTTATTGAACAAAGTTTTCAAGTTAATTAAATGCTTATAAATCTTTATTTAGAGGCACTTTTAACTAGTATACACAAAAGAAAAATCAATACATTGATAACAAATATTGATATAATTTAGAAATGAGGTCTAAGGGATGTAAACAGTATTAACATGTAAATCAAAATTTAGATGAGCACTATTATTTTTTTAAATTGGTGAATTTATATTTTTAGATATTTTGTGGGTACAAGTTAAATTGCAATTTTTTTTTTACTTGATACAGATGCTTGTTTTCTTATATATTTTAGAATAATGATATACTTTTAGTTGAACAATATATTACTGCCTAAAAGACCACATTTTTAATAAATGCTAAATTCACTATAATAGAAGATTGAAAGAAAAAAAAGAATATTATCTCATTAGAAACCTATGAATTATGTTTAGAAACCCTAACTCCTAAAAGAACTTAACAAAAAACCCCAAAACTAAACCAACCAAAAAGACACAAACATTTTAACTCTGAAATTAATATTCTAATAATCTTTACATAAAAAAAAAAAATTCATATTTCACATTGTTCATTAATTTTTCTTGATTGATATTTTTCTTAAAAAACAAAAAAGTTAGATTATTTTCAAATTTGAAAATATTTTTAAAAAATCACCAAAGTTAAGTAGCAACGGGTCTGTTCAATACTGAGATAGGTGACTTCATAAACAACCTGAGGCCTATGTGCCATATCTAAGCAAAACTTAGTAAATAAGGATATTGATTTTCATACACATGAGAACACTTATCCTCTACTGCTTGTAATAAAGGCGATGAACAAAATTTATTTACCTACATTTCTGTTCCCTCACACTTTCATATAAATACACATATATATGTAAAATATATATGTATATATAAATATATGTAAAATGAGCAGTATGATTTTCTTTGGCTATTCATCTATTTGTAATTTCTACAACAATGTTTTCGATCAGAGTTACATTTGTTCATACTTCTGTCTAGAATTTGAAATTAAATGTTCAAAAAAATGGAGAATTGTATCCAGAAAATCTTGAAGATGATTTGAAAAAAGAAATTTGAAGATAAAAAATTTAAACAATTCTATCCATTAGTTTAGATTTTACAATACAAAAAAAAAGCAATATACTCAAGAAACAAATTTCACCTTAGGGGTTAGGGTTAGAGAATCATTAAAAACAGAGATGCATTTTTAATATTTTGAGCAGAATGATAGGATTACAATTTCTTCTAGGACCATCAAAATTTTAAAAAGAAAAAAAGGTGATTATCGTGAAAATCAATATAGTGCAATTATTCACAAAATTTCAGTTTAGTAAAAATAAAAGTTATAACATTTTTATATTTAAAATTTTACATAACAAATAACTTTATAAAAATAACAATTATTGAGGAAACTTCTTAGTCAAATCATTTTTGTTGAGGATTTTATGAAAAAAATGTTTTGTAACCAGCCACTTTTGTTTTGTAACCAGCAAATCGGATAAATGTTTTGTAACTAGCAAATTGGATAAAGTTTTGCAGAGAAAAAAAAAAGAAAAAAAAAATCGAAACCAAAATTATCAACAAAACTGAGTTGACCAATACAAGAATAAAACTTTCTTCCATTTTAAGAACTTCACATTACACAGATATATATATATATGTGTGTGTGTGTGTGTGTGTGTGTATAAAGTAAAGTTGGCGACTATAGTTAAGGGTCACACGAAGGCTCCCTTTACAATAGCTACTACACTGAGGTGTAGGGGAGGGCACTACTCCTTTCCCTGGATTGCTCCACTTTACCCTTGATCCTAACCTTATTATGTTGAGTGTTAAGCAAGGCGGTATCAAGTACCATTTTTTAGTCTTTGGTGTGACTTGGCCTGGGATTGAACCATTGGCGAACACTCTACTCATTAGGCCAATGGAGATATATATATATATATATATATATATAATCAAATGCTATATAAAAAGGACATCAGTTGTTAAATCAATGGTTTTTTTAAACTGAATTTTTTAAGTATCCCTATCATGGTATTTGTGAGTCATAATGGTATTATATGCAAAGCAGCATTAACATGTTTAAAAAGTTATGTTTTTTAATATTTTACATTTAAGATTTGCTTTTTAAATTTTTCCTGAGGGCGTCTCATTTTCTTTTAGCTCTGAATAATGTGATCATAAAACAAAAACACTAAGATGTAGATATTAAAAATTGAAGTTAAAAAACAAAAAAAAAATCTATTCATTAAAAAAAAAATGGATATACCACACTATTAAGTTTGTGTGTGTCATATATATATAAGTTGTGTACAAAAAGCTCCTCGTACTAAAATTGGTAATGTTGACACATACCTTATATAATAACATAAGAGTTATAATCAGGAGTATAGAATTCTTCAAGAGATTATATATTTCCACTGTATTTTAGTTTTTCAACTGAGTATTAAGTCACTAGTTAAAAAAACATTTTTTAAAAAAATGGAAAAAGAAAAAAGGAAGCTTAAATGTTCATATATTTTATATAATTTATATATTACTGAAATAGAAATATATTGTGGAATATAATGATTATATAATTTTATGTGAATACATATGAGATGCTTGCAAAAATTACCAGTTGTTTTATTAAAAAAAAGATATTCTGCTGAGTATTGAAAGTCTGTAGTTTAACAAAAAACAACAGGGATACTAGGAACTTTTGCCATCATTATCATATATATATATATATATATATATATATATATATATATATACCACCATCTTTTCATGAATTTATATTGACAAATGCTTAATCCATTTTTAAGGATAAACATAATCTCCTTAAAAGCTTATCTTGCTTTCATATTTTGGATTTGTTGGTCAGTTAAACACAGGTGTCCGTACAGCATTACCCTGTCTCTTTCGGTGACGATTAATGACATGGTTGTACTGACCAATCAAAGTGGAAATGTCCGAACACTGAAAGAGAAAAAGAATTGCTATCTTTATGAATTTGTGACAGTTAAAGAGAACTTCATAAAATTAATTTCATTAGAATGGAAAGAATTTGAGGTTCTTGATGCCAAAATGAGAGCGGGGGGGGGGTCTTTCTTTGTTGTATGTGTGCATTTACCTAACCTTTCTGCTTTTGGCAGGATGTGACACAAGGTCAATTTTTAAGTAGAATAAAGCTGCTTTGAATTCAGATGCTTCTTTCTCTAAAACAAGGCTAAAGAACCTTGTCTGCCCTACTATTTATCCTATTTAGAGAGAGAACAGGATTAATTTTTCAAGGAAAAAAGTGAAATGCAAACACCTTTGTCCTGGGTTTGAACTAAAGACACTTGAGGAGGTTAAAGAAATAAAGAGAGTTAAAACTGAATACTGGCCCTTTCTATTTGAGTCCATGTGATATACAGATGTGTTAAGAGGACCAGATGAGAAATAGAGAAAGTGAAAGAAATATAGGGATCCTGCTGAGTGAGGGTGAGAGATATAGATTGGAGTTAGGTTTGAATTCTAACCACTAAAAAGGGATGACCAATTTCCCAAATATCAAAAGATGCTAATTTTTGCAGAAAATGAAATTGATGTCATTTGAATGGATTGCCAATTTAGAATAGGGAAATTAACAAACACCAAACCTAATTGGCCACACACTAGTTTAGGGAGGCCTTTAATATAAGCTGGAGATTTTGGCATCCTAGGAGTTGAGGACCAACAATTGAAATTATTTTGAAAGAATTACAAGTCCATTGTCACTTAAGTCACAACAGTGGGAAGGAAAATCATATTTCCATAATCACAGACCTATATAAACTATAGGATTGTTACATATATTCACTGGAGTCACATTCTTTTTTTTTTCTTAAAGAATTTCCTAAATTGTACAGCATTTCCAACAGCAGCCTTCTTATGATCAAAAATATAGCATGGGTAGAGAGGTGGATGGTCATGATTGCTACAGAGATTGTCCAGACCAACTCAACACTCATCAACAGCACAGACCTATCTCTGAGTGACCAAAAAGTGGATGGAAGTCATCTTGATGGAAAGGACTGATAATTCTGATAAAGATTTTGGGGTGAGATTTAAGTCTAAAACAATAAGTGTGCCTCCCATTTTATTTGTATGTTTATTATCAGTGGTGTGCATTAAGAAGCATAGTACCCATTGCTTACCCCATAAAAATTATTAATATTGATAATAAAATTTAAAATATCCTGATTAAGTTTTATACATTATTTATTTTTGTTGTATCTTATGCCACTTAATGAAAAGTTAATGTGGAGGTTGCTCACACTACAAATGTGAAAACATAAAAATGAATGGAAAAAGTGAATAACTGGTTTCTGGCTCAGAAATTTTCAGCTTGATATCTACTTTATATGGTTAAACAAAAAGATAAAGATTTGGTTTAGCTAACCTGATGGATACAAAGTAAAGGTCCAGTTTAGCATTATACTTTTTTGGAATTTTCAAAAACTAATATGGTATCCTATTAGTAATATTAGGGGACCATAGGTTTAATTATCCTTGAATTATACACTGATCAGCAGATGAATAATGATTATGATGATAAAAAAGAATACCTGATCAGTTTCTATCCTGGATATTTTCTGTGCCATCAAATTCCCAAGTTTCATGTCCAAATAAGATCTATTGTTCTCCCGATAAAGACGTGTCGACAGGATTTCGTTAAAGTCGTATTTCACTAATAATGTCTAAAAAAATAAATAAAAACAAAAATAATTTTATGATTATATATATATATATATATATATATATATATATATATATATATAAAGCGTTTAGACAAATATTTTTTATTTGATGAAGAAGAACTTTGAGAAATCTGAAATATTCAACAAATTGTTTAACATAATTAAAAAAAGTTATTGTTGAATGAATATAGATAAAACAATCAGCAAAGACAATTTGAAAAGTTTTAATGAACAAGATAACAGCCAGAATCCCAGATGCAGCTGTGAACTTAGAGATGGGTCTCCTTTGAGCCTTGTATATAATAGTGTCTATCAAACAAATACCTTGTCTAATAGACAATGTTATATACAAGCCTACTATCAGAAAGGATGAATAACAGTCTCTAAGTCAGGGTGTTTCAGCACATTTTAAAATAAAATTATTGATATACAAATGCAGACATCTGAGTATTTTTGTGTAATTTACCTACGATTATGTACAAGGTGTTGAAAAATCAATACTTAAATAATTTGGTAATTGAAATGCAATTTTTCTTTATTTTTTAGTTATGTGTGCACACATGTAATGTTCCTATGGAATACAAATAATTTGCACATAGTTATATGGTTTCAAGTATTTTCATCTGATACTAATAATACTTTCCATGTGGTTTCAAGTAACTACAACTGATAATAATAATCCTTAATAAATAATTATAGTTTCAAATAACTATTCTTAATTTGTATACAGTTATATAATTTCAAGTATTCTTATCCAACACCAATAATTTTCAAACAGTTCTATTTGACTCATAGATTAGGTACTGCCACTCCAGGTCAGATTTGATCTGGGAGTAATGATAACAAAGGGATTCTCTCCAGAACTGAAACTTCACTACCAGATGCAATTTAGTGTCATACCAAGGACACCTCTTTTCTTTTTTTTTTTACAAGGGATGTACAGTTGGCACATTCTAGAGCAGCTGGACATTGACTTTTAAGAAAAGAAAAGGAAAGAAAAGAAAGGAAAGAGTGAAAAGAAAAGAAAAAGGAAAAGAAAGGGCAAATGATAAATGCAACTTACATGATCAGTTTTGCTGAGAATCTGAATTCCATTTTTGTTCACTGCCAACAAACATTCACCAATACTGGGTGGAATTGACTGAAGAAAAAAATTTTAGAAACATAAAAATAATTATTTTCAACTCTGTAACCAAAACTATGAATATGTATAAAAATAAGTACGCATCTTTTTTAAATTCATACAACTGCCTGCAAAGACAACAGTAGCTGTCATCAGCTGCTGCAGCTTCTGACCTTCAGAGCTAAATCATCATTATCATTAACCATTCCAGCTGCAACTTACCATACAAACTTCTTCTTTGGAGCTTTTTGATATGTTTTTTTGTTGGTTGTGTCACATGGTCTCCCACTGAGAGGAGAGAAATAAGAGATTTCCCCTACCCCTCCATGTTTGAATTAACCGACCTCAAAGATTGACCATTAAAAGGAGGAAATTAGAATGTAGGTCAAGCTATCTGTACTCCATAACCTCACCTGGGTGGACAGAGATAGTAGTCCGAATGAATCGCCTGACAGGGTTATTACAAGACGAGATCTTGCCTTGATATGAAAAACAAAAAGAAAGGAGAAAAGAAGAAAAGAAAAAACGGAAGTTACCACTTCGAGTTCTCAACTCAAAATGAAAAGTTAGTCGTTCACGCATCGGCTCCGCGCAGAACTTCCGTTTGCAATAAATTAACAAAAAAAAATACATTAATAGATATCCAATCGGAACGCTTCCCGCGGGGCACAAAAATTGCCGTTTCTGAGCCTACAAAAAATATATAAATAGACGGACCAAATAATTATTAGTCAGACTTGCTCCTTCACACTACTCGTGCAAAGATTCTACGCCACTGACCGGCGCCTGTCATCCGATACTTCAAACGATCGCCGCCATTAGGAACGCTGCCCTTGTTTCCAAGAAAACCTTCCCTTCACCACGAGACAAGTACAGTATATGAACTTTGTAACTATCACCCTGAATTCATTCTTTAACTATGAACATATTTCTCCATTCTATTCTCTGTGCTTAATCTATTTATAAAAATTTTCTATAACATCATTACTGTGTTATTGTGAGTATCTATACGTTCTTTGTTTTGCAACCATACGCATTTCTCGCCCACAACATTCATATTACAGATATCAACAACTCAGAATATAACAGGGTGAAGGAAGAAGAAAGAGGCTAAATGATTGGCCAGAACCCTAAAGCGGAAGTAGCACCCTTTTCGTCAGCGGAAATAGGAATAAGGAAATCAGTTTTAGGACAGCAGTTGGTGCGACAAGATGTGTTGACACTGTCACCAAAACTCCGGGTGAAGAAGCGAAATAGAGCTCTTGGACAGGAGATAGCAGAAGCCTTCAAGCCGAGCTCCATAGAATCCTGCTGATCCGTTAAAGAAAATACTCTGCGAAGAAATCCGTCGAAAAAGCTAAGTACACCGTAAAACCGTTTTCTCCCTTCACCCCTCCTAAGTATTGCAATTGTAGGCTCTCTCTCTCAATTTAAAGAAAGATGAAAGAAAAGAAAAAGGAAGAAAGAAAGACATTTGTATTTAAGTCTTGTCTGCTGGTAATATAGCCGGTGCTTTAATTATTTGCTTGCCCACACGTATTAAAATCTTGTTATATTTTAGGTGTCTCCTCATGTCGAAATTTATTCATTGTGTTGTCTGCCTATCGAATTTGCCTTCTTTTGCATGTTCCTTTTCAGCTTCAAATCGCCTCAATTTACTCTCGCTAAATGTCCTATTTGTCTTTAAAAATATTACTCGGGAAATTGGAATTGTCGACTACGATAAATAATAATATTATATCTAAACCTAGAGGCCCATATCTTCCATTATCCTAGGGGTAGGAAGAGGTAGTGGGCTGGTGGGTGTATGTGCAACGTGAAATTTGGGAACCCCTTGCCAGCGGTGGTCAGTCTAGCCCCAAATTAACCCCCACATTATCTGCCAGTTCCCCATGTGCCCGAAGAAGGAATCTTAACTGGAACTTATTTTGCGAGGGATCAAGTGCCAGACTGCCCCGACTTCACATGTGCGAAAAATAAACTCGTCCTGGGAAAAATATTCTAATGGCACCGTCATAGTTGAGATTTTATTTTAGTTTTTTTTTTATTTTGCATTTCCAGGTATGGATTAAGTTTTTTTATTGGGTAAAGATGAAGTCCTTATTTTATGATCCTAATCACCCTATCCTCAGCTTTAACAGGGGATTGGGAGGGATAAATAGCAATAACAAGGATGACAATGATTGCCAACAGAATGGTTTGATTTCTTCATTCAATGATATATCAACCTTTGTGGGTTATTTAATGCCAAAGCCATCCTTGTAAAAGAACAGCAATGATACTATATAACACATAGGTCGGAGGATAAGAAGGTTCACACCTTTCCCAAGAGTATTTGTCCGAAAGTGAACATAATAGAGTGACTGGATGCACCCTCCATCCAATTAGAATGTTTAAATAAATGCATTGAAAGCTTAATAAAAATAAAGAAAGGAAGGAAGGAAATGGCAAGCACATTAGTATCTGGACACAGATTTGAACCCTGACCAATTGGATTTAGAAACTTACCTTCAGTTTAAAGAAAGTTGAGCCAAATAATTCCCATTTTGTTAAAAGACCTACAAAAAGAAATTTTACATTATAGATTAAAGAAAAGTTAATTCACGAAGCTGAACATCTAATTCATCTTAAAATTATTATGAGAAATTAATAGACAAAAAATTGTTTATTGAATTATTTTTATGTGTTTGAACACTTGTCTCCTTCATTGGTTTCGATTCCAGCTTCGGGAATCTAGCCTGTCTAGCCACACTGAAGAGTCCTGATAGAACGAAACAGTCTGTCTGTGGATGACAATATATATATATTTTAGACTGGATTTTATTTATTTATCTTTTATTTTATTTCTGCACATTCAAATTCTAATATTTAACAATTTTCTCAGGTGAAGACACAGGAAGGTCCAAAAATTATGCATGCATTTTCATATTGTGCTCTTATCTTTTTATTTTGTGGATCAGTTGATGTCATAATGATCATGACATCAATTGACTCACAATATAAATACATTTATATATATTTTTATATATTAATATATAAAAATATATTTTTGTCAAAAATTTTTTTCGGATAAACTTACTGCTTTTTTACTTTGAATGTATATGTATATGCTAGAGCGAGTCAAAACTTTGGAATATCTTAATGTATACTAGTTTGTGGTTAGTATATCATATGACTAAAACAGTTCAAATCATGGAAGGTACCTACTGCAGTTGGTATTATTGTGATAGTTGGTGTGCTGACACATTGTGCATTGCTCCACTTTGTGTGTGATTTAAAAATTGCATGGATGAATGTGCAACATAGTTTAATTTGGGAACTTATACTTTCAACTTCAAACTGGTCTACAATGTCATGGAAGCAACCAAAATTATTTGTTGTGCATAGCTGATCACAGTAAAAATTTTACAAGTGTTGCAAAAGCTACAATGATTAGGCAAAGTAAAGTAGACCTAAAACTGGATTCCAAGTCATCAATACAAATTCGGGTGATTTCAGAGAGTATTAGGTAAACTCAGCATCACACAGTCCAAATATTGTTCATTCCCTTCAAAAGCAAAAGCTGCTGTCAAATCTAGACTCACATTACAAAAATACTACAAAACCTTTGCAATATATATATATATATATATATATAGGAAGGAAGTAATATTTGCCACAAGGTGTAAAGCAAGGCTCTTCAAATGAATTGAGCTCTCGGTAGCCGTTAAGCAGATATATGTAAACAAAACAAATGTGATTACTGAGCGTTTAAAGTTCCTTCGTTTGCATTGGTTTCCTCATGCCTGAGTGGTAGAATCTTGGATTGGTGTTTCAGTCAGCCAGGTTTCAATCCCAGCTTCGGGAATCTAGCCTGTCTAGCCACACTGAAGAGTCCTGATAGAACGAAACAGTCTGTCTGTGGATGACAATATATATATATATATATTTTCAAAATAAAAAAACAACAATCAGTCATGTTAAGATAATAAATTTATTTCAATCCTGGTAAAAAGCATTGATATTAATCAATGCTCTAAAAATTAACAGAACTTCTTTAGAACAACTAAAAAAATGAATGAAAATAACTGTTTTCTAATTCACAACCAGACTAGACACACACACAAAAAAAAATTTTTTATTTCGCCTAGGCGAAATAAATATTTTTTTTGTTTTTTTTTGCCAGGGCGAAATAAAGGCTTTTTTGAAAATTGATTTTATTTTTTTTTTTTTTTTATGTATCTAGTCTGGTTGTGAATTAGAAAACAGTTATTTTCATCCATTTTTTAAAGTTGATTGGAAGAATTTCTATTAATTTTTAGAGCTTTAATTCATATCAATGCTTTTTAACAAAATGGAAATAAATTTATTATCTTTGTTGATTAATTATCTCTGTTGATTTTTTTATTTTGAAAAAATTATTTTCTCTATAGATTTTATTTGCATTGAGCTCTTGACCGGGATGATTTAATTTTAATATTTTATATTTAAAAATTAAATTTCCTGCTTGGAATTGTTCCCAACTTCAGATTAACTGGACTGATTACTGACTTTATACATATAGTGTGTGTGTGTATGTGTTAACTGCAATTTTCTTTTTTCTGTATGATGAATGAGTATTTTATTTATTGAATAATATTGAATATTATTAATTTATTTATTTAGTGATGTATTCATCTTTTGGATGCAATTAGAGATGAATTCTTACCAAGAAAGAACATACTCTTTATTATTTAATATTCAACTTTTCTTACAGTTTCTCACATTTCTTCAAAGACCTATCATGAGAGAAGGAAGTGATTATATGCATTCTATGTATTTTTGTTTTCTTCTGCCTATTATGGGTGGTATTTTTCAGTTAGAAGGAGAAGAGTTAGATACATACTTTTCACAAGGGCATTATCATGTAATGTCTCAGAAATTTTGTGAATGATGATTGTGTTTTATCATAAAAGACGGTTTTACAAATCAAGGTAAAATAGAAAAAAACAACACTGATGAGCTATTTATAAAAATAAAACTTTGGGATGGACACACATGTGCAAAAGAGGCAAAATGCCACGAGGTGCACATTAAGTAGCAGCAAATAAGTTAAAGTGACAACAATAAAATGGGAAAGTTTCTACTTACCAATGAATTGGACTTTGCTTTCCAAAGGTAAGAAAATCTTTGCTTTTATGTGTGCCTGAATTTTGTTCAGCCATTGTTGGGGGGTGGGGTCTTTAGATTTCAGCACAGGTTTTGGAATAAGATTCTTCAAATCTTTACTGAAAAGAGAAAAGAATTTCAATATATATATATATATATATATATATATATATACATTAGGTTTAGTTTGGTTTGGTTTGGTTTTATGGCATATCAACCTTTGTAGGTTATTTAACGCCAAATCCATTTTTATGTAAATAATCAGTTCTATTTAAAACAATTCAGTTTAGCATGAGTACACAGATTAATTGTCAAAAACATTTCCATTTCAAACTATTCAGTTATATATAACAATTCAGGTTAGTGTAAGTACAGTTTCAGTGTCAAAAATATTTCAATATTTCACGAGGTATCGGGGAGGGCACTACTCCTTTCCCTGGATTGCTCCACTTTACCCTTGATACATACCTTATATTGCTGAGTGTTAAGCAAGGAGATATCAAGTACCATTTCTAAAGTCTTTGGTATGAGGCGTCCTGGGATTGAACCCGGGTCTCCCGGATCATTGGTGAACACTCTACTCACTAGGCCAATGAGCTGGTCAATTTAAAACAATTCAGTTTAGCAAAAGCATGGTTCTAAATGTAAGTATAGTTTAATTGTAAAAAAACATTTTTATTTCGACCTATTCAGTTTAGTTTGGTTTGGTGGGTTTTATGGCATATCAACCTTTGCAGGTTATTTAACGCCAAATCCATTTTTATGTAAATAATCTGTTCTATTTAAAACAATTCAGTTTAGCATAAGTACAGTATAATTGTCAAAAACATTTCAAACTATTCAAGAAGTTATATGTAAATACAATTTAATTCAGTTAAGTGTAAATACAATTTTAATGTCGAAAAACAGTTCTATTTGAAATAATTCAGTTAAGCATAAGCATGCTGTTTAAATGTAAGTACGGTTTGATTGTCAAAAACATTTCTATTTCAAGCTATTCAGTTTACTCAAACAATTCAGTTTAGCATAGGAATGCTGTTAGTTCTATTTAACCCATAGATAGGGCTCTATCAGGTGCTACCACTCTGGGCCAGAGTGGACCTGGGCGCGATGGCAATGAAGGGGTACTCTGCATTCCCCAAAGCTCCAGCATTGCTGGAACCTCACCATCAGATTGTTTAGTGTCATATCCAGGACACTCGTTAGGGGGGGGTCTTACCCCCTCTGCAGAGGTGCAGTCAGTATATTCTACAGCCCCAGCCGACTGGACAATACACAGAGTTAAATGTCAAACAGTTTTATATCAGATAATTCAGTTAAGCATAAGTACACAGTTTAGACGTCAAAACAGTTCTATATCGAGCAATTCAGTGTAGCATTAGTACGCAGTCTCAATGTCAAAACAATTCTATTTTAAACAATTCAGTTTAGCATAAATGCGCAGTTTAAATGCAAAAATTAGTAAAGTGAAAGAAGCATGGTATATAGTTCTATTTAACCCATAGATAGGACCCTTATCAGGTGCTACCACTCCAGGCCAGAGTGGACCTGGGAGCGATGGCAATAAAGGGGTACTCCACATTCCCCAAAGCTCCAGCATTGCTGGAACCTCACCATCAGACTGTTTAGTGTCATATCCAGGACACTCGTTGGGGGGTTCTTACCCCTCTGCAGAGAAGCAGTCAGTGTATTCTACAGCCCCAGCCAACTGGGCAATATATATTAGGATTGCAACAAACTAATAACACTGGTTTACAAAAATAAATTTTTGGTCTGAGGTAAGAATGGGGATAGGTGTTTTTTGTTAATTTGGGTGTGCTGAATTCAAATTTATAAATAGTTTTGCTCTATCACCTCTAGTTTTCTGGCTTTTAAATAGTCTCATTTTAGTATAAACAGAGAATATATGTGTATATTTCAAGAGTTGCAGCAGCTTATAACAGATAAAACAGGATAGATAAAGAACACTGATTGAATCAATATACTTGGATGACACAATTACACAATTCATAGTACCACAGACAGTCAAAAGTGTGTTTTCTTAGAAGATCTGGTGTATTTTGCCTTCAGGATGTCACGCAAGAGCATCCAGCAGAAGTTTCCCATCATGCCGGGGTTCCATTTGCCTTGATAGTTGCTCTCCATCTTCGTAATGTCTTGGTGAAATATTTTTCCATGCTCGTCACTCACTGCTCCAAGGTTTGGTGGGAAGAAGTTGAGGTGGGAATGGAGAAAATGAATCTTGAGTGACATTCAGCACTCTATATCCTCGTAAGACTTTAGCAACTTCTCAATACAGGCTTGGTAATCTGGTACACGTGTGTTACCAAGGAAGCTACTACAGACTGACTTGAATGCTTCCCATGCTCTCAGTTCCTTTAAGTTAAGAAGCTCCTCAAAATCAGTATCCTTCAGCACTTCTTGGATCTGAGGTCCGACAAAGATGCCCTCTTTGAGCTTAGCAGCACTAAGACCTGGGAACACAGTAGACAAGTGTTGGAAGGCAGCACCATTTTTGTGCAACGCCTTCACGAAATTCTTCATCAAACCAAGCTTGATGTGAAGAGGAGGAAGAAGCACCTTATTCATGTCCACCAGAGGATTCTCCTTGAGGCTGTGTTCGCCAGGAACAAAAGTGCTTCTAGACCCCCAGTCTTTCTGCTTGTAATGCTGGGATACAGCTTGACTATCCCACAGACGGAGAAAACAACAGTACTTTGTGAAGCCCGCTTGCATACCTTTAAGAAGACCAATGACCTTATTTATTCCGATTCCTGAAACTGGTGATCCTTACATCTTCCTGGACTAGGTTCCACTGTTTAAGCCAAGAAGCCAAGAGCTCTGACTGCTGTTTTGACAGATACAAAGCACAAGCAAGATCATTCTAGTCTTCTTGCGTGATCCAGTGTGGCTCATTGCTACTTGTTCCTGAATATGTAGACTCAATATCTTCCAAAGATATTGACTCGGCAGAATCCTCCCTTGAAGGCATTTCTTCATCTGATGAGGAAAGAAGATCCTTATTTACTGGAGGTGTGGGTACAGGAAGATCATCTGAATGGGGAACGGGTCTCATAGCAGATCGAAGGTTGGGATATTTGATCTTTTTCCTAGAAGATGCATTGAAACCAGTTATATTAGTTAAACAAAAATAACAATCATCTGCGTGGTTTCGCAGCTCTCTCCAAACCATCGGGACTGCAAAGTTGAAAGCCGCTTTCTTGCCATTAAACCATGCGGTTAGTCCATTGTAGCAGGGTTTACAACAGATGTGTGGAGCCCAAGACTTGTCTTGATCACCAATTTTACAGTTAAAATAGTGAAAGTAGGCGGTTCTGAGGAGGGAAATGATGGTTTGACGCTGTGCAACTGTTGTGAAGTCCCCACACACGTAGCAGAAAGAATTGGCCTTGTTGAAGCATCCTCGGCATTTTGACGTGCTTGAAGCCATTGGAGAATCTGAAAATATAACAAAGTAATACTAAATGTTCATTTGAAAATGTAATACTAATATTTAGTAACCCAAAAGATGTGTAACATGATAGTTGAGGGACAACAACCTCCTGCGCCGTCTGTGAGACAGCCTCTTCCAATGACTGCCAAAGTGTGGATTGAGACCTGCTGCTTTAACTGTCAAAATCTGTCTTGATATATAACTATATATATATATATATATATATATAATGTAATGCTATCACTTACACTTAGTGCATAATAACTAAAAAATAAGCCATAAGTCTCACAATATTAGAATTCATATACGCCTTTATGTACCGTATATGCACAAAATG